>CM070836.1:13011121-13681197 GCA_036326025.1 Chrosomus eos | reverse complement strand
TTTCAGATGTTTTCACTTAAACGTTGATGGGAGAGGTATAAGGGTTTACTATATTAGTTACACTAAAAAATGAAATTCCACAGAAAAGAGGTTGAGTCTTTGCTGTAATTCACCTTAAAACTACCCCAAAGAGAAGCACTTATGAACACAGGACCAATCAATGCTCCCATTTGAAGTAATCTTAATGTGTTGAACTCTGTGATTAAATGACCATTGCATGGAGAACGCGTTCTGAAGTTCTTGAAGGCAATTGTCCCTTGAAGCACTGATCACTTGAAACTACCCCAACAAATAGCACTTACCAAATACAACAGACGAGTTAGTGCCATTGTGAGGGTACCGAGGGTGACAGTAGTAGCAGCTGAAAATCCTGTCCAATTTCTAGCCTGAAAACTCTGTAGGACCAGACGAGATTGTTTGCAGTCAGAGAGAAGTGGTGCATGTTGCCTGCTATTAGGAAGAGCTGGTCTGAGCCATGTGGTATACCAGCACCCAATATAAGTGTGTCCATGCCCCCTTGGCTTTGCCAAGGTCGTTGACACTCTGCTTTTCTGTAAAGCCCATCAAGTTTTGATTGCCAAGTTAAAATCTTTGGAACGACTCTGCAATATTCAGCATGGGTGGACTTTTCACACATTTAAAGCACTTCATGCAAATACAACAATTCTGAACTTTATTCCCCTGAATTTAGAAAAGAGGTTGAGTCATTTTTAAAGGATAGACCTACACTAAATACATAACCAGAAAGGGTAGAGCAAACCTCTAGCTAAACCAGCACCATCTAGTGTTCACACTGTGTATGCTGCAACAGGATTGTGCTAAAGAGAAGCACTTACATAGAATCAGGAATGCTTCCCTTTGTAGTCATCTATAAGGGGCTCTGTAAATGTAAGGGTAACATGAAATAAAAACATGGACACAGGGGATTCAGTCAGCAAATAATTACCCCAACTTGATAGCACTTTCTACTTTGGTTGAAAGAAAGATGCTAAAGTTAGAGTAGATATCAACTGATTGTTTAGACAAGAGTTAGAGGCAAAATGGCTGCAGAGGAGGGTTTTCAAAATATTGTCCAAATGTTGCTCCTAGTCATTAACACTTAAAAGTTACAAGATGGAGGGAGAGGTATGAAGCAAAGACTTATACCAAATACAAAAACATACAGTGGCAGACAAAGCTTCTAGGTAAAACAGCACCCTCTGGTGTTTTTAAAGGAATGGCCTACACTAATGAACAATAATAAAGGCATGGGCACAGGGCAGTCAGTCAGCAAATATTTACCCCAACTTGATAGCACTTTCTACTTTGGTTGAAAAGAAAGATGCTAAAGTTAGAGTAGATATCAACTAATTTTCAGTCAAGAGGGCAAGGGAATGAGAAACGGCAGCAGAGAAGGATGCAAAAAAGTGCCAAATGTTGCTTTCAGATGTTTTCACTTAAACGTTGATGGGAGAGGTATAAGGGTTTACTATATTAGTTACACTAAAAAATGAAATTCCACAGAAAAGAGGTTGAGTCTTTGCTGTAATTCACCTTAAAACTACCCCAAAGAGAAGCACTTATGAACACAGGACCAATCAATGCTCCCATTTGAAGTAATCTTAATGTGTTGAACTCTGTGATTAAATGACCATTGCATGGAGAACGCGTTCTGAAGTTCTTGAAGGCAATTGTCCCTTGAAGCACTGATCACTTGAAACTACCCCAACAAATAGCACTTACCAAATACAACAGACGAGTTAGTGCCATTGTGAGGGTACCGAGGGTGACAGTAGTAGCAGCTGAAAATCCTGTCCAATTTCTAGCCTGAAACTCTGTAGGACCAGACGAGATCGTTTGCAGTCAGAGAGAAGTGGTGCATGTTGCCTGCTATTAGGAAGAGCTGGTCTGAGCCATGTGGTATACCAGCACCCAATATAAGTGTGTCCATGCCCCCTTGGCTTTGCCAAGGTCGTTGACACTCTGCTTTTCTGTAAAGCCCATCAAGTTTTGATTGCCAAGTTAAATCTTTGGAACGACTCTGCAATATTCAGCATGGGTGGACTTTTCACACATTTAAAGCACTTCATGCAAATACAACAATTCTGAACTTTATTCCCCCTGAATTTAGAAAAGAGGTTGAGTCATTTTTAAAGGATAGACCTACACTAAATACATAACCAGAAAGGGTAGAGCAAACCTCTAGCTAAACCAGCACCATCTAGTGTTCACACTGTGTATGCTGCAACAGGATTGTGCTAAAGAGAAGCACTTACATAGAATCAGGAATGCTTCCCTTTGTAGTCATCATAAGGGGCTCTGTAAATGTAAGGGTAACATGAAATAAAAACATGGACACAGGGGATTCAGTCAGCAAATAATTACCCCAACTTGATAGCACTTTCTACTTTGGTTGAAAAGAAAGATGCTAAAGTTAGAGTAGATATCAACTGATTGTTTAGACAAGAGTTAGAGGCAAAATGGCTGCAGAGGAGGGTTCAAAATATTGTCCAAATGTTGCTCCTAGTCATTAACACTTAAAAGTTACAAGATGGAGGGAGAGGTATGAAGCAAAGACTTATACCAAATACAAAAACATACAGTGGCAGACAAAGCTTCTAGGTAAAACAGCACCCTCTGGTGTTTTTAAAGGAATGGCCTACACTAATGAACAATAATAAAGGCATGGGCACAGGGCAGTCAGTCAGCAAATATTTACCCCAACTTGATAGCACTTTCTACTTTGGTTGAAAAGAAAGATGCTAAAGTTAGAGTAGATATCAACTAATTTTCAGTCAAGAGGGCAAGGGAATGAGAAACGGCAGCAGAGAAGGATGCAAAAAAGTGCCAAATGTTGCTTTCAGATGTTTTCACTTAAACGTTGATGGGAGAGGTATAAGGGTTTACTATATTAGTTACACTAAAAAATGAAATTCCACAGAAAAGAGGTTGAGTCTTTGCTGTAATTCACTTAAAACTACCCCAAAGAGAAGCACTTATGAACACAGGACCAATCAATGCTCCCATTTGAAGTAATCTTAATGTGTTGAACTCTGTGATTAAATGACCATTGCATGGAGAACGCGTTCTGAAGTTCTTGAAGGCAATTGTCCCTTGAAGCACTGATCACTTGAAACTACCCCAACAAATAGCACTTACCAAATACAACAGACGAGTTAGTGCCATTGTGAGGGTACCGAGGGTGACAGTAGTAGCAGCTGAAAATCCTGTCCAATTTCTAGCCTGAAACTCTGTAGGACCAGACGAGATGTTTGCAGTCAGAGAGAAGTGGTGCATGTTGCCTGCTATTAGGAAGAGCTGGTCTGAGCCATGTGGTATACCAGCACCCAATATAAGTGTGTCCATGCCCCCTTGGCTTTGCCAAGGTCGTTGACACTCTGCTTTTCTGTAAAGCCCATCAAGTTTTGATTGCCAAGTTAAAATCTTTGGAACGACTCTGCAATATTCAGCATGGGTGGACTTTTCACACATTTAAAGCACTTCATGCAAATACAACAATTCTGAACTTTATTCCCCCTGAATTTAGAAAAGAGGTTGAGTCATTTTTAAAGGATAGACCTACACTAAATACATAACCAGAAAGGGGTAGAGCAAACCTCTAGCTAAACCAGCACCATCTAGTGTTCACACTGTGTATGCTGCAACAGGATTGTGCTAAAGAGAAGCACTTACATAGAATCAGGAATGCTTCCCTTTGTAGTCATCATAAGGGGCTCTGTAAATGTAAGGGTAACATGAAATAAAAACATGGACACAGGGGATTCAGTCAGCAAATAATTACCCCAACTTGATAGCACTTTCTACTTTGGTTGAAAAGAAAGATGCTAAAGTTAGAGTAGATATCAACTGATTGTTTAGACAAGAGTTAGAGGCAAAAATGGCTGCAGAGGAGGGTTCAAAATATTGTCCAAATGTTGCTCCTAGTCATTAACACTTAAAAGTTACAAGAGTTAACTTAAAAGTTTACAGTGGCAGACAAAGCTTCTAGGTAAAACAGCACCCTCTGGTGTTTTTAAAGGAATGGCCTACACTAATGAACAATAATAAAGGCATGGGCACAGGGCAGTCTGTCAGCAAATATTTACTCCAACTTGATAGCACTTTCTACTTTGGTTGAAAAGAAAGATGCTAAAGTTAGAGTAGATATCAACTAATTTTCAGTCAAGAGGGCAAGGGAAATAAGAAACGGCAGCAGAGAAGGATGCAAAAAAGTGCCAAATGTTTGCTTTCAGATGTTTTCACTTAAACGGTTGATGGGAGAGGTATAAGGGTTTACTATATTAGTTACACTAAAAAATGAAATTCCACAGAAAAGAGGTTGAGTCTTTGCTGTAATTCACCTTAAAACTACCCCAAAGAGAAGCACTTATGAACACAGGACCAATCAATGCTCCCATTTGAAGTAATCTTAATTGTGTTGAACTCTGTGATTAAATGACCATTGCATGGAGAACGCGTTCTGAAGTTCTTGAAGGCAATTGTCCCTTGAAGCACTGATCACTTGAAACTACCCCAACAAATAGCACTTACCAAATACAACAGACGAGTTAGTGCCATTGTGAGGGTACCGAGGGTGACAGTAGTAGCAGCTGAAAATCCTGTCCAATTTCTAGCCTGAAACTCTGTAGGACCAGACGAGATTGTTTGCAGTCAGAGAGAAGTGGTGCATGTTGCCTGCTATTAGGAAGAGCTGGTCTGAGCCATGTGGTATACCAGCACCCAATATAAGTGTGTCCATGCCCCTTGGCTTTGCCAAGGTCGTTGACACTCTGCTTTTCTGTAAAGCCCATCAATTTTTGATTGCCAAGTTAAATCTTTGGAACGACTCTGCATTTACAGCATGGTGGACTTTTCACACATTTAAAGCACTTCATGCAAATACAACAATTCTGAACTTTATTCCCCCTGAATTTAGAAAAGAGGTTGAGTCATTTTTAAAGGATAACCTACACTAAATACATAACCAGAAAGTGGTAGAGCAAACCTCTAGCTAAACCAGCACCATCTAGTGTTCACACTGTGTATGCTGCAACAGGATTGTGCTAAAGAGAACACTTACATAGAATCAGGAATGCTTCCCTTTGTAGTCATCTTAAGGGCTCTGTAAATGTAAGGGTAACATGAAATAAAAACATGGACACAGGGATTCAGTCAGCAAATAATTACCCCAACTTGATAGCACTTTCTACTTTGGTTGAAAAGAAAGATGCTAAAGTTAGAGTAGATATCAACTGATTGTTTAGACAAGAGTTAGAGGCAAAAATGGCTGCAGAGGAGGTTCAAAATATTGTCCAAATGTTGCTCCTAGTCATAACACTTAAAAGTTACAAGATGGAGGGAGAGGTATGAAGCAAAGACTTATACCAAATACAAAAACATACAGTGGCAGACAAAGCTTCTAGGTAAAACAGCACCCTCTGGTGTTTTTAAAGGAATGGCCTACACTAATGAACAATAATAAAGGCATGGGCACAGGGCAGTCAGTCAGCAAATATTTACCCCAACTTGATAGCACTTTCTACTTTGGTTGAAAAGAAAGATGCTAAAGTTAGAGTAGATATCAACTAATTTTCAGTCAAGAGGGCAAGGGAATGAGAACGGCAGCAGAGAAGGATGCAAAAAAGTGCCAATGTTGCTTTCAGATGTTTTCACTTAAACGTTGATGGGAGAGGTATAAGGTTTACTATATTAGTTACACTAAAAAATGAAATTCCACAGAAAAGAGGTTGAGTCTTTGCTGTAATTCACTTAAAACTACCCCAAAGAGAAGCACTTATGAACACAGGACCAATCAATGCTCCCATTTGAAGTAATCTTAATGTGTTGAACTCTGTGATTAAATGACCATTGCATGGAGAACGCGTTCTGAAGTTCTTGAAGGCAATTGTCCCTTGAAGCACTGATCACTTGAAACTACCCCAACAAATAGCACTTACCAAATACAACAGACGAGTTAGTGCCATTGTGAGGGTACCGAGGGTGACAGTAGTAGCAGCTGAAAATCCTGTCCAATTTCTAGCCTGAAACTCTGTAGGACCAGACGAGATGTTTGCAGTCAGAGAGAAGTGGTGCATGTTGCCTGCTATTAGGAAGAGCTGGTCTGAGCCATGTGGTATACCAGCACCCAATATAAGTGTGTCCATGCCCCCTTGGCTTTGCCAAGGTCGTTGACACTCTGCTTTTCTGTAAAGCCCATCAAGTTTTGATTGCCAAGTTAAAATCTTTGGAACGACTCTGCAATATTCAGCATGGGTGGACTTTTCACACATTTAAAGCACTTCATGCAAATACAACAATTCTGAACTTTATTCCCCCTGAATTTAGAAAAGAGGTTGAGTCATTTTTAAAGGATAGACCTACACTAAATACATAACCAGAAAGGGTAGAGCAAACCTCTAGCTAAACCAGCACCATCTAGTGTTCACACTGTGTATGCTGCAACAGGATTGTGCTAAAGAGAAGCACTTACATAGAATCAGGAATGCTTCCCTTTGTAGTCATCATAAGGGGCTCTGTAAATGTAAGGGTAACATGAAATAAAAACATGGACACAGGGGATTCAGTCAGCAAATAATTACCCCAACTTGATAGCACTTTCTACTTTGGTTGAAAAGAAAGATGCTAAAGTTAGAGTAGATATCAACTGATTGTTTAGACAAGAGTTAAGTGCAAAAATGGCTGCAGAGGAGGGTTCAAAATATTGTCCAAATGTTGCTCCTAGTCATTAACACTTAAAAGTTACAAGATGGAGGGAGAGGTATGAAGCAAAGACTTATACCAAATACAAAAAACATACAGTGGCAGACAAAGCTTCTAGGTAAAACAGCACCCTCTGGTGATTTTAAAGGAATGGCCTACACTAATGAACAATAATAAAGGCAATGGGCACAGGGCAGTCAGTCAGCAAATATTTACCCCAATTGATAGCACTTTCTACTTTGGTTGAAAAGAAAGATGCTAAAGTTAGAGTAGATATCAACTAATTTTCAGTCAAGAGGGCAAGGAATGAGAAACGGCAGCAGAGAAGGATGCACAAAAAAGTGCCAAATGTTGCTTTCAGATGTTTTCACTTAAACGTTGATGGAGAGGTATAAGGGTTTACTATATTAGTTACACTAAAAAATGAAATTCCACAGAAAAGAGGTTGAGTCTTTGCTGTAATTCACTTAAAACTACCCCAAAGAGAAGCACTTATGAACACAGGACCAATCAATGCTCCCATTTGAAGTAATCTTAATGTGTTGAACTCTGTGATTAAATGACCATTGCATGGAGAACGCGTTCTGAAGTTCTTGAAGGCAATTGTCCCTTGAAGCACTGATCACTTGAAACTACCCCAACAAATAGCACTTACCAAATACAACAGACGAGTTAGTGCCATTGTGAGGTACCGAGGGTGACAGTAGTAGCAGCTGAAAATCCTGTCCAATTTCTAGCCTGAAACTCGTAGGACCAGACGAGATTGTTTGCAGTCAGAGAGAAGTGGTGCATGTTGCCTGCTATTAGGAAGAGCTGGTCTGAGCCATGTGGTATACCAGCACCCAATATAAGTGTGTCCATGCCCCCTTGGCTTTGCCAAGGTCGTTGACACTCTGCTTTTCTGTAAAGCCCATCAAGTTTTGATTGCCAAGTTAAAATCTTTGGAACGACTCTGCATTTTACAGCATGGGTGGACTTTTCACACATTTAAAGCACTTCATGCAAATACAACAATTATGAACTTTATTCCCCCTGAATTTAGAAAAGAGGTTGATTCATTTTTAAAGGATAGACCTACACTAAATACATAACCAGAAAGGGGTAGAGCAAACCTCTAGCTAAACCAGCACCATCTAGTGTTCACACTGTGTATGCTGCAACAGGATTGTGCTAAAGAGAAGCACTTACATAGAATCAGGAATGCTTCCCTTTGTAGTCATCTTAAGGGGCGCTGTAAATGTAAGGGTAACATGAAATAAAAACATGGACACAGGGGATTCAGTCAGCAAATAATTACCCCAACTTGATAGCACTTTCTACTTTGGTTGAAAAGAAAGATGCTAAAGTTAGAGTAGATATCAACTGATTGTTTAGACAAGAGTTAGAGGCAAAAATGGCTGCAGAGGAGGGCTCAAAATATTGTCCAAATGTTGCTCCTAGCCATGAACACTTAAAAGTTACAAGATGGAGGGAGAGGTATGAAGCAAAGACTTATACCAAATACAAAAACATACAGTGGCAGACAAAGCTTCTAGGTAAAACAGCACCCTCTGGTGTTTTTAAAGGAATGGCCTACACTAATGAACAATAATAAAGGCATGGGCACAGGGCAGTCAGTCAGCAAATATTTACCCCAACTTGATAGCACTTTCTACTTTGGTTGAAAAGAAAGATGCTAAATGTTAGAGTAGATATCAAATAATTTTCAGCCAAGAGGGCAAGGGAGTGAGAAACGGCAGCAGAGAAGGATGCAAAAAAGTGCCAAATGTTGCTTTCAGATGTTTTCACTTAAACGTTGATGGTAGATGTATAAGGGTTTACTATATTAGTTACACTAAAAAATGAAATTCCACAGAAAAGAGGTTGAGTCTTTGCTGTATTTCACCTTAAAACTACCCCAAAGAGAAGCACTTATGAACACACAGGACCAATCAATGCTCCCATTTGAAGTAATCTTAATGTGTTGAACTCTGTGATTAAATGACCATTGCATGGAGAACCCGTTCTGAAGTTCTTGAAGGCAATTGTCCCTTGAAGCACTGATCACTTGAAACTACCCCAACAAATAGCACTTACCAAATACAACAGACGAGTTAGTTCCATTGTGAGGGTACCGAGGGTGACAGTAGTAGCAGCTGAAAATCCTGTTCAATTTCTAGAATGAAACTCGGTAGGACCAGACGAGATCGTTTGCAGTCAGAGAGAAGTGGTGCATGTTGCCTGCTATTAGGAAGAGCTGGTCTGAGCCATGTGGTATACCAGCACCCAATATAAGTGTGTCCATGCCCCCTTGGCTTTGCCAAGGTCGTTGGCACTCTGCTTTTTTGTAAAGCCCATCAATTTTTTATTGCCAAGTTAACATCTTTGGAATGACTCTGCATTTTACAGCATGGGTGGACTTTTCACACATTTAAAGCACTTCATGCAAATACAACAATTCTGAACTTTATTCCCCCTGAATTTAGAAAAGAGGTTGTGTCATTTTTAAAGGATAGACCTACACTAAATACATAACCAGAAAGGGGTAGAGCAAACCTCTAGCTAAACCAGCACCATCTAGTGTTCACACTGTGTATGCTGCTACAGGATTGTGCTAAAGAGAAGCACTTACATAGAATCAGGAATGCTTCCCTTTGTAGTCATCATAAGGGGCTCTCTAAATGTAAGGGTAACATGAAATAAAAACATGGACACAGGGGATTCAGTCAGCAAATAATTACCCCAACTTGATAGCACTTTCTACTTGGTTTGAAAAGAAAGATGCTAAAGTTAGAGTAGATATCAACTGATTGTTTAGACAAGAGTTAGAGGCAAAAATGGCTGCAGAGGAGGGTTCAAAATATTGTCCAAATGTTGCTCCTAGTCATTAACACTTAAAAGTTACAAGATGGAGGGAGAGGTATGAAGCAAAGACTTATACCAAATACAAAAACATACAGTGGCAGACAAAGCTTCAAGGTAAAACAGCACCCTCTGGTGTTTTTAAAGGAATGGCCTACACTAATGAACAATAATAAAGGCATGGGCACAGGGCAGTCAGTCAACAAATATTTACCCCAACTTGATAGCACTTTCTACTTTGGTTGAAAAGAAAGATGCTAAAGTTAGAGTAGATATCAACTAATTTTCAGTCAAGAGGGCAAGGGAATAAGAAACGGCAGCAGAGAAGGATGCAAAAAAGTGCCAAATGTTGCTTTCAGATGTTTTCACTTAAACGTTGATGGGAGAGGTATAAGGGTTTACTATATTAGTTACACTAAAAAATGAAATTCCACAGAAAAGAGGTTGAGTCTTTGCTGTAATTCACTTTAAAACTACCCCAAAGAGAAGCACTTATGAACACAGGACCAATCAATGCTCCCATTTGAAGTAATCTTAATGTGTTGAACTCTGTGATTAAATGACCATTGCATGGAGAACGCGTTCTGAAGATCTTGAAGGCAATTGTCCCTTGAAGCACTGATCACTTGAAACTACCCCAACAAATAGCACTTACCAAATACAACAGACAAGTTAGTGCCATTGTGAGGGTACCGAGGGTGACAGTAGTAGCAGCTGAAAATCCTGTCCAATTTCTAGCCTGAAACTCTGTAGGACCAGACGAGATTGTTTGCAGTCAGAGAGAAGTGGTGCATGTTGCCTGCTATTAGGAAGAGCTGGTCTGAGCCATGTGGTATACCAGCACCCAATATACGTGTGTCCATGCCCCCTTGGCTTTGCCAAGGTCGTTGACACTCTGCTTTTCTGTAAAGCCCATCAAGTTTTGATTGCCAAGTTAAAATCTTTGGAACGACTCTGCAATATTCAGCATGGGTGCACTTTTCACACATTTAAAGCACTTCATGCAAATACAACAATTCTGAACTTTATTCCCGCTGAATTTAGAAAAGAGGTTGAGTCATTTTTAAAGGATAGACCTACACTAAATACATAACCAGAAAGTGGTAGAGCAAACCTCTAGCTAAACCAGCACCATCTAGTGTTCACACTGTGTATGCTGCAACAGGATTGTGCTAAAGAGAAGCACTTACATAGAATTCCCTTTGTAGTCATCTTAAGGGGCTCTGTAAATGTAAGGGTAACATGAAATAAAAACATGGACACAGGGGATTCAGTCAGCAAATATTTACCCCAACTTGATAGCACTTTCTACTTTGATTGAAAAGAAAGATGCTAAAGTTAGAGTGGATATCAACTGATTGTTTAGACAAGAGTTAGAGGCAAAATGGCTGCAGAAAAGGGTGCAAAATATTGTCCAAATGTTGCTCCTATTCATTAACACTTAAAAGTTACAAGATGGAGGGAGAGGTATGAAGCAAACACTTATACCAAATACAAAAACTGACAGTGGCAGACAAAGCTTCTAGGTAAAACAGCACCCTCTAGTGTTTTTTAAAGGAATGGCCTACACTAATGAACATTAATAAAATCATCGACACAGGGCAGTTAGTCAGCAACTATTTACCCCAACTTGATAGCACTTTCTACTTTGGTTGAAAAGAAAAGTATATTATTATTAAAGTATATTATTAATAATATTAGTAATAACGCAAGCATTTTTTTTATTATATCCTCGCTCCAGTCAACACGTTTAATCGCCTGCAGCCACAGGCGCCGCCGGTTCTTCTGAAACGGCCGTGATCCTGTCGGAATCCTAAAACTTAAGCCCCTTGGTGGAATATCGATTAGTCAACCGTAAACGCAACAACCATACATTTTGATGCTGGCAAATCGTTTTGATAAACTTGGAGTTGCTAACACATTAGAGCCAGTGGGAAACAACACCACTTCCGTTGCCAAAATGCGCGCGCAACCATGTGATCACGTGGGCTGTAAAAGGGTCTATACCAAATACAAAAACAGATAGTTGCAGACAAAGCTTCTAGGTAAAACAGCACCATCTAGTGTTTTTAAAGGAATGGCCTACATTAATGAATAATAAAAGCATGGACACAGGGCAGTCAGTCAGCAAATATTTACCCCAACTTGATAGCACTTTCTACTTTGGTTGAAAAGAAAGATGCTAAAGTTAGAGCATTATAGCTAAATGCAGACTTATGCTTTGAGTAAACCCTTGGCATTTCTAGCTTATGTGATCCTAATGATCTGAGTGATCTGTTAGGTTTATATTCAATGAGCATATCTGCAATGTATTGAGGTCCTATGCCATTGAGTGATTTATATACCGGTAATAATACTTTTTTAAAATCAATCCTAAATGTAACTGGGAGCCAGTGTAAAGAACTAAGGACTGGTGTGATATGTTCATATTTTCTGATTCTGCTCAGAATCCTGGCAGCAGCGTTCTGTATGAGCTGCAACTGGTCTTATGGATTTTTTGGGAAGGCCAGTGAGGAGTCCATTACAATAATCCACCCCAATATAGAAAGTTTTCAGGATTGCAAGGGAGACCCTGAATTTCCTCAGCAGTCGGTACAGCCGTTGACTCAGGCCCGGTTGCAGGATGAAATGACTGGGCATGTGAAATTGTTAAGGGGGCTTAACTTTATACCATCAATGAACATACCATGAACAATGAACACACCTCGCTTGGAACGACAGATTTTTAAATGTTCTCTAAAATGTTCTTTTTTTAAACTTCCACAATGTTTGTCTGATTGACACTTTTTTTTTTACTTGGGCTTGAATGTGATGACTCCACAAATCCTCAGAGATGTGCACTCCAAGGTATTTGAAGGTATCCCGCCGATGCTGTGTAGTTCCTCCTTCTGAAGTCAACAACCAGCTCCTTGGTTTAGCTGACTTTCAGAGAGAGGCAGTTTGACTGACACCATGATGACAGTTTCTCCACCTCATCAAGGTAGGCAGCATCATGTCAGAGATGAGGCACATCACCACCTAATCATCCGCAAATTTGATGAGAACATAGAAGGTCAGAAGAAACAGTGACACAATATGTGTATCAACTCCATTGTCTGCACCGTATCCCTTGATATTTGTGTTGGATATAAGTGTTGGATTACAAAAAAAAAAAAAAAAAAAAAAAGAAATGCCTGATTTGTAAACTATAAATGTTGGTCAAATAGTTAGTCAGCCAAGTTTTTAGAAATGAATGCCTTAACTTAATTAACTTAATTTGCTCAAGTGCTACTTAAACACTAGATGGTGCTGTTGTACTGCAAATAAAGCTCAATCATGTAATACAATATCCTAGTCTGGAGCTTCTCCAACAAATAGCATATATAATACCTCCAGTATATATATACGCACACACATGCATGTGATCTAGTATGATGTATTGAAAAGGTGTTGAAATTAAGCTTCTTGTCTGAAAATAAAAAGGACTCACCTCAGCTTCACCCCATTTTGATTGAACTTAAATCAAAATGTCAGCTTTAGTAATAAATAAAAGTTGGGTTTGCTTTATTGGTCATAGAAAAGACAGTTTCAGAGAGACATGTAATCAAAAAATCGTCTAATATTGCATGTTTGTTTTCACAATCACAAACTCAGGGGGGACTGTGTGTCAAAGATGAGTTCTGATGTGTTTGGGTTGGTCTTAATGCCTCATTAGAGAAGCTTCTGTTTTCACAGATGATTTTTCACTGACTGTCTCAGAAATCTTGGTTCCCTATTTAGGACCTCCACAACTAGAAAGTTACTTCTCCCGACTCTTTGAAGTGAAGCACATTTTGGATAAGGTCAGGGTGGAAGATAGGGAGATGGGTTATCGTAGATGACAGGAAACCTTCATGAGAGGGCTAAAATAGGAGCTAAAACCGGATCCTATCAATGGAGAGTGAGTCCCGTGGTAGAGATGATCCTGGATATGAAGGAGCAACACAAAGTGGATGTGACATGTAATCACAGTGAAGAATGTTTAATGAAGGTATTATCTCCATTCAACTGTAATGATCAAAAAATAAACTTGATAAAGGCAATGAAATGTCAAGATCTGGTGCCGTTGTGTGAACTGTCTAATTAATTACCTATTTGCTTATCTTTATCACTTTAACCATTGTGTTCTTAAGTTTAAATCTTTCATAATGACAATTTTTTAATACTCCATGAAATTCTCTGATGAATGAATTCTTTTACCTCATTTAGTGACATAGGGATCTTGAGCTGGCTCACATGGAATAATCTGTGCCTGCAAAAATACTCTTCATTTACAATGTTCTGTACATGCCCTTTTATTTTTGTTTATTTTTATTTTGGCTAATTCACCATTGTGAAAAATAATTACACTTTAGCATACTTTTTTGAAAGAGTTAAATTATTTTTTTTTATTATTTGAGTAGTTGAACTTGAGAGTGCTTGTTACTTAAGAAGGACCAAAGTACTAAAATCTTTTTAGTCAAATTAGTCAAAAAATCTAATTATTTTGTCTTTTAAATATGGTTAAAATGTACTGCCAAATGTACAGAACGACATTTATGGTCAACTAAAATATACTTTAATGTCATGTGCTTTACATGTTAAACTACACATCAAAATGTAATTAAAATTGTAATAAATAAATAATTAATTGTAAAAAAATAAATAATTGTAATTATTTAATTATTTAGAATTTGAAATGTAATGATTTAAAATTAATATTAAAACTTTTAATTTGACATTGACCAAATTTAACATAAAAGCACTTAAGTAAACATAGTTATGAAATTGTACTCCCTTTTATTTCATTAATAATATATCATCTGCAAGTACAGGTTTTTAGAAATATACTCTTAAGATTTGAAGTACACTACATGTGCAAATTCAATTAAATTATTCACACTTCTTTATCTCAAGATTGATTAATTAATAGACAGAAGTTGAAATAAAATTAAAATGGTATACAGTCATTTTTTTTACTAAATGGGTGATTTTTTATTTTATTTTTAAATTAGGGGTTCTTTTAAATGATTTTTTATTTTATTGTATTTCATTTTTTTAATTCAAACCTTTTTTTAAGTGTATCAAGTTTATATCTTTATAGAGAAATTGCATTACAACCCCCAGGTCATTATTTTAATTGACATAATAAAATAGCTTTAAAAATAAAAGAAGAATAAGAATTGTGACAATGAGTGATTATCAGGATAAAATAAATGCTGGATTTTCAAAATATGATGTGCTATTATTGCAGTAAATTTGCACTACATTCTTGAATTAATGATTTATTGGTTGCACAGCAGTCATTGACTGAAAAAAACGGTGACTGGTTGCTTTACATGTCAGTCAGCCGTCCTCTTGAGCGGTCCTTGGCAAATTCAATCTGTTTTAGGGTCCAGACGTTCTGCCGTCAGTCTGAAGATCTGGCTACACCATGACCTGTTGGTCCTCATCTATGCCATCAGATTAGCGTCAGCGGAAAAGAAAAGTTGTTTCATAGGAAGAGTGCGTTATTATATTTTGATTAAAGATTACAAAGACAAACATTTTTTTTTTCCTTTGGAATAACATACAGTAATGGATTGGTCACAATAAGTCCAGAAAGTAAAGTGCATTAGGAAAGTAAATAGGGTCAATTTTGATATCATGTTGACTTTAAAGTCACTCCCATATGACATACTCTGTACTTTAAAAAGGTGTTAACATGTGTTATTGTATTCATGTTGGTGGGACACCTCATGCCTGATCATGTATAGGGCAATATATCAGCCCTTTTTTTATTTCTTTTTTGCCAAAAAAATGTGTCACATCCTGAAGCCAAATGCAAATATAGACCATCTCAAGCATTAAGCTTAAGTTACCCAAGTACTGTATGGTACCTCTTGCACTCCTAACACAAGTGTATTATTTTAATCAGCACAATTTGTATTCAAATTGAAATGTGCAGTCTCAACCATGGGCTGTTTCATAGCAAAACTAAATATGTTATTTCACGTGACAGCACATTATGGGGTAGATATAAATGCATGTTTTTGCATGGCAAAAAATGGCAACACTCATCTCACTCAAATCAAAGAGGAAACATCAGTGAAATAGCACACACACTGCACATCTGGATCCCATCCGTGTGTTGGACACAGTCAGGGGTGAATACCTGAGAGGGCAGCTTCCTCTAGTCTCTCGGTTGCAGCTCTAAATATGCAAACTATCTATCAGAACGCTAATGATTTCCACAAGCAAGGACCCAAACTTGCCTATCGTAGAGTCCTCGTTGATATAGGGGAGTTTTCATATAAGCGCAGGTGCCCCACAAAAATATCCATCCAAAATATATACCTCTATTTAAACTGAATCAAAAATAAATTCTAAATGTCTTTAGCATTCATGTAACTTATGGCTTTGAAGGAATGCATTATTATAGCCTACTAAGTGGGGCAGAAGGTGTCCTCCCCACAATTTTCCAATGCAAATCTATGGTGACAAAATGGAACTGCAGCGCACTCTAATTTAGAGCCAGTGTGGCAGATTTCAGACTGCCCCGCTTATTTTTATTTTGCCTTGAGTAAACCTCTCTCCAGTCCAGACCAAGACCAAGATATGAATCCACTTCAGCCACTTATATTAGTCTGCATCAGATCAGGAACTAGTCGACATGTCTGTTCTTCCTAAGTGGAGTAGCGTATCATTAGCGTTATCGTTAAAGTAGTGTTAATGAAAGTATAAATCATTCAGTTTAAGCATGCTCATGGGATTAGTGTCGTGAGGCCTGGAGTATAGAGATGATGAGGACTCAAATGCAGTGAGGAGAAGTGAAAAGTTTATTAGAAAACTTTGTGAACAATATAATAAATTCCGTGACACAGTGAATAATAGTGAAGCCTCTCCGATCGGCGGTTCCAGTGAGAACAGCCCGCAATCCTGCGGATGTGAAGAGAAGCGGAGACCACCGTCAGAACAGAAAGAGCCCAGGAAGGTCCAGCATTAGACGAGGACAGGGACCAGCAGGTGAACAGTCCTGCACCGATCCGCACGTCTAGGTATCCTGAACACGGATCACTGGTAAGTAGCAGCGCTAACACAAACAGACCAGAAGCGCACACACGACATAAAACAATCCAATGACAAACACTGGTAGACACAGCTGGGGTAATAAAGGGTAGAGGAAACGAGCGACAGGTGAGGAAGAAAAAATAAAATATAAAATAGTGTGATTCATTACCTCATCTGTGATCCGTCATCCGTGAACATGATTCATGAATTCCATACATTTCTGGATGGTGAAAACAACACTTCCAATCATTCAACCCTCCTTCCTAGCATCATCAAGCTTTGCCTTTGTTGTTGTTTTGAAAATGCAACCTCTGGCGGAGAAAACCTACATATTGTGCCTTTAGTGACATTTTTTTATGAAATAAGGCTTCACCGATACCAATATTAATACTGATGTCTCTCTGTAAAATTGATTTTTCTTCTCAATTTTAGCCATTAAAATAGAGATTCACCAGTACAGTATAATTAATGCAAACAATTGTAACATTTATTTTATTTTATCACTTCGGGTACGCGAACCGAAATTTCCACAACGCGTTATGTGTAGAGTGGTATAGGGAGGGATCCTCATAGGGAAAGGCTAGTTGGCACTTCAGCACTGCGTTGTCATCGGGTCCAGGCGAAGGTCCTTCTTCAGATCTGGAAACGGTCTGGATCCAGCAGGCTGCGGGAAAACCTCGGGATAAACAAAGACACTAAAATTAGCGTAGATGCCATTCTTCTTATGATGTAACAAGTAGGCCTACATCAGGATTTAAGGGAAGTGTTCTAGTGAAGTAATTTGTATGGTGAACATGGCAATTTTGAGAAATGGGCCCAGGCACAAGACGAAATAGAACATTTAGAGACTTGGAGAAGACGTTGAATGACAAAAAGCGGCACAAATAATTAACACCGACAGAGCTAGATAAGATCAAAGACGACAAAGATGTGGTCAATACGAAAAATACAACTAAATGGGCAGTTAACACTTTCAGTGACTTTTTGCGCCAAAGACAGAACAACTGTGATTTCGAGACCTAGGCTACTCTGCTTCTCTTTAAAATGAGACATTGCGGGAGTGTTGCAAGTTTGATGTCTCAGAGCAGGTATAAACCGTCACGTTACAAAATATAAAAGATTGCCTTGTCAGTTGTCACTGTCAGTGTTGCCTGTCATTCATACAAAATAACCGTCATTTTTACACGTCTGTTAAAAAATTACACTGTAAACATCAGTTACAGCTTTAACTTCTTTTTAACTTGGCAAATAACACTACGTAGAGTTCGCGTCGGGTGGTTCTTCGCCTCTACGTCGTGCATTAAAATCCTTTAATGCATGGCTAGCCGTGGATTATCCCTTACATATTTCCCAGTATTTAAAAAAAATGCAATAGTCTTAGCTTTTCTTGCATTGAAACATGTTAGCCCAATCTTAAACATCTGCACTTTTGCTATCCAAAAAATAAATTGCTCCCAAATGTAAGATTGTTGTATCATAATAGTAGAATAAGTACCCCTTAGTTCTATAATACTTACAGTATAAATATTTTTTTAATTCTCCTGGTTGTTACCCCTTTATTCCCCAAACTTAAAATATTGTTCCATTATACTTACATGAAAGTACTTTATAGGTAGCCTACACTATAATTACAGAAAGTTACACTGAAAGTTACAGAAAGTTACACTGTACTTTCTGGGCTGTAATCTAAAGCGTTACCATTCATTCTTTAGGTAAAGTAATGTTTTGCATAATAACTAACGCTTTTTCAAAACAATCACTTCAGCAAAGTTTGTCCTATTTTCTGTTTATTAGATAAAAAATAAATAAATAAATAAATATTCAAATAAATATTTAAAAACAAATTAATCTAAAACCTTTGAAGATCCCATTAAAATGTAATGTGGCATTAGTAATAATAAATATTATATTTTATAATATGATATGATTAACATCTTATTTTTATGACATTTTATGCTGCAAGTTTTGTGCCATCTAGTGGTTCAGAAGAGAATAAAATCAAATGTTCCCTTTAGAGCGGTGCACCTTTAGCCCCATTGTACCCCATTTATATATTAGAATGAATCGATGTTGAGTAGCGAAAAAAAAATTAAATCCTAAGCTTATGAGTCGAATTGTGAAATCTCCCCACCCCACTCCAAAAATCTCACTCCAAGCTAAACTCAAAAGTTATAATGTAACACTTTTGAGTCCAATTCTCAGTATTAACTTTGCTTGTAAGCATGCATGTTGGCTGTTTATTATTAGTACTTATAATACACATATTAATGTCTTATTCTGCATGACCAAATTCTACATCCCTAATCCAATTTCTACCCAATACATAACATAAACATCACAACTACCTTACTAATTATTAATAAGCAGTGATTTGGAGTTTATTGAGGCAAAATCCATAGTAAATAGTTAATTAATAGTAAGAATTTTACCTTAATCTAAAGTGTGACCAGTTATAAATGCAATAACAGCTGTCAAAAAAAAAAAAAAAAAAAAAAAAAAGAAGGATGGGCTGAATCTTCTGAAGAGCACATCCATCGTAAAGAATAAAGCTGCCAATTGAAACAAAGCATCGATGTAAACTCTAAAGCCATCAGTAGCTTGTTGTCTGATAGTTGCCCATTTTCAATAGCCTCAGGAAATGGCTCCTCTGACATTTGACAACTCTTGAGTCAGAACAATTTGCGGTTTCTTTTCCCAAAGAGAAAGAAAACATTGAACGCAATGCCAAAAACGGCCATGTAGAAAATTGAAGGCAGACTTTTCTCTTAGCTCAACTCACTGTTTAATTCTCTCTAATGCAATGGTTGTTATGTGATGCTCTCATTTTCCAGCAATGTTGCCACGGCTTTGCTCCGGAGTCACATCTCACTTTCTCTTTCCCACAATGCTTAGCCCAGCCCAGCACACAATTTTTCACTGTTCTGAGAATGGCACCTAGGCCTTAATAAAAACAATGGAAAGACTCATGCATTTTGGTCAGAATATGATTGCAAATTCTGCTAAGAGAATGTTGATCGCTGCATTTTATTGTCAGATAAAAATGCTATTTTCATTTCATTAAATTATATATATATTAATCAGAATAAAATAGACTGTAAATAATTAATATGACAAAGCATTTTTATCCAAAAACAAAAACTATGACTAAAATAGAGGCTTATGAATACAGATGTACAGTAATGAGGAAGGTGATGATGTCTATGCTGTCGTGGTTCCCCTTTCATATCTCTCTTTCCTCAATTATCATTCCTCCCAGGCCACAACAATCAGCTCAGATCAGTGAGGATAAGAGGCAGAGAGGAAGGAGCGATGTATAAGCTTCCTGAGGAATGTGCCTAATGTCTTTTCATGACGTTTGTGCATTGTTTGCATGAGTGTGTGTGTTGGGGTTTTGGTTAAGTTGGGGAGAGAGTTGTAAATCCACACCTTCCTATGTACATGATTCTTTGATCCACATGCCTGGATCTGGTAGGCCTTACTGAACTACTCATTTTTACTTGTCAACTAGTCCACTAGTGGGCAAGGCAGTGTTTATCTTATGTAAATTACTCACCTTATACTGGGCAGCTTCAGCAGTCTTTGCTGTTTCTGGCAAGTCTAGGGCTTCATTGATGGAGTGTGTGAGAATGGGGAGAGTGTTCGCACAGCTGAGACGATGTAGGTGAGAAATAAGCATGGCAGTACCAATCATGCTGCTTTCGTTGTCATAAACAGTGCAAAACAGTCATTCACATATACTCTCTGTCAGACTCTAGGTGACAAACAGTTTTGGCTTGTGAATATAATCTAACGTAACTGTTTATAAATAGTTTTGACCATTAGAGTTTATTATAAGAAACACATTTTACAGCACTCGAATTAAGTTTGTGGACTTTTGAAAAATAAATACACTTTAGAATAATTTTAATAGCTGCTGGTGGGTAATTCATGCTTTGCAGCTAATGTTTCTGTCCCCATTTTAAATGATAATATGCTAGCTATCAAATATCCAATGACACCTAGGATGGCTTGAAGGTGAGTAAATTATGGGATCATTAAAATTTTTGGGAGAACTAACCCTTTAAAGGGCACCTATTATGCCCCTTTTCACAAGATGTAAAATAAGTCTCTGATGTCCTCAGAGTGTGTATGTAAGGTTTTAGCTCAAAATACCCAACAGATCATTTTTTACAGCATATTTAAATTGTCACTTTTTGGGGCTCAGAAAAACATGCGTTTTAGTGTGTATTCCTTTAAATGCAAATGAGCTGCTGCTGCCGGCCCAGAGGGTGGAGCCCCACAAGCTCAATCTTCAGTGTCAGTGTCACAATGATAATATCAAAACAGAAACTCTCAGTAGCGAAGTTCCAAACTATGGCGGGCCAGAAGGTCCAAAAATAAGACTAATGACTTATCGTGGGAAGTCACTTTTCTATAGCCACTACTGAGATTCCCCACTGATAGACCAGCGGTGGATCTATATCCTCACTCTCCTCACGCAGAGAGCGCATCTCCTCAGCTGGAGATTTGATTTTACAAATCAAATTGAACTCCGTATCAATGAAAATCTTTTTGTTTTTTCACTGGAGATAAAACAGAATCTGCATCAGGAGGTGGCATTTAGATCCAGGGCTCGACATTAAACCTTTTCATGTGCTTGTCCTTTGGACAAGCAAATTTGTCATTCACTTGTCCGAGTAAAAAAAGTTGCTTGTCCGAAAAAAAAAATTTGGCTTGGAATTGTTGGTTTGTGCACAAGTACGTCACACTGCCCCGAATCCGAGAACAGGTTGTTCTGAGACAGTGCTTATGATTTATGGGGATTTAAAGGGGCTATGTGTAGGTTTTTACTTAAAAAAAAAATCTTTAAGATAGAGTTTTCATTTGTACATTTATGAGCCAACCATAATGTCATAGAAAGAATGGTGTCATTGACTGTCCACCACGGTTGCCTCTATCAGCCTGTAGGCTCAATTACTACAGGCTGTGTAGTACTAAAGTGTGTGGAGGAGTCGGTTCAAAATTGGCGTGAAAATTCACAAAATGTGACGTCATGCGTGGTCTCGTCTACTTGGGTTTACATCCGTACGGTAGCCATTAGTAAGCAGCGGCAATCGCCAGAGGTGGAAAGTAACGAATTACATTTACTCGCGTTACTGTAATTGAGTAGTTTTTTTTGTGTACTGCAACTTTTTTAAGTAGTTTTTAAAATCTGTAATTTTACTTTTACTTAAGTATGTTTTGTTTGAAGTATTGTAATTTGCTACATTTTAAAACATATCCGTTACTGAGTAAAAAAAATTATACAAAAAAAAATGCTTTGGGTGAAAACATCGCACTCCGGAAACTATAGCATTGATTGATTGAAGGGCGGGAGAACAGACGCGCTAAAATCACAAACCAATATGGAGAAGGTGACGAACAAGACAGACAGTGATGCAGACCCAGCTGAACGTGAAATGCTGTCGAAATCTCACTCGCACACATACCGGTATGTGAAGCCCTGGCCAGAATACTTTGGATATAGAAAAAAATGGAATTTACAGTATAATGCAGGTGTCACGTTACGTACGGTAAAACCAAAACACGCAAACTGGTTGATGTATGGATGAATACATCGAAAGCTGTACAATAAATCCAATCGCGACATGATCTGTAAATATTAAAGCACAAAAGACTGCTATGTAAATATATAATCTGCTTGTTCTGCGTGTCTCTGTGTGAATGAGCTGTGCTGTTTCGTCTACTTACTACATACTCAAGTACCTACGTGACGCGCTCATACTGTTTACAGCATCTCACTAACAATACGAGTACATGAATACGTGAACATTTCCAGAGCTACTCTGAGAGAGCGCCTAATGAGCATTTTCATCATTTTATTTGAGAAAAACCATTGTCAGTACACTGTACAGTGTACAGTGTACAAAATACACTGAAACAGGACTTAACAACCCGTCAAAATAAAAGTTTGGTTTTACTAAAATAAATTATGACAGATATATTACAATTTTAGGCCTACAATAGAATGTACCTACTTCTCATAATAATATTAACGACAACAATAATAATACTACAATTTATTTAAACATTATTTAAGGAATATATATTATTTGTCCATGGTTTGAGTAAATCTGTTTTGTAGCACTTTGCCAAAAACTAAAAGGATAAAACGTTTGCTAAACTTTTATTTGATTACCACCGTTTTGATTCTGAATAAGAAACATTTCATAGAACTCTATTTTTAAACATTTTAATAAGTTATTAATGATAAAAAAAGTTGTTAATCTAATTCATAATCAATTATTGAAATTAGTTGATTAGATATGTTTTATTGAACAAAAGTTTAATTTATTTAACTGTCATTTTAACTGATGATAATAATAACCATCATTTAATAATACAGTTTATATAAACCATGATATTTTCTGAGACGGTTATCATACGGTGAAACTCTCATACAGTTACAGCCCTGCACAGGAGAGTCCCCCCACCACACACCCCCGCTGTTAAACAAGTTACTCAGCAACTTTTACTCTGAGTAAAATTTAAACAAGCTACTTTTTACTTTTACTTGAGTAGATTTTTAGACCGGTACTTTTACTTGTAATTAAGTAAAATTTTATTGAAGTAATACTACTTTTACTTGAGTACAAAATTTTAGTACTCTTTCCACCTCTGGCAATCGCTAGCAGTAGTGTTTCAAATGGACTCTGCGGACGGAAAGAAGCAACCAGCCTCCAGCACAATCCAGACACCCATGGAAACTCCTCGTAAAAAAAAAAAAGCCTTATCTAGTGCGGCCAACGGGCGTGCGCACTGAGAACGAGCATGATAAAGGCTGTAGTTTCTCTAACGGCCACTGGTGTCAGTAACGGTTAGAAATTTCAGAACTTCCTCAATGCTCCTGGCTGGAGTTTTATCATTTTTGGGTGGTTGTGTACACACACTGCCGACACTCATTTATGTTCAAACGCCACACTGTAATGAATTGCTGTAAAAATTACAGCATTATTTTACAGCAGCTGGCTGTTTTCTTAATAATACAGCATATTGCTGTAAACTGCAATGCATTCTGGGGTTGCGCGGCGGTTTGATTCAAAATACAGAATATTGCTGTAAATTTCAAATCTACAGAGGCATTGTGATCTTCAACGGCCGAGTTGTCGACTTTCGGGTAGCGCAAGAGGAGTGCTTCACAACTGTGTGGTAAGTGACTTATTATTTCAGTTTCTTATTTTTCATGTTTGGTAACTCGTAGACTATGAATGTATATATACGGTTCATATTGGTAACCACGGATCACGCATCCTCCGACTGTGTGGCACGTGGCAGGGGGAGCTGCCACTCGAACTGTCACTCAACCCGTCACAGCTAGAGGCCGCTGCCGCTTGACCCGTCACCGTTATATGCGCCTGCCACACGACCAGTCACCGTTATATGGGCCTGCCACTCGACCAGTCACCGTTATATGTGCCTGCCTCGGGACCCGTCATGGACATATGCGCCTGCCACTCGACCAGTCACGTTATATGTGCCTGCCTCGGGACCTTACACAATATATAAGGTGTTTTTTAACCAAAATGCAGTGCGTATCCCCTGTAGCTAGAGGGCAAGAACGGTCAATATTCACCATTATCTAAACTAACTTGGGGCCTTATTGTTTGGACATGTTTGTCTGGTAATGAAGTGGTGTTTTTGTGTTTTTCAGAACCATTTGATTATGATCATGTTGGTCAACTTTTTAAATGTATGTCGTTTGCGTATTTCCTCGTTGTGTGAAGGGCCATGATGGCTCATTTATGTTTCAAGTAATTGAAAAATATTTAATTTCATGTCCATTAAAAAAAATACAATCAAAATAATACAAAATACACTGTTTTATGACTATTTTCATGCAAATAATTGTTTTGTTGTATGACATAATAGGGAAATTAAGTTGTGCATTATACAACACTTTATGTATTTAAAAAGTTGTTGAAATGCAGTTGATAAATAATTTACATTTAAAATTCAGCTGCCAGTCATTAATATTCAGAAATCTATATATATATATATATAGCAAATACAGATCTTCATAGTTTACTATAAAAAATACAACAATTTAAAAATACAGTTATTAAATTACAGTAAAGCAATCAGAAAATACAGAACAATTCTGTAAATTAAATTACAGAAATGCTACTATAAAAAAAATACAGTTAACTGGCTGGCAACCCTGCTGCCAGTTTTTACTGTAAAATGTACAGGTATTTTTTAACAGTGCATGTAAAAGAGAATTTTGCATAATAGGTGCCCTTAAATTGAATTTTTAAATATTTTTTAAACTCACACCAAAATTCAAACCAAACTTGTGTTTTCTTGAGAATATTGTTTACATTGATTATTAATTTCACTTTTCATTAGACTTTTTAATTTATCACTTTAACTAGCAGCTCTTCAATGACATTATTCTGTGATCGTGTGGTATTAGTTGGTTTGTACCTGTTTAAAACATTCCATCCTGCTTTATAAAATTACATAAATATAAAGAATTTTATAAAAGCATCAACATTAAATTAAAATGAACTTCAACTCTCAATCCTTCACTTAGCAATACATTGCATTATTTCCATCATGTTTGTGGTGTAAATATTATACTAATCAAATTAATGCAAAGCTATAGAATAAACTATAATATGTATTACTTATTGAATTGCAACTTACTGAATTGCAATTTTGGGTCCCAATTTATATTAAGTCGCTTAAAGTATTATGTACTTACATGGAAAAATAAGTACAAGGTAATTGTGTTGATGTTGTATTGTAAAACATTTGTGCTGCTATTGAGGTGTGATATGGGTAAGGTTAGGGACAGGTGTGTGTGGTATGGGTAGGTTTAAGACTGGGTTAAGGTGTAAGGGAAGGGTAAACAGTATAATTACATATGTAATTACATACATTAATTACAGCTGTAATTACATGCAGGTATTTTCAATATATAAGTACAATGTAAAAACATGTACGTACACAATAAGTCCTTTGTATCAAATAATTAATTTCAATGTAGTAATAGTACCTATAGCCACTTAATATAAAGTGGGACCCAATATTGAATTGCATATACAAAAAGGCAATGTATAACAGGTGGACTGCAACACTAATTAAATTATAACATTTTTAAAATTTATTTTTAGTTATGCATATTTGAAATGCATGACAAACTAGTTTAATGCCTGTAGTCTTTAATGCCAAACTGCTGTTTTGTTCACAACTTGACGGGTAGCAGTATTAGGGTTGTTGAAGGTAAAGCGATCCTGACCTCACCATGGGGGTATTTTGGGATCTGTATTTACATGAAAGCAATCAAGGATATGACAGCATGGCTTGACAAATCAAGAGGTATGTTAAGGTCAGCTAGGGATCAATGAATATTAGTGTTCTTACAATCCTCTTCAACTTGTGAGGCATTTAATGAGCCAAATTCCACCCTTTTTGTCAACACACACACACAACACACACACCACACACACACACACCACGCACGCACGCACGCACGCACGCACGCACGCACGCACACACACACACACACACACACACACACACACACACACACACACACCACACACACACACACACACACACACACACACACACACACATACACACACACCTTCAAATGCTTTACAGATCAATATCACACCTGGAAATAATCTCAAAGTACTTGCTTCATTTAGGTCGCAATCAGAGAGTCCTGACAAAGAATGCTTTCTAAAGACTAACAATTAACGAATGCTTTCTAACAAATAACAAAAGCCTTCCCTCCCAGCATAAAAAAATGCCTGATGCAGTCTCAACTCAGAGCAACCTAGTTTAGAAACCGTGTGTTTGAACAGACTACAAAGAGCAAGATGCGATAACAAACTTCTGGTGCACCTGGTCACTTTCTGATATCTGATAACCAAGAGTTGAATGATTCAATTACTCAGTGGAGTAAAAAACAAAATGACCAGGTTAAATTTTTTGTCCCTGCCTTTTTTTAAGCATTTTTTTGTTTCGTTCTTAAAGGGGTCATGAACTGCATTGTTGTATAATGTTTCCTGAGGTGCACTTATAAATGTTAGTATGTTTTTTACATTAAAAAAAAGTCATAATTTATAAATAAAAGGCATTTTTTCTACCCAGTTTTAGCCTTCTGATTTAAACTCAATGTTTTAAGGGGCGTTAAGTCTGCTGTAAGACTTCTGTGTAAGTGCCCAGTTGTGATTGGCATGTGATGGTATTAAATGTGGAAATCTCTTGAAATCTTTTGCCACGTTTTTACTACTAGAGCTCTCAAGGTAAACTAATCATGAAAAATGTTGATTATAGTATAGATCATTATATTTAGATCTATGGCATGTAGATCATGGCATGAAAGGTTGCAGTGATGTATTCCAATGAATTGTATTGTAGCCGATTTGTAGCCGATCACACACGTTAAGCACATGAATGCAGTGATCTCGTCATTACAACTTGATTTCTGCACACAATGCACGAATACACTGCAGACTCACTCTCGCTCTTATCCAGGGTAAATCATCAACACTATCATCCCTTACAAGTGTTTTATTTAACTGAATACATCACAATAAGCTAAAACGCATACACAGGTTATTTTACTTCCTGAACAAATGCGCACCCGAGTCCGTGTTGCTTACACATTCATGCGAACCGCGGCACGGTTCGGGAGCAACCGAACTCAGACCACCTCCTCCAGGTAGTCTCGGGTTCGGTACCCCAGTGCGCACCCGGGTCCACATGACAGCGTTCACATTAGCGATTTTTAGACACTCGGTTTGAATGCTATTTTAAAGTATGCATTGAAGAGCAATGCAGGATGGACTACAAACATTACCTTCAAAAAGATCCTATAGGAATGAGGTTTATTTTATTTTCAACAATGTGAATGTCTCAGTTGAGCATTATTTATTTGTATGTGGTACAGTGGCGATTCTACGGGGTACAGTAATGGTCGTACGGAGGCTGTGTGAGCTGCTCAGCGGACGTTTGGCCATGCAGGACAGGTGACCCATGAGATGAGCGCGCTGGCTGCTGCTGCTCCGTGAAACAGGAGGACGGTCGGTCACAGTTACAACAGCAACAATACAACAACGATAAAATGGAATCTGTAGATTGAGAGGTATGGTAATTTAATGTTTAGTTATATCGTAGTTCCCTCTGAATGTGTAGGAAAACTGAAAAAGTCGAACTACACTGTACTAGCTAGCTTAGCAGCCTGCAAACCAAGTGAAGAGTGCAGGCAGTTGAAGAGGGCGCACGCTGCTCTTAAAGGGGCCACACCTTATTTCCACTCGTTACAACCGCCATTAAATATGAAACGCTATTTTCTGAATTGGAGACTGGAGGTGTTTGTGCAGATGTGTGTGTTTAATAGAGCTAATGTTATATTTTTGGCCAACCCGTGTGTGAAATATAGTGTGACAGTCTAGATTTAAGTTAGAACACAAGAACAAGCTGTGACATATTTTTTGCTCTGTTATTTAAGGGCTGTTTTTGTTGGTACACTGTAAAAAAAAAAAGTTGGATTAACCTAAAAAAGTAAGTTACCTGGTTGCCTTAAAATTTTTAGTTAATTGAAATTAAAACTTTGAGTTACTACAACAAAGGAGATTGGTTTAATAAATATAAACTCAAAATAGTATGTTATCTGAACTACATTAATTATCTAAGTTGATTTGACAAAATATAAAAAGTTGTGATAACAAATCATGAAAATAATTTTTTACAGTGTAGGCTATCAATTAGCTCATCTTCACAGTCCACATATTTTCAGACGTTTAAATAGGCAGAGCAAATTGCATTCAAATGGCACAAATGTCATAATTTAATTTATGAAGAAGCATCTTGACCATTTATGATTCTAAGTCTTAACTGTTTTATTTAAATAAACATATTAATGTATGCTGAATCAAAGCCAGCGTTTAAATTTATACCTTCATCAGGCCTTGGACATGAATACTGTCTTTGTTGAAAACCACTTTTTTGCACATTTTCATACATCACAAGGCATCCTAATGATATTATTCAGTCATCAGACCATCATCTGTGTTACCTGTATTGTTACCCATGTTACTGTAGCTTTACTAGTTTAAGTCCCCTCTTGTGGTTAAATAAAAACACACCTGGCAAAGAACAAACTATGACATTAAAATTCCAGTATCTCTAACAAATTATATCTAAGCTAAATAATAACAAACTAAGCATGTAAAGAACAACAAATATTTATTTTTTTTCCTTACAAGCTATAGTTTTTCTTTTGCTTTTACAGATACACTTTTTAAAAAGGTCCTATCTTTAAGCATTTTGGTTTGTCCTGTTGGATTACCGTGTTTTTATGTAACCACAAGATGGTGCCTCAATTAGTAAAGCAAACTCAGGTAAAAATACAGGTGACACATGATGAGCTGATGACTGATACATATTATTCTATAGGGTGAGTTAAGAGCAGTTTAATTTTGCTACTCTAATCTAACTTGTGAAGAGAAAAGTTAATCCACTACAAGAAAATAGCTCTTAGAAAATGTTTACCCTATCCTGACCATAATTGCTGATTAAAAATAGACATGTTAAAATAACCAGAGACACTTGAGGACTGTGATAGGTGGTTAGGACTGTTTTTAACAGGATAGTCACCTTTATTTGACAGTTATGAGACAAGAAATCATGGGTGAGAGAGAGGATGTGACATGCAGCAAAGGACCGGGATTCGAACCATTGTCGGATGCGCATTAATCTTCGATATGCCATAGTCACCCCACACTAGCTTTGTGTCCCATCTTGGCCACCCCCCAAAAAATGTCCTGGATACGCCACTGATGTGGTACATTTCACTGCAGATTTTTTTCATTATATAAACTTGACTGTAAGGCGACAACATGTACATTTTTGTTAATTCTAATGCCTGATCTGTGACCAGTGATTTCTGATAGGCTATGTAATGATTAATCTTTGTCTCTGTGTCAATAAATCAAACCAGTGACTAAACGGTCAACTTCACATTGTTTCTCTTAGTAGGATGAAAATAATTTGTTTTTTAAACTGTGATTACATTTAATAATCAACATCTCTTATTTGTTTGCACTGTTAGTTATGCTGAAAGCATTCGTTAATGATTCACAATTAATCAATTGCGAAATTGAATCACAATAAGATTACTGCATTAATTTGCTCAACATCAGCTACAATGCTCATCACTGAAACTTTTCATGCCACGATCTACATAATCTAAATATAATGCTGTAATCAACACTTTTCATGATTAGTTAACCTTGAGAGCTGCTGTAATAGTAAAAACTTGCTAAAAGTTTTCGAGAGGGTTAAACATGTAATACTTAGCTATTTCATATGCAAAGATGTAAGCCAATCACAGCAGTGAGCTTTTACACTGAAGATTCACAGCGGACACGTCCCTTCAAAGAGCACGTTCAAATTAGAGGGCTACAATTAGGGTAGGAAAAATGCCTTTTATTTCTAAATAATTACCATTTTTGATGAAAAAAATACAAGTTATTTCCTACTAGTATAGGATCCACTATAATAGACCAAAGAAACAACAAATAAATTTGCTTGAACAAAAGAAAACCAATATCGAAATCAGCTTGTAAAAAATATGGCAATCGGATTCAATCCTGATGGTTGGTGCAGCCAGGTCAGTTTCATAGTTATGTTAAATTTCAGTGGGCCTCATTTAGCAATCAAACATAGAAACAAACACATATCTGAGTGCAGAGAGAGAGAGAGAGAGAGAGAGAGAGAGAGAGAGAGAGAGAGAGAGAGAGAGAGAGAGAGAGAGAGAGAGAGAGAGAGAGAGAGAGAGAGAGAGAGAGAGAGAGAGAGAGAGAGAGAGAGAGAGAGAGAGAGAGAGAATCAATCAAGAACAAAAGCTCAAGAACGCATCACAATTAAGCTCCCTCAAGAGTTGAACACTACACCAGATTCTCGTCTTGCACGTACATACAAACAAAGCAGCTCCTGTAGACGTCTAATGCAGGCACCCTTTTATACGCACAGGTGCTTATAATCCTGTGCCGTCAGTAAATTGAGATTGGCATGTGTTACATGTGCTTCAGTCACCGGTCATGCCTGACTGCATTTCCATTATGTCAACACCATGACGCAGCGTCGATTCCCCTCGAAACGAAAGACACTTTCAGGCTAACATCAGATACAGCCTAACATCTTGCAATAATAAAAGCATTTTCAAAACACGTTTTTAATTGGAAAACTGGAAAATGTATTTTTGTAAGATCTTAAAATAGGCAGAGTTCTTATAATGTGACACCCGAGACAAGCAGATATTAACCCTCTCTGACTAGCTCTGCTGGAGGTCACTGAAATGAATCAAGACTGAAAACAGTCAAAAGCAAGTAGCAAAAATATGTGGGAGGGAGGACATGAACTAATAAGAACCAAATGATAAGTCTTACATAACCAGAGAATCCCAGTGGACTTCAGAGATAGACCAGTGCTGACTCAATGGTGGTTTCATACATAACTGCCCTTGGCCATGATTTACAACCTTTAAAGCATTAATTCAATTTAATTTATTTTGCTCCTGTTACTCAAACAGTAAAACATGGCACTAATGCTAACATCATGCGTCTGATTCTCAGTGAATGCATGCAAGTCATAAAATGTAATTATCTTTGGATCTACAGTATACCAAATGCATAAATATAATGTAAATGTTAATGTAAGGTAAGGAGGAATTTGAAATGATTTAATGGTTAACTAAATCTGTATGTTTTTAAGAAAATGTATTTAGCTTTAAAAGTGAAGTGGGTAATTCGTGCGCTAAACAGAATTGCAAAAATCATGGCTGTTTTAAAACAGATTTCCTTGACCACTCCCTGTCTGCCATTGGTCAGCCAAACAAGTGCCCTCCCAAACCCACTGGTCCAAACAAACAGGGCAATGTTTTGATAGTGCCATAGTGTTTAAACTTTATGGGGGAATTAATTTATGAATGGATTACTTATATTTGTCTTTGCAAATTAAACCAGAACAACCAGGGCCAGAACAAAGTTGTTGTTTTTTAGGTAAAAATCGTGACTAAAATTATTGTTGTTTTCTATTAACATATTTCCAGTAATATAATGTTATAATGACAACATATGCCATCTGTGATGCAAAGATTGGGCATACAGCTGTTTGTTATCACACCCACTGGATGCTACGTGATAGGTGAAGTATTGGGGACCATTTTGAACATGTTCCGGATAGAAATAGTTGCTCTGCTTTTCGTGTTCCAAGTGTTGAGTGAGCCAGGGGTAGGGAAGCAGATATTTATGTATGCCTGCCAAATAAAAGCGAATGATTTGCCCAGACCGAGTGGAAGATGAGTGAAAATCAAAATAAATACAAAAAGCAGAAATTGCCTTTTTAAGTCAATTATGTCCATGAGAGATGGAAACCTAACCGAGGTAAGTGATTAAAAGTTTTTGAAAACTGTTATGTGATAGGGCACCAAGCATTTTATACATTAATTAAAACATTTTTGTAAAAGATACAGAAAAGCATTTAAAGGTGCTATATTGTAGCTTTTCTTCTAAAATGAATCATTTTTTATTGCCTGTGCGTAAATGGGTTGTAATCACACATTACAATGATCCACTTGTCGGGTTTTGTTATTACCTCTGAAGGCAGTATTCCTATTTCTATGTGAAGGCTCCGGGTCGGATTTCCCGCGAAATCCATCGGATGTGACGTGCATGCGTACTCTCGAGCCTCTCTCCTTTTTATATATGCGACGGCACTGCAGGAACTACATGAGTCTGATAACACCAAAAAACACCTGCCTCCAGCACAACATACACTCCAACACAAACTCCACATAAATATAAAAAACAAAAAAAAGTTTTATCTGCTAAAGCTCGTCAGGCCAAACGTGAATCGGATCAACTTCGGACGAAAACACGGATCAACATCGGCAGAGCGTTTGAATTCTGGAGAGACCACCGCTTTGTTTTAGGTATATATGTATATATTTAGGTATAAAAACAGACCCGGAGTTGGCTTTCATCCCTATTGTGATGCTTTCTCCGTTGTGTTGAAAGTCTCAGTGTGGGGCGGGCGATGCCATGAGTGCTCGCTCTTGAGTTCGAGCATGCGCACGAGCGCTCTTGTAAAAATTGGTTGCAATCCGAAACATCACTACTAGAGGCCGCTAAAAACTATACACATAGCTCCTTTAAAGCAGAACCCAAAAGGAAAATAATATGATTTAAAGTTGTACCTTGCCAAATAACAAAAATAAAAAATTATTAATATTATGAAAATATTACAAATCTTTATGATTAGATTTGTAACCAAGATTCAGGCAAAATGATTACTATTATGCTCACCTTGCAGCAGTCGCAATCAGAAAGTCCTGATAACAAATGCTTTATAACGAAATACCAGTGGTGGGCCGTCAGGGCCAGCAAAGCCTTCTCTGCTGGCCTAAACACTTACCAGAATCACTGACTTGCACTTTAATATATTTTTTCCATGAATGAGTATTAAATTATTCTCAATAGTTCGTTCTCATAATGTCATAGCTTTTCTCTTGGTTACGCTGCTTCAGTAGTGTGTTTTTATGTTAGAGCTTTTATCCAATCATATTTCAGCCATCATGCGTTGCCGGGTCAAATAAATCTGCCTGGAGGCCTTCAGAATCGACAGTGCGGGCGTCTGTAACTTAAAATGAATGGCAATGAAACTGTTGCTTTAACCAATCAGATAATCAGTCAGATTTAATCAGCCAATCAGATTTCGCTTTGACTGCAGCGGGGCCATCTAGCAGGCATTCAATAACGTCTGCATTTTCTCGTTCTTTGATTGGATGCTCAGAGCGCGTACTATTACTGGTAGTATCCACATCTGTAGCGAACTGCGTAAACTAAAATATATTCCTGTAGATTTAATAGTTTTTCAACCCACAAATTAATGTTTCTTTCCCTCCTCGACCCCCAGCAAGTTCTAACCTACCGGAAAAATCCCTTATTCAGCCTGAGTTTAACGTCACGGAACACTGCTCGATCTCTCCGGGTAAAAACAGAACTGACTAATGTAAGTTATGCCACGAATGATTTTGAAGGCAAAAGTCCCGCTGATCTCATTGATTTCGTTCAAAACTCTGTGTGAGAGCATGGGAGAGCTGTACACATCGGCGTGTGTATGTGTGTGTGTGTGTGTGTGTGTGTGTGTGTGTGTGTGTGTGAGAGAGCATGGGGCAGCTGTACACATCGGCGTGTGTATGTGTGTGTGTGTGTGTGTGAGAGAGAGAGCATAGGGCAGCTGTACACATCGTCATGTTTTGCGGTGACTGTGTCCACTGCTTCTGTCGTGCAGACACTAAAGCGAAGTAGGCTAGAAATATGACGGGACAGACAGACATTGTTGGAAATGAAACGCAGTTAGATAACCTGTACAACAGTAACTGAAGTCTTATTGAGGAAAGAAATAAGGATGGATTTTGTGTAAAAAAATAATCAGTAGTTTTGGTGAGTAGCCTATGCTTTTTCCCCCGTGGTGAATATGATTTTCTTCCTAATTTTTATTTTAAATTTATGATCGAAACTCATTTTTTTTCAAACATTCATACTTTTGTAACGTCTGAATAGGGACTATTGTAACCCTTGAACGACAAGATAAGGGAGGCTCCGTTTCTGAATTTATAATCGGATTCGGGACGCAAAAACAACACAAAACGCACCAGCCGAACTCACGCGCTCGTTTCTCTCTACCGGCCTTTCCCGAACTCACCGCATTAACCCTATAACTGCCGGTGCAAAATAAAAACAACAATTATAGAGAGTTTTTGTGCTGCTACACTATTAAAAGTTATTAATTCAGGTAGGACAGAAGGCCTAGGTGTGAAATGCACGGCCCGCCACTGAGAAATACAAACAAAAAATGCATTTAACAAATATAATATAACAGTGTAATATAATATAAGAATAACTATTGTTTAGGATTAGATTAGTAACCAAGATTCTGGCAAAATTATATATATATATATATATATAGAAAAGGTCATAACATTATGTTTTCCACCTTAGTGTTATGTGGGTGGGGAAGGATGAACCCAATAGCAGACAAGATGCAGTGACAATGTTTATTAATACACAAAAACAGGGAAAACAAAACCCACGATGGGGCAAAACAAGGCAAGACAAGATAAACTACACTAGACAAAGACTCAGACGATTAACTAACAGCTAAGACAGGGTAAATACTTCTTACAAGACACGACGTTCAACAGGTAACTCACAGCTTGCTTTCACACAAAGATTGACAAGGTAAGATGAACAATGTACCGACACAGGACAGCAAACACAAGGGGATAATATAGGGAACACTAATGACGAGGACAGGTGAAACTGACTAGACAATAATCACAAGACAAGGATAACAAGGGGGCGGGGTTACGAGACGAGACAACGCAAGCACATGGCCCAAACAAATGGCCATGTGCTGCACATGAAACATGGGTCTGTCATGATCCTGCCACAAGACCAGAGAAATCAGAGACATGATGGCAGAATCATGACAGAACCCCCACCTTAAGGAGCGGCTTCCAGACGCTCCTCAAGGGGAAACTAAACACAAGACAAGACAGACTGTGACAAAGATAAAAACCAACAAAACATGGAAAACACTAACAATGGTAAACAAGAATAAACAATAACAGGGTTGGGGTGAAACATCAGGAACAACATGCAAGGCAGAGGGGGTGGAGGAAACACAAAGTTCATGGGGGGAGGTCCAGGGTGGACAGGAGGAACGGGGATCTTGGGTCCATGGGATGAGGGCTGTGGACAAGACTTCTGGGCAGGTTTAGCCGGGGACACACGAGGAGAGGACTTGGGGGAAACAGTCCGGGGCCTAGAGGCGACAGGGACAAACGGGGAAACAGTCCGGGGGCTGGTGGAGACAGGGACAAACGGGGAAACAGTCCGGGGGCTGGTGGCGACAGGGACAAACGGGGAAACAGTCCGGGGGCTGGTAGAGACAGGGACAAACGGGGAAACAGTCCGGGGGCTGGTGGCGACAGACTCAGACACGGGGGACACAGAGGACATGGAGGAAACGGGACTTCTGACAGGGGACAAGGCTGGTGACAGGACAGGGCTGGGTGCTGCGCTCTTAGTGCCAGGCGTGGGTGCTGCGCTCTTAGTGACAGGCGTGGGTGCTGCGCTCACAGTGACAGGCGTGGGTGCTGCGCTCACAGTGACAGGCGTGGGTGCTGCGCTCACAGTGACAGGCGTGGGTGCTGCGCTCACAGTGACAGGCGTGGGTGCTGCGCTCACAGTGACAGGCGTGGGTGCTGCGCTCACAGTGACAGGCGTGGGTGCTGCGCTCACAGTGACAGGCGTGGGTGCTGCGCTCACAGTGACAGGCGTGGGTGCTGAGGACAAGACAGGATAGACAGGGGGTTCAAGGATCTTGACAAGACGGGACAGGTATTCCGACAAGGTATTGGCCGCAATGACGACAGGCATTTCCTGACGCGCCGAAATTGCTTGCAGCACTTCCTTAGCGGCTAGATCGGCCGCAACTCTCGTGGTAGAGGGCTCATGGACGGCGCCTGCTGGAGCGGGCTCATGGACGGCGCCTGCTGGAGCGGGCTCTGGGACGGCGCCTGCTGGAGCGGGCTCTGGGACGGCGCATGCTGGAGCGGGCTCATGGACGGCGCATGCTGGAGCGGGCTCATGGACGGCGCATGCTGGAGCGGGCTCATGGACGGCGCATACTGGAGCGGGCTCATGGACGGCGCCTGCTGGAGCGGGCTCATGGACGGCGCCTGCTGGAGCGGGCTCATGGACGGCGCTTGCTGGAGCGGGCTCTTTGACGGCGCTTGCTGGAGCGGGCCCTGGGGGAGACAGAGACGGAGGACAAGAGGCTCCCTTCTTCCTCTTCTTCCTGGGTCGCGGAGCAGAGGACGTAGCCGGGCTTGTGACCATTTGAGGAGGCACAGCAGGGACGGCAGTCTCGGCGGAAGAGGACTCCGAAGTCGACTCCCACGACAGCCGTCTCTCTCGCTTGCCACGGAGGTGACTCTGGTCTCCCAGCGTCACGACGCCAATCATACGACCCTCCGGGATGACAGGAAGGCGGGCAGAACGTGAAGACCTTGAGGGTGCCGCCTCGGACTCCTCCCGGGAGAAGTGATCCCAGAGGCGGGCATAGTTCCTCAGGATCCACTCACTGGACTGGGACGGAACTGGACAATTGTTCCGCTCTCCCTCGGCAGGCGCAGGCAACCAGCATTGCTCACGGTACTCCGACTGTCTCTTGAGCAGGGAGGACCTACTGTCTGCTGGGTTCTGTTTTGGTCGGTTCATTCTGTTATGTGGGTGGGGAAGGATGAACCCAATAGCAGACAGGATGCAGTGACAATGTTTATTAATACACAAAAACAGGGAAAACAAAACCCACGATGGGGCAAAACAAGGCAAGACAAGATAAACTACACTAGACAAAGACTCAGACGATTAACTAACAGCTAAGACAGGGTAAATACTTCTTACAAGACACGACGTTCAACAGGTAACTCACAGCTTGCTTTCACACAAAGATTGACAATGTAAGATGAACAATGTACCGACACAGGACAGCAAACACAAGGGGATAATATAGGGAACACTAATGATGAGGACAGGTGAAACTGACTAGACAATAATCACAAGACGAGGATAACAAGGGGGCGGGGTTACGAGACGAGACAACGCAAGCACATGGCCCAAACAAATGGCCATGTGCTGCACATGAAACATGGGTCTGTCATGATCCTGCCACAAGACCAGAGAAATCAGAGACATGATGGCAGAATCATGACACTTAGACCACTCTAAGTGTCGACATTAAAACCTGTCAAATTGTCGGCTTTTTGGCGGCCGCCAAAGCATATTTGTGTCCCGCCAAAGCCTTGTTTGATGGGTAAATGATGTAGAATGACTGCTGCGTTTGAGAGGCGCACGAGCAGAGAGAGAGAGAGCCCCGGCCGTGCGCGCGGACTCTCACGTCTTCAAACAACACGAGCGCTGTCTTGCTCTCTCTCCCTTCTCGCGCATATTAATCAAAATCAATGGACAGTGGACACGATAGTAAAAGGTCGAAAGACGGCAGTTTCACGTGGAGCATCCTCAGTTGGCTTTTTTCTTGATAAAACGGTAAGATATAGCCCAGTCTCTAATGTCTGATAGGCAAATCTATGACAACAAATGACGATGCGTAAAATGTGTAATGCTTTAGCGTAAGCTAGATAAATGTACACTCAGAATTGGTTTTACTACTATTGTCAGTAAACAGGTTCATAAACTAGGAATTGTCTTCAGAAGAATAGTACAACATGAAACATAAAACATGTCCCATAAAATATGCTAACTATGTTTTTGTGTATGGCCTACCATTAGCCACAGTTCAACATGGAGATAGATGGAAACAAAAACCAAAGTTTTCTACTACCCCTGTTTTCCCCTCACACATAAGTGTGTAATTTACTCAAATGCCTTTCCTTTCATATATTTAAAATGACTTGAAGTTGAACTTTATTACCTCTGAAGACATTATGACTGTAAACAAAAGATTTGTGCGGCTGATGCTCCTTTGGTTATGAACAGCTCGTGCAAGCGTGCGTGCGGTCCATGAGCGTGCACATCTCTGGTTGCAGTTTCGCTTGTCGCCAGAGGGGCATAGTTCTGCAAAAACTCAGAGGGTTGCGCTATGCACCTTTAACAAAACCAAATGTCCCATTATCCTCTGATCTTGTCAACATTGCAGAAAGTCCATTGATGCATCTGGGCACTATATTAGCTGCCAAACTCAAACATGAGTGAAGTGACTAACAATACGAAAGAGAGAATATAGTAATACAGATGAACAGCCAGAGCATTGCTGCAAAATAATAATGATAATAATGAACAATGAAAATTTTGATGTTTCTTTGCTTTCCCTTTCATTTTACACAAGCACTTTTTACTTTTTACTCTCTCTCTCTCTCTCTCCTCTCTCTCTCTCTCTCTCTCTCTCTCTCTCTCTCTCTCTCTCTCTCTCTCTCTCTCATTAGTCAAATATATCAACTCTTGAAAAGTTTCCACTTCATAATGCATTTCCACTGCCATGTTTTCCTACTGCAAGGGAATATTTATCAATTTCAATCAAACAAACTGCTGAAAAATGCTAGAAGCTAATTATTTTTCCACATTCAGCTGCAGAAAAATGGGTTAAAATTGGGTAGAATTCCAACAGCATGAACTGAATTCTGCCTTTATTCTTTATTCTTGTTAATTATTACATAAATTACCAATTTGTGAAAAAAGTAGAAAGGTGACTATTAATAATAATAGTCCTGTCATGACAACTCTCGGCGTGATTGGCATGGTAATGGGTATGACAATGTTGTGTTTGGTCTTGGCGGAATAAATCTGCTATGCTGCTGCTGCTTTTATTGCTGCTGTGGCAAAGTAAGTCCGGGACTTGCTACTGCCAATACCATAGAGAGTATAAGAAGTGGACAGAGCCATCTCAGTTGAAACAGTTAAAGCCCATTTTTAGCGATTTTTGAACACTTCCGTTCCTGACGCGCAGACTCAAAACCGACTCAAACTAAGCTTGATGACGTGAGCAACCTGTCTGACAGACGTAAATCTTCTAGTAGCTGTGCGTGAAAATTGCCAACGTTAATCTTGCAGAGATGGGGAACTTGAGCAAAGAGTTCTCATACCAAATTATTTCCAATTCCCCAAAAACGTTGTTGAAATATTTTGCCCCATTGCTTTTATGGACTCATTATCTATGGGCTTTCCCTTGACGGGACGTCCCCCCGATTGCCTGCGAGCTTCTCCTTCTGTCTGTACGGTAATTTCTGCACAGCGCAACAGAGAGTCAAGTGGTTATGACGCAATCGTTAGCCTATTTTTACAAAAACTGTTTCTACGGGGCCATAATGTAACATAGAAGGTAATGGAGCCCTTTATACATTGTCGTGTTTCTTTAGAAATAAATAATGGACAAATGGAGTCTTTAAACGCCTCAGATGTAAAGTTATTCGCTGTCAAAGTGACGCCAAAATGAATGGGAGTCAATGGAAATGCTAACGCAAGTGAAGTTCTGCTACAAGATGGCGGCACCCGGCCGGCTTCAACTTCCAGTCGATGGATTACCCCCTTGGCCAATACATACATGACACACTGCTGTGAGCAATAACACATGCTGCTGCTGTCTAACATGAATTACCCAAAGCAGATCTATACAGGTGGAGCTGAGGAAGGTGGAGGGTTTCTGAAAGCACGCTGCACTGCTAAGGCAAATGCTAAGTATTTTAAGGTTGAGCAGCGAGCTCATTGGCTACTGATACGGCAGGAACCAATCAGCTGTGCCCAATAGATAATGATGTGATTATGAACAGGTGAGTAAAAGGACCTATTAGCCTGCACCATCTAGAGTTTCATGACAGAACTTTGTATTTGAAAAACAGCTAGCAATAACATATAAAATCTACACACAAAACAAATGCTTTTACTTTATTATCATCCACTTTATCTTTAATGTAAGATGAGACACTTGTGTCACAATGCAGGTTGAAGCAGGGATGCAAAATCTAAATGCAGCAGGCTTTTATTGGACTAACTCAAAAAAATGAAACAAAACACTCACGGACAGGAACAGATCAGGCACAGAACAACCAAAATATAATACGGACCACGACAGACAACTAGACAGGACTAAACACAGGGCTTAAATACACAGGGACTAAATCAAGGAAACAAGACACTATCTATTTATTAACTTATAGCAGCTAACAAACCGGAAGTCTCACACATTCACAGAAAATTAACCCTTTCATGCATGAATTATGATAACCTCAGTCAGGATTTTTTTTCCTATGTGTTTTTATTGCTCTTAGGGCATGAAAAACAAGTTTTTATTTTTATTTTTCCCAAATTTTCCAAAGAGATTTTCAGGTGTCCACTTGAGTGGACAGCATGCATTTATGGTTTAAACTGAAGAGATACTATATTAAACATAATACAATAATCAAACAGATAAAGTATGTGTATTTAACAAACTAATCAATACAATTATATCAAATCAGGTGAAAACTATAAAATATATACAAAAAATATAAATCCGAAATATTGCAAAAGCAATTGAACTTCATACAAGTTGCACTTCGTGTATATTTGATATCAGAACATGAGGACGTGATTCCATCAGAAATTTCTACTGCCTGTCAAGGTACAACTGTGGAAACCATTTAGATACTCCCTCTAGTGTACCAGAGTATGTCAATTTACCCTTATTAGCTGATAATTCTGATTATGTTCAAGATAGACACATATCTAGCATAGGCCTCTTCTGAGAAAACCGAGCGATACGTATTTTTCAATCTCATCTGAAATTAGCAGTGTTGGGGCATGCATAACGATTCAGATTCCTTTTTTATGTTACAAGTAAAGTAATGTGTTACAAGTAACATGCATTACATAATCAGATTTGTTTTAATGTTACAAGTAAAGTAATGTATTACAAGTAACATGTATTACCTAATCAGATTACTTTTTGATCTAACAAGTAGTTAATTACAAGTAATGTGCATTACGTAATCAGATTACTTTTTGTTGTTACGAGTAAAGTAACGCATTACAAGTAACATGCATTATGTAATCAGATTACTTTTTGGTGTTTTACGAGTAAAGAAAAGCATTACAATATCGTACATTACGAAATCAGATTACTTTTTGATCTAACAATTAAAGTAATGCATTACAAGTAACATGCATTACGAAATCAGATAACTTTTTGATGTTACGAGTAAATAAATGCATTACAAGCAACATTCATTACGTAAACAGATAACTTTTTGATCTAAGTAATGCATTACGTAATTAGATTACTTTTTCGATGAAATGAGTAAAGTAATACATAAGTCACATAAATTATGTAATCACATTAACTTTTTTCGATGTCAATAAAATTAACATTCTAATAATACAAATACATTTATTTACAGTCAAAAAAAAGTCACTGCAGATTAAGTATTTTCAAAAACAATATTCACATATGAATTGTATATTCAATATGAATTGTAGCTGAAATATAGCCATTGATGCATGAGGTCCACTATAGTGGACAGGTATTAAATCTGATTTTTCTCCCAATCTAAAATCAAAACTTGGTAATTTTTTACTGTCATATGACTCATTAGATATTGCTTGATGCTGCAATATTTTTTTTTATCTACAATTTATCTAGGATAGAAGGAATGGGTGGATATTCCGGAGCAACTTGGCATGTCTGACTGACCATTGGCCATCTTGGTTTGGAGGGGGGAAAACTCGAAACACAACATCTTGCAACTTGGTTGCAATGTATAGGATGATGCACCAGGGTCCACTGAAGAGATTGATGTGCAACTTTGCCATCAAAACCCTTGCAAATTCAAGAAAATGCTTTTTTAATAGCTGTACACTGTAGTGACCACTATGCGTGAAAGGGTTAAGCAGCCTCTAAACTGAGACATGGTGGTGGAAAAAATATTGGATGGGAGAAAAAACTTTGCGCTTCCTCGCAAAAAAAATTAATTTCCCCGAGAACCTTTGCAAATAACTCATAAGTTCTGTTGCAAATTTGCAATGCAAAGTTTCTCAGGAAATGCAAACTTTTGCGAGTGGATGCAAATTTTCTCGGCGGAAAATAAAACGTTTGCGAGAGTAAGCAAATACATTGACATATGATGTCTACTCTCATCTTTTTTATCACCATATCCCTTTAGGGGTTCCGTAGAAAATAACTTACTTTTTTGAGCGATTGTAAAGCAATGTTATAAAACGCTTCATAAGAACTACCGTACAAAATAACTTGATTTTTATCCATTGTATGTAAAACATATAAAACATATAAACAAAAACATTTAAACATAGTTAAAGAAAAATGCTGTTTCATTTGCCTTCAGACCAGAAACCATGTAAACATCAATTGTAACTGGAACATTACCTAAAAACAAAAAAACGAAAACTTTCCCTGAATTGCAGAAGTCCAGCTTCAGTCTTAGCCAGATGGAAAGCATCAGCAGAGGCTTTTGTCTTCCAGCTCTACACAACTCTCAGGAGATGCGCACTGATGCTTCCCTCTGGTCTGCAGGGCCATAAGCTGTCCATTCTGATGTTTGAGAAACTCATCCATAATAGAAAGATTCACAGGGACGGCCTCTTAAAATGGCCAGCTGAGTGTTTTTGACTCCAAACAGACATAGTTAAGTGGTGCACACATAGATGCAGATGACCCAGAGAAAACCGTTGGCCAAAACAAATCGTCATGACATCACTTCCAATTATGCATGTCAAACAATCTGGAAATTATTAGTGAATGGTCAGAGAAAGACAGAAAAAAAAGACATAGCAAAAATACTCATTATTATTGTCAGCACAAGTTTAATGACACTGGACTTGCCTGCAGTTAGGAGGCACAACCTATTATATTTGAAAGTACAAGAAAATAAATATTATTTATTGCAAGTTGAAAGCCAAGAAAATATCTTATCAGTCCACACTGGATTTGACATGTGCTTGAGTGGATTTTTGCAAACATCTCAGACAGGTTATCCAAATAATTAAAGTGACTGGTACAGTTGTGTGTGGCCTTGTCTTGGCTGTAGAACTTTTCATATTAAGCCAAGTATTATTTTTCTTTTAATTCAAACCTCAGGTCTTTTTCTTCCAAATTTTAGATTATTTCCCTAATAGAAAGCCATGAAAAAATGTTGGTTTTGGATGATGAACAAAAGGAATACATTGCAGGCTGCTGTGCTCCATAAAGTTTGTTTGATTTCCATACTTTGTTTGCAAAGTCTGCGATAGTCTGCAATTATTATTTTTTTAAAGGCCAAAAATCACCTGTAGTTAAACATTACTACATGTACTTAGTAATAACAGTAAATTATGCATAATTACAATTAACTAACCCTAAAACAAACCATAACTCTATTCATAACTCTATAGTAAGTACAGTTAATTAATATTATTCAGTACTTATTTAAGTAAGTGCATTGTAACTACAACACCTTCAAATAAAGTGTAACCATTTATTAATTCAGTTTATTATATAATTCATTTATTTGTATAACACTTTTCACATGACTAAACTGGCTGCATAATAAAACAATAAAATGGAGGGCTAAATCGCCATGTGCTTTATTCCAATGGGCTATATTGTCGTGGACTATACCGAAAAGGGTTTAATTATCCAGAAAAAAACGAGGGTAGGTTTAGTGCAGATAGTTAGTTACATATAGTTCAAAGCAGCTTTACAGAGTCTACATTACAATTTAGTGATCTGTGATCAGAGGTGACTGTGTCCAAGTAATGGATTTCAGAAATTTACATACCGGTATATCAATCACAGTTAGCTAACAATGTATTAATTTAAACAATGTAACAATTTAAGGCAGAAACAATGAACTAATTGAAGAAATTAATATATGTTGTTAACAAAATGATTAGGATATATAGAAAATTTAGCGTAGGTGCATGTTGATTCAGAGTTTGCTTCATAATAAAAGTTTATCATTAAAAATATCATAATATATTAAATACACTCACCTAAAGGATTATTAGTAACACCTGTTCAATTTCTCATTAATGCAATTATTCAATTCAATTCAATTCAAATTTATTTGTATAGCGCTTTTCACAATACACATTGTCTAAAAGCAGCTTTACAGAAAGTGCATTTTGGAAATGTACATAGAAAAATACAGTTAGATAATCATGTATTAATTTAGGGCATAACATATCGCCGGCATTGAGTCATCTCTTCACAGGCGTCGAGTCGTCTCATTACAGGTGTTGGGGCATCTGGGGCATCTCCGTGAGAGGCTGGATACAAACTGGAGCTGACAAACGCTATTTACATCGGGACTAGCGTCCCGAGATAACAGCAGAAAGGCAGATGGGAAATAATTAGCATAGCTGATGTTCATAATATTAATGCATTCGAACTGATTCAGCAGTAGTATAAAAGGTAAGCATTAAGTGAATGCTTGGTTAAAGAGATGCGTCTTTAATCTAGTTTTAAACTGGGAGAGCGAGTCTGAGTCTCGAACAATATCAGGAAGGCTATTCCAGAGTTTAGGAGCTAAATGTGAGAACGCCCTCCCTCCTTTAGTGGACTTTGATATCCTAGGAATGACCAGAAGCCTCGAATTTAGTGATCTTAAAGAGCGCGATGGATTGTATGGAGATAGAAGGTCTGTTAAATACACAGAAGCTAAACCATTTAAAGCTTTATAGGTCAGTAGTAATACTTTGTAATTGATCCGGAACTTAATAGGTAACCAGTGTAGAGATGATAAAATTGGTGTTATATGATCTTTTTTCTTGACCTAGTAAGAACTCTAGCGGCTGCATTTTGCACTAACTGTAGCCTGTTTATTGAGGATGCAGGACAACCAGCTAATAAAGCATTAAAGTAATCTAGTCTCGAGGTCATGAATGCATGAACTAACTTTTCTGCATCAGAAACAGATAGCATGTTACGTAGCTTAGCAATGTTTCTAAGGTGGAAAAAGGCTGTTCTTGTAACATATGAAATATGATTTTCAAAAGTCAAGTTGCGGTCTAGTATAACACCCAGGTCTTTTACTGTAGTGGATAAAGTAACAGGACATCCTTCTAAATTAAAGTTGTATTGTAAGGGATTTTGTGGGTAGTTTTTTGGACCAATAAGTAATACCTCCGTTTTATCTGAATTTAATAGCAGGAAATTACACGTCATCCAGCATTTTATATCTTTTAGACATTCTGTCAAGTTAGATAAGTTAGTGTTTTCATCTGGTCGTGATGAGATATATAATTGAGTGTCATCAGCATAACAGTGGAAAATAATTCCATGTTTTCTTATAATATTACCAAGTGGCAGCATATATATTGAGAATAGCAGAGGGCCTAGCACAGATCCTTGCGGCACTCCATAGTCTACTGATGTTATCTTCGATTTTTCCCCATTTAAACAGACAAAATGGTAACGGTCAGATAAATATGATCTAAACCAGCTTAATGCCTGTCCCTGAACACCAGTGTAGCTTTGTAGTCGATCCAAGAGTATTTTATGATCTATAGTGTCAAACGCAGCGCTAAGATCAAGTAGAAATAGTATTGAGATACAGCCTTGGTCAGAAGCTAAGAGTAAATAATTTGTAATTTTGACTAGCGCAGTTTCTGTGCTATGATGCGGTCTAAATCCCGACTGAAATTTTTCATAGATATCATTTTCTTGCAAGAAAGAGCACAATTGAGCGAACGTCTCAGGTTACTATTGTAACCATAGTTCCCTGAGAAACAGGGAACGAGACGATGCGTCGAACGACACGGTGGGAACGCCTCTTGCGTGATTGCGTCTGAAGCATCTATGCCAACTAGTCCAATGGAATGAGAGAATGAGCGTCACGGGCGGGTGACGTCATGAACCAGGAAAGGATAAGAGCACTTCCGCTGCTCGCCGGCATTTAGCTTCGACAGTTGCCGAAGCAAGCCGATCGCAGGGACGCAGGAAGTATGGCAGGGGGACGCATCGTCTCGTTCCCTGTTTCTCAGGGAACTATGGTTACAATAGTAACCTGAGACGTTCCCTTTATCGAAAAAGGGAACTTCGAGATGCGTCGAACGACACGGTGGGAACGAGAATACCCAACCCGCCATAATTACAAGTACCTGAGTGTCAGTCTGTTGATCTAAGCACTCAGCACCTGAGAACCTGGGGCAGCATCCAGGTCCAAACTGTAAAATCTCACGAATGTGAGCGGAGAGGACCAGCCCGCCGCATCACAAACATCTTGAAGAGATACCCCCTGCAATATGGCTTTAGAAGCCGCCATACTCCTGGTCGAGTGAGCTCGGACCACCAAAGGACAAGGCTGGCCCGAGTACTCATATGCCAGTGAAATAGCCTCGACTATCCACTTACTGACTGTCTGTTTGGAAGCAGGAAGACCTTTCTTAGGTGATCCAAAGCAAATCAGTAATTGGTCGGACTTCCTGATTGAGGATGTCCGACGTACATACGTGTCCAATGCTCGCACTGGACACAAGAGGTGCAGTCTTTCCTGGTCCGCAGTTGCAAAAGGAGGACAGAAAGCCTGCAGCACAATAGGCCTCGGAGTCAAGGTTGGAACCTTAGGGACGTATCCCTGTTTTGGATATAGGAACGCCTTGACCATCCCCGGTGCAAATTCAAGGCAGGTGGGGGAGACCGAAAGAGCCTGAAGGTCACCAACTCTCTTTAGGGACGAAATAGCTAGCAGAAAGAAGTCTTGAAAGTAAGGAACTTTTCTGAGACCGAATCTAAGGGCTCGAATGGAGCCCTAGACAGGCCTACTAGAACTACAGTCAAATCCCAAGCTGGCACCTTAGTGCGAATTGCAGGCCTCAGCCTCAAAGTGCCACGAAGGAAACGTGTAATCAGGGGGTCTCGACCCAAAGATATACCTCCCACCATGGTATGGTAAGCCGCAATGGCTGCCACGTAAACTTTTAGTGTGGAAGGACATAGACCTGACACAAAGCGCTCCTGCAGGAACTCGATTACTGTGTTGACAGAACAATTAACCGGATCCCACTGATGTCGGTGACACCATAAGGAGAAAACTCTCCATTTAAGCGCATACAGTTTCCTCGTAGCCGGAGCTCTGGAGCTTAGGATGGTCTCAACAGCCTCAGCTGAAAGACCACTATCTATAAGTTGGGCCCCCTCAGAGGCCAAACCCAAAGATTCCACATGTCTGGTCGAGGGTGAAATATTGTGCCCCCGGCCTGAGACAGAAGGTCCCTCCTCAAAGGGATCTCCAATGGAGGCCCGTCTAGCAGAAGGATCAGGTCCGCAAACCAGATCCGACTTGGCCAGCGTGGTGCTACTAGCAGTAGGCTTATTCCATACCGACGGACCCTCTCCAGAACTCCTGGGAGCAGAGCAACAGGGGGAAAGGCGTACAGACGTAGCCTCGGCCACGTCTGCACCATGGCGTCCAGACCCAGGGGGGCTGGGTGCGTCAGAGAATACCAGAGAGGACAGTGCGTCGTGTTCTGAGACGCGAACAGATCCACCTCTGCCTGACCATATGCCTCCCAGATTTTCTCCACCGCCTCGGGGTGGAGTCTCCAATCCCCTGGCCTCAGCTCCTGCCTCGACAGGATGTCTGCTCCTATATTCTGGTCCCCAGGAATATACACTGCCCTCAGAGAGAGTACCTTCCCCAGAGACCACAGGAGGATCTGGTGCGCCAGTTTGCAAAGCGGACGCGAGCGCAGACCCCCCTGGCGGTTCAGATAAGAGACCACTGGTGTGTTGTCTGTTCGAACGAGCACATGATGGCCTCTTAGGTCCGGAAGGAAATGTCTCAACGCATTGAAGACGGCCATCATCTCCAGGCAATTTATGTGCCAAGAAAGATGATGGCTTTTCCACAGACCCTGAACCGAGCGGCCTTCCATTACCGCTCCCCAGCCGGTGAGAGAAGCATCTGTCGAGATCACTACTCGATGGCAAAGAGCTCCCAACACCGGACCCTGGGTTAAGAACCAGAATTTACATATAACTAAGGCACGAAAGCATCGCCGCGTGCCTTGATATGCAAAGTGGGTTTCCCCTCGGGGAGAACCTTCTGGTCCTGAGCCAGCAAGGCAAGGCAAGGCAAGGCAAGTTTATTTATATAGCACATTTCATACACAATGGTAATTCAAAGTGCTTTACATAGGAGAAAATAAAATAATCAAAACAAATAAGAATAATTAAAACATTTTAGAATAAGAAATAAAATAAAGTACAGTAAAAACAGTCGGACGAACAGTGGCACAGTGCTCATTCAGTAAAAGCATAGCTAAACAGATGTGTTTTGAGTCTGGATTTGAATGTGACTACTGTAGGAGCACATCTGATCTCTTCTGGAAGCTGGTTCCAGCTGCGGCTGGCATAGTAGCTAAAAGCAGACTCTCCTTGCTTAGAGTGAACCCTTGGTATTTCTAACTGATGTGATCCTAATGATCTGAGTGATCTGTTGGGTTTATATTCAGTGAGCATATCTGCAATATATTGAGGTCCTAGCCCATTGAATGATTTATATACCAGTAATAATACTTTAAAATCAATCCTAAATGTAACTGGGAGCCAGTGTAAAGACCTGAGGACTGGTGTGATATGTTCATATTTTCTGGTTCTGCTCAGAATCCTGGCAGCAGCGTTCTGTATGAGCTGCAACTGTCTAATGGTCTTTTTAGGAAGGCCAGTGAGGAGTCCATTACAATAATCCACCCTGCTGGTGATGAAAGCATGCACAAGTTTCTCTAAGTCTTGACTGGAAACAAAGCATCTAATTCTTGCAATATTTTTCAAATGATAGTATGCTGATTTAGTTATTGCTTTGACATGACTACTGAAACTAAGGTCTGACTCTAGAGACACACCAAGATTCCTGACTTGATTTTTAGTTGTTAGACCTCTAGAGTGAAGGTATGCATTCACCTTGAGAACTTCATCTTTGTTTCCAAACGCAATGACTTCAGTTTTGTCTTTGTTTAACTGAAGAAAGTTTTGGCACATCCAACTGTTTACTTCATCAATGCATTGGCACAGGGAGTCAATGGGGCTGTAATCGTTAGGCGATAGGGCTAAGTAGAGCTGTGTGTCGTCTGCATAGCTGTGGTAAGAGATTCGGTTCTTTCTCATTATTTGGCTCATTGGGAGCATATACAGGTTGAATAGGAGTGGTGCAAGAATTGAGCCTTGGGGGACTCCGCATGTCATGGATGTCCACTCAGACTTATGGTCTCCTATACTCACATAATAACCTCTCCCTTCTAAGTAAGACCTGAACCATTTTAGGACTATCCCAGAAAGCCCCACCCAGTTTTCCAGCCTGTCAATAAGTATGTTGTGATCGACAGTGTCAAATGCAGCACTGAGGTCGAGTAGTACCAGCACTGATAATTTGCCTGTATCAGTATTTAAGCGAATATCATTTATTATCTTTATGAGCGCTGTCTCTGTGCTGTGATGCGATCGGAAACCAGATTGAAAATTGTCAAAGTAACCATTCAAGCTTAAGAATTTGTTCAGCTGATTGAAGACAACTTTTTCAATGATCTTGCCTATGAAGGGAAGATTTGAGATCGGTCTATAATTGCTTAATATGGTCTTATCTAGATTGCTCTTTTTCAGGAGGGGCTTGACAACTGCAGTTTTTAGGGAGTTTGGAAAACTCCCAGAGAGAAGTGAGGCATTTACCACTTCTAGGAGATCTGCTTCTAAACTGTTTAACACACTTTTGAAAAAAGATGTGGGAAGTGCGTCAAGGGCGCAGGTTGATGTTTTAAGGTGCTGTACGGTTTCTTCCAAAATTTTGCCATCAATTTCTTGATGACAAAGCACTGTAAAGGTCTCATGTACAGCATGCCAAAAGGAATTCCGTTGGACGCTGCTGCCAGTAGACCCAACAGTCTCTCGAACTGTTTTACAGTGCGTGACTGGTCTAGCCTCAGCTCTTCTGTGGCTGTTAGGATAATAAATCCCATACCACACCAAGGAAAGTGGTTCTCTGTACTGGAGAAAGTACACTCTTCTTGGCATTGAGCCTCAACCCCAACATCTCTATATGAGCGAGAACGACACCTCAGTGCCGAACCGCCAACTGCTCTGATTCCGCTAGAATCAGCCAGTCGATATAATTCAGAATGCGTATGCCCTGAAGCCTGAGAGGGGCTAAAGCTGCATCCATGCATTTCGTGAACGTGCGGGGTGACAAAGCTAGGCCGAAAGGAAGAACCCGATATTGGTATTCTTTGCCCCTGAAAGAAAACCTCAGGAACTTCCTGTGCTGAGGGAGGATGGAGATATGGAAGTATGCATCCTTTAGATCTATCGTGACGAACCAGTCCTCGGATCTGATTTGGGTCACGATCTGTTTGAGGGTCAGCTAACTTGAACTTTAGTTTCTGAACTGACCGAATAAACAGGCGAAGATCTAAAAGGGACGCAACCCTCCATCCTTTTTTGGAACAATGAAATAATGGCTGTAAAAACCCGACTCTCTGACGGGTGAGTACACCTGTTCTATAGCTTCTTTGCTAACAGGGCCTTTACTTCTTGTCCCATTACCAGAGCCTGCTCGGGATGCACCACTGTGGGCAGCACCCCGCTGTAATGAGGAGGACGAGAGCCAAACTGGATTCTGTATCCCTTCTCTACAAACTGCAGGACCCAATGAGAAATATTCGGCAGAAGCATCCACGCTGCCAGAAAATTTACTAAGGGAACCAGCCCCTCGAGGCTGGTCTCTGGTGTTACTGAGGGAGCCAAATCTGGAGCCTGAAACATAATGGCAGGAACTACCTGACCTGACTACTCAAAAGCCCCCCTCAGAGGGCGCGAAACCAATGCTGTACCGCAGCATAGCATCAGCGACTCGCTGGAGACCGCTGCGCCCTGAAGCACCGGAGGTGGCAGGGTTGGCAGGAGGGTCTCGTGAGGACCCCGAAATGGAACGGGCACCGTGAAATGAGGTGTACACCACTCTACTTCGGTCGGGGCTGTCCTCACAGGCCTGATGCCTAAGCATCAGAACCTTTTTTTTTTTTTTTTGAACCGAAGCTTTCTTCGCCTGAAGAACGGTCCTCAGATCCGGCTTAGGCTTAGGCGACTTCGGTTGAGAGGGTTGCGTCTGTCTCCAGTATCTACATGGAGGAACACGAGACGCAGCACTCTCTTTCTGTGCACATAATATGATGAACTCGACGGCTGGGGCTGCTCACGCCCAGCAGCCCCAGGGGGGCTGGACACAGCGAGGGAGAAACCTTATTATATATTTTTTTTTTATATATATATATCTTTTATCACCTAACAACGAACGCATGGAATGCGTCGCCGAAGAGACCCGAAGGCTCAAATTTCGCTATATCCAGAACCCCAGCAGATCGGCCTGATAAGCCTGGAGCATTATAATATAGATTTCTATAAACATTCTCCAGCTGACCTGCTGCCGTATAAGCTTTACCCATAAAACCAAAGTAGTTCTGCTTAAACCTACGCGCTGCCTCGGCAAACGCGAGATCCCAGCCACAGAATCTTATTTTTGCAAAATACACTCGAAATCTAAGCGGTGCCTCGGCAAACGCGAGATCCGAGCTAGATTCTGATTACAACATTAAACCTACACGCTGCCTCGGCAAACACGAGATTCTTTAGTATAGGCTTATGAGCAAAGCAGAGACTTAAATGATGATACTGGACCAGGTGAAAAATAGCATTTTCCTATTTTTATTTCTGTTCAGCCTGGGGCATCATATCATAACCGTAATCTTTCAACCCTCTAATCTTGAATAAACATTTAACACGAGGGCTGAAAGTAGTGATAAATACGGTTTATTCCATAATTTAAATATTCAGTGTGTAAATCAGGGAAAAAATGGAAGCCTCGTGGTGGAGATAATGTGATAGAAATAAGAAAACGCTCGTCAAGTTTCTTAGGACGAGCGTTCCTTTTTCTCAGCTGGCCATTAAATATTTAATTTACTAACAGCACGGGACAAAACCTCCACCAGTTCATCATATACTGGAAAAATAGATGGCGAATCTAATTCAACAGTGTGTGTGCTTGCTTTCACTTTCAATATTCTCAACACAAACCTCCTCGGAGGAAGAAATGAAGGAAAAAAGGGCTCTCTCTCCCCGAGCGGAAGAAACCGCAGAGCGTGCTTCCAACACCGGGGAGATAGAGCTGGATCTTCCGGGCAAGGAAGAAGAAAAGGCCCTCGGACCGTTCTCCCACCCCTCCAAAAGATCCTTTTGCGATCCCCAGGAATGCATTCTCCGCGCCGCCTCGGCAAACGCGGGTCCTGTCATCCCGTGAGAATCGCGAGCCTGCCACTATCATACAGAGTGACAGGCGAGAGCAGAGCATGCTAATCTGGTAGTTTCACTTTCACAATGTTAGCACTCAGCATGCTCTTACTCTCAAACAAAATGCCACAAAGCTGTGTGTGTCCCCACCCGTTTAAATAAACGCGGGCAGGGAGGAACACACTGTTTGTACATTTGTTTCGCCATAACGTTTCCGACAATATTGTAACAGACAACAATAAATAGACAGAGACAGTTTGACACAGATCGCTTGCTGAGGCAACAGAAGCTAAATGCCGGCGAGCAGCGGAAGTGCTCTTATCCTTTCCTGGTTCATGACGTCACCCGCCCGTGACGCTCATTCTCTCATTCCATTGGACTAGTTGGCATAGATGCTTCAGACGCAATCACGCAAGAGGCGTTCCCACCGTGTCGTTCGACGCATCTCGAAGTTCCCTTTTTCGATAAAGGGAACACAACTTTTTCTAGTATTTTAGACATAAATGGAAGATTTGAAATGGGTCTGTAATTTGCTAAGTTATTTGGATCTAATTGCGGTTTCTTAATGAGAGGTTTTAGAACTGCCAGCTTGAATATTTTTGGAACATGACCTAAAAATAAAGACGAGTTAATAATATTGAGAAGAGTCTCTTCCACTACAGGTAACACTTCTTTCAGTAGTTTAGTGGGTATTGGATCTAATAAACATGTTGCTGGTTTAGATGCAATGATAAGTTTATTTAGCTCTTCCTGTCCTATAGTTGTAAAGCGGATTAGTTGTTGTAGAGGGGCCATAATTGAGGCTGAATCATAAGACACCATAGAGGATTGTACATTTATAATTGTGTTTCGGATGCTTTCTATTTTCTAATTGAAGTAATTCATAAAATCATTACTACTATATTGTAACGGAATATTTTGCTCTGGTGATGTCTGTTTATTTGTTAGTCTAGCCACTGTGTTAAATAAGAACCTTGGATTATTTTGGTTATTTTCTATTAGTTTGCGGATATGCTCAGCCCTGGCTGTTTTTAGAGCCTTTTTATAACGTGACAATTATCTAATCAACCAATCACATGGCAGTTGCTTCAATGCATTTAGGGGTGTGGTCCTGGTCAAGACAATCTCCTGAACTCCAAACTGAATGTCAGAATGGGAAAGAAAGGTGATTTAAGCAATTTTGAGCGTGGCATGGTTGTTGGTGCCAGACGGGCCGTTCTGAGTATTTCACAATCTGCTCAGTTACTGGGATTTTCACGCACAACCATTTCTAGGGTTTACAAAGAATGGTGTGAAAAGGGAAAAACATCCAGTATGCGGCAGTCCTGTGGGAGAAAATGCCTTGTTGATGCTAGAGGTCAGAGGAGAATGGGCCGACTGATTCAAGCTGATAGAAGAGCAACTTTGACTGAAATAACCACTTGTTACACCGAGGTATGCGGTTTGTGAAGCCACAACACGCACAACCTTGAGGCGGATGGGCTACAACAGCAGAAGACCCCACCGGGTACCACTCATCTCCACTACAAATAGGAAAAAGAGGCTACCAAAATTGGACAGTTGAAAACTGGAAAAATGTTGCCTGGTCTGATGAGTCTCGATTTCTGTTGAGACATTCAGATGGTAGAGTCAGAATGTTGCCGTAAACAGAATGAGAACATGGATCCATCATGCCTTGTTACCACTGTGCAGGCTGGTGGTGGTGGTGTAATGGTGTGGGGAATTGAGCATTGTTTCTGACCATGTCCATCCCTTTATGGCCACCATGTACCCATCCTCTGATGGCTACTTCCAGCAGGATAATGCACTATGTCACAAAGCTTGAATCATTTCAAATTGGTTTTTTAAACATAACAATGAGTTCACTGTACTGAACTGTACTAAAATGGCCCCCACAGTCACCAGATCTCAACCCAATAGAGCATCTTTGGGATGTGGTGGAACAGGAGCTTCATGCCCTGGATGTGCATCCCACAAATCTCCATCAACTGCAAGATGCTATCCTATCAATTAGGGCTGGGCGATATGACGAAATATATTGTCTGGACGATAGAAAATGTCTATCGTTATATATAAGGCTCTATCATTTACGTCACGATAAGCCGTTTTACGGCAGAATTTTACGTCGATGCACCTCACGGCATGCCCATGCACGCGCTGCAATACATAAACAAACATGGAGGAAGACGGTAGTAGACGCGGATCAGACCAGGGTAATTCTCAACAAGATGACCAGCCAAACCAAACCGAGGAGCTTGTTCCTAAAAAAGGGGCGACTTCTGTTGCATGGACGTGGTTTGGATATAAGAAGACCGACGTGGACCAGACAACAGTTGTTTGTAAAGTTTGCCGGCTCCCAGTGCCAACAACGGACTCCAACACTACTAATTTATTTTATCACCTGCGCAAGAACCACGAAAAAGAATACAGAGAGAGTCAACGAGCAAAAACTGCAAAAGCAGCGTCGAGTGGTGACGTAAGCGCTCAAAACAAATTCCAGACACAGACGCTGCAACAGGCTTTTACCCGTGGCACACCATATAGCCATAGCTCCCGCAGATGGAAGGAGATCACTTCTGCTGTTGCCAAGCATATCTGCAAAGATATGGTTCCAATCTACACGGTCGAGAAACGCGGGTTTTGTGAGTTGGTGCAAGCACTCGATCCGAGACACGAAATGCCCAGCCGAAAACACATTACTAAAGTTGTGTTACCTGATTTATATGATGCATGTCGGGCCAAAGTGGAGGCAGAGATTCACAAGGGGATGTTCTACGCTACAACTACAGATATGTGGTCAAGCCGAACGACACATCCATATATGAGCCTGACGACACACTTTATCAACCGAGATTGGAACCTCTGCAGCCGCTGTTTACAGACAAGTTATTTCCCGGAAGACCACACTGGAGAAATGCTAGCCAAAGGACTCAGAGAATCTCTTCAATTGTGGGGACTGCAAGAGGATCGCCTTGTCTGTGTCACCACAGACAATGCCACCAACAACATCCTTGCCCTTCAGCTGAATGAAATGACACGCCTACAGTGTTTTGGCCACCGTCTTCATCTAGCTATTGGTGAGTGCTTAATCTCTAAATCGATATAAAAATAATACAAATATATTTCAGTACACAGTCAGTAATACCTTAGAGCAATTTTTCTTAAAAGGTTCTTCCCTTAACTCTGACAATGTAGAGCAGTGATGATCAACTTCAATGATGTTAGGGCAAAATTATAGTTGCCCTGCTAGAGGATTATTTTAAGCTAGAGCAGTGGATCTCAATCTTGGTCCTAGGGAGCCACTGCTCTGCACATTTTATATGTCTCTCCTTTATCTGACACACCCACTTCAGTTAATAAAGCTCTTTCCTAACGAGCTGATGATCTGAATCATGTGTGTTAAATGAGGGAGACATACAAACTATGCAGAGCACTAGCAGTGGCTCCCTAGGACCAGGATTGAGAACCACTGAGCTAGAGGTTACTATCAGCAACATAACTTGTCTAAAAATGTAATAAATCATTCACAAATAAAGTATTCAATTAGGTTTATTACCCCATGTGTTTTGTTTTTTAAAATCAACAGAAATATAGTAAAAAAAAAATAAGTTAAATTAGATTGACATATAAGGTAAAAAGTCATAATTATAAAAACTATAGGAAGATGAAATCAAAGTTATGGAATAAAAATGTCATAATCATAAAAGATACAATGTCTTTATGTGATAGAATTGCACGGTTTTAAAAAATTGTAACTGAGATGAAAATCCACATTATGCGATATATATAAATTAATTTATAAAATGTAATTAACTAATACATTTTACTAGTCCTGTACACACTGTCATGTTAAAAAGTACACAATCATACATTTACCTCTCCTTTATATACACAGAGAGGAGTGTGAAACTAAGGGAGGTGGAACGAGCAGTCGGCGTCTGCAAGAAGATTGTGGCTGCCTTCTCCAATTCATGGAAAAGAAGACGGGAGCTGGCCAAGGCTCAAGCAGATCAAAATCCACCCTTGCCGCCTCATCAGCTAATCACAGAAACCCCTACGAGGTGGGGCTCTATGCAAGCAATGGTTGAAAGGGTGATCGAGCAGGAGAAAGCTCTCTCACAAGTTCTTTCTTTCTTTCTTTCTTTCTTTCTTTATTGTATTTATATAGCACAATTTATTGCAACTGCAGTTGCACCAATGTGCTTTCCAGCGATAACAAATAAAAAGTAAATACATAGACATCACAAAAAAAACAACGAACAACAACAAAAAGATTTAGGCTCAACGATCAGAGGAATTAAAAGCCTGAGTTAATAGGTGGGTTTTTAATAATGATTTAAAACTGGAAATAGTCTGAGCCAATCTAATGTGAATGGGTAACAGATTCCAAAGTTTCGGAGCAGCGATCGAGAAAGCACGATCCCCCCTATGTTTAAATCTGGATCTGGGGATCGTTAAGAGAAACTGATCAGAGGACCGTAGGGATCTATTTGAAGTATAACGTTTCACTAAAGAATCAAAGTAAGTGGGTGCCAGACCATTTAAGGATTTAAAAACAAACATTAAAAGTTTATATTCTATACGGAAACGGATCGGCAACCATTGAAGAGAGTACAAGATTGGAGTAATGTGCTCACGCTTTTTTGTACCTGTCAGTAACCTAGCGGCCGCATTTTGGACTGTCTGCAAACGCCCCAACGCTGTCTGGCTAATTCCTGTGTAGAGAGTGTTACAATAATCAAGTCGTGAAAAAATAAAAGCATGAATCACTTTCTCAAGGTCATTAAATGAAAGAAAGCTCTTTACCTTGGATAGAAGTCTAAGATTAAAAAAGCAAGATTTAACTACATTATTTATTTGCTTATCGAATTTGAGGTCTTTATCAAATAGTATGCCTAAGTTCTTCACAAATGGCTTATTGTAAATAGCCAAGGGACCAAGATTGTAACTTGGAGAAACTGTTTTTTCATTTAATCCAAATAAAATTATTTCTGTCTTATTGTCATTTAGTTTCAGATAATTTAAAGCCATCCAGCTTTTCACGTCATTTAGACAGTCCAAAAGCCGATCTAAAGCATTCTTTTTGAATGGCAAATAAATCTGCGTGTCGTCGGCATAAAAGTGAAACGATACACCATGTTTAATGAAAATAGAACCCAAAGGAAGCACATATAACAAAAACAAAAGTGGAGCAAGAATGGACCCCTGCGGTACACCACAAGTAAGTGGAGCTAACGTTGACAAACATTCGCCAAGTTTGACTGCAAAACTACGATTTGTTAGATAGGACTTAAACCACTGAAGGGCCATTCCTCGCACTCCAACATGGTGTTCCAAACGAGAGACCAAGATGTTATGATCTACTGTATCAAATGCTGCACTAAGATCTAATAACACCAAAATTGTGGGGGATCCGGAATCAGCACTTAATAGAATATCATTATGAACCTTTAAAAGAGCAGATTCTGTGCTGTGTTTTTCCCTGAAACCAGATTGAAAGGTTTCAAACACAGAATTATTCTCTAAAAAAGATTGTAATTGACTAAAAACAACCTTCTCTAAGACCTTTGAGAGAAACGGTAATTTTGAAATTGGTCTAAAATTAGACAAATCTGTCTGATCCAAGTTCGATTTTTTAATTAAAGGTTGCACTATAGCGTGTTTTAGATAGGCTGGCACGGAACCCGTGGCCAGACAGCAATTTATTAGGGTCAAGATACTAGGACCAATGACATTAAAAATCTGTTTAAAAATATGGGTCGGAATAACATCTTGAGGACTAGTAGAAGGCTTCAAATGTTTGACTATCTTCACCAGGGTCGACATAGAAACAGGCTCGAACCGATGAAAAACAGCAGAGACAGTCGACGGCGGAATTGAAGGATCATGATCAGAGGGCTGAATAGAAGATCTAATACGAGCAATCTTATCCATAAAATGAGTGCGAAAGATTTCACAAGTTTGTACAGAGACAACAATACCATCTGAGGCTGGAGGATGTATCACAGCATTCAGTGTACTAAATAAAACTCTAGAGTTATGGACATTTTTTTCAATAAGATCAGAGAAATATTTGTTCCGCACAGTTTTAACCATTTCCTGATATTTTGACAACAGGTCCCTATAAATGTCATGAAAAACTTCAAGCTTATTTTTATTCCATTTTCGCTCTGCACGTCTACACAACCGACGAAGAGCACGAGTGGCATCATTTAACCATGGTTCTAATTTTGGTTTAATACGTTTAGCCTTCATAGGTGCAATAGAGTCTAAAATATTGGTAGATGTAAATAAAAAAGAAGATAGTAGCTCATCCGCACACAAGTGTGATGGTGAGCTTTCATGATACACATTGGGGATGGCAACCTCATTAAACATACTGCAAAAAACTTCAGTAGTTTCAGAGTTCATAGTACGACCCCTGAGAGGGGGCACAGAGGATTTCCCCGCAGGGTATAATAGAGAAATTTTAAAAGCAACAGACTTATGATCAGAGAAACCAGTATCCGTAATTTCAAGATCACATACTGATAAACCATAAGATAAAACTAGATCCAGGGTGTGACCATGTTTATGTGTCGGGCCTGTCACAGACTGGACAAGATTAAATGAATCAATAAGATTTAAAAAATCTCTTGCCAGCACACTTGAGGGACAACACACATGAATATTAAAATCCCCGATCATCAATAGTCTATCATGCTTCGTCATGAGTCCCCCTAAGAACTCAGTGAACTACGAAATAAAGTTCTTATTTGTTTTAGGTGGTCGATACACCAGCACACATAGCACCGGATTTTGTAAGTCAATTTGCATCAGTTGAACTTCGAAGCTAGAGAAGATGTTTGTCTTCATGTTTCGACAGTCAAATTTCTTTTTAAAGACTGATGCAATACCTCCTCCACGGCGACCAGTGGTACGGGGTGAGCTAAGGAAATTACAGTCCAGTGGTACAAGCTCTGTGAAAGGGCTCTGGTCGCCAGCGTTGATCCATGTTTCAGTTAAAAATAAAAAATCCAAACATTGCGAGTTAAAAAAATCCTTCAGTATAAAAGTCTTGTTTATTACCGATCTCGAGTTAAAGGCACAATATGGAACTTTTTGGCTTTCAAAATAGCAAAAATAACTGTATCTATGTTATATATTTCTTTTAGTTGTGTACTAACATTATCCCAAAAGTTCCCACCAACTTTCAAATCCGGAGAAATTTATATTTTAATTTGAAGACACGGGCCGTGTCTTTATTTCCGTTTTGTCGCCCGTCTATGACGTCATATAACCTTTGACTCTAGTTTCTCTAACTTCGTGCGGATCCCGGCGAAAAACCGCCAAACGCAAATGTAAACACCGGACGCACGTCACTAAAATAAAAGAAGACGATAAAGAATCAATAGTTGGATATCAATAATGGACCATGATTATGCTTTGCCTGCACGTTCTGCTGCTGGAGGAAGATCCGTGAAGCGGAAACGCACGGGTGACAGAAATGACTCGAGAAGGGTTTGGGACAGGAGAAGAGACATGACTCGCGTTAACATTGGAGTTGCATTTCCACGAGCTTCGTGACTTGAACTACAGAGAGATGCCGATCTCGCTTGCATTCTAATAAACAAGTAAGCACCCATTCAGCTAACTATCTATCCGTAACTTATATGTTGTGAAACGATGATGGCATGTGTAAAACGCAGACGGACTAGCTCTCATGTACAGTATGTAAATTCACATTTGTTGTAGATATAGCTGCAGAAAGTAGCTTCATATGCAGTTCACCATCTTTTTCAATATCATAGTATAAACGTAATTATAATTATTAACGAAAGGTGACCGTGTTTTTTAACATCTATTAATACTAGCTAGATGGAATATTGATTCAATAGCCCTGATAATTCATATATCTCTCCGTTCGAAGAGACGTGATTTTAAAAACACTAAGTTAGAATGAGTGAGGAATGTGGGGAGCGACAGAGCGCGCGTGTTCAATGGCATTACATAAAGTTAATAGCCGTAACTAAACGTAACAAGAATAGAGATATAATATAAATAACAACACATTACCTCGTCAGTGAACATGTTATCTGCTGGAGATGCTAGATGGCTGGGGAATGACAGATCGCGCGTGTCCCAATGAACATCGTATAGCTGGTTCGCGCGCGCACTCCCTCTCTCTCTCTCTCTCGACAACGACAACAACTCCCATGAGCACACGCTCTTTCACGACGTCATCAGAATACGTCTTTTGCTATTATTTTGATTGAGTGACCCCTGGTGGCCAAAAGTTACATACTGTACGTTTAACCAAGGCCATTTTGGCCGAGATCGATTCATACGCTGGCCGTGACGCATAACACAGCGAGCGAAGATTGTTTTGATTTACTCCCCCTCTGCGGAGATGAGGCAAAAGTACCTGAGAAGGAGTTTGATTTAGATCGGGCACAGCAGGCTGAATCCAGCGGAATCGCGGCTCCACGCAGTGCCAGGAGATACACCGATCCGAAGCCGGGCCACAGCGACGGACAAACAGCCAGGAGCGAGGCACCGCCAAAGACGCCATGTACATCCTCCATCTATTAGAAATCCCGCCTCGCTTTCCGCGTCTGCATCGCCGTTTTTTCCCGGAGGTGGCATAAGATAGCCGACGAAGACTCTCCGGTATGGAAAACTCAAATGGAGGAGCAAAGGTAGTCGACTCTCTTAAATCCTGTTTAATCAGTTTTTCAACAGAGTATCGAATAGTGAGTAATGTTTGCTTGTCATAGACCAGAGAGGTTGAGACGTATTGAAAGATAAGAGAAAAACATAAAACAGTCACAAACAGCCAGGCAAGCTGCGGACGGCAAGCCATACACACCGGCGCCATCAACATCCTGTCAGAAAGTTCTCCGTGCCGACAAAAAGACACGTCACCTGGTCCCAACTTGGCAGGATATAGACGTTCTGGAATCCATAAACAAGGCACTGAGTCCTCTCAAGGAGTTTACAGATGCCTTGTCTGGGGAGCTTTACCCAAGAGTTTCCTACTTGAAACCCGTCCTCCATCTGTTCAACAACCAGATACTCAAGCATCAGGATGGCGACACTGAGCTCACCACAACTATAAAAGAGGGCATACTAAAATACTTAAACGAAAAGTATGATGACCAGACAACCCAGGACCTGCTTGATATGGCTTCTCTTGTCGACCCTCGATTCAAAACCACATACATCAAAGAAGAGAGGGTGGATTACATCAAAACAAGAGCTGATGCAGAGCTACAGAAGCTGGTGGCTGAACAAACAGAGGCAGTCCCTCTATCAGCTCCATCAGTCACTGCCGTAGGTCAGAATGAGCAAGAGGAGGTTCCTGCTAAGAAGAAAAAGAAGAGTTTGAGCAGCTACTTTAAAACATCAGCAAAGCCAAGCCAAGCGGCTCCACATTCAACTTCAAGCAGAGAGTCAATTGAAAAGGAGCTAAGCCTCTATCTCCTAATGGAAGCAGGTCCAGACACAGAACCACTGGAATGGTGGAAGAGAAATGAGGTACATTTTCCCCTAGTGGCCAAGCTTGCGAGGAAATATTTATGTATCCCTGCCACAAGTTCCCCATCAGAGCGGGCTTTCAGTGCAAGTGGGAACATTGTGTCATGCCAGAGGTCAGCACTGAAACCAGCAAGAGTTGATCAGCTTGTATTCCTCGCACTCAACCTGTAGAAGCCTTAGATTTGGCAAATCTTTATGTTCTCATAATTCATATCCATCCTACTTGAAGTTCTTTGGTTTACCTCTTAAATGTTCTAATCATTGTGCAGCTACACTTTAAACTTAAAGGCTCCGTGTGTAGTATTTTGTAACCAACATTTATTTTTAGGGGCTATGACAGAAGGCCTGTATTACTTTTGTTTGCTGCTACCATTTAAACTTGACAGGTTTTTTTCACTTGTTGGATTTTGTAAAAAATATATTGAGGCTGACTTTGTGGCTGCACTTTAAACTTTGAAGTTTACGTTTGGTATTTTGCCCTGCACCATGCTCTTTAAACCTCAGAGGTTTTCAGTTTGTTACTTTTTTATATCCAATAGGAATAGACAGGCCATTATCAATATTTGTGGTTGCTTTCTATTGCCCCCTCTAGAGAACAAAGAATACTACTTGGAAACATCTTTACACCTACATGATGCTACAAGAGAAGTACTGTTAAAAGTTACTGTTAAAAGTTGGCTGCTGCTATATGTTGAAATATTTTAATGACAGGTGTTAACATTACCAACATGTCTTGCTTGAAAAAAAGGTTCTAAATAAAATAAATATTTAGTCCCTACCTTTATTTGTTTTGTATATCATTTCAAACTGCATTTCCAATAATTTTATATAGACTATTCATGAACTGAATTAACAGAAAAATTGCTATATCGTATATCGTATACGATCGTATACCTATATTGTATATCGTTATCGGGATATCAAATGAGCTATATCGGGATATGAAATTTTGGCCATATCGCCCAGCCCTACTATCAATATGGGCCAACATTTCTAAAGAATGCTTTCAGCACCTTGTTGAATCAATGCCATGTAGAATTAAGGCAGTTCTGAAGGCGAAAGGGGGTCAAACACAGTATTAGTATGGTGTTCCTAATAATCCTTTAGGTGAGTGTATATAAAATATATAAGTATTATAGAATCTATTAGAATAAGAATGCAATCATTTTAAATGAATCAATTAAAATGAAATTAATTATTATACATTTATACTATGGGGCTGTTGAATGCTTGAATCTAATTGCCAACTAGTCACTACCTGTAGCGACGCTACTGCCTAACACTGCTGATTGGTTGACGATCGTCCTAAGGTGTGCAATAATTTTCAGGGAAACGCACGGCTAAAGTAGTTCCAGACAGGTCTCGACCGCATTATAGTTCCATATCACTTCACCAAATGATTTCAGTTATTTCAAAGGTCCTTACAGCATACAACTGCAAAAGAACAAAAAGCTACAACGACACTGACCAAGCAAATAAATATAGGAAACAATAGGATGAAGCCGTCAAATTATTTCCATGCTTTTTGCCACAAAATTGCGTTTTATTATATAAAAAAGCACATACTGTCTTTCTCCAGCTCTCTCTCTCTCTCTCTCTCTCTCTCTCTCTCTCTCTCTCTCTCTCTCTCTCTCTCTCTCTCTCTCTCTCCTCTCTCTCTCTCTCTCTCTCTCTCTCTCTCTCTCTCTCTCTAATAACTGCATTAGACTTCTAGCTCAGGCCTGTATGCATTATTTTTCAATAATTCAACAGCCCAAAGTATATTATTAAATTTACCAGTTACCACACCTCAAAACATTGTTCAGATGATGTATTTCAAGAGGTTGTCATCTGAAATATGAAATATTTGTCATCTGAACAATGTATTCAGGTGTAATAAATGACATAATTGACTTTGGGCTGTTGGATTATTGAAAAATAATGCACACCTGAGGTGTAACAGCATTACCACCTCGAGTGTGCATTATTTCTTAAAAAAATCAACAGTGCATCGTCAATTAGGCCTATTCCTTACATAATTCCTAAATATATAATAAAACATATATAATTTATTACATTCATTTCATCTATTATCATTCTAATTTGTTCTTGCTCTAGATTCAAGAACAACTGGAACCGAAAATAATGTCTGTAAAAGAAAATCAGGGTGGGACACAGAAATAGTGCAGACAGGCTTTCATGATCTCACTGTCAACTGATCTCACACAAAACGAACATGCTTTAGTGGTCCAACCACAAATCTTCCCCACTGAACATACCTGCCCATCCAGCCAAACCGTGCTCCATCAGCCCTGCAACTCACTTTTACCGGCCAAGCTGCAGGGACAAAATCATATACTTGATCAATTCATTGAGGCTGTGAGTGATAAAATGTATTTTGCAATTGAAGTGCATTTTATTAAAAGTTTGTTTCCTATTAGCCAAGATGCCAATATTCCACAGCTGCTGCAGTTTCTTTTGTGGTGTATTTCACACTCGCAATTTGCAAACCGAGTTACTATAAGAACTCTAATTTATTTCAGAAAAGGGTGTTTTACATATTAAACATAATATTAAGTAGCAACTTATGTGCATCTATCTGCAATAATATTTGTTGTTCTTCTCTATAAAGTGGTTGTTTCAGATCAAAATTGACCAGCTCTAGGGAGTAAATGGCACTGTGCTTTAATATATCCATTTCTCACACTGTATGGTGTCTCTAAGAGCACTACATGTCACGCCAAACATTTCGTTCCCATGTCTTATTGGCATTGCTGTGACATTTACCAGAAGAATAATAGTGTCACATAAAGCTACATTTTCCACATGGTTCTCTGTTGTTTATATGGTCTTACAGATATGTGTATAATCCTGCTGACTACATCATTTTATGAGGTTATTGCAATTTTATCTGCAGCTGCTAAGTTTTTCAGCACCACCAGCTAAATGGATTATAAACTGCTCTTCTTTTTCCAATCCCAGAAAGGAGAATGAGCATGTTCAGAGCCTTTATAAATTCGCAGTTCCCTTTCAAGGGAATTTGAGCTGCGTCGAAGCGCTGTGGGAACGCCTCTGCATGATTGCGTCATGAAGTACATATGAAACCAGTCCAATGGCGTGACAGAACGTCATGTGACGTCATCGACAAGGAAACTATAAACCAAATAAACTATGTCCCTGGTGTTTTTTGTCTGTCTTAGAATTTGCTTGTCAGGAGTTTTCACACATAAATATATATATACTGTATATATAAAACACTTTATAATGGAGAAAGAACAACATTTCAATAGTGTGTTCATTGTTATGAGACAGTTGAGAACGCTGTGCTCCCGCCGATCACTCTTTGAGGAGGGTGCCTCGGATCGCATTTCTCGCGGTTTGTGTTGGGGTTCGCAAATGTATCTGGCAGAGGGGTTAGAGATGAGCTTCGCCCTTTCTCTGCCTTCACCTGCCAGGTCCAGTGTCTCATCACTTGAGGTTACTTCCACCCCGAATGAGGCACCGGTACGACAATTATTTTGAGGAGCTTAATGTTCTAGTTATCAAAAAAGACTCGCCACTTCATGTGAAGCAGACAGCCTTTTGAATCGTGTCTCACTAGTACGAGCGGGTATTCACACAGTTAAAGTGTTTGTTTGGGGGTGGTGCATGCACGTCAGTGTGGGCTGACAGTTTCATTCATAAAAATGTTCCCTATGTGTAGAAAAACACACGCACTATAAAGGAAGTTTTACCTCCGCCACTGTTGAGTCTTAACTAACTTGGATATTGTGCTTGCTGAGGCAGTGCATAGATTATGGGTCAACATAAAGAATCTACGGATTATGGGTCTGCAATATATTTATAATGCTGAGGAAACTGACCTCAAGGAGTTCCCCTTGCTCTCTTATTTCTATTATCACAACTAAAATGTGTGTTTGCAAGCTATGACTTTTTTTCTATTCAAATATGAATATTCAGCCTGTAATGCAGACTATGAAAAACTTTGTTGAGAAATTAAAATAGCTGCATAAAATACTATGCACTTTCTAAAATCCATGTTTATGGTAAGGGTACGCGCCGAGTGCTTCGTTCCCATGTTTATGGTTTTATTTAATTTTGAGAAATTAAATGAAATATCTTTCTGGCCTTTTAGCTGCATAACATACTTTAAGATACCCTTCACACTGAAGGTGTATGTGGCGGAACTAGCTGCTTACCACGTCTCTTTGAGGGGAACGTCTCAGGGACATATGTAACCCTATAGTTCCCTGAAGAGGGAACTAGACGCTGCGTCACCCTGCCATACTCCCGGCATGCCCGTGATCGACTTGCTTCAGCCTATCAGAAGCTGACACTGTTTGGTTCAGGTGTGCTTTATAGTTTCCTGGTCGATTACTTCACATGACGTTCCGTCACGCCATTGGATCGCAATCACACAGAGGTGTTCCCACAGCGTTTCGAAGCAGCGTCTCTTTCCCTCTTCAGGGTTACATTTTGACATATCTATTGATATAAGGCTATGCTGAGGAAACATAAGTATTGTACTATAAAGATGTTCTAATGTGTATTTGATCTTTGGTAAAGTAAACTGACAAGGACACATATGTAAAAAATTTGGCTGCTTTGGTCTTTTTAAGGGGTTGCTTTATTAATGACCAGCCACAATCACATGGGTTTATGAAGCAGAGACTACATCCAAATTACTGCCCGATTCATCATGCGGTTGAAAGCCTGTCCTGGGAAAGGATTAATGAGGTATGAGGCTTGACTCCAAGCTTGACAAACTCCAAACAGGAGCTGTGTGCTGGGCATACGGTGAAAGCCTTATACTGTCTCATTCAGGGTTAGTGTTCTGTTTTCATTTATTAAAGTAGGACGTAAAAAGGAAAATGTCTTTAAGATATGGCATACAAAATGGTTCAGATTTTGGTGTGTTGCGCAATGGTAATAATAATTGATGGTAATGATTTGCCAATGACATCGGTAAATGACATCTCAAAGTAGCTTTAACAGTATACTCTCAGATCATATTATAAAATCAAGGAAAAATATATTTAATTACATATATAAACTTTAGACTGCCACTATGCCACTAAGTCTAGTTTGCTCAAAAAGCTCAAAATAATAAAATGAACGTACAAATTGTAACTTTCTTACTTTTAAAAATCAGGAAAGAAACTAATTGAAAAATGGCTGGGAAAAATAATCTATTCTTTAAAAGTAGAATGATTTTTTTTTTCAAACAAACCAACATAAAATTAATAAATAAATGCATGTAAAAGGTGGATTTTTATCTGACTGTAACACTTTTTTTTAATAATTTTTAATAATTATAGTTTTTGTGGGCACAGTGAGGGTGAAGCTAAAAATAAAGAAACTTTCTCAGTCTTAAAGAGATGGAAATATTAAATATATATAGTACATCTTCCAATGATTTAAAAAAAAAATCATCCACTTGGTCTTAGATAGAAATGTTCCTCGTATGCATCCAGACTAGACGAGACTTGGAAGTTTGCCATTGTTTCTTTGTTTCTGGATAGAAGTCCTCTTCAAAATCATCCTAATTACTAGCTTTCTAACTGAACGATGCACTGATAAACAATGGTTTGATAATGTTATTATTAAAATTTCGCAGATGACAAAAGCAGCCATGTTTCAGGGCATTTCTTAGATACCGCAAATACCCTGACTGTTATTTTCCGCGCCAGAACAGAACGTCTAATTGTCCCCTTGATTATATCCATTAGCAAGGGGGAAGCAGGGACCCCTGGGAACCCGAAACTGAGAGGACACAGTTGAAGTCCCACATAGCAATAAATTTCCCTCCAAGCTAATGCCTCTCGATTATACTCCACAATCCCTTACATAATCTGAGGGGTAGGGATTTTGTAGCAGTATACATGAATTGTGAAAGGCAAAGAAAAATCCCCCTTTTTCCTTTTCCATGTGCTTTCTGCGCTGAGTCTGTGTAAGAATGCAGGTCTGTGTTTTCTCATATACTGAAGAGTTTAACACATCTGGATAAAGCAGCCCAACACCTGTGTACTAGAGGAGACTGATATTTATGTAATGTTAGATGCTCAGAAAAACTGCACAGCCTGAATGCTTCACCCAGCGATCTCCTGTCATTATGGTCAGCGTTACACTCAACAGAAAGCATGCACTGACTTCCAGCTTTTTTTCCCCCAGAACTAAGCTGGTGCAGCAATCAAATGCAATCTCTATCTTTTAGTTGATGGAGAGCAGCTGTTTATGAGTTTAAAACTGAGAAGGTGTGGAAAGTTATTTTTATGTGCAGTAAAAGTAAGGTGCAGTGTAGGGTTTGGTCACACTTTATGGGACACTTACAAAAAAAAATGTTAGGTACAATGTATTTATTGTGTTCATCTTGTATTACAAAACACTTGCTGCTATTGAGGTGATACGGGTAAGATTTGGAAGAGGTTTAGTGGAGGGTTCAGGGGTAAGGGAACGGTCAAAACTGTAATTATAGATGTAATTACAGAAATGAACTACAGCTGTATCTACATGCAGGTATTTTTTTAAAATATAAGTACAATGTAAAACATGTTTTTACACAATAAGTACATTATATCAAATTATTAATTTAAGTGCATGAAGTTTAATGGACTGAGATTTCAATGTTCATGATGCAAATATGTGGTAATTCTCAGAGGATTTTGGTTCCTCTTTGGTTGTTCAAGAGTTTTATTGAAGGATATATATATGTTTTTTTTACACAGTCAGATAGATAGATTATCTTTTACACAATAATGTCCAACTAACTTTATATTATCTCACTTATTAAATGGTAACTAAAAATAAATTACATAAAAACATACATACTGTACATCATTTTCACTCAATATTTCATGTCCACATTTAATCTCATAACCTATATATTATCTTAAAGTTTCTGCAAAGAAAAAAAAAGTCCCTTCTATAATGTACAAAACAATCAGCATATAAAGATCAATGCTAAAACAATGATACTGTGCAGTAGTATTGATAGGCCTACTGTAGTCATTTTAACTGCAATCAATAATGGATAGATGCTTTATAGATTAAAGGTTGTATCAGCGATTTCAGGCCCAAAAATAAATGATCACATTCATCTAATCTTTCCTAACGATCCACTAGCTGCCCGCCCCATAAGCAGGCTGTCAAAAAAACGCGTCTCTGTAGGCAGCCTGAGATCTGCACACAAAAACAAATGGGTAAAACCACCACTCAAAACCAAAATTTATTGATTTTTTTTAATCAAATAATCTCTATCAAGGAATATTCTTTGGATAATTTCAGTTGTATTAGTCAAAATGTATTTGCACTGAATGAATGTCAGGAAATATCAGACTGACCAATCAGAATTGTTTGGTGGATGTGTGAAAATGTGGAATGCAGCTCTGATAATTCAGTATTGGAAGAATTTGAGAGTTCACCCCCATTTTTTATTGCAGAAGGTCTGAGTGCAGTCTGTGATATTGTTAGGATCTATTCTGAAACTCTAGGGGAAATACAAAAAATTATCACAGCTATTAATGAAAAACTATGAGGCTAATAATGAGATATCACTTGTGTTTTTTTCTTTCCTGTGGGTTTGCTTTATACTTTATTATGATACATTGTAGAACTCCATTGGTGCTCTGTCTATCCTGGCTTTATCAAATTATGCCCAAAGACTCCAATTAAGATGTTATCATTGATGCTTAAAGTGTCAGCTAGCACACTGAGACATGATTTGTGAACAGACAGGAAATCCTGCAGATATTTTTTTCCTTAACCTTTTTCTGATCTCTCACACAGCCCGTGGGGAACTATAGTGGTTTGTGGCTAAGGAAGAGGCTATTAAAACACAATGAGTGCTAATTGCCTTACTGAGGGAGAGCTTCTTTTTTGTGCATAAAATAAATAAGATGCAGAGAGAAAGAGAGACAAAAAGAGACAAAAATAGAGCACATACATAAAACACTTTGAGTGTGTTTAGAGTTGATGCTTTCTGAGGGCACTGTTGTTTGATCTACCTGAAATGGATGTTTTCAAGCTGTTTTAGATTGATTTAGTGTTGTGTTTTTTAAAATTACTCACTAGGGCTCTCATGATATCCAATTTTTCACACAGTGGATATTGTGGGTAAAAGAACCTTGAAAAAAAAACAATGTTAATAGTCAATTCATCTTTACTTTGTTTATTTTGTCTTGCTTTCTTTTTTAGCCAATGAAACACACTCCTGTAAACAACAATTGAGACTCTGACTGTCTGCCTTCTTTGAAGTAACTAGGAGCGAGAGAAAGTCAGAACTAATTAAATCAATGATAAAATTCTGAGATTTATGGAACATTTTGAAGACCATGCTTCAAATTACATTTTACAGCATTAATTAAGGGTATTGTCACACCCTTAATAGACTATGTGCACGTTAGCATATGCTACTTCCGGCTGCGAAACCGATATGGGGTGTCTAGTTTCCGGTAGCCTGATGGACAACGTAGATTATGTATATTTCTCCAGATGTCTTGGACATTAACCGAAGATTTCAGTCGATATTATAATATAATATTAGAGTCGATGATGTTCATCGACTGGTTAGTGATTTTTCTCCAGCTCCCCAGAGCAAGAGAGAGAAAGGGGTTTAAATATTACATCTCTCAGTATGTCATACAGGGAGTACACATGTAATACAGGGAGTAAAGGTATCCGACGTTGGGAAAGGGAACTAAAAAAAGTCCTCGCTCTAGACTAGGTACTGAAAGAGTTATAGGAACTTAGTCCGGTCGGAACACGCGAAAAAAAATGTTATAGGAAGGTTCTAGGCACTGCAAAAGTCCCTCCGGACGGAAAGCGGCTATAGACACCGTGAGTAGTGACTTTTCCCTTGTCAGTGGTTTAAAATATGTAGTTGGATTGTTTCATGTAACTTAGTTCTTCTCCCTCGCTGTGTTATGGCTTTGCTATGTGTGGATACATGTGCTGGTTACGTTCGTGAGACAGCTGATTAGTACTCTTGTCATTGACCGGAAAACAGTAACGTTACAGGAATCACCAACCCGTCGATCGCGGTCGACAAGTCGATCTTGGAAGCATTTTAAGTCGATCACGAAGAGTTTTCAAAATCAGAGAAAAAAGCCTATTGTGTGTAGTAAATGGTGTTCTAATCCATGTTGCTGTTACAATCACGTCATTTTTGCGGCGCGCACCTTTGGGCTCATGCGGACCCGTCGAGTTAAACAAGGCTTTACGCTTTAACCATTAAACCAGCTCAGCCACAGTAAGTTTTTTTATGTTTTAGGTCCATTGCGAACGATTAAACTAAGTTAACGCCGGTCCACTGATGTAAACAAGACGGCAACCGGAAACGAAGTACCCAACGTCCGCCCTCAAGCCGGAAGTTAGCATTTTTCTCGTGCACAGAGCGAATTAACATGATATTGATATTCCATATAATAAATATCACGGTTATTGTCAACACTGGTATATCGCGACACTCCCCTAATTGTGCACCAGGTGTGGGGGTGGTGAAAGGAGCGACGACTCAGGTGCAGAGTTGACGGGCTGTTTTAAAAATAAAATGGACTTGACTTGACGCGACGCGGCTTGACTTGACTTGACTTGACTTGACGCGACTTGTCGCGGCTTGACTTGACGCGACTTGACGTGACTTGACGCGACTTGACTTGACTTGACTTGACTTGACTTGACTTGACTTGACTTGACTTGACTTGACTTGACTTGACGTGACGCGACTTAACGCGACTTGACGCAGCGCGACAACGCGACTGCAGGGAAACACACAGTGAACGTACAGAGGGAAACACACAGTGAACGTACAGAGGGAAACACACAGTGAACGTACAGAGGGAAACACAGTGAACTTACAGAGGGAAACACACAGTGAACTTACAGAGGGAAACACACAGTGAACGTACAGAGGGAAACACACAGTGAACGTACAGAGGGAAACACACAGTGAACGTACAGAGGGAAACACAGTGAACTTACAGAGAGAGGGAAACACAGTGAACTTACAGAGGGAAACACAGTGAACTTACAGAGGGAAACACACAGTGAACGTACAGAGGGAAACACACAGTGAATGTACAGACAACAAATCAGCACAGGACTGAAAAACACAAGGAGAATAACTACACTGTAAAGAGATTGCTGTAAATTTTACAGTAACTTACTGGCAGCTGGATGCCAGTAATTTACTGTAAAATGTTTTACAGTATTATTACTGTATTTTCACTTACAGTACACTGTACCTTTACTGTATTTTCAATTACAGTATCTTTACTGTATTTTCAATTACAGTATACTGTACCTTTACTGTATTTTCAATTACAGTATACTGTACCTTTACTGTATTTTCAATTACAGTATACTGTATTGTAACAACATTAGGTATTACATTAACATTAGCTCAATGATATATAGGGAATTTGAATAATTAATCATGAATATGATTAATATATTGCATATTACAGTTAAAATATCGAAGTTGAAAATAGATAGATTGTACATATGAATGATCAATCACAACAAGTTATAATTCCTCATTCATATATCAATGGTCCCTTTCCAAATCGATTATATGAGATAACCTTTAATGGAATTAATTTAGCTATCAAACCGTTTGTCCAGCAAACGGCCGTAAGATTAACTTATCAACTTCTCAACAAGGTTATCCCTTCTTATAAACTCCAAGAAATATCAATCTTCTGGCCGTGAACATTAATTTTCCTGTGTTTATAAAATTAAACTACTCAAAGTAGTCAATAATAAAAGCTTTTGTAGCTAGGACCAACATTTCATTGACTTTGTAAAATGAGCATCTCAAAATCAATCAAGAATATGGTTTTAATAAAATGAAACTACGGATACAGAATTCTACATTTAAACATGGGATACATGTATGTACAGTAAGTAAAACTAATAAGACAAACGAATAACAAACTGGAGTGAGAGAGAGAGATTGAGTGAGAGAGAGAGAGATTGAGTGAGAGAGAGAGAGAGATTGAGAGAGAGATGGCAGTATGGCAAAAATCACAGACAGAATGAACCTTGAGAGACACTAAGGAATGAAATCACATTAAAAGTTCCATAAAACTAATACTTGCACAATGGTTCTCTTTGAGTTGCTGAGGAAAGCCGCGTCTTGCGTGTGTGTGTGTCCTTAAGAGCGGGTGCGTGCTTTCTCGTCTCTTCCGGGCGAGTGCGGTCGCGGTAGGTTCAAAAAGTCTCTTTAAGATTGAAGTTGCCGATTACGTTCATTTCACGGAAACTGAACGTAAGAAAAAGTCCGAAGACGAAAATAAAGAAAGTTTAAAGAAAAAGAAGAAACACGGTGTGAAGCTCCCTAAGGAGCCATGGTACCGGAAACCTCTCCCAGGGAAAAAGCTCTCTGAGGAACTTCATGGGGGTCAGTCTTTTTATGGAAAGACTGGGTCACGCCCCTGTCAGAGAATCTGACGATGTAAGTTTAATGTTCAAAGTTCGTGTTGTGTGCGTAACTGTGTGTATGTGATTGTCCTTCCGAATTCATTCGGAGTCACATGTCCTTTCGGTCACATGTAGTAAACAGGTCATTCCTTTGTTTATTCATTAGAGAAAAACGCTGCGTGGCAAAATCAGAGTCAATGATTTGATCAAGTCCCAAACACCATTCCTTTGATTTGTCAATCACAGTAAGACAGAGCTGTGTTTGATTAACTAGCTTCCAGTGATTTACTCAAGAAGAAATGAGCTGTGTTAGCAGATCAGGATTTTGCTGATTCCAAACATCTGCCAGACACCCTGCCAATGTCGTTACAGTCCCCCTTTTCGTCGGATGACGTCCCTGTGTGGACATCATCGGGCGACAATCATCACGACGGCTGATGGCAGGTGACTCATGATGGTAGGATATCAGGTGGACCAGGCTGGTAAGGCGGCAGGTGGAGCTAAGAGCTTAGGATTCAGCTCGCTGCGGTTGGGCGTGGTCTCTGACTTGGCACCCCCTTTCCGGGGATTCCGTCTGAACCCTTCAGCCACAGCTTTCGTGAGCTTGACTGTATCGCATCTCGTTGAGTCTTCTTTGCAGAGTGAAGGCCAAACCTAGTGTCAGAGTGTGGCCGATTACCGTAGAGATGCACCGCGCAAAGTCATTCAGTGGCATGTTGAGAGGGGTACCTCTCCGGGCTGTCTGGGCTTGAGTCTCTTGGTGATGGGGGTCGGCTATTTCTGGGTCGCCGGCTGCCTTCCCAGAATCTTTCAGAGCGCTCGCTCTGGTGCCTTGAACGAGCACCATCACGGTCGTGCTGCCCTCTGCTGGCCTGGAATGGTCTTGACTCTCTGTAAACTGGGCTATGGTGTTGTGGGGTGCCCTCTAGAGGCAGCTCTGAGTAGTGTTCAGAGACAGAGTAGATTGTGGGGTTTTTCAAAGTCTTTTCGGACACAGTCTTTTGCTTGGTGTACGCTTTGTGGGCCAATTCTCTTAGCTGTTGGGTAGACATGCTACGGGGACAGGCCAGGATGCCTAGGTGATGACTCACTGTGGGGTGCAGATTTCGGAGAAACAAAGTTCTGAAGTTGGAATCATCCTCCATGCCGGGCTGATTCTGGGCTCCGAAGTAGGCTTGCCGGAGTCTGGCGTAGTAGGTCTGTGTGGGCTCCATTCGGGCCTGCTTGAGGTCCATGGCTGTGATTAGTCCGTGGTCTGATTCTGGATCAGAGAATTCCTTAATGAAGGCCTGCCGCAACTGCTGGTAGTCCGACTTGACTGTCTCTGGTTGACGGTCGAGGAAGCTGCGCGCATCACGACTAGACGTGATTCTGAGCAGGTACAATCTGTCCCACGGTGTTACGTTGGGAACAGTGTGCAAGTGAAAGTCTATGTCTTGCAGGTAGGCGTGCACATCATGGCCTCCTGCAGGGTTTGGAGTGAACATGGGGATGTTTCGGGCCAGTTTGTCAAGTTCTTTGGGGGCCATGCCGTGGTTAGCGGCAGGGGTTCTCTGGTAGCTGGCTGGTGACATACTGAACAGTGGGCTTTCAACCCCCTTTTCAACCTTGAGTTTGTGGCTGAAAGGTGCGGACTGGCTGGTAAGGGGAAATTTTGTGGTGTGTGTTTCCCCTTCCCGGTCATGCTGCAGTCTATAAGAGTGTTTCAACTCTCTGTGAAGAAGGTCAAGCTCGTCTTTGAGATCGTGTCTCTGTTGAGTGAGATTATGGATTTCAGCTCGGGCCGTGTGTAAGTGTTTTTCAAAGGCCTTTGCCTTAGTGTCTTTCTCTTTTAGTTCAGTCTTTGCTCTCTCTAGGAGAGCCTCACCACGTCGGAGTTTCTTGTCGAGTTCCTCTCTGGTTTCGTTCTCCGACTGTTCTCTTTCGTCTGTCTCTAGACGAAGGTTTTCCAGGGCATTTTGAAGTCTTTCTACTTCTTCCTGTAGCTCTGGGTTTGCTGCATACTCTGTCCCACGCTGGTCGTGGGTCTCGCGGAGTAGCTGATCTAGATGACTCTGGGTTCGGGCCTGATCCTTCCGGGCCTCCTCCACCTGAAGCTTAAGCGCTGCTGCTTGCTGCTCCAGGTCGATGTTGCTCCGTTCGCTGAGCCTTGCCTGGGCAACGAGGTTGTGTGCGACGCTTCCGACGATTCTGGCCCAGTCTTTGTGTTTGTAGCTCTGGGTTGGATCGTGGGCCGTGAGTCTGTCCAAGTCGGCGTCCCACTGCTCTTGTCTCGGGGGCTCTGAGTCACCGGCATCCTGGGGCAGGAAGGTGGTTGTCATGGCTCTCAACCACGTCTCGAGGTTGTCCCAGTGGGATGCGGGACTGGATGCACGGGACATAATGGCTCACTGTGGACGAGAGAAACACAGCACACCCACAAAGAGGCCAAAATGCAAGTTTTGTTGTAAGATTAACGAATTATGCTAATACGGGCTATGCCGTCTATGAGAATTTTGGCTAACTGATGCAGACAGTTAGATTGGGACAATTTGCTCCGGTCGGCGCAGGGCCTAAACAAAGATTTTGACAGGGCGTCAGCCTAGTGGGTCACGTGGTGACGCTAGCTGCTTGGTGGTTGATCTGTTATCTAGCTCTCCTTGGTGTCTCTCGTAGGTTCTGTCTCTAGGTGAAATGAAAAACAAACCACAACAGAATTGAAAAGAGAGAAAAGAGAGCTGAGTGAACTGACTTAGCGGGAGGCGGCCATTAGGTGTCGGAGTTCCTTCAATGGCTGGGCTGGGATTTAATTTAAGTTTTAATTCAAATTTTGTTTGAACCAAACTCAAAGTAAATGTACCAGTCAAAATCAGGAAAATTGTCTAACACGAAATAATATTCGCACAAGCAAAGCTGTGAATGCAAATAATTATTGAGAATTTAGATTGGCTAATTCACTGGTCATGTGGAATTTAGCAGTAAGAGAGCATTATCTGAAACGGCCACGAGATGGCGTAATTGCGCTCATGCGGGCTGAAGTCAGAAGGCGGGGCGTAATTTGAGACTTCTAACCGCCCTCTAGTGTTTAGTCAGCGGAATTACAACCACTTTTTACTGTGATTCAATAGCTAAGAGCTTTCAGCTCGCGTCACGTGCTGATTTTCTGGAATAACTCACAAATAAACGAACAAAGGTTTTAGGACCTTTGCGGTGCTAAATGGCACGAGCGTGTAGCAGGATTTCTTCGCTGCAAAAACACCCAAATGTGAACAACAGGAATTTTCCGTCTGTTGGTTCGACTCCCATACACATTAAAAATATAGCACTTATTCAAAATGTATTAGGTTTAGATTGGTTAGCTAAGCCAATTTCAGACCAGGAGTTTATCGTTTTCTAACGACTATAATATCGGGCCTTTCTACTACTGAAAAGAGGAATCTCGCTCTGATCAGATTTACGTCTCGCACTAAAAAAGAGATTTCTTCGTCTTTAATAGGCGGTTTTATTAAACATTAAAATGTCAGGCCTTTCTACTACTGAAAAGAGGAATCTCGCTCTGATCAGATTTACGTCTCGCACTAAAAAAGAGATTTCTTCGTCTTTAATAGGCGGTTTTATTAAACATATTAAAATGTCAGGCCTTTCTACTACTGAAAAGAGGAATCTCGCTCTGATCAGATTTACGTCTCGCACTAAAAAAGAGATTTCTTCGTCTTTAATAGGCGGTTTTATTAAACATATTAAAATGTCAGGCCTTTCTACTACTGAAAAGAGGAATCTCGCTTTGATCAGATTTACGTCTCGCACTAAAAAAGAGATTTCTTCGTCTTTAATAGGCGGTTTTATTAAAAATACTAAAATGTCAGGCCTTTATACTACTGAAAAGAGGAATCTCGCTCTGATCAGATTTACGTCTCGCACTAAAAAAGAGATTTCTTCGTCTTTAATAGGCGGTTTTATTAAAAATACTAAAATGTCAGGCCTTTATACTACTGAAAAGAGGAATCTCGCTCTGATCAGATTTACGTCTCGCACTAAAAAAGAGGTTTCTTCGTCTTTAATAGGCGGTTTTATTAAACATATTAAAATGTTAGGCCTTTCTACTACTGAAAAGAGGAATCTCGCTCTGATCAGATTTACGTCTCGCACTAAAAAAGAGATTTCTTCGTCTTTAATAGGCGGTTTTATTAAAAATATTAAAATGTATCACCTGTAGAGGGATTTCTGCATCTCTTAACAGGACATTTGTAATATTAATACTGTGTTGTACTGAGCATTTAACAGTGATAAAAAATGTCTATGCATATTTTAGCAGCTGTTCAAATGTAACGTTACTACTGACTGACATCGGCTTTTTGCCTCAGTCCGTTAGGAGTGAGTTCGCGTTTTGCGACTTCTCACACTTTCATCATTTCAAAATGCGTGTGCACAAAATTATTAATAACCATATAAACAGATTGAAACTGAATTTGCTCATAAAACAAAGTTTGAAATGCGTCGCGTTCTCCACCAAACTGTAACAACATTAGGTATTACATTAACATTAGCTCAATGATATATAGGGAATTTGAATAATTAATCATGAATATGATTAATATATTGCATATTACAGTTAAAATATCGAAGTTGAAAATAGATAGATTGTACATATGAATGATCAATCACAACAAGTTATAATTCCTCATTCATATATCAATGGTCCCTTTCCAAATCGATTATATGAGATAACCTTTAATGGAATTAATTTAGCTATCAAACCGTTTGTCCAGCAAACGGCCGTAAGATTAACTTATCAACTTCTCAACAAGGTTATCCCTTCTTATAAACTCCAAGAAATATCAATCTTCTGGCCGTGAACATTAATTTTCCTGTGTTTATAAAATTAAACTACTCAAAGTAGTCAATAATAAAAGCTTTTGTAGCTAGGACCAACATTTCATTGACTTTGTAAAATGAGCATCTCAAAATCAATCAAGAATATGGTTTTAATAAAATGAAACTACGGATACAGAATTCTACATTTAAACATGGGATACATGTATGTACAGTAAGTAAAACTAATAAGACAAACGAATAACAAACTGGAGTGAGAGAGAGAGATTGAGTGAGAGAGAGAGAGATTGAGTGAGAGAGAGAGAGAGATTGAGAGAGAGATGGCAGTATGGCAAAAATCACAGACAGAATGAACCTTGAGAGACACTAAGGAATGAAATCACATTAAAAGTTCCATAAAACTAATACTTGCACAATGGTTCTCTTTGAGTTGCTGAGGAAAGCCGCGTCTTGCGTGTGTGTGTGTCCTTAAGAGCGGGTGCGTGCTTTCTCGTCTCTTCCGGGCGAGTGCGGTCGCGGTAGGTTCAAAAAGTCTCTTTAAGATTGAAGTTGCCGATTACGTTCATTTCACGGAAACTGAACGTAAGAAAAAGTCCGAAGACGAAAATAAAGAAAGTTTAAAGAAAAAGAAGAAACACGGTGTGAAGCTCCCTAAGGAGCCATGGTACCGGAAACCTCTCCCAGGGAAAAAGCTCTCTGAGGAACTTCATGGGGGTCAGTCTTTTTATGGAAAGACTGGGTCACGCCCCTGTCAGAGAATCTGACGATGTAAGTTTAATGTTCAAAGTTCGTGTTGTGTGCGTAACTGTGTGTATGTGATTGTCCTTCCGAATTCATTCGGAGTCACATGTCCTTTCGGTCACATGTAGTAAACAGGTCATTCCTTTGTTTATTCATTAGAGAAAAACGCTGCGTGGCAAAATCAGAGTCAATGATTTGATCAAGTCCCAAACACCATTCCTTTGATTTGTCAATCACAGTAAGACAGAGCTGTGTTTGATTAACTAGCTTCCAGTGATTTACTCAAGAAGAAATGAGCTGTGTTAGCAGATCAGGATTTTGCTGATTCCAAACATCTGCCAGACACCCTGCCAATGTCGTTACAGTATCTTTACTGTATTTTCAATTACAGTATACTGTACCATTTACTGTATTTTGTCTGTTACCGTATTGTCATTTACAATATTAGTATTGAGTTTTTTTTGTTTTTTTTACATGTTTACCCCACCCCCAAAAATTACAACAACTCATGAACATTTGTCCTTAAAATATTATTTTTAATTGTTGAACATTTTGTTTTTAGAAGTACAAATTACAAATCTTGACCTCAATAGCTGAAAAAAAAAAAGGCAAAAATCACCAAAGTCCATAGAACTAATCTCCTGGGGACCATTTGTATCTGTAGCATGGCAAAAACGTGCGTACACGCACTGAAAACCAAAACAGGCCTTAAAATAATAAAATACCATAAAAGTCAGTTTGTGTTGTTACATTTCAGTAATTTTGCCAGTCAAAGTTGACAAGCTCTCTGATGAGAAACACTGAGGAGGTTCAGGCTGATGCTTTTTTGTGTGTGGATCTTTCCAGATTTCCATCTGCTCTGTGCCTTTAGTGTTTGGTGCCATCAGAGTTGATTCTGAGAATGAACCTGCAAGCACAAAGGGGAAAAAAATACATTAATTTTGAGATCGGTGTTGTCAGAATTTGCCCTAACTCTCAAACTTAATGATGCATGTTATGTTGATAAAAGCAAAACATCTGATTCTGAATGCACCTACAGAGATGGTACATAATTACCTCATAATCTATTACATTCGAATCATTTAAGCTTCATTCTTTCACAATACATTCCTGTGTAGCTTCAACAGTAGAGAAAGATGCAAGAATGCTGAAACAATGAGTTTGATTTCCAGGGAATGGATAACTTAAAGGAGAACTCTGGTCAATTTTAACATTGAGCTCATTTTTTGTACATTTGGAGTGCTGTCAGTACAGAGAACAACGACAAAAATCAGTGTTTTCTACACCGTGTTATCCTTTTTTTTAAAATTCGCACCCTGTTGACTTAAACGGGGCAAGTTCTAAACCTGCTTTTAGCCTCTTAACATCCTTGATGTGTCATTACAAGTGCACAGCCATGTGAGTGGTGTTATTAAGAGTGACCACGGTCAATCTGACTGCAGTAGATGTGAAAGATATGAATAAAAATGATGTTTATTCAGCCAGCTCACATACCTGTGTTTTCTTCCTGTTTTCGGTCGAAGTCGACAGTAGTCTATTGTCGAGTTCGCGCGTGCGCGATCATTGGTAACTTGTAATGACACATCAAGGATGTTAAGAGGCTAAAAGCAGGTTTAGAACTTGCCCCGTTTAAGTCAACGGGGTGCGAATTTTAAAAAGAGGATAACACGGTGTAGGCAACAACACCGATTTTTGTCGTTGTTCTCTGTACTGACAGCACTCCAAATGTACAAAAAATGAGCTCAATGTTAAAATTGACCGGAGTTCTCCTTTAATAATAGGAACATTCCACCGTTTTTTGAAAAAGGTGGTTTTCACCGTCTCCCCTATATTTAGCAAACGCATTTTTGTCTCAGTGCATGCATTGTCTTAGTCTGGCAGTGCCGCCACTAGCTTAGCTTTGCATAATAAATGGAACCCTTTGTTGCCGGATAGCATGTTGGGAGTAAAAGTGATTAAAAAACTCAATTACTTTTTGTGGCCTGCGTATTGACCCTTTTACAGCCCACGTGATCAAATAGTTTGGCAACGGAAGTGGTGTTGTTTCCCACTGGCTCTAACGTGTTAGCAACTCCTAAAGTTTATCAAAACGGTTTCCCAGCATCAAAATGTCTGGTTGTTGCGTTTACGGTTGCACTAATCGATATTCCACCATGGGACTTAAGTTTTATAGGATTCCGACAGGATCACGGCCGTTTCAGAAGAACCTGCGGCGCCTGTGGCTGCAGGCGATTAAACGTGTTGATTGGAGCGAGGACATAATAAAAAAATGCTCGCGTCTGCAGCGGCCACTTTATATGGGCTGATTCTCGCCATACTTCCGTTGCCAATTTGCGCACGCATACGTTGCCACGTCATCAATGTGTACAAACAGTAAAAGGGTCTATTCACAACGAGTGCAAATAGCAATGCAGATTAAGACTAGGCGATTTCCTAGGCAGATGTTGACTTGGGACGGAGCACAGGCGAAGCACTGCTACTTGGTCACAGAGATATCACGCAACACCTGAAATCCCCCAACTTCCGTCAACATACCGGCATGAATATTAGCTGGCTATTTTTCCTACAGTAGACATAGTGAATGGCGATAAACATGGCTGATTTTGTGAGAGACGAAGAGGGTGACTTCTCAGACAGCCAAGATCCAGAACCATAACTCTACGAACCAGAGTTTTCAGAAGAGGGGCTGCGTGCTTTGGAAATAAGACAGACAAAAGGAGGAGCTTGCGATTGTTCAACAGCCTGAGGGCGTGAGGATGAGAGCCGACACTAACTGGTTGTGTGAGTGTAGGAATATGCCAGCCTATGCCGACTGAAATAGAGTATCTGTGCTGTGGCGAGTGGGACAAGGTACTGCCATCGATGACCAGGCTCAACGTGTCAGATCAAGATGAGGTGCCCGCAGTTGTGTCTCAGCTACCGAGGACTTCTCTGCATTGATCCATCCTATAGTCTTCGACTTTTTTGAGAACTCATCTTCTTTGTCTCTCACAAAATCCGCCATATTCATCGCCATTCACTATGTCTACTGTAGGAAAAATAGTTAACTAATATTCACACCAATATGTTGACGGAAGTTGGGGGATTTCAGGTGTTGCGTCATATCTCTGCGCCCAAGTAGCAGTGGTTCGCCTGTGATTCACCGCAATATAGTCCCAAGTCAATATCTGTCTAGGAAATCGCCTAGTCTTAAAGGAACACGCCTTTTTGGGACTTTAGCTTATTCACCGTATCCCCCAGAGTTAGATAAGTCTATACATACCTTTTTCATCTCTGTGCGTGCCGTAACTGTCTGACGCACCCACCGCTAGCCTAGCTTAGCACAAATACTGGATGTAAACGGCTCCAGCTAGCATACTGCTCCCAATAAGTGACAAAATAACGCCAGCCTTTTCCTATTTACATGTTGTGATTTGTATAGTCACAGAGTGTACAAATAATAAGGTCACATGAGACACAGCCATATTTTAACCATATAAATACTGGGAACTATATTCTCAGAGGGCGAAGCACTGCTACTTCTGTGGAGTGATTTGCTCGCAGCACTTGAGAAGCCCTGTAGTGAGGAGCAGAGAGTTTGCTCAGAGCTGCGGTAATCACTCCACAGAAGAAGCAGTGCTTCGCCTTCTGAGAATATAGTTCCCAGTATTTATATGGTTAAAAGATGGCAGTGTCTCATATGACCTTATTATTTGTACACGCTGTGACTATACAAATCACAACATGTAAATAGGAAAATGTGGGTGTTATTTTGTCACTTATTGGGATTAGTATGCTAGCTGGAGCTATTTACATCCAGTCTTTGGTCTAAGCTACTGTAGGCTAGTGGTGGGTGCGTCAGAGAGTTACGGCACGCACGGAGATGAAAAAAGTTATGTATGTATCTCACTCTGGGGGATACGGTGAAAAAGCTCCCCAAAAGTCGGGAGCGGACATGCTATCCAGACATGCTATCCGGCGGCGCTGCCAAACGCGAATAGAGCGTAAAATTCTCGTCTACCACGTCTAGTTGGACGCTTGAACATTTAGAATCCAATCGCATGTCCAAAGCTAAGTTAACACGCGTAAAAAGCAAGTGTTTGAAGCGAAATTGACGCGCGTCAGAGGAGAAATCCGCTTCTTGTGGGAGGGGCAAGTGCTAGACGGTTGTCTGTTTGCAAGATGGCTGATGTTGATTGACCTCTAGAGGTGCATAATTGCGTCTTTACATTGACTTAACATTTAAATCACTCGCACCAGACGTTCTATTCGCGTTTGGTGTGAACGCACCTTAAGACAATGCATGCACTGAGACAAAAATACATTTGCCCACTTATCTAAATATAGAGGAGACAGTGAAAAAACCCTATTGCAAAAAACGGTAGGGTGTTCCTTTAAACTTAAATACAATGTAATTCCTTTGGATAAAAGTGTCTGCCAAATGCATGAATGTAAATGTAATGTAAAAAATATATATATTTTGGGTTACCTAATTCTGCATTCAACAAAATGGACAGTTAATGCTGAAGAAGAGTCTGTTAGCTGTAGTAGCTGGATGATGATTCTTCATAGTCAGCATCCATGTTTTTGCTTAGAGAACAGACTCTCCTGAAACAGACAAAGTCACAGCAGCCTTTTAGTGTTATTATAGTTCACAGAAATAAAATACAATGACAAAACATATTACTAACAACAACGACATGAGGGGTAAAGATGATGTAAGATATGATGTTGTATGGTGTTTATAGTTTTTTTAATAAATTAAACAACATTTAAAATATTAGTTAGCAAAATTTTGCTATATTGATAATGGTATATTGCTAACCCTTTCCTCCTCCTCCTCCTCCTCCTCCTCCTCCTCCTCAAACGTCAACCTGTTCTGTATATTAGTGGAGAGCGTCCGCAGTGATGTACAGTCCGGAGGGAATGGCCTTCTGCAAATTCAAAATAAAGAACAGAAACTGATGAATGATTATTTAAAAGCACTTTAACTCTGCTGCCTGGTAAACCCGTTTTCTCCCCTTCCGTTGGTTTCATCGGGAGTTACATTATATTATGTTTGCCTGCTAAACTAACGCATAATTCTGCTAATTTAGTTGATGTCATCTTACCCACCTGTAGATGTCATCACCATTAGGACGGCAATCACAAGAAAAGACTCCAAAACACACCTCCGACATTGCAGACATGATTCAGGCCACAAACTTGAAAATAAAACAAAAGATGTAATTAACAATGGTGTCGCTTAAACGGTTAGTTTACTTAAAAAATTAAAATGATATCCATTTACCATTTACTCAGCCTCAACTTGTTCATAACCTGTATTAATTTATTTCTTGTGCTGTGTACCTAAGAAGATATTTTAAAAAAACATGAGTAACCAAACAAGTTTCTGGTCCCCATTGACATCCATAGTATTTTTATTTATTTATTATAGAAGTCAATGGGGACCAGCAAACTGTTCCATTACCAACATTCTTCAAAATATCTTCTTTTATGTTCAGAAGAAAGAACTTCATGCAGGTTTAGAACAACTTGTGGGCAAGTCAATTATGACAGAATTTCTTTTTGAGGTGCACTATTCCTTTTAACTTATTTTTTCACTTTAGCTCACTGTTAACGTTGTTACATCTCCCTAACTAGCTAAGTTGTGATAAATAGGGGACGGAAGTTCACGGAACATACATATGTTATTATTATTCTCTGTTTAAGTTTACTTCGGCTTATTTAAGTGAAGTTAACCTACCAGTTGATGTTATGACGGCAATGAAAAGGCTCCAACACACACCTCCATCGTTGCAGACTGCAGACATTATACAGATCACAAACCTGAAAATAAATCAAAGCATATACGTGAAAATCTTGTTTAAAAACCTCACTTAAACAAGGGTTTCGTCTATCTCACTTTACCTCAGTATTTCACCACGACACGTTAGTTCGTTGCGGTTAACGTTAGCCTAACCGACGACTCCGCCTAGCGAGCTTACGTTAAAGAGGCAGAGATATGTACAAACGTTATTGTTATCGTTTTAACTAAAGAATATTTCGGATAATATAGGTGAACTTATTAGCTTACTTACCAGTTAATATTATCACCGTGACGGAGATCCGGCCGACTGTCAGGGAAAAAAAAGGCACCAAAACCATTCCGACGAAAACAAAAAGACAAATCATGTTAGTTTGCTGTTAACATAAATGAAAACATTTGCAAATTTTTGTTTTACATAAAATAGAAATAATGTACTAACCTTTTTGGAGTTACCGGTAGGCTACATCTTTTGTCCACATTAACGGCCACTTCAACCAATACAGTCAAAAAAATTCAAAAGAAATCTCTCTTGCCATTGGTCAGTTTTACGCGGGCTAGTTCACTACTGTAAATTGATTTACAGTAGAGAAGAATTACAGTAGTGACCATATATTTTCCCATAATCCTTTGCGGTTTACAGTAACATACTGTATAAACATTTTACAGTATCTTACAGTACATATTACAGTAAAATACTGTTCAAATTACAGAAATCAGTTACAGTGTAGGGAAGCAAACAAAAGAGGGAGGGAGGACAGGTGGGGCAAATAAATCAATAATCAGGTAACAAGATGGGAGGGACTAGACAATGACAGGAGAGCACATGACATGGCACAAGGAAACATCCATGACAAGTAATCATGACTAAAACACAAGCACATGGCCAGTAAAACAAATCACAAGCATGTGCTAACACAAAACGAGACATGAACACGCAGCCGATGACAACATTCATAAGCCACGTGTTCACACAAAACATGACAACATATGGAAGCTTGTTTCCGCCACTAAATAAATAAAGACTTTATCAGAATTGCAAGATATAAAGTCAGAATTGCATGAAATAAAGTCGCAATTGCGTGAAATAAAGTCGCAATTGCGTGTTATAAAGTCAAAATTGCGAGATAAAAAGTCAGAATTGCGTGATATAAAGTCAGAATTGCGAGATATAAAGTCAGAATTGCGTGATATAAAGTCAGAATTGCGTGTTATAAAGTCAGAATTGCGAGATATAAAGTCAGAATTGCGTGATATAAAGTCGCAATTGCGTGTTATAAAGTAAGAATTGCTAGATATAAAGTCAGAATTGCTAGATATAAAGTCAGAATTGCGAGATATAAAGTCAGAATTGCGTGATATAAAGTCGCAATTGCGTGTTATAAAGTAAGAATTGCTAGATATAAAGTCAGAATTGCGAGATATAAAGTCAGAATTGCGAGATATAAAGTCAGAATTGCGTGATATAAAGTCAGAATTGCGAGATATAAAGTCAGAATTGCGTGATATAAAGTCGCAATTGCGTGTTATAAAGTAAGAATTGCTAGATATAAAGTCAGAATTGGGTGATATAAAGTCAGAATTGCGTGATATAAAGTCGCAATTGCGTGTTATAAAGTCATAATTGCGTGATATAAAGTCGCAATTGCAATTCTGACTTTATAATACGCAATTGCGACTTTACATCAAACAATTCTGACTTTATAAAACGCAATTGCGTGTCAGAGCGTCATCTGACTTTATAGTACACAATTCTGACTTTATAACACGCAATTGCGACTTTATAACACGCAATTCTGACTTTATAACACGCAATTGCGACTTTATATCACGCAATTCTGACTTTATATCTCGCAGTTCTGACTTTATATCACGCAATTCTGACTTTATATCTCGCAGTTCTGACTTTATAACACGCAATTGCGACTTTATTTTACGCAGTTCTGACTTTATGGGCCCTATTTTAACGATCTGAAATGCAAGTGTCAAAGCGCAAGTAACTTTGTGGGCGGATCCCGGCACTGTTGCTATTTTCCCGGCGGGATAAATGCCTCTTCCGCCTGGCGCAAATCTAAAAGGGGTTGGTCTGAAGTAGCTTCATTATTCATAGGTGTGGTTTGGGCGTAACGTGAAATAAACCAATCAGAGTGTCATCCAACATACCCTTTAAGAGCAGGTGCGCATGTTGCATGGCGGATTGTTATTATTATGGCACATTTACCAGACGCGCTTTAGAATCGGTTCACAGCCGAAGAGATCGATGTTCTCGTCAGGGCCGTAAAAGAAAGAGAAGTGACATTGGGGATGGGACAAACCCACCCAAATCAATAGAAAAAAAATATGAGAAAGCTCAACTTAACTGGTAAATTAAGAGTAACGTTTTTAATGTACTTACATTATGGTAAAGGTGATTTCGCAGTCTTCAGATTTATTTTTTCCTGGTTTAAGACGGACAAACTCATTTGTCAGATGTCCTTATATACATATGTGTCTTGACATGTGTCCACTATTGGGCAAACAGGTCTGATCCGTCATTACTAAAATTTGCCTGAAAAATTTGGGTAAATGTGTAAGCTAGATTTATGCCTATTTTTTCACATCTTCATGGATACCACAATGATTTCCCTCTATATTTCCTTGTTATAATGTATGATTTGCAAAAATAAAAACTGCTGCATCTGTGTAGATTACATGAGCAAAGTGTATGCGCGTTATGCACGCTATACATTATGGTCAAGCATGCGCCCTTAAAATAGCATAATGAACAACGCACAACGTGCCACTGACTTTAGACTAGGTTTTTTTCTGGTCAGTGGCACAATTGTTTTATAGAGCAGCAAAATAGCATGAGGGAAAGTTTGCGCAGGAACACGCCTCCTCTTTGCGCTGAACCGCCCCGGGGAGCGCAAGTGTATTTCTTAGTTAACCGACGTGTGTCTGTGGAGGGAAAAGTCCGCTTTGCGCGGATGCAAAATGGGAATGATTACATGCGTCGTGTACAAAGTCAATTGCGCTGGGTGCAAGATAGGGCCCTATATCTCACAATTCTGAGAAATGAAGTCAGAATTGTGAGATAAAAAGTCGCAATTACCTTTTATATTTTTCATTCTGTGGCGGAAACAAGCTTCCATGACAACATGAAAGCACACAGCTAGTGTTAAACAAGCTGTGTGCTACACAGTTCAAGACAAAACAGGAGTGTCAGGGCTCTGTCACAAAACCAGGAAGTAGACTAGACAGAAGTGACAGAACCCTGACACCAGTAAAAACAGGAGATTGAGAGAAAAAAAATTGGGGGTCTGTACAAGATTATTTAATGTTTTAGAAATAATTAATGTATACTCACTGAATTTCTATTATTAAAATACAGTAAAAACAGTGTTTTTATATATTTCTTCATTGACTATGAAACCATGTTAAGTGCTGTCCTTTATAAAAAGTTATTTTATACCATTTCTGTGGTGAAGTCTGATTTAGTGGTATTCTGATTTAAGAACATGAATTTAATTGCAGCAAATGGAACTATTATGATATGGCATACAAAAGAATGAAATAAAAGACAGACAAAGAGAAGGAGAGAGAGCACAATATTTGACATCAATGTCATATCTTATGTTAGACCCAAACACAAATCCCACAGCTCAACTAAAGTACCGGTTTCTTTGGTCTGATAATGTTTGATATGCCCACATTCTGATAATGTTGGTGCGATGCGATTTTAAGTTGAATCTGTACATAGAATATTCTTTCTTGTATTAAAATTGCACAACTGAATGCAGTGAGCACTGCAGACATGGCTGTGTATATATTTGTCTCCTTTTCACTGTTTATCAGACAGTGGTTTAGCTGAACATGAAACACTTGAATAAATGGGATTAGGCTGTGTATACTGCTGCTTGTCAATGTATCTCAAAAACTGTTAATATATTGTAAAGAGACCGAAATAGCCAGGAAAAAAGTATATGGAATACATAAATGCCCTGGATTGCCATAACCTAAAAGAATTGAGAATGAAGAATTCTGATGAACTACAAACAAAGACAGGAGAAAAGCTACAAAAGAAAGTCAAGTCAAGTCATCCTCATTTATATAGCGCTTTTAACAACACAGATTGTCTCAAAGCAGCTCCACAGAGATAAACATTCAATTTAAGGTAACAAAGATTGGTATGGTTTTATAGCGGTTCCTGAATAATGCTGTTTCCAGCTAAAGTTAGCTTTGATTGATTCTCTTCCGTCGAAATGATCATTTTTTATTGAATTAGGGGCCGCTAAGACGACGCCGTTCTCTCTAAACGCAAACCTGTGATAAACGCTGATGGCGTTCACATGCGCATTAAGAATTGGTTCTATAGTTATGTGTGTTTGAATATATGTGCGTAGGTTTGAAATTCGCTAAAAACCATGCCTAAACAAACTACTTGTCTTGCCTATATTTGATGCAGAATTTTATTTTATTTTATAATTTCGGGTAGGGACGCGAAAACCGGAATTTCAACAGCGCTTTATCTGTATAGTGGAATAGGGATCCTCCATAGGGAGAGGCTAGTTGGCACTTAAGCACTGCGTTGTCATCGGGTCCAGGCGAAGGTCCTTCGTCAGATCTGGAAACGGCCTGGATCCGGCAGGCTGCAGGAAAACCTCGGGATAAACAAAGACACTAAATTAGCGTAGATGCCGTTCTTCTTATGATGTAACGAGTACATCAGGATTTATTAAGGGAAGTGTTCCCGGTTCCGGCTGACCTAATCTATGCAGCCTATCATTTAATTATAGAAGTCGATAATGTATTATGTGAATGCTAGGTCAAAGAGATGTGTTTTAGAAAGAAGAAACAAACGATATAAACAGAACATTATTACTATTACACCAGATAAAATCAGATTACCTTTTAGCTGTAAAGATATTTAATTTTAATATTTGATGTAATAAAAAAATGTAATGAAAAATGTTTATTTATTTATTTTGTTTAATTTAATTTTTACTCAAAATCAAGTGGTAAACCTTTCCAATAAGGTTTCAACTGTTATGATGATTAGTTAACTACATTAGTTGTACATTAGAACTAACAAACAATATTTCTATATAATCTTTGTTAATGTTAATTTAAGTTAATTTGTTAACATTAGTTAATGCACTGTGACCTAACAAACAAACAAACAAACAAACAATAAATGATGAACTAACATAAACAAAGGTTAATAATGGCTGTAAAAAACATATTACTTATAGTTATTGTTAACTACTAATATTAACCAATGAGACTAAAAAAGTGTAGTTAAATCAACTTAAAAAAATCAACCAAACAGTGTTACTTCCATAAAATAATCACGTAATATTTCTGTTTTTGGCAAAACCTGCATCATTTAACAATTACTGCCACATCAGAGCAAACTGACAGACTTACATATGTTGATCAGTCAGCGATATATATATATATATATATATATATATATATATATATATATATATACACACACACACATATACATATTATGTGTGTGTGTGTGTGTGTGTGTGTGTGTGTGTGTGTGTGTGTGTGTGTGTGTGTGTGTGTGTGTGTGTGTGTGTGTGTGTGTGTGTGTGTGTATGTGTGTTTTGTTAAAATGATGTGGCTATACTTCCACTTCACAGCAAGACATGCATTAGTCTAACACTCATCAAAGGTCGGCATCTAGGATATTATTTTAATCTACTTAGATTAGAGATACATGGAGATTGTTGGAACACCAATGTTCTGTTCTTATTTAAAACAAACCAGAAAAATATATCATTTGTTTCCAAGGCCTGTTGATTAAGGTCCTTTGATATGGAGTTAAAAAGCCCTTAATGGTCCAAACCTGGATTCAAAACATCTGTCCCCAGTTATGGAGCCCTTATGTCTGATGTCAGTACCTTATTTTATTAAGTACGTGAGCAAAACACTTAAATTGTGAATTGGACTGACCTGGCCAGATAAGGTTGTTAAGACTTGCCAAAGCAGGCGTCAATATTATGACAGTTCACGTTGTAAGTGCCGACTGAAAAGAGACCGAGAGAGGCATCAAGGCCTTTTTTCACATCATTAAACAACCAGTGATTATGGCAACAAGAAGGGAAAAAATGAACATAACTAGCAGTGAAATGAGAACATGCGCTTGAAGTGATGATATATAGGTCTTGGACGACATACAGAGGACTGTGCTAAGCGAAGCGTGTGTCCGGGGATGAACTTGCAATAATGAAGGACAAGCTAAAAAGAGAAATGGTTATTGCGTAAATATTTTTAGCTCATTCTCTACTTTAAAGTAGAATCTTTCGGCTTATGAGAAACTCCTGGGAGGGAAGTAAAAGAAAAAAATTCAGAGCCTCTGAGTCTGGGAAAAAAATGAATGGAATGTGACAAAAACCACAACAACAATAAAAACCCTGTAATAAATCTTCAGAGGTGAATCGCAAACAAATGGATAGGATGAGTAAACAAACCTCATTTCCCCCATTTTTAAAGAATACCTTTATTCCCTGTAGCTTTTACGCCGGAGCCTCCCCTCTGCTGCGACAGGTTCCCACCGAACGCCATTGGCTAGTTGCTTAGGGTGTAAAGATAAATCATGTTGGCATAAAACACTTTGCTGTTTGTTCACAATGGTTTCATGCTCCAACTCACCCTCCCTTTCCCATTGTTTCCTCCAGTAAAAACACTCGCGTCTCTCCCACCACTGATAACTGTACTAGAGAAACTGCAGTCTTGTTTGTTCAGCCATTATGAAATGATTTCACCAATAAAGCCACCTCTCTCTGACATTTTCACACAGAGCTTCTTGTTATACAAGTCTGGAAGCCGCAACTGGACGGTTTTTAAGGGAAAAAAGAGCAATGACTTGGGGGGAAAAAAGTTTGGCAGTTTGCAGTCTTATCATTAGCTGTCATATTATATTAGTCACACTCATGTAGATATGGGAAGAGGAACTGCTGGTGATTTACTGTTCCATTGAGTGCATCTAAAATATCATCTGACATGCATCAAGTCAACAATACTTATTAAGGAAACAACTGGCATTGGTCATGGAACTTTTAACTATGTACATTTTCTTTATCTGACTGGATCTCACTGCATCTGTGTCCGAGTCCTTTTTTAAGCATTTGAGGCACAAATTCCATGTTTTTGTTGCGATAACTATATGTTAGATAAACTATCTAGTATAAAAAAGCAGCATGAAAATCCTGCAAATCTTTTAAATTCAATATTCAATTAATTACTTGAATTACTGTATTTCATTTTTATCTCATTTTATTTTCCAAAAGCATAATATATATATATATATATATTATATATATATATATATATATATATATATATATATATATATATATATATATATATATATATATATATATATATATATATATATATAATTATTTGACATTTTGTTAAGTTAACAATGTTTTTATTAATTTGACAAATAAATAAATCATTATTTGTTAATAATTATAAATCATTTGGGTTTTCTTACAACCCTGTTATATGATATTTTTTATACTGTTCTAAGTTTGGGGTCTACGTTTTTTTTTTTTTTTTTGGTATGTTTTTGAAAGGCTTTCCAATGGTGCATTTTATAATTAAAAAAACAGTAACATTGTTAAATATTATTACATTTTAAAATAACTTAAATATATTTTTTATAAAAGTTTACAAATTTATTTGGAAGCCATTAGTCCAGTCTTCAGTATCATGTGATCATTCAGAAATCATTCTAATATGCTGATGTGCTGCTTAATAAGCATTTTTTTAATATTATTATCAATGTTAAAAACAGTTGTGCTGTTTAATATTTTTGTGAAAATAATTTATTTAAAATTTAAATCTTACAAGTATAAATAACTTGATCAGTTCAATGCATCATAGCTGAATAAAAGTATTCATTTCTTTTAGCCTTACTGATGCCAAACTTTTGAATGGCAGTGCATTTTTCTATTCAAATGGTTGTTTATGTATAAATTATTATTGAATCTTTTAATTTAATTATTATTACAATTAATTGTAGAATTATTATTATTATTTCCACACAAATCATGTTTGCAAAAACTTAGCTCAAATATATTTCTTGATTTCTGGGTTGACAATTTTTTTAAAAAATCATTTTTTGAAAATAAATAAATGAAAACTTTCAGACTTTCTGCACTTCATTAATGAGAAGTTCCATGTCTTTATAACAAACAGCTGAAGCGTTTAATGTTATCAGACTCAAATCTGGAATCAAAAGAGAACGTCTAGACGTCTGTGTTCTAGAACGTAGAAGTATTATAATGCAGCCTGACAAAAGATCCAAAACACAGTAGATCAACAACAGTGTGACTGGAACTCTGTATTGAATAACCTTAGTCCCATTAAAATAATGTGAAATGACTTTATCTGAAGCAGAATGAAGCAAGACATCCAATACAAACATTTGAACTCAGAGGAGAAAAATAGCCAACCTACTAGAAGTTGTTCTACAGCTAAAACAGAAAACTTTAGTGGCCTCCACTACTAAATCAATTACTTGCTTTTTTCAAGAACAAGCTTGATTTTTCAACTATTGTTAACTGAAACTGGTTGAATGAAGGTGCCAGTTCAATACCAGCATGGTGTGTCATGCAAAGCGACTGGTAACTGATCACTTGCTTACTTGCAAATGCATAGTTGTTAACACTAATTTCCTTACAACCATCAGACCTCCACCTGTTGTCCATTGTGCCCATAAACAAGAAACGTCTGCTTTAGACTCATCTCTTATCAATGACTTAATCTCTCATTCCTTTGAGCTACGATCTGCACATAGTTAAAAACAATACGGTTCATTTTTTTCATGCGAGTAAGATGAGATTCTTTTGGGAAGAATTCACATCATTTGACATGTCATCAGATTTCAAAAGAATCCACACTCACCCCCAACACATCTACAAAGACTTTAACACAGTATCCATCTGCATGTAAAAAGCCTTGTATTGCTGTCCCCGAAACGTACACGTGTTGCTGCTACATTGCTCATCGCTTCTCATCTCACTAAATATGTCTCAATCGGTGACTAAATAAAAAGCCAATTCCACTGAAACCACATAACACTGTGGGCTTGAAATCTACACAATGACGTATGTGAGAAGGAATCATTTTGCTTTTGATATTGGATTGTCGAATTGTAGAATGAATGATTGATTGACATGCTGAATGATTTAAGGCAGAAAAATAATTACATCAAAAATACAGAAATTAAATAAATAAATAAAAATACTATACATAAGTAAATACTACAAATAAATATATTACAAACAAATAAATAAATATTTTTAATTTATAATTGGAGAGGCAACGATTCCTCTAAAATTTATTTCAAAATCATGGCATAAATCATAAAGAACATAGCCGTCCCAGTTTCATAAATAATAGCCACCTTATTGTGAACTGATGGATAAAGTCTTAGGCCGTGTGTTCACCAAAGCGTTTTTTTCACGCAGCTGGCGTATTTTTCCAATTGTTTTCAATGGGAGCGCCGTGTTTTTTAAACACCATGAGCGTAACAAGCCAATTTATACTTCTGCGTCGGGTGCGCGCAGTAGGTACGGCTTAGCATACGCACAGATGCGTACCATACGCCGTACCATTCGCCGTAACCTGACGCGCACCTCCTCAAAAATTTAACTACACGTCGCAACAACGCGGACCGCAAGATCTGTGATTGGTCGGCTTGGTAGCATCGCGTTTCCTCCTACGCATTTCCGGCGTGTTCTTCTGCACCGCCCGCCATTTTTAAATTCTAAGTACAGCGAAACTGTTAAAAAAAATAAAAATTAACTGCTTTTCCACCTCGATAAGCTCCAACTCCAACGTGATCCGCTCTCTTTCAGTCGCCATTGCTTGTAGTAACCTAAACTCAAAACAGTCGCGAGGAATCTAAAAGTGGAACATTAAAACCCTCCGCCGCCAACTAGCGTTTCGGTGCTGTACAGCAGAGCAACGCAGACCTAAACGCAGAAGTATAAATGCTCACGACGGCGTCGCCTACGTGCGTAGCCTACGCCGTACATTACGGCGTACACTCGACGCAGAAGTATAAATTGGCCTTAACGCTGAGCGTTTTTTTTTCACGCTGAAGTGCTGAGCGCCCAGCGTTTTTACTGGTCACAGAGAGTTGAAAAATGTTCATATTTGGGTAAAAACGCAGCACTCATCACTGTCACTTTTTACCCAACCATCCAATCACAGTGGAGAAGGGGCGGGACAAATATCACACGACCAACTGTCACAAAATTCTTTCTGTACAACGACGTCAACCAGCAGAGCTAACCAAACAAAATGGATGAAAAATACATTTTTAGTATGAAACAAATTATCTGAGAAATCAGTTACAAGTAAACTGTGCTGCGGATATTCTGTATCATAGCAACGAATCGTCTCAACTGAAAAAACGCTGCGCTGCCAAAATGCTCTCAGCGCCCACATCTAGTGTTTTCAGCAGAGCGCCTAGCCTTTGGTGGACACACAGCCTTAGGATGTCTTGGCATTGAGAACAATTCAGAGCTCTGTTTTGAATGTTTTCAGCAGATGATATCACACAGAATTACTGCCAGGAGCCAGACATCAATCAAACAGCCATGTTGTGGTAAGTGAAAGAAACAGCTGGCCATCACAATTAAATCAGAGCATGTACATATTGTACTAATAAAACTATTAATTTGTTTCACAGCCATTAATTAATCCTCAATAATGGCTACTGTTAAAAAAAAAAAAAAAAAGATTGGAAAGGGATGTGCTTTCCAAATTCTGTGACGGTTTTACTCCGGTCTGGAAATTCTCAATTACACGTAGGCCTATTTGAGCAGCAGCACCTGCTGTGCATTTACACAAACCATGTGATCAGTTCAAACACCAGCATTAAGCTATAAAATTCCACTCACAAAAGCGACTGTGCTTAACTGTGGCTTAACATCACTGAGCAGGTTGAAGAAAGGATTTGATAACTCTTTAAGATAACACACGAGAGACGAGAAACAGATGAATATTCTGATTCATGCCAAGAGCAAACAGTCTCCAGCTCAGACAGCTAAAGAGCCTGAGGAAGTGTAACGCTCTAGCTGAGCGATACTCCATAAAGAATTCAATAACACTCTCTCTTTCTAATCTGTTTGCCTGTTATTGCGGAAGAAGAACATTTTTTTGGTTGTGCTTCGGCTCTGGGTGATTGTGTGCTGAATATGGTTCTTTCTCATAACTAAAAAAACAGAGATTATCATACTTCTCAGTTCTCATAAAACAATCACTACAAGGCTTAAGAGATATAGCCAGTTATATAAGAGATATAACCAGTGGAAAGTATCTAAAGCTGAGCTGTTCCTTACTGTATTTATAGACACAGACATGGTACTTCCTTGAAAATAAATTCCAGCACAGCGCAACAACAATCATAATGAAATGACCCCTTCATAATAGATAATGCTCTGATATGGTGATTTATCTGTTAAAAGACCTTACCTGTTGAGTGATAAAAATGCCATCTTTGCGTCACTTTTACAATATATAAAATCCCTCAGTTCTCGCCATGTCTGAAAAGCCAAGCCAATGTTGATTCTCGTTTTATTACGAGCTCTGTAGCATTTTGTTTTAGCCAGTAAACTCTCCCCTGTTTGGCTTTTTTTTTTAAACGGGTGATTCCCGTAGGTTTGAGATTTAACTGCTCCATGTCGACCTTTCGCGCTTATTGTGACAACTATGCCACTACCACACCATTTACGCGTCAAAGTAGCCGGAGCAACTTTTCTTTACTTATGGATATGCGGATAAACACAAAATTTGACACAAAATGTTCAGTGAAAACCATCTGCCCGTCTAACATATAAACACTTATAATAGGCTTACCAAATAACCAAGGTAAGACAAAAAAAAAAAAGATTTTGGAAGGATATGTAATGTATTAACTAATTTTTTAAATGTTGTTAATTTTGAACAAAAAAGTTACATAATACACCTTTAAACCAAAAAAAAAAAAAAACTAATATAAAATGGGTAATTTGCATGAAAAATAAAAACATTGTTTTGGCCAAGAATTATTGTAAGTACCAATCCTTATATAATAAACAGTTTAGGGTCAGAAATAAATTAGTATTCAGTTTCAGCAAGGATACATTTATCAAAATTGTTTAAATACTTTACATTCTTGCAAATGTTTCTATTTTAAATAAATGCTGTTCATTTGAACTTTCTATTCATCAAAAAATGCGCCTGAACACACCTCGTTTTCAGACCAGCACGCCCATGAGCGCAAAAACGCATTTGCTATTTAAAAAAATGTGGCGCAACATGTGAAAATGATAACTGCGTCGGGCTGAAATTAGCTAAATAAAACTTGCGTTGTGCCTTTCACATAATTTGTAGTAAAATGCAGAAGAAAGCGTCATAGGCTGATGCTTATGTAGCAATTATTTGTTACATAGGCTAAAAGACGAAAAGTTCATTCTGCATATCAGTTTTCTTTGTGAAAAAAATGAGAAACATGCTAAAGGTAGCAGACAGTCAGAGATAAGGATGAGACAGATGCTACATGTTTGTGTAGGTATGTGGCAGTCTACTAAAATGACAGAAGATAACCCGATGGTCTATCTCGGCCCATCTAGAGTGATGGGAGTGAAGTGCGTAATAGCGGTGAGTAATGCACTGTGACAGTGGTTATTACGGCCATGACTGAATGCCCCATGGACACACAAGATACTTTAAAAGAGAATCTGTGTTTAGGGGGTTTGGAATGGAGACACAAGGGATAAAAGTCTTTGTGGGTAAAATGCATGATTTCAAGTGGATATTTGACCCAAAAATGAAAATCCTGTAATCATTTACTCACCATAATGTTGTTCCAAACCAGTCTGACTTTCTTTTTCAGAACACAAAGATATTTTTGAAGAATGTTAGTAACCAAACAGTTTTGGTCACCATTGGCTTCTATTGTACAGACAAAAAAACTAATTTCTTAAAATCAAACAAAGCCATACAGGATTGGGTTGACATAACTGCGAGTACATGATGACAGAATTTTCACATTTGGGTCAAATATCCCTTTAAGATCATGCATCATCTGAGTTTAAGATTAACATTAAACTCAGAATCTAATTTAAGCCTGGAAAAAAATTGTTTTGGAATTCTGTAAAACAAAGAAACATTATGACTTAGAACAAAGAAGAAATATTTCAGACTATTTCTAGTAAGCACTAATCAAATAAGCAAATCACTGTCATTGATCATGGGAGCTGCTTTAATCAAAAGGTCAAATTAAAGCACAAGATGCTATTTGGATTTTTGTCAAATCGTGCTGGAGAACAGGATCATAAGATTTTGTTCATATCAGCTCAAGTCATTAAAGTTAAATGAGGACAAACCAAATGCTAAGACATACTATGCGATCTTTCGATTAGAGTTTTTACTTTAAGTGCCCCGTTTATGCTAGTCTAAAGGTTCCCAATTTTGTTTTGGAAGTCTCCTACAAAAGGTTTACATGCATCCAAGTTCAAAAAACACTTTGCACTTGTACATTGCATCAACTATTTTCTCACAGTATCCAAAGTGGTTCGATAAAGGATTTGGAAATGAAACACCCATTTCTATACCTGAATTTCTGCTCCTGAGGCTTCCGATCAGCACTTGTATGTGATACAAACCCTAACGAACCGGATCAGTTTCAGTACAAGTACTTATCCTTTGGAAGAGCATGCAAAGTAGATTTGCTTTTTGACATATCGACAATACGAACCGAACTCTTACTGGCCTAAACTACAACTACAGTATTGAGGTCGGGTCAATAAAGACATTGTTCAATGGCAGCCAATGAATACCATAGGTTGGCATTATGCAAATTTGTTTGGCAGGAAGAAAAGCTGGAAATGCTGATGACTCGTTTCAGACATTTCAGAATCGATTCTTTCTTTTAAGAGGCAATAAATACAAAGTTTAGTTGAAACTCTAGATGGCGCAGGCCTTAACGCAACCTGCTTGCATTCACATCATTCTCTATGGGCACAGCTGATTGGTCTCTGCTGAATCAGTAGCCAATGAGCTAACGTGTTAACCCTTCAAATAATTGGTTAACATTTGCCTTAGCAGTGCAGTGTGCTTTCAGAAACCCTTCACCTTCCCCAGCTCCACCTGTATAGATCTGCTACGGGTAATTATCAATGGGTATGTTTGCTATTACAGCAGCAGATCATTGCCATAACGATTTTGCTTTGGACTTAACTGAAAGACTGGCATTCTGACACTGCTTGCTAACCAATTTTTACTGTATTTATTTTCACTGTAAAAAATAAAATACAAGGAAGGAGTTCATGTCAGTAGTTGCATATTCATAACTAACTGGATGAAACCTATATAACGAATGTCTGTTTTCATTATTATTATTTTAAATAGCTAAAAAAAAAGAAAAAAAAGTGTCGTTCTTTAAAGTTGAACAGAACAGAAGCATACATTAGTGAATCTGGATCTGCGGTTACTTACTTTATTTCTTTTTCTCGTTCTTTTTCTTTTTGCTTATTAGAATGGTTTACTGGACCATCAAATGTCAGCATTGAAGACATTGGTTAAAGTGAGATTGAATAAGTAAAGTATATTTGTGTAATATACCGCATTTAATTATTGCATGTTTGTGTAATATTCTGAGTTTGCATTTCACTTTTTTATTAATTTTGAGGAAATGCATGCACATCTCTCTCTCTCTCTCTCTCTCTCTCTCTCTCTCCTCTCTCTCTCTCTCTCTCTCTCTCTCTCTCTCTCTCTCTCTCTCTCTCTCTCTCTCTCTCTATATATATATATAATGAATTAGTAATAGATGCCTCCTTTTGTCCCTATAATGTAACAGTAATTTACCATTCAAATTATGATAATTTTTGTACATGACCATGAAACAATAGACTACACTAAAGGAGCAAAGTAATAGTTGCTTTTAAAGCCATTGTCAACAGAAATCTGTTTTAATACGATGCTTTGATTTTGCGGTTCGAGCTGTGAACCCATTAATCATCTCACAGCAGTTTGAGCGATTGTTTCTCCAGGTGTTTCATACGTGTTGATGGAGATGTAATTCTGTAGAACTCCTATTACACGTTCGGCAGTCTCTGTACCTCCACATCAAAATCCTTCACTGCTCAAAGATGACAGCTACTCGCAATGAGAGAGTGACCTGTGGCTCGACTGTTATTACAAGCAGAACCGTGGGTGTAATGCTTAAGTGGAAAGGTGTTTTTCCATGTTGATGTTAAAACAACTCTCTCACAGCTCATCCTGAGCTAGTTGCCATTTCCTCAGAGCACATCTAGAAACTTTGAGAAATGCTTGAGGTGTCTCATCAAGGCAAAGTGACATTTGACAAAGGCAGGGCATTATGGGATTATCCTGCTGTTCACCAAGTGCTGCTGCTCACGTACTCATTTACTTTGTCTTTTTCTATCATTCCTCACGCTTGAAGTCTAAAGAGTGGTGTCCAGTTACTTGCTTCCATGGCTTCGGCTGACCGTTTTAGTTGCAATGCTAATCCCAGAGTGGAAAAATACATCTCCCTGACAAATATTTGTCTACACTTCACATCTGTTCAGTTCCTCTGTCAGGGCCCACATCTTTGACAATCAATGACCACAAACGTGCACACACACACACACACACACACACACACACACACACACACACACACACACACACACACACACACACACATACACATACACATACACATACACATACACAACACACACACACACACACACACACACACACACACACACACACACACACACACACACACACACACACGCACACACACACACACACTGTTAGTTGCATATGTGTACGATGACATGTTCAGGACAAGGGTCTGTCTGCCTGTGACCTTAGTGAGATTGATTAACACAGTCTCATCCCAAGAAGTCATATATTGACGTCTTGGGACGTCTTTTGACCATACGTCAATATCCGCCTTTTTAGGGTACCCTTAAACGTCGATTATATGACGATCCTGGGACGTCATACAACTGACGCTTTACCTTTAACGTCAGTAGGTGACGGGGTAGGTATAGGGGTAGGTTTAGGTCTGGGGTAGAGTTAGGATCCGATAACGTCATCTAACCGACGTTTAAGGGTACCCTAAAAAGGCGGATATTGACGTATGGTCAAAAGACGTCCCAAGACGTCAGTATATGACTTCTTGGGATGAGACTGCGCTGGATTGATATATGAGATAAAGTGAACCACAAGAGATTAAAAACATTGACAGTAGTTCAACACCATATGGAGGATCGCTGGAAGTTAAGCACTATTGAATTGCTCAATCATCTTTTTGCCAAACAAATTCCCATGTCTTTATCAAAGCTGCTGACACTTAGACATAGAAGCGAGTATTTTTTTGCAACATTAGTGGCACCAAAGGGAATTACAAAATGATTGTTTTCCAGACATCGCTCTCCTCTTTCATTGTTCGGACAAGAGCATGGTTTCGAAAGCATCACAGATTTATAGTTTTATCAAATTGTAGTAGGCCTACTGAATTTTAGAAAAAAAAAAAAAAATCAGTTTTAATTTGTTTGTTGTTTCCGCCACTGAATGAAAAATATAAAATGTAATCGCTACTTTTTTTCTCGTAATTCTATAACTAAAAGTCAGTTATGTAATTACCATTACGTAAGAGGCAATTGTAAGACAAAAGTCAGATTTGTGAGATAAAAAGTCACAACAAATTTTTATTCCATGGCAGAAACAAGCGTCCATAAAAATATTTAAATAAATAAAATAAAATAAATAAACAGCAAAAAAGCAACATTTCTCATTTTCATTTAGTGTTAAACTAAAATAACTAAAACTTAATAAAAACTATTTTATTAAACGAATTAATTTTATTTTATTAGGCATTTAACTAATAATTAAAAATAATGAATACAAATTACAAAAGAACAACAAAATGACTGAAATTTAACTAAAATAAAAACACGAAATATAAACACAAAATCTAATTCAAAATATTAACAAAACATATGATAGTATATTAATAATACGGAAATAACATTGGTTCTAGCTTTTCAGTATAAATTAAGTTAAGTTTTATTAAGTGTTTACACCAAATGAGCCAACGTTATTATGTTAACTGATACGATTCACTGAACTCGCGATGCGATACGATTCACGATACGATTTTCTCACGATTTTTTTGTACAAAATGAGATTTAAGAAAGATAAATGAAAAAGTGTCTTTTTATTATTTAATTCTCACTCAGACAAAATGTTGCACATTTCTTTCTGAAACTGAAATATCTTTGTCAAATAACAAAACTCTATTGAAATATTAAATCAAATCCCAAATAAAATAAACAATACAAATAAAATAAATAAAATAATAAATAAAATAAATAAAATAAAACCACTCACATGGCTGTGCACTTGTAATGACACATCAAGGATGTTATAACGGGTTGTGTGTGAACGCACTCACAGATCCCGGCAAATCCCTGGCAGTGTGAATGAACCGAAATCAAACAATCCCGGACAAATGCCGGGTCACATTATCCGTGTATTTGTGAAAGGGGCTGCATAGTAATGTAATTTTGACATGCTTTTTGCTTTTACTTTATAGAATCCACACTATATACACACACACACATATATATAATTATATATAATATATATTATATATATATATTATAATAATATTATAATAAATAATATATAAATTATATATTATATATATATATATAATTATTTATTTTTTTTAAGGTATTTCCACCAAGTTTCATTTGGTAGCTTTTCTTTCTAGTATCCATTTGAGTTGTAAAGTATCATTTCATATTGATGGCTGTATTTTGTATTTTGTTGTCCATTGTTAATGATTGGTTGAAAAATAAATTATTGACCACAAGTTGTGTTGTTTGATGGAAATATTTGATTATGTTACATGTTTTTAATGTTTTGTGAGTGTTAGAGCATTTGCTAACAAAATTAGTCATTTTGGCCATTGAGCTTTAGTTTATCCTATGTGTTAACTGTTTGAAATGTGATGTCAGAGTGGGCAAATGTGTTTAAGCAATCGAGAAAACTGTAAGAGGCTAAAAGCATGTTTAAAACTTGCCCGTTTAAGTCAACAGGGTGCGAATTTTAAAAAGAGGATAACACAGTGTAGGAAAAACCCGATTTTGTCGTTGTTCTCTGTACTGACAGCACTCCAAATTTACAAAAAATGAGCTCAATGTTAAAATTGACCGGAGTTCTCCTTTAATGAGGTCGGGGTGTAAAGATTTGACATTTTATAATATTATTATTACTTAGTGGTCATTTCTTATTTTATTTTGTATTTCAATGTAGTTTCAACATATTTCAATTTTTATTCCAGTTAAAGACATTTTTTTTATTTAGTTTTCATTATTTTTTTTCATTAACAAAAATATATAGTTACCGCCAAAAGATTTACACTGCAGCAAAACACAAACGTTCTGTAACAATCTGTGAAAACGGACTGCAAGTTTCTCCTCATGACATGTTATCATTGTCTCGCAAGTGTTTGTCTTCTCTTCTCAAGCTTTTCCATTGCAAAAATAGCCAAAGGACTAATTAAGGATACGCTGCTTACTGAGTGATCCTCTTCATCCAAAAGGAACAAATTAGTCAAAACAGATTTTAGAGTCTCATAACAACAACACTGACTAGAGTAAAAAGGTACACAGGACACAAAACAGGAACAGGAAATGGCCAGCAGCGTAAACAGAAACACTTCAGGGACTTAATTTCAACCATGCTTCCCTTTAGTCTCTGAAAAAACTTGCTTAAAAACAATGGCCAACACTAACATGCACAGGAGGTTAGTCGATGTCTATATGACTTATATTTGGTTGCACAACCATATAAAGGATAAAAGTCATCTGTCTGATATATCAATGAACAACTTCCTCTTGGCTCAAAGTATCCCATTCAGCGGCAGCATATCTGGCATCATTAAAGAAGTATATTAAAAGAGACGTGTTTCCGAACCAGCTGACTCTAATCAGTTCTCTCTCAGGGCTGGTGTGCAATGGGAAATCACTGAACATCTGTGCACAGAGATGGGATCTGTTAACTGGACACTAACAGATTGGGCACTGAACAGTTTAATGAGACATGTTTTTTTTTTTTTTTCATACCTAGATGCATGTGACTTTTGACTAATACATAAAGTCTGGTCAATGCAACTTAATCTGGCCAGAAAATGTCTACATACAAACCGGTCTACATCCATCCAAAAGTTTAGGGTCAAACCTATTTTTACTTAATAAGTTAATTAATTTATGTTTTGAAAGGAATAATACTTTTATTTAGCAAGAATCCATTAATATCATCGAAAGTGACAGTAAAGACATTTACATTTGACATTTCAAATAAATGCTGTTCTTTTTAAGAGAATATTTATAATGGCTAATACATGTTTTTTCTTGAGAACCAAATCAGCATATTAGAATGATTTGTGATGGATCATGTGACACTGAAGACTTGAATAATGATGCTGAAAAGTCAGCTTTGCCATCACTGTAATAAATAACATTGTACAATAAGTCGAAATAGAAAAAAATAATATATATTTTTTTTAAGAGACTTCTTTCAAAAAATAAATAAATTCTAATGACCCCAAACTTTTGAACAGTACAGTGTACAAATATACACACATGCACAAAATAGTATATAATATGTGTAATATTATATAATAAATGTGTTTGTTTTTACTATTTTTATTACACTGACACTATGATTACTATGGCATGGTATACTGGGACAGTGGCCCTCCAGGAGCAGGATTGGACAGCCTTGACTCATAAACTTATTGTGGCCCCTTGGAGCCCAGTTTGAAAATCCCTAAATTGGCATGGGGAAATAAATTGTGACATACTGTATACAGTAAAGTCCACAAATAACAATAAATAAAGTCGCTCACTATGTCAGCTTGACATCCCATAATGTTGGTTTGGGGAGGCTATTTAAAGTTTTACAAGTGAAGTGAATAGAATGTTACTGTGTTTTATTTCAAAGTGCCACTGCTGACAAATGTCTTACGGTAATCCTTCCAGGACCCCTTTTAAAGCTCAACTTCATTGAGAGATGAGTTGTTTCCAGACAAGAGTCCAATATCATATTGCCATAAGTGCTCATTAGAGTGAAACATTAGCCTGTTCTTGGCTCGCTATGTGGACATCTCTCGTTTGATTTGTGCGCACAGCTGATTGCTGTCCTCCGACGACAAGGTCATCTTATGGGGACAGTCAATGGGGTTTTGACGGAATTTATGCACATTCATTTATGGCAACATGAATCTTCATGACACCTCCAATTGTCTTCCCTTGTCACTGTTCATAGACAGAGGCTGAAGACTGACCCTGCCGATAAGGGGACAATTAGCTTTAATGATAAACGTCTCACTAACACTTAATCTTATTGCAAGCCAGCAACAGAAGATGTCCTGCCTAATGAACACTGAGTAATCCTAGCTAAAAGACTAATTATCTGTGTCCCACCAATTCCAACTTCAAGTGCGTCACCGGTGGATGACATCACTGGCTAAACTAAAGAATGGTCTGAGGAGACACTGTATATCCAAAAACACATTTTTTTTAAAGGAAATAATGTTGGTTTCACTTAGTGCAATTATGATGTTGATAAGGACACATGAGTAAGTCATTAGACACATATTAACTGTTAGGTTTTAGGTTCAAATCCATGAAGTCAACAGTCTGAGTGTGTTTCAGAAGGGAAATATCAGGCATGACATCACTGCTGCTCCACCAGCATCTTTTTTATAGTTGTCAAATACAACTTGAACAACAATTGATACTGTACTGTATGTTGCAATGTGTCTATTGTATTGAGGTTTCTTTGATATACAGTAGCGGCGTTTTCACTTTCGGGCCAGAAGCTCTGCGGCGCTTCACTAAAACCCGTCCGTAACACACCTCTCTGGAACAACCCATCATTTCACCATCAAATGGAAGTTTTATCAGAAAACTAATCAGAAAGAAATCACTGGAAACTAGCAAGATCAAAAAATGAACATGATAAAAGGACCGTTTGCTGGTATTTTTGTTGTTTACTTAAAGATTTTAAACCCAAGCATCGATGTTTTACCACAGGTTTACAATAAAAAGTGATACATTGATCATAATGAATTAACTTGTGTCAAGATTTCACAATGAAATAAAGTGGTTTACCATTATTTCACAAAACAAAGAGGACACAGATACTTATTCAGTCGTGTTTGTTTCTGTTTATGTCACAGTATGTTTAGATAGTATGTTTCCATCACATTTAGATAGAATGATCATTTCTACAAATATGCCACCAAAACATGACCTGAGGATATTCAGCACTCTCTCCCAATACAGTTATATTTTCAGTCAGAGAAAAAGAGGAAGCTCTGGAAAAACCGAAAAAAGTTGCTTTATTTTATGACATGTCCTATGTGGAGCTAAATATGGATATCAGACAGCCAGGTATAAAGGGACGAGACGTACTGACAGATTAAATAAAACATGATTGTGATGGCCTATATATGATTTGTCTGATTTCTTCAACCGATCATATTTACCATGTTTACTATTGAAGTGGTTAGCGCAAATAGTTTTTGCATTGCGTATAAGGGTAGATGACAAATAAGGGTGAAACAGCATTTTTTTTAAACAAAGTTCTAAATTGCTTGAGATTGTATGAATTTGTAAAGTTCAAATACTGTTGTTTTTGAAACTGTTAGAGGTTAGCATATTTTTCTCATTATGTAATTTATTAAGCTTTTCTCACAGCTCCAGGCAAAATATGTCCTGCGGTGTGACATGAAATTATTATAAAATTCAAATATTTAAATATTATTCATTTCAAATACAAATCAGGTATGTTTTAAGTTTAAAAAGTATTCTTAAAGAATAATCATTAAAATTCTTTTTTTCCCCTTTTTTTTCACAGCTGTTTTTCGATTATATTCTTTGCTTGTGCCATCTTTTACCACTCACTCCAGTGGAAATATTGTGTAAAATGAGAAAAAATATTTGAAAATGTTTATTTTTTTTATATAGTTATATTATTGTAACGTACGGGCAGAGACGGTCGGATCCATACGCAAAACTTTATTAAATAATCAGGCATACAAATAAACAAGGGCAATCCAATAAATAGTGGTACAAACAGGCGTAGGTCGAGGCAGGCAGCACAGGTTCAAACAGTCCAGATAACAGGCAAAGATCAAGAGTCCAGGGAAACACGGAATACTAAAACAAGGAATAATGCTCAGAGATGCACGCTTACAGTGTAACAAGACTCCGCAAAGGAACCAGGCAAAACTCAGGCTTAAGACAGGTGCACTAAACAAGATAATAAAACACAGGTGCATGAAATCAACCATAATCAGTCCAGGGTAAAACATAATGGAAACAATAAACTAGGAAGGAGTGCCTCCCAGAGGCACAAGCGGGCACTCCAGCCGCAGATCGTCACATAACCCCCCCTCTAAGGAGCGGCTTCCAGACGCTCCTACAACGATCCAGGCGGGGGGCAGAGCGAAGGCGATCCTGGGGAGGGACGGAGGGCCAGGCCCGTGCAGGAACAGGACCAGGACACAGGCAAGGGGCCAGGGCCGTGGAGCGTGGGCCCAGGGCGGAGCGTGGAGGGCCAGGGCGGAGCAGGGTGGGCGAAGGCCAGGGCGGAGCAGCGGTGAGGCGACCAGGGTGGAGCACGCTTGGCAGGGGACCAGGGCGGAGCACGCTTGCGGCAGGGGACCAGGGCGGAGCACGCTTGGCGGCAGGGGACCAGGGCGGAGCACGCTTGGCGGCAGGGGACCAGGGCGGAGCACGCTTGGCGGCAGGGACCAGGGCAGAGCACGCTTGGCGGCAGGGACCATATCAGCGTCGCCTCCATGGCCCTCACAGGGTACCTACTGCCCCCCCCCAAAAAATACTTGGGGAAATCCAGGGCGAGGCGCAGAGGCGGGGCCAGCGGGCGAGGCGCAGAGGCGGGGCCGGCAGGGCGAGGCGCAGAGGCGGGCCGGCAGGGCGAGGCGCACAGGCGGGCGAGGGCGAGGCCAAGGCGGCGGCAGGGCGAGGCGCAGAGGCGGGGCCCGGCAAGGGCGAGGCGCAGAGGCGGGGCCGGCAGGGCGAGGCGCAGAGGCGGGGCCGGCAGGGCGAGGCGCAGAGGCGGGGCCGGCAGGGCGAGGCGTCTGGGAATGCCCTCCGGAGCCTGGCGAGGCAAACGAGTCCTCCTCCTTCTCCTTCTGCGACGGCGCATCACTGGGCTTGACTCGGTTGGCTCACTTGACTCGGTTGGCTCACTTGACTCGGTTGGCTCACTTGACTCGGTTGGCTCACTTGACTCGGTTGACTCACTTGACTCGGAAGACTCACTTGACTCGGAAGACTCACTTGACTCGGAAGACTCACTAGACTCGGAAGACTCACTAGACTCGGAAGACTCACTTGACTCGGAAGACTCACTTGACTCGGAAGGCTCACTTGACTCACTTGACTCGGGATTCGATTCTTTCGAGTCGGCTGACACGTGCTCAAACTCCATTTCGGACGGCGAATCCGCTGTATCTGGATTAGCAAGTTCAACAAAACCAGTGCGGAATACGGGCTCGAGGGGTCCGATACGATGAGTGGGTTTGGCTGGATCGGTAAACTTGAAAGCCCCTCTGACGGTCATCAAGGGAGGATCGAACAGTTTAGCGTGATGAGGCTTTAGCGGCGTGCGAAATGAGTGAGAGAAATCCGCCGCACACGAACCTCCCCGGTGCAGAGACAAGAGCAGTTCCTCGGGATCCTCCTCTTCTGCGGGGAGTTCAAAAGTCTCTCTGAATAGGGCGATAAATACCTCATAAGAAGGGAACGACATCCGACCTGGTTCCCAGAGCGCGCCTGCCCACTCCAGAGCCTTTCCAGTGAGCAGTGAGCAGATGAAGGAAACGCGGTTGTTATCCGAGGTATAAAACTGCGGATGATGATTCATGTACAAGCTACACTGCTGAAGAAATCCTTCACACGCCACAGGTGAGCCATCAAACTTTTCGGGAAATGACTGACTGGAATAGTTAGATGCACTACTCACACTGGTTTGCGGTGGAACAGGTGCAGCGGGGGCTTGGGCTAGATTAGCGGCTGTGCTTGAGCTCTGCGGAGACCAGGATTTCACGAGCTTGCTAGTTCATCGAGGAGAGAAGTTAGTCTCGCCAGCTGAGAATGATGAGAGGCTAGCATGGAAGCTCGGGTCTTGACCACGGTGGATAGATGCTGAAAGTCTGCTGGATCCATGTTTGGCGAAGTCTTCTGTAACGTACGGGCAGAGACGGTCGGATCCATACGCAAAACTTTATTAAATAATCAGGCATACAAATAAACAAGGGCAATCCAATAAATAGTGGTACAAACAGGCGTAGGTCGAGGCAGGCAGCACAGGTTCAAACAGTCCAGATAACAGGCAAAGATCAAGAGTCCAGGGAAACACGGAATACTAAAACAAGGAATAATGCTCAGAGATGCACGCTTACAGTGTAACAAGACTCCGCAAAGGAACCAGGCAAAACTCAGGCTTAAGACAGGTGCACTAAACAAGATAATAAAACACAGGTGCATGAAATCAACCATAATCAGTCCAGGGTAAAACATAATGGAAACAATAAACTAGGAAGGAGTGCCTCCCAGAGGCACAAGCGGCACTCCAGCCGCAGATCGTCACATAACCCCCCCTCTAAGGAGCGGCTTCCAGACGCTCCTACAACGATCCAGGCGGGGGGCAGAGCGAAGGCGATCCTGGGGGAGGGACGGAGGGCCAGGCCCGTGCAGGGGAACAGGACCAGGACACAGGCAAGGCGGGCCTGGGCCGTGGAGCGTGGGCGACCAGGGCGGAGCAGGGCGTGCCGACGGCCAGGGCGGAGCAGGGTGAGGCGAAGGCCAGGGTGGAGCACGCTTGGCAGGGGACCAGGCGGAGCACGCTTGGCAGGGGACCAGGGCGGAGCACGCTTGGCGGCAGGGGACCAGGGCGGAGCACGCTTGGCGGCAGGGACCAGGGCGGAGCACGCTTGGCGGCAGGGGACCAGGGCGGAGCACGCTTGGCGGCAGGGGACCAGGGCAGAGCACGCTTGGCGGCAGGGGACCATATCAGCGTCGCCTCCATGGCCCTCACAAGGGTACCTACTGCCCCCCCCCCAAAAAATACTTGGGGAAATCCAGGGCGAGGCGCAGAGGCGGGCCAGCGGGCGAGGCGCAGAGGCGGGGCCGGCAGGGCGAGGCGCACAGGCGGGCCGGCAGGGCGAGGCGCACAGGCGGGGCCGGCAGGGCGAGGCGCAGAGGCGGGGCCGGCAGGGCGAGGCGCAGAGGCGGGGCCGGCAGGGCGAGGCGCAGAGGCGGGGCCGGCAGGGCGAGGCGCAGAGGCGGGCCGCAGGGCGAGCGTCTGGAATGCCCTCCGAGCCTGGCGAGGCAAACGAGTCCTCCTCCTTCTCCTTCTGCGACGGCGCATCACTGGGCTTGACTCGGTTGGCTCACTTGACTCGGTTGGCTCACTTGACTCGTTGGCTCACTTGACTCGGTTGACTCACTTGACTCGGTTGGCTCACTTGACTCGGTTGACTCACTTGACTCGGAAGACTCACATGACTCGGAAGACTCACTAGACTCGGAAGACTCACTAGACTCGGAAGACTCACTTGACTCGGAAGACTCACTTGACTCGGAAGCTCACTTGACTCACTTGACTCGGGATTCGATTCTTTCGAGTCGGCTGACACGTGCTCAAACTCCATTTCGGACGGCGAATCCGCTGTATCTGGATTAGCAAGTTCAACAAAACCAGTGCGGAATACGGGCTCGAGGGGTCCGATACGATGAGTGGGTTTGGCTGGATCGGTAAACTTGAAAGCCCCTCTGACGGTCATCAAGGGAGGATCGAACAGTTTAGCGTGATGAGGCTTTAGCGGCGTGCGAAATGAGTGAGAGAAATCCGCCGCACACGAACCTCCCCGGCGCAGAGACAAGAGCAGTTCCTCGGGATCCTCCTCTTCTGCGGGGAGTTCAAAAGTCTCTCTGAATAGGGCGATAAATACCTCATAAGAAGGGAACGACATCCGACCTGGTTCCCAGAGCGCGCCTGCCCACTCCAGAGCCTTTCCAGTGAGCAGTGAGCAGATGAAGGAAACGCGGTTGTTATCCGAGGTATAAAACTGCGGATGATGATTCATGTACAAGCTACACTGCTGAAGAAATCCTTCACACGCCACAGGTGAGCCATCAAACTTTTCGGGAAATGGCTGACTGGAATAGTTAGATGCACTACTCACACTGGTTTGCGGTGGAACAGGTGCAGCGGGGGCTTGGGATAGATTAGCGGCTGTGCTTGAGCTCTGCGGAGACCAGGATTTCACGGAGCTTGCTAGTTCATCGAGGAGAGAAGTTAGTCTCGCCAGCTGAGAATGATGAGAGGCTAGCATGGAAGCTCGGGTCTTGACCACGGTGGATAGTAGAGGTGTGAACCTATACTGGTCTCACGGTTCGGTTCGATTACGATTTTCATGTCATCGATTCGGTTCAATTCGATTATCGCGATGCATTGCGATGCACCGCATCCTTAATTTTCTATTTTACTTGAAAAGTGATGTATGCGTCGCGCGAGCACGCATACATCACTTTTGAAGTAAATTAGAAAGTGTTCGCGTGAGTGTTCGCCTGTTCAGGAAGTCCCAGTGACAACAACAGAGACATTCCAATTTAAGTTTCATGGGACTAAAGCCTGTTTATGCCATTAAGAAAATTAAATTCTTTCAAAATAATTTTGTTTTAAAGAAATGTTCATTAAAAGCAGCGCTCATTCATCAGTGTATGTTACCCTGGAGATGCGCGCATCAACCGTCACCGAGTCCGCTGTTGAAGACGATCATCCATAATCACGCGAAATAACACAGAATAAGTGTAATTTCACCATCGGGTGCGGAAGGGTTGCCATCTGTCCCGGTTTGTCCCGATTCCCGGGACACTGAACGTCCCGGTTATCGAAAGGCTACGTGAATGTATGTTCAAACTGTGTAGCGCGTGCACGGAGAGAGCGAGACCTTGCGTGTGTGCCTCAAGAAGCGCATGTAACTTGCATGCTCATATGTAGAAATGTTTAATTACTCGCACTCGCGTCTCGTCTCCCTCTGCCAGCAGTGTTTGCTACCGCGACAAAGCACATGCGCTAGCCTGTGGCGTCAGAAAAGCGTCAGTACATTATAACCGGTTATGGTCTATTACTGAACCGAAACCGAATCGTCCTCGTCTGCATCACGGTGCATCGAAGAAACGATTAATTTTGACACCCCTAGTGGATAGATGCTGAAAGTCTGCTGGATCCATGTTTGACGAAGTCTTCTGTAACGTACGGGCAGAGACGGTCGGATCCATACGCAAAACTTTATTAAATAATCAGGCATACAAATAAACAAGGGCAATCCAATAAATAGTGGTACAAACAGGCGTAGGTCGAGGCAGGCAGCACAGGTTCAAACAGTCCAGATAACAGGCAAAGATCAAGAGTCCAGGGAAACACGGAATACTAAAACAAGGAATAATGCTCAGAGATGCACGCTTACAGTGTAACAAGACTTCGCAAAGGAACCAGGCAAAACTCAGGCTTAAGACAGGTGCACTAAACAAGATAATAAAACACAGGTGCATGAAATCAACCATAATCAGTCCAGGGTAAAACATAGGCTACGTCTACATTAATCCGGATAAATTTGAAAACGGAGTTTTCGTTTAAAAACGCTCTCCGTCCACACTAGCGTTTTCAGGCGTTTTCAGACGTTTCAGTGTGGATGAGAAACTTATAAATTCACCTTACTGCGCATGCGTGAAACCTCACAAAAGCTCACTGAGATGATACAGATGGAAAAATAAACAATAAAGGTATCGCGCAATTCTTTCTAACATGATAATTTTATTTAGCAAAATATCTCACCATTCACTGATGCGTCCAGGTCGCACTCAGTCACCATATGTTTGGTCTAAAACGCGACTGCTCTCCTGTTTTGACGCAGGACAGCAAATGTGAGTACATTTTCTGTCATCTTTGCAGTAGGCTACTGTGATATGAAGAGTGTGGAAAGTAACATATTTTAGCAACATTGTAAAAGTGAATCGCACATAATTAACAGGCACAATACCGGTAAACATGAATATCTATTGGTACAACATGGATCACATGACTAAACTTACGTCATCGTTTTCAAATACCTCCGGCTTCACAGTCCACACTACAACGCGAAAACGGCGTTTTCAAATTTATCCACTTTGGAGAGCGTTTTCCAAAAGCTACGTTTTTGTTGACTTAAAACGCCGTTTCAGTGTGGACGGAAGGCCAAAACGGAGAAAAAAATATACGTTTTCAAATGAAAACGTATTAGTGTGGACAGGGCCATAATGGAAACAATAAACTAGGAAGGAGTGCCTCCCAGAGGCACAAGCGGGCACTCCAGCCGCAGATCGTCACAATTATGCAATGTTTTCAAATGCATATAATTATTTAAGCTAGTTAAAGTCGTTTAATTGTGTTTGAAGTAATGTCACACCACAGGACATCCCGTCACACCACAGGACGAAATGAGACACTGTATGAACATTTATGGTAAAATTTATTGAATACTTTTGTAACAAACAAATTAATTTGCATCTCTATTTGAACATTAATGAAAATGCAACATATAAGTACGATCTTATTACTTAGTGTATAAATTTGAACTAAAAACAACTATGAACTTGAACAAATAATTAACATTTTGGAGTCGTCAAATCAGACCCAGTCATAAAGCCCATTCATTTCTATTTTTAACATAAAAGACTAAACAAATATCTTGTTTCTCAAGAGAAAGTCATTCAAATCATGCTAAAATAATTAAAAGCATGTTAAAATCATCAATTCAGCTCTTTGAACAAAGATTCCAGTGATAAAGAGAAATTTGACATTCTGGAGTCGTCACAAACAAAAGATCAGACCATAAACATGACAAGCTGTTAGAGCCCATCCATCCGTCTTCTTCCGCTTATCCGGGGCCCGGGTCAGCAGTCTAAGCAGAGATGCCCAGACTTCCCTCTCCCTAGACACTTCCTCCAGCTCTTCCTGGGGGACACAGAGGCGTTCCCAGGCCAGCCATACGCTGCACTTTCGCCGCATAAATTGCAGATTTCTGCGCAAAAAATGCGGGGCTTGCATGATTTCATAATCCCCGCATTTTCGTTGCAAAAAAGTCACATATATCTTAGCAGAAAGTTAAAAAATGTTGAGCAGCCATTTTTTCCTGATGCCATGGGAACGTATTGAAGGGACGTAAATACGCGACGTGAACATCATTGAAAAGCTGTAACACAGGAAACACACATTTTATTTTTTTATATTTTATTTATTCATTTTTACAGAAGTTGTAGCATATTCCTTTTGAAAGCTACAGAACTTGTTTGACTCATCAATGTTTTGTAAGTTTGAGCCATGTGTTTATTAAGGTCTGAAATAAAACAAGATGAGAACTTAAGTATTCCCAGCCCTTTCTGTGATGTAGTATGCTTGCTTATCATAAGAAGTAAAAAGAACCGCAGTTCCCTATCGAGGAACTCGACACTGCATCGATGACGACACTAGGGGAACGCCCTTCAGCGTAGCGCGTCTGAATTTATGAATGAAACCGAATCCAATCCTATTGGCGTTGCGTGATGACGTAGCGTGTGACGGCATATGCGGATGTGTACAAAGGCACGCCGGCACACTGCAAATGTAGCTTTTTGCTATTCAACAAGCGCTCTCTGTTGTCTGAACCAGTTCGTCTTATTTGGTGTTGTTTGTCTCTATATATTGTGAATATCATGGAAAGTGAGCAGTTTAGAAAGTGTGTGTTCCCATGCCCCCGTTTTATCACGGCAGGGGACACACACGAGATGTGTGTGTCATGTCTGGGAATGCAGCACGCTCAAGCAGCCCTCGAGGTGGCTGCTTGCGGCCACTGTGAAACACTTACTATGAAAGTGCTGCGTTCCCGCCTGGCCTTATTTAATAAAGACGGTCAGATGCGCGCTCCCCGCGGATCAGGTCCCGCATCTGCTGAGGCAATGCGGCGGCTTAGATCGTGGGGCTCGCAGAGAGAGCTTTCAGAGGAGATCGGGACTGCCGAGGCACTTTCCCGATCCTCTTCTGGAAGCTCAGATTCCCCTATCCCCCGTTCGGGAGCCCGCCCCGCGGCTTCTCCCGTTCGGGATGTAGACCCGGTGCTGCAGCTGTCTGATTCCGAGGAATTGGACGTGCTCAGCATCGCGGAGGAGAGTCTGCACGAAGCACACACACACACACACACACACACAATCTGCACCCAGCTAAGATGAGCTTTTAGATGTAGTGACACGAGCTGTGGAGAAATTAAATATTAACTGGCCAGAGGAAAGGCAGGAAGCGCGAGTTAAAAGCAAGCTCGATGAGCGCTTCCTGCAGCACCGTGCACAGATTTCACGCCGGTCTCTTCCTTTTTTCCCAGATTTGCACGACCAAATATGTAAATCCTGGGGCAAGCCATTTTCAGCGCGCCTCTCTAATCCTCCCATGTTGAATTATAGTAACATTTTGGGGGTTAGAGAGAACGGTTATGGGATGATGCCTCGAGTTGAGGAGGCTTTAGCCAGTTATCTGTCACCCGATATTGCATCATTACTTAAAGCACCCGTGCTGCCCTCCAAGCCGTGTCGCACTACATCTGCTTTGGTGGGCAGAGCTTATATGGCGGCAGGTCGGGCTGGTGCGAGCCTGCACACTATGGCCATTCTGCAGGCGTACCAAGCCAACCTCCTCAAAGAAATAGACCAGGGCGAGGGCCCGACTGTGGAGGATATTGCTGAGCTGCGCAAGGCCACAGACTTGTCTCTCCGGGTTACCAAGGAGACGGCCCGCGCCATCGGCCGCTCCATGTCTGCACTGGTAACCACGGAGAGACATCTGTGGCTTAATCTCTCTGGCATAAAGGAAAAAGACAGGGCTTTTCTCCTTGATGCGCCTATTTCCACTTCTGGTCTGTTCGGTGAGGCAGTCAATGCTGTAGTGGACAGATTTCAGGATGCTAAAAAGCAGAGTGAGGCCTTTAGGCAGTATCTTCCTCGTCGGTCTAGGTCTAGGAAGTCGGCTGCTAAAGAGAAACAGCCACAGCCGTCATCTAGCTCCTACCGCCAGAGCCAGAAGGGGAGTGTCGCTTCTAGAGGTCCCCCTCAAAGAGCTTGGGACTCTAGGCAGCGCTCTCACCCTCAGCCTCCTGAGAAGACGGATCTGAGGACCGTTATTCAGTCTAGGAAGGCTAATGGAAAGAGGTCCTAACTTCATTAGGGCCTCAGAGGGCCGCCCCCCCCGAGAGAGAGCGACTGAGGTCCCCTCTCTCGTCGGGCCCTCAGGGAGTTGGCGTCAGTATCCCGCCGTCTCTGACGCTTCGGGACACGCTAGCTCCCAGCGAGCTCACGCCCATCTGTCTGCCCCAAAGGCTTGCAGTCAGACAGCGTTCGAGCTCGCACATTGTGACTCGTTGTCGGTCTTCCCCTGCCGGTCCTCCGCTTCAGGGTGCCGTCAAGGACTCGCACAAAACACCGGACACCAGCCCCGAGGGGCTGGTTCCCTTGGCGAATTTTGCAGAGGCATGGCAAAACCTCGCGAATATTTCTCCATGGGTCCTGCGCACTGTAGAAATTGGGTACAGACTGCAGTTCCGGGTCCGCCCACCAAAATTCAACGGGGTGGTTCGGACCGCAGTGCACCCAGAGCAGGGTCTAGTGTTGGAACAAGAAGTTCACTCGCTGCTGGAAAAAGGGGCCATAGAGCATGTTTCCCCACCAGTCAGGGAGTCCGGGTTCTACAGCCGGTACTTCATAGTTCCGAAAAAGGATGGAGGGTTGCGTCCAATTTTAGATCTGAGGCACCTGAATCGGTCTCTGAGGAGATTCAGGTTCAAGATGCTCACTATTCCCACCATCGTGAGTCAAATCCAATCCGAGGATTGGTTTGTCACGATAGACCTAAAAGACGCCTATTTTCACATCTCCATCCTTCCATCTCACAGGAAGTTCCTGAGGTTTGCTTTCGGGGGCGAAGCATACCAATATCGGGTTCTTCCATTCGGCCTAGCACTCTCCCCTCGCACTTTCACCAAGTGTATGGATGCAGCTCTAGCACCCCTGAGGCTCGAGGGCATCAGGGTGCTCAATTACATCGACGACTGGCTAATATTGGCCCAGTCGAGAGAGCTGGCGATTCGGCATCGAGATGTCGTCCTCGCCCACATCCAGAGCCTGGGGTTGAGACTCAACACGAAGAAGAGCGTGTTGACACCAGCCCAAAGAACCACGTTCCTGGAGGTGGTGTGGGACTCGGTCACGATGCGGGCACAGTTGTCTCCTGCTCGGATCGAGTCTATCCTGACCACAGTGTCCAGGATGAAGCTAGGCCAGGCTATCACTGTCAAACACTTCCAAAGAGTGTTGGGTCTCATGGCAGCAGCGTCCAGCGTGATACCTTCTGGCCTGCTACATATGAGAGCCCTGCAGTGGTGGCTGAAAGCCAAGGGGTTTTCCCCGAGGGGAAATCCGTTCCGCTTGATAAGGGTTACGCGCAGGTGCCTTCGTTCCCTTTCAATGTGGAAAAAACCTTGGTTCCTGTCCCAGGGTCCCAAGTTGGGAGCATTATGTCGCCGAGTATCCGTTTCGACAGATGCCTCCCTCACGGGCTGGGGCGCGGTCATGGAAGGCCGTTTTTCGAGAGGTCTCTGGCAGGACCATCATTTCTCGTGGCACATAAATTGCCTAGAAATGTTGGCGGTGTTCCGAGCTCTGAGGAGCTTTCTGCCAGACCTCCAGGGTCGCCACGTTCTTGTAAGAACCGACAATACGTCAGTGGTGTCCTATATAAACCGCCAGGGGGGTCTGAGGTCGCGCCCTCTCTGCAGATTGGCGCATCAGATCCTCCTGTGGTCCCAGCGGAGACTGTCGTCTCTCAGGGCGATGTATGTCCCGGGGGACCAGAACCAGGGAGCAGACATGCTGTCAAGGCAGGGGCTGAGGCCCGGGGAATGGAGACTCCACCCCGAGGTGGTGGAGTTAATCTGCGAGAGGTTTGGCCCAGTGGAAGTGGACCTATTTGCGTCTCGAGAGACGACACACTGTCCACTGTGGTTCTCCCTTTCTCATCCAGCCCCGTTGGGGTTGGATGCCATCGTGCAGACCTGGCAGAGGCTGCGTCTGTACGCCTTTCCCCCAATCGTTCTGCTCCCAGCAGTTCTGGAAAGGGTCCGTCAAGACGGGGTCAGCCTACTATTAGTAGCCCCGTTTTGGCCGGCCCGAGTATGGTTTTCGGACATCATCACGCTTCTGGCAGGCCCGCCATGGCAGATCCCTCTGAGGAAGGACCTGTTGTCTCAGGCGGGGGGCTCAGTTCTCCACCCTCGGCCCGAGCTGTGGAAACTGTGGGTCTGGCCCTGAGGGGGCACAGTACCTAGAAGCCGGCCTGTCAGCAGAAGTGGTTGAAACCATACTCACTTCCAGAGCTCCCTCCACGAGGAAGTTATACGGCCTTAAGTGGAATTGTTTTTTCCATTTGGTGCAGAGAGCGTGATCTGGACCCAGTTCACTGCCCAGTGGCTTCAGTGCTGGAGTTTCTCCAAGACCGCTTTTCTGCCGGGCTTACCCCATCCACACTCAAGGTTTATGTGGCTGCCATTGCGGCTTTCCACACTCCTCTGAGTGATGGTCCTCTGGGGAGGCATCACCTGGTCGTACGTTTCCTCCGTGGAGCCTGGAGGATGAGACCTGCGATTCGCACCAGGGTTCCCTCCTGGGACCTGGCGGTGGTTCTCGAAGGGCTGGCCGAGGCCCCCTTCGAACCATTGGAGTCGGCTGAGGCCAAGAACCTTTCGTTTAAGGTGGTCTTCTTGTTGGCCATTACTTCTCTGAGGAGGGTAGGAGATCTTCAGGCGCTCTCTATTTCTAATGGGTGCCTGGAGTTTGCTCCCGGCAACATTAAGGCCATCTTGCATCCCAGGCCCGGCTATTTGCCCAAGGTGCCATCTAATGTGGCACGGCCTGTGGTTCTGCAGGCCTTTCATCCTCCACCTCATGTGACGGCGGATGAGGAGAGACTTCACCTGCTCTGCCCTGTCAGAGCATTGCAATGTTATATCCAGAGGTCCTCCACATGGCGGAAGTCGGACCAGTTGCTGGTGTGTTTTGGGTCGCCCAAGAAGGGGCTTCCCGCCTCTAAGCATACCATCAGCAACTGGATCGTTCAGACCATTTCCCTGGCCTATCAGGTGCGCAATTTGCCTTCACCTATGGCCGTGAGGGCTCACTCCACCAGAGGCATGGCGTCCTCTAGAGCCCTCCTTTCAGGGGTTTCTATCCATGACATATGTGAGGCGGCTGGCTGGGCCACTCCGCACACATTCATGAGGTTTTACAGTCTGGACCTTCCCTCTACACCCGGTGCACGAGTGCTTTCGTCCTAAGTTGTGCCTGAAGACAGCTTCACACTAGGATGAGCGGGGTTCGTTGTGGTATAGTGGGTATCTCGTTCCCCTAGTGTCGTCATCGATGCAGTGTCGAGTTCCTCGATAGGGAACGTCTCGGGTTACGTATGTAACCCTTGTTCCCTGAGAAGGAACGAGACACTGCATCGGTTCGCCACACCTCACCCCGCCTAGAGCACTTGCTTCATAGCAAAAGCTACATTTGCAGTGTGCCGGCGTGCCTTTGTACACATCCGCATATGCCGTCACACGCTACGTCATCACGCAACGCCAATAGGATTGGATTCGGTTTCATTCATAAATTCAGACGCGCTACGCTGAAGGGCGTTCCCCTAGTGTCGTCATCGATGCAGTGTCTCGTTCCTTCTCAGGGAACAAGGGTTACATACGTAACCCGAGACGTTTTTTGCAACTTCCGCAATTTCATCTGATAAAATTGCATAAATATCCCGCATATTCCATTGCATTTTTTAAGAAAACGTGCCGCACAATCAAGGATTTTTTTCAATCACAAAAATAATCTGCGTTTTTCTGGAAGGACTGGCTAGTGACAAGTCTATCAAAAAATTGTCAACAAAAATGCTAAGATGAAAGTATGTTAACACTCTGCATTCATCTTAGTGCTTTTGAAAAATACAAAATATACACTTAAATAGTAGGTGAAAAATCAAAACTAAATAGAAATGTTTAAATGTTAACTAACTAACTTCAACTGAAATAAGTTGAAGTACTAAAATTATATATATATATATATATATATATATATATATATATATATATATATATATATATAATATATATATATATATATATAATATATACGCCTTTAGAACTATTTTAAATCTTTGTGGCATAGATTCAACAGGGTGCTGGAAATATTCCTCAGAGATTTTGGTCCATATTGACATGATAGCATTTCACAGTTGCTGCAGATTTGTCGGCTGCACATCCATGATGCAAATCTCCTGTTCCAGCACATCCAATGGTGCTCTATTAGATTAAGATCTGGTGACTGTGAAGTATAGTGAACTCATTGTGGGCCCAAAGTGTGCCAAGAAATTATCCCCCACACCATTACACCACCACCATCAGCTTGAACAGTTGATAGAAGGCAGGATGGATCCATGCTTTTATGTTGTTTATGCCAAATTCTGACCTGAAGGTTGCAGAAGAAATCAAGACTCATCAGACCAGGCAACGTTTTTCCAATCTATTATCCAGTTTTGGTGAGCCCAAGATAATTGTAGCCTAAGTTTCCTGTTTTTAGCTGACAGTGGCACCTGGTGTGTTCTTCCACTGCTGTATAGCACATCTACTTCAAGGTTGGACGTGGTGTGAATTCAGAGATACTCTTCTGCAGACCTCGGTTGTAATGAGAGTTTATTTGAGTTACTGTTGCCTTTCTATCAGCTTGAACCTCTGGCCATTCTCCTCTGACATCTGGCCTCAACAAGGCATTTTCGCCCACAGAACTGCCGCTCACTGGATATTTTCTTTTTTTGGACCATTCCCAGTAGATCAGCAGTTTCTGAAATACTCAGACCAGCCAGTCTGGCACCAACAACCATGCCACATTCAAAGTCACTTAAATCATGTTTCATCCCGATTCTGATGCTCAGTTTGATTCAGCAGGACGGTCTGATCATGTCTACTGTACATGCTTAAATGTATTGAGTTGCTGCCAAGTGATGGGCTGGTTAGTACATAAAAATGACCAAAAATAAAACGAATATATATATATAGTTTAATCTTTGTTACATTTTATTGTGCTACATGTTGCAACACGGCAACAAAATTGTATAATGTTACACTGTAAATGATTTCTGTTGTTTTCACAGGATTATACTGTTTTTCTCAACAGTTTCTTACTGTATAACCTATTTACAGTAAGTTACAGTAGATTTAGATGTTGTCACAGTATTATATTGTATTTTCAACAGTTATGTACTGTGCACACAGTTGACAGTATGTTACTGTTGATTTTCAATGCATTCTGGGAAATTATCAGTTACTGTAAATCTAAATACAGCAGTGCAAATTGACCGCGAAAAAAACACACACAATTCCGCAGGAAAAATTGGTATAGCAACGTTATTTTTAGGCTACATAAAACATTTTCAGGATGGGGGACCATGACAGTATTAATTTCTGTCAGTGGGGGGTGCATGAGAGCACATTTGAGTTTGAACGAGTATTTCTCTGACTGTCATGTCAGTGCATCGATCGTGTCTGTTTCTGCCGACCTGTGGAACTTCGTCATCTGGTAAGTAATAAATCTTATTATTTGTATGCATACATGGATTCTAGCTAATTATTAACTTTACAGTTACTAGCTGACCACGTATACGGTCAGAATGATCTAAACATTTTGTTATTTACCATTTTAAGTCGGTGGGAGCGCCTGCGGGTAACGTAGGCTACATTTTCATAGGGTTGGGAATTGAAAATCGAGAAATGTATGCTGAAATCGGATACCCAAGGTTAGGATTCGGATTATTGTTATAAAAATTAACATTTCGATTCCTCTTATCGATTTATTCGCGCTTATTTTCGTGTAAATCACTATTTTCTTTTACTCGTCTGTGAGGACCTGACGATCAGCCAGTAAATTTACCTTGTGCAGTTGCGCGCTCATATTTACCTCAGTCTATCTGATGGAAGCGCTCAAAAGTGTGCATTTTTGTCCAAAGACAAAGCTAGGTATGTCATTTACAGTATTGTCAGCTATAATATCGTAATTGATGTTTTAACTATGTGCAAACTGACTTGTTACTTATTTGAAGAAAAAAAAACGACGCCTTGAGAGTCGAGCTTGATAGTTCACTTCAAAATGAAAATTCTGTCATCATTTACTCACCCTCAAGTTGTTTCAAACCTTCTTTCTTCTGCTGAACACAAAGATATTTTTAAGAATGTCAGTAACCAAACAGTTAACTGGATCCATTGACTTCCATAGTAGGATAAAGAAAATACTATGGAAGTCAATGGGCCCAGTTAACTGTTTGGTTACTGACATTCTTAAAAATATCTTTGTGTTCAGCAGAAGAAAGAAACGTATACAGGTTTGAAACAACTTGAGGGTGAGTATATGATGACAGAATTTTCATTTTGAAGTGAATTATCCATTTAAACTGTGCGATGAAGCCTATTAGAATGCAGTTAGAATGACAATTAAAGAAATGGTCCGTAAGAGTTGTTGTTTTTTATTCAGTTGGAAAATATTTTTTTATTTATTTACAGGTTTCAGGATAAATCCTGAAAATTCAAAATGCACATCACAGTTCCAGGGGAGCAGAAAGAGTGGGAAGGTTGTTCAGAGGAAGAACATGTTCTTCCAATGTTGAATTCACACATCTTTCATCAGGGACTTTGCAGAATATGACTGGCAAAATCATTAAGGTAAGAGATATTAGGGATGTGCAGCGGAGCCCATATCGGTAGAAATTATTTGTGTCTGAATCTGTATTTAGAAAAATCCAAAAAGGCCGGAAATGACTTAAACCATAAATTTTCGATTCGATTCAAATAGATTCTTGGGGTCACGATTTGATTCAAAAATAAATTATCTTTTGAATCAAATTTAAATTTGATATATGCATAGATTTACATTTGATCATAGATTTTAAATATATTCTATGCATATATCAAATCAAATTTAAATTGGATTCAAAATCGAACAGCATGGAAATAAACAGCAGCTACTGTTATTCCCAATCGAGTGGGAGTTATTTAGTTTAAATTATACACACCTCATATCTGCGTTAATTTAATCTAGCCCGCTGCCGCTCAGCATTCATACACGCATCTTTTTCATCATTCAAATTAGTGAGCATCAAGTCAACAGACATATCTATGAAAGGAACTGACTATCATCAGGATCTGGGTTGCGTTTACCAAAAGCATCTTAAGCCTAAATTGATTGTAGACCATTGGTGGTAGTTGTTCTATAATTAATTTAAGGTTACAATGCTTTGGGGAAACGCAGCCCTCATCAGTGGCCGATTGTTTGGAGTCAGAGATATAGAATAAGGGCCATTGCATTCTCAATATTTATTACTTTAGCCTCTGATACAGGACATGTTCATGCTCTTTTATAGGCGGTACCATGTTGAATGTGTTTCTTGTATGTAAAAACTAAAGTAGCCTACCTGTACATGGAAAGATCGCAAAAAAAGCCTGAAGTGTGCTCGACTAACTAAACTAAACATTATTTAAGACTATTTTCTATTTGTTAAGATATTGATATGAACATCTGTAGTCAAGTATAAGCTTCATTCCTAATGCTTCCTCTGTTTCAAGCTTGTGTGCTCTAAACTGTCCTTCTTTGAAACAACATAATCACATTATTAAACATTTAGATCGATTTTTGAAATGTGTGAATCGGTTTGAATCTGCAGAAGATGGAAAATGGTAAATGGTAATGGTAAATGGTAATTCATATGTGAATAGATTTTCCCCCCCACCCCTAATATAGTTCATATATGTATATGTATGCCACACAACATGCAAGCAGTACATCCACCTTATTTTTCAACTTCAAAAGTGAAGTAAGCTATTTTCTGTGAATGTGCGAGACTTCCGGTTTGTGAGCCGCTATAAGGAAATAAGAGATGAATAACAAATGCTGTAAATGATAAAAATATTTGTGCCTCAAACTAGTGTTTACAATTATGATAAATTCAATACATTAAAATAATAGGGTAAGGAATTGCAATATCAAGAAGCATAACAAGCTTTTGTGTACAGCTAGAAATAACTGTAAGCGTATGAAACCGGCCCACTCTTCTGTGAAAAATAAGGTGGATACCATAGGCAAAAAAAAAATCCCCTTAAAAGGTGTTGATAATGTGATTTAGTTTTTTTTTTATGTTTAGCCTCTGATTGATTTGTGCTTATCATTTCTTGCAGGATTATCAGAAGTGCTGTCGCTGCTCTTCCACTTTTTTCCTCACCTGGCCTTCATCCTCACCTGTTCTGCTTTCAAGTTTCTATTTTACCTCTTCAGGATCATTTTTGCATGAATTGAAATACATGAATTGTTCACTGATTTTAATTATTAATGATAAATTTATCATTAGTCTTTTTTTAAAACAGATTTTTATTGTTGTATTATATTACATTATTATTACTAATGTATTGTTTGAAAATACACAATAAACCTGGTTGTGCAGTTAAATCTTCAATTGTTCTTTTTTCTATTTCCCATTAACAGTTCAAATAATATTTCTACGGATTTTCTACATATTCTACAGGTTACACAGTAGCACTATAAAAGAAATAAAATAACATTTCATAACTGTATAATACTATACAGTATTATTAAAAATTAACGGTGTAATACTGTAGTTCAACATGATAAAAAAATTACAGTAAAATAATGTATTTAATTTTACAGTATGCTTAACACTACTGTAGTTAGTGTTACAGTAATTTTACTGTTGAATGAAATACAGCAACTACTGGATAATTGTTGCCAGTAAGTTACTGTTAATTTGACAAGAAATTTTTTACAGTGTATCAATAAACAATATCCACAAAATGAATTACTAGATCCAGAAGACAACAAACAAGGTGACATTAATTTAAGACATTCATGATCAGCTATGAAAAACACATGGTTTATTCTAATTCATGAATACTGTATGGTTGAGTTTACACAGAACAAATGTCAAATGTCTTGAGGGACAGGTCATTCTTAATATCAGGGAGCGAAAGACAGCAAGAAAAGGGCATAGACAGAGTGGTAACCTAATAATCTAAAAATATCGAACGAGTTTTGTGGTTTAGGGTTAAGAGGATTAAGAGAAAATTAAAAATCCATTTTTAACAGCAGAAGCACAAAAACATGTCCATGCTTGCGTCTTCACCTCTATCTACTGTTTAGAAATGTGAGCAATGTACCGCTGCAAAGTAAGCGGGCAGATGCAATCAGTCAAACTCACTGTCTCTCTCTCTCTCTCTCTCTCTCCTCTCTCTCTCTCTCTCTCTCTCTCTCTCTCCTCTCTCTCTCTCTCTCTCCTCTCTCTCTCTCTCTCTCTCTCTTCCTTTTTGGTCCTCTGTCTAAACAGAGCTATTGCCATGCTGTCCTTCAACTTGACATGTTTTTTTTTAACTCTTCATTTTTTCACCATTCCCATCTCTTCTTCACTGTCTCCTGGATGCTGCTGAAGCGTTAACCAGCAGGGCTGCATTCCTGTGGCTGCAGGTTCAGATCTTTTCAAGCAGAATACAGCAAAACATACAGTTCCCATGGGCCTATTCTTGGCCCATATTGTAGTTAGCTGTGAAAACACTTGCATGTATTAGAAGACCACAGACCATGAGAAGCTTTTGGTGAAGAGCAGTGTCTGTTTGACTATGCAAGCGAGTCTAAAGGAGCGTGGTTTGGGTTACAGTTCATGTGCACTCCAATAAAGTTGGAGGTTTGTATGAACACAAACCATCCAAAGAGTGGTAGAACTAGTCAACGCATTCTCACCCCAAGGCGTCATCTAACTGACAATTTTGACCATGCTTCAATATTCGACGCTAAAGGTACCCTTTAGCGTCAGTTAGTTGACGCGATCCCAGGGCGTCATCTAACTGACGCTAAGGGTAACGCGTCAGTTAGATGACGCCCTGGGATCGCGTCAACTAACTGACGCTAAAGGGTACCTTTAGCGTCGAATATTGAAGCATGGTCAAACTGATTCCCAAGGCGTCAGTTAGATGACGCCTTGGGGTGAGAATGGGCTGAACTAGTATATGGTGGGTTGTTGACAATTCTGCATGGCCAAACAAGTTGTTGTGCATCTTAACTTACTATGCAAATAATAGTTGCACTTTACAGTACGTGCATTTACGTGTAACCTAAGAAAGTTGTGGGCAATACAAGGTAACTACATGGGTTAAGGTTAGGATTAGGACTAAGTTCATGGTTAGTACCTTAATATTCCAGTTATTATAATTACTATAATAAGTACATAGTACATACTTGCGGAACAAGACTGTAAAATTAAGTGCATCCCAAATAATTTCATGTAAGAATGAAAATGCATATATAAAAATACATATACGGTATAATATAACACATTTATAAAATTATAAAATATAAAACATAACATAATATAAAGGCAGGTATATCATGACCTATTTTTATTGTCATGTTTTGTTTTTTTAAAATTAAATCCATTTATTTGATCAACGCAATTTTTAAAAACAGTACTATTGAGATATAGCATGCATTTAAAATAACTAAAATAACAGTTATCTGAATAATATCTATAGTTATCTGAATAATAATATTTATTTCTGTGATTGATGACAATTCTGCAAATGTCAAAGTGGTTGTTGTGCATCTTAATTTTATCTGCAAATCATTTAAATATTATATAAAATAATAAATTATAAAATAAAATAAAAAAAGAAGCAAACAAACACACAAATAAATAAATACAATTATTGGAACTTTGGCTCTTTTCTTGTATTTTTTTTTCCCCTTTCCTCGATGATTTAAAAAAAAAAATGTTGGAAGCTTATCTGCAATCAGCAAATCTGAAAGCTCATTACAGCATGCAGGAGCTGGCGCCAGAGATCAGCCCTGCACACCAAAACTGTATGCCCACCAAATGGAAGGCAGAAACAGTTCCACGCTCGTCTGTGTGTACGCTTGACCGAATTACTAAACATGCAGTGTTGCTTAACAGTCTTACGATTTCAATAAAATAAACAGGTCTAGAACGAGCCAGGAATAACATGCTGATGTCTGTTTAGATTCTGTTGAAGGGACCTCACACTGATTCAAACAATCAAAACAAACCAGACAAAACATATGAAGAGTATACCAGACCTAATGTGAAGCAAAGACAACAAATCCTGCTCTGCCCATGAATACTGGACAAATATAGCACAAATAATGCCAGGGGAACTCTGTCGGAGTTTCCACAACCCCTTAGAATAACTCGCTCTCGATACTAATCATATTACTTAAAATCATTGATAAAAATACATAATCTAAATCTATAAAAAGATTTTCATTATCAGTGTCATGTTTTGTTTTTAAAATGAAATGCATTTATTTGATAAACATTATGTAATATGTGATATAATCGTTACAATTAAAAATGACTGTTTTAATATTTTATATTGTAAAATGTAATTTATTCTTTGATGCAAAGCGATTTTCAGCCATCACTGAATTTGGTGTTAAATAAACATTTTTATTATACAATGTTGAAAACAGTTGTGCTGCTTCATAATTTTTGTGAATCTATGATTAATTTTAGCCTTTACTGAAACAATGTAAAAGTTAAGAAAATTACAACTTTAGAACAATAGTACATCATTTTATTTAAAAATGATTTAGACAGTGAGGAAAACACACTTACGGAAAACATTTTTCAAAAAATGCATAGAAAAACAAAAAGTTCACAAGAAAAAGCAGAGTAACACATTTATTTGAAGGGGTGTGCATAAGACTGACATGACACTGTCATAAACATGACATAACACCTGTCATGAACATGAAGGAGTCTTTATGAATGTTTATGACTGTTGTCATTAAGTGTCATTCGGTAAATTATGACACTTTTAATGCAAAGTTGACATTGTTTAAAATGTCTTTGTTATGACAACTTGACATTAACAAAGACAAAAATGTCTTGATTATGACAACTTGACATTAACAAGACGGAAATGTCTTTGTTATGACAACTTAATATTAACCAAGAAATCATAACCTGTCAACCTGTCACAAATATGTCATAACAGTCTAATTATCAAACTTCAAGCATTTTGCAGTGTAATAACCCTTAATGACATCTTATAAACTAGTACAATGTGTTCCACTTTACTTGAGACAGGTAATATTCATGACACAGTTATAATGGTGTCATGACGGCCAAAGTTGTGACAGGTTGACAGTTATGATTTCTCGGTTAATGTCAAGTTGTCATAACAAAGACATTTCCGTCTTTGTAAATTTCAAGTTGTCATAATCAAGACATTTTTGTCTTGGGTAATGTCAAGTTGTCATAACAAAGACATTTTAAACAATGTCAACTTTGCATTGAAAGTGTCATAATTTACCGAATGACACTTAATGACAACAGTCATAAACATTCATAAAGACTCCTTCATGTTCATGACAGGTGTTATGTCATGTTTATGACAGTGTCATGTCAGTCTTATGCACACCCCTTCAAATAAAGTGTTACCGAAAAAGCATACATTGACAACATAATAAGTTATTAATACTTTTACATGTGCTCATAATTTCTTTAAATGACAGCCTGGCCACAGATTAATTTGTCATGCTTGCTTTATCACAAATAAAATAATTGACTCCAACCACAATAACGTAATATGATTACAACAATTTTAATATTTTTTTTATAATATTTAAATAAAGCGGAAATATGTTAATATTCCTGGACATGACATTTGGTCACTACTGTATATGCCGAGTTGGTTTTTAATATGTTAATAATTAATTGCATTGCAACTTAACTAATATATAATGTAACATATTAACTTTGACTGCCAAAAAAAAAAAAAAAAACTCCGCTCTCATACTCTAGAATGATCCGAACACAGACAAGCTGCATGCCACAAACATCTACATCATTTAGCAGTCTTGGTACAGCCAATCAGATTAGAGGAAAGGAACTAACTGTTGCGTAATTGTTCTTGGTGTACTAACCAAACTATATGTTTGAAAAATGTAGAACTATGCCTGAGTATGTGTCCATACTGTGTGTATTGTGTGTGCCAGAGTGTGTATTTTGATAAGTGACTTGTATTCATTTGGGGCTTTTAATAGGAAAAGACTGAGGAAATAATTCAGCAGTAGCCTATAAGTGCAGGCCATAAAAGGGCACTTCTGTAAAACAAACAATGCGGCTACACAGAGGGCTATCAGGTTAGAGCGCGGGACACCAAAAACAGCTTAAGCAGGATGTGGTCGATTCTTTGTCAATTATTCATTTTTCCCACAGCTTAATAGCGTGGTTCTTTTTTTTTTTGTGCTGCAAAGTGCCATTGACAGTCAACACACTGAGGTGGACATGCTGGTTTGGTCTCATTTGGTGGATAATTATCACAGCTGAACCACAGACGGAGTTGGAGTTCGGAGAACCCGGCAGGCTGTCAGACACCCAGCTAATCGCCTCCCAGACAGACAGAGATAAGAGCGCTCTGCCCTTCTAGGGCCTCCATCACAAGGGAATACCCACACCACTTGCCTTGGTTAACCTACTTATTTTCAACAGTACTTTACAGCAGTGCAGAAGAAAACATCTGAGGAGAATTATAGTCATTAGTCAATGGTGGCTTTAAAACCAAGTAAAGAAGGTCTGTGTGATAAATCCCAAAAAACCAACATTATCATATGTGATATGCAAATTTCTATGGCGTCTTAATTATCAACATGATCAAAACTTTGCTGAAATAAATAAACTGTTACACAATATTTTACATGCCTTTATCTAATAATAAATTCTTTTTTTAGCAAATAATTAGTTTCTCATTTCTAAAAAATAAAAATATCTTAAAAACTGTGCACATTCAGGCTGTGGGTGTCAGGGTTGGGTGCAGGTAGCTGAAGACGAGGACACGGAATTTCAAAGATCATAGATTTAATAAACAAAATGAAACTTTCAAAATCAAACAAGAACAAAACTCCAGGAATTCAGGGAAAAACACACAACCATTCATAGACGACGATCGACAAACACTCAGGGAAAACACAGGGCTTAAATACACATGGAATAATAGAATAATTAACTGAACACAGGTGATAAAACTGAACACAAACGAGGAGCGGGAAAACTTAACAGGACTAAACCAAAAACCACAAAGACAGGGGGAAACAAGATCTCAAAACATAACTAAAACACATTGAATTGTTACAGTACATCCCCCCTCCCCGAAGGCGCGTCCTCGCGCCGTATAACATCCAAAGGGGTGGGAGGGTGGGCGCCCTGGAGGCTGACGAGGGCATGGTGCAGGTCCAGGAAGCCTCCAGGGCTGAGCAAGCTGTGGGCGTGGCCACGGCGGAGCAGGCTGTGGGCGTGGCCACGACGGTGCAGGCTGTGGGCGTGGCCACGACGGTGCAGGCTGTGGGCGTGGCCAGGGCAGGGCGGAGCTGTGGGACCCTCGGGTGACCATGGCGGTGCAGACTCTTCAGGTGGCCACGGCGGTGAAGACCCTTCAGGTGGCCGTGGTGGTGAAGACCCTTCAGGTGGCCATGGCGGTGAGGACCCTTCGGGTGGCCATGGCGGTGAGGACCCTTCGGGTTGCCATGGCGGTGAGGACCCTTCGGGTGGCCACGGCGGTGAAGACCCTTCAGGTGGCCGTGGTGGTGAAGACCCTTCAGGTGGCCATGGCGGTGAGGACCCTTCGGGTGGCCATGGCGGTGTTATTTTTCCGGGCCTCCGTGGATCTTTGGCCGACCACGGCGAAGGCGTATAGCCCCCCCCCCAAAATTTTCTTGGGGAGAAGGACAGGTTCAGGAACGGGAACAGACTTGACATCAACGGGCGCTGGGTCAACGGGGTCTGGGTCAACGGGCTCTGGGTCTGGGTCAACGGGCTCTGGGTCTGGGTCAACGGCTCTCTGGGTCGGTGGGTCAACGGGCTCTGGGTCTGGGTCAACGGGCTCTGCTGGTCACGGCTCTGGCGCTGGGTCAACGGGCTCTGGCTCTGGCGCTGGGTCAACGGGCTCTGGCTCTGGCGCTGGCGCTGGGTCAACGGGCTCTGGGTCAAAGGGCTCTGGCGCTTCATGGGACTCGGAACTGGACGGGGCCAGCACATCATGGGACTCGGAACTGGACGGGGCCAGCACATCATGGGACTCGGAACTGGACGGGGCCAGCACATCATGGGACTCGGAACTGGACGGGGCCAGCACATCAGGGGACTCGGAACTGGACGGGGCCAGCACATCAGGGGACTCGGAACTGGACGGGGCCAGCACATCAGGGGACTCGGAACTGGACGGGGCCAGCACATCAGGGGACTCGGAACTGGACGGGGCCAGCACATCAGGGGACTCGGAACTGGACGGGGCCAGCACATCAGGGGACTCGGAACTGGACGGGGCCAGCACATCAGGGGACTCGGGGCTGGGCTCAGGCTCTGGCGGGCAGGCGACGGGCTCAGGATCTGGTTGACGTGAACCCCAGCCTCGGCAGCCATCCTCCTGGCTAATCGCACTGACATCAGTGGGGGATCAGTCATACAGGACATCAGCCGGGGAAGTCCATGGACCGATCTGGCGGCAGGGCTGATGCGGTGTGCAGGCTCTGGCGGGCAGGCGATGGGCTTAGGGGCCGGCGTGCAGGTGATGGGCTCAGGCGTTGGCGTGCAGGTGATGGGCTCAGGCGTTGGCGGGCTTGGAGCTGGCTGGAGTGGTAGATCTTCTACAAGGTAGCTGGATCCACACGCCCACAGCGTGTGATCCACAAACTCCAGGAAGGATAGATGGAGGTCCTTGACAAGAATTATCTGGGCCAATGGGTCCTTCAGACCACCCCAGAAACTCTTTGTTAGTTCCTCTTCCTCCATCGACACATCATCATAAATGTCTAAATAGAGCCCCGCATACTCTTCGAGGGAGCGTTCGCCTTGAAAGAGGATTGGGTTTTCGAATGGGCTCACCTCTTTTTTCTTCCTCCTTCGGCTCATTTTTGTTTACGGTCAATCGTTCTGTCAGGGTTGGGTGCAGGTAGCTGAAGACGAGGACACGGAATTTCAAAGATCATAGATTTAATAAACAAAATGAAACTTTCAAAATCAAACAAGAACAAAACTCCAGGAATTCAGGGAAAAACACACAACCATTCATAGACGACGATCGACAAACACTCAGGGAAAACACAGGGCTTAAATACACATGGAATAATAGAATAATTAACTGAACACAGGTGATAAAACTGAACACAAACGAGGAGCGGGAAAACTTAACAGGACTAAACCAAAAACCACAAAGACAGGGGGAAACAAGATCTCAAAACATAACTAAAACACATTGAATTGTTACAGTGGGTACATGTGTCTTTTTGCTGTGAAATCTTTACTGTTTTTATGTAAACATAAGAATACATTTTTATATTGTTAGCACTCACTGGACTCAGGCATGTTGCTAACATGCTTGTTGAGGCTTACTTGATTGTCCATACATGCCGCTAATTGTTTAGAAAAATCATGATAAAATGTGTGTATAAAATACAACACATTAGGCTTTGGAGGAACATTTATTTAACCATATCCTAAAGATCATTGTAAAAACTAAAGAGCTTTATCATAAACATAAGCATTTAAATATCATCCTAAAACATTTAGGAGATATAGAGTGACAACTATTTGTATGCATTTTTATGTAACGAGTCTGATATACTGTTATAAAGATCTCATTTGATTTACATTACAATCTATCAGAATGACCATATAAATATCAGCATCTGCACCAAATTGCATATTTTTGCTCAGTTTGAAAAAAAACTGAGTTTTTTTCCCTCCTCAAGTATGAGCTCTGTATTTCCTAGATCATATGTGAGGCATAAAAGCCTGATGTATCATATATGATACTTAACAAAAAATACTTTCCTCTTCGGTCGCCCTACTGGTTGGAAACGAAATTGTCCATTGCCGCTGTCGTAAATAATTTAGCCTACCGTCGCACGCACGCTCGCTGTTTATTCAGCACCGGCTTTAGAATGAACGATGTCCACAGACAAGGTAGAGTATGTTACATGATTTCATGAAAGGATGATGTATTGCGACATCAGAAACGAAGAAAAACTAAATAATGACTATTGTAGCGCTTGACGTAAAGCAGTCGAATTTTGTAGTTCTTTTTGTGGTCGGGTTCCTACCCGAAACCTGAAGTTACATAGTGCCAGTAAAAGCGATACAGACTCCGTCAGCTATGGCAGACGTGTCATTTAACTTATTTTAAATCGATGTACCATCACAAGGGTCTTGGAAATATATTATGAAGGTTGAAAAACTACATAGTGTTACTTTAAAATTGTCGATCTACAATTTATCCCTAAACTGTGCAGATTAATCTGCTTCAATATTGGGGTGAGATTGGTACAGGTGAGGTTGATTATTAGTTTTTGTTCAATTAATTTACTAAAACGTATGATCTCCCCTTAAACCGCCCCGTGTGCAGCTCATTTCCAACGGGTTTAAAGTGATGGTGTTACAATGAGCCCCTTGTTACAACCCTCCTTCTCTCCCTACAGCATTTAGGTATTGTGATAAGATGCATGACAGATATGTTCCTCCTTCGAACCAGCTCAAACCAGCCAACTAGTTGCCAGTTTTAAAACCGCACCCCCAATTAACACACTATATTGCCAAAAGTACTGAGAAACCCATCCAAATCGTTGAATTCAGGTGTTCCAATCACTTCCATGGCCACAGTTGTATAACATCAAGCACCTAGGCATGCATACTGCTGCTACAAACATTTGTGAAAGAATGGTTCGCTCTCAGGAGCTCAGTGAATTCAAGCACAGTACTGTGATAGGTTGCCACCTGAGCAATAAGTCAATTTGTAAAATTTCCTCACTAAAGTTCAAATCTGTTACTTTTAATAAAAATCGCCTGTCCATGGTTTGTTTCTCTGAATTCTGAACAGAGCATTGCAGAGAATCAAAGCTGCATAAGAGGCGTTATGAGAGGCTCTGTTATGGTTGAAGATTACATATTTTAGTAAATTTGTTAACCACTGTACACAGCAAACACACTTTTCTATCTGGCACTCTTTCAGTTGATCTGACACTGCGGTCACCTGAGGCTTCACCTTATGTGAACTTTCAACAGGACATTTTAGCTCAGTCACTTTGAATTATTTAAAAATAAGTCATGTTAGTTTAATAAGTGCCACGATTAATAACTATCTAGGCAAATGGATGTCATTGGGGTATGTTTGTGCTTGCTTTGTAGACCCTAGACAAGGTTGGGCCTACATTGCTTAACTACATAAAGAGACTACGTTGATGGAATAACGTACCCCACCTCTCCCTCACCAACACACATGCATATTACAACATCATCTGTCCACTCAAAGGGACCTTACATCCTCACGTCCCACAGGGCTGGACATTTGAAGGAAAAGTCCTCCATGGGTTTGGCCAATCAAAGAAGCCTCTGTCTTTTACCAATAAAGGCATGTTTTGTCAGTGCTACTTAAATGCATTATTAACGGTTTATCACATCTGAAGGCTGGCTCATGGATGAATTCAGAGAAACAAACCGGGGTGGGATGTGAGGGGCCAGAGAAAGAGGTAAACAGTTTGTGTACATGTGTGTGTATGCGTCTAATAAGGGTGGAGTTGGTCTGGCTGATGGACAGGAACGATGCCGAAGCCAGACACCTCTGATGATGGCATCAGGGTTTTGACGACAGACTGGAAAGTAAACACATCTTTCTCCTCTGTCCTTCCCAGCTCGACTCTCTAATGCAAGCCTTGATCACTAGCCTAGGTAATGTCTGCAGAATATGAAAAAGAACAGGACACAGGCCATCCAGTAAGCTCTGTGCAAAAACATTCAGGTTATTTTGACAGCTCAGACAGTACATAAAGTCTTACCAAGGCTGTAAAAATATAAATATTTGGTGTTAATTTCAATCAAACTTCTCAACTGTAACAGCTAACGAGAGTTAGCTAATGCAGAGAGGTCAGTATAAAATGGAAAGAGCTATTTTGTCCTTCCTTGCTTTTTTCCATAAGATGTAAGGTGCCTCAATTGATTAGCAAGACTCCAGGGAAATTAGGGTATTTAGAGAATTAACATTAAGGAGGCACTTCAGTGGCATGAATGAAGAGAATGAAGGAGCGGTTTACTTGTCGGATAGAACTAGCACAAACCAGCCTAAGGTGGTTAGCTGGCATGTTTTGAGGATTTGAGAGAAGTTTGGGAACTTTTCCAATTGGCCGACCAGCTGAAAACTAGCTTGGTTAGGCTGGTGTTCTTCTTTGCTGGTGTTTTGACTGAAAACTTTTACATTTTGAAATATCATTTTTTTAACTTCATCTGAGTGATATGAAACTTTGTGACATTTTGGGGAACTTGCTGTGTGAATGGACAAAAAAAAAATAGATTGTTGTTGTTAAAAAAAAAGGTCACTCTAGGTCTTCGAGGTCACAAATGACCACTATATGAAATGAAAGGACAATTTTTTTGATTGTATTTTGTTTACAATCTACAAATCAGCCACAATGCAGAGAAAAGTGGACAGCAATGGAGTAACACTGTAAAACATCAAAAAAGCACATCAAAACAGTTAAACTTTTTTAATATTACAGTCGTATTCAAAATGATTCAACCCCCTTTGCAAATCAGGTTTATTGCAAAATTGACAGACTTTCAGATGCAATGAACAAATCAAATTAAATTGAAAATGCTACTTTTAATGACTTCTGCAGTCTCAAAATGATTCAACCCCTTCATGTCAAGCATCTTTAGTACTTAGTAGAATGTCATTTTGCTGTCATGATCTGCTGCAAACGAGATGTATAACCAGACATCAGCTTCTGGCAGCGTTTCTGAGGAATCTTAACCTATTTCTCATGAGCAATGGCCTGCAGTTCAGTAATATTCTTTGGTTTGTGTGCTGTAACCACCTTTTTAAAATCCAACCAGAGATTTTCTATGGGTTTCAAGTCAGGTGACTGTGCTGGCCACTGTAGAATCTTCCAGGACTTCTTCTGCAACCGAACCTTGGTGGAATTTTGAGGTATGGGATCATTGTCCTGTTGGAAGGTCCAATGACACCCAACCTTCAGCTTACTCACTGACGGGATAAAGCTTTATCCTAGGATTTCCTGATATACAAAGAATGTATCCATATTGCCTTCCACAAGCTGCAGGTTTCCAGTGCCAGAGGATGGAAAGCAGCCACAGAGTACCACCATGCTTAACTGTAGGCAGAGTGTTCTTTTAAGCATAGGCTTCATTATTATGCCTCTCGTATAGGGGAATATGGAAAACACTTAAGAGGCGTAATAGATAGGTTGGGTTGTGGTGATGGAATCCCAGCAACGAACCACTCTGGTCGATAATCAAACAAATACACAAAATGAAGAGAAAAGATAATACATTTATTAAGAAATAACAAGTGAAAAAAAGAACATATCTTCAGGGTGACCCAAAGGCCAAAATAACAAACAAAACAACTATAAAGAAAAAGGAGAATAAATAACCTAACCCAATCAAAAGAAAATACATTGAGCTTACCTAACTCCCTGCCAACGAAACAGAGTTTAAACTAATTACAAAATAAACAAGGCAGGACACTCACACATTTAGGATGTGTTGTTTTAGACGTATAGGGAACCAGCGGTCTGAGGTTACAACAGAATGAACGTTCAATATCTGATTAACATGACTAGTTTGATCATCGGCCGGAGGCGGGATTCCGGAGCTCTCAACCCAAGTACGACCACACCAATAATGAGCTCCCAGACGAGTGCCAGCAGCGTCCTTATAAAGGCCACACCCCAACTGGACAACCAATGCCTTTCATGCACCGCATCATGCAGTGTTGTGCCTGAGTGCGTTCATGAACTCGTTCATATTTTGGGCGAACGTGAACTGAACGTACTGAATTACTGCCTGATGAACGTTACTGTGAACGCGTTCATTCTGGTGTCTGTGAACGCACGCTCTCTCAGTTTAACTTCGTTCAATAGGGTGCCAGATTTCTATAAAGCCTTCCAGGCGAAAACGCCTTAATATGTAGCGAAAAAAACACCCAATCTGGCAACATCAGCCACCAGTGTCGCATGCACTGCCGCATGCGTCATCAAAAGAAAAAGCAGCATGTAGTCGACAAAGCAGTGAGCGAGGCGTCGTATGATCATTTAAACGAGTTTTATGACAAGGTCGGTGAGGATGGGAAAATCTTACATTTCTGTGCAAACTTTGCCAGTCGATAAAATAATTGCTGTCTGTGGTTGTATATGGGCTGTGGCAATAAAAAAAAGAAGCTCGCAGCAACATATGGACTATGAACTAGAAAAAAAGAACTATGAACTAGTTCATTTTTTGAAGTATGAACTATGAACTGAACTAGTTCATTTTAAAATGTGTGAACTGAACTTTGAACTAGTTCATGTAGAAAATGAACTTTCCCAACACTGGCATCATGGAACAACCTATTAGAGAACAGACAAAACAATAAAGAGAAAAGAAATAGAGCAATAAACTAAAACAATATACTACATAACACCGGTCGTAACATTCATTCTTCTTCCTCCAGACATACCACTGATCCATAGGGCCGAAAAGTTCCAGTTTTGTTTCATCGCTACACAGAACAGAATCCCAAACCTTCTCTGGCTTATTTATATGATTTTGGTGTATGTCTTGGAGTTCTGGCATGGACACCGTAGTACGTGCCTTATGGTTCAAGCTGAAACCCCAGTGTCTGTTGCAACCAAGTCTTGCTGCAGGTCTTTTGCAGTCACTCTAGAATTTTCTGAACCTGTCTTCTCAGAAATCTGGTTGTAAGAGTTTATAGCTTCTGCCCCCTTTTTCTGCCCCGTCCAGGTAGTGTAACCACTGTTCCTTTAACTTTGAATTTGCGAACTATTCTTCCAACAGTGACTCTAGAAACATTCTGCAACTAATGAAGCCCCTGATTAGTTGCATCAGGTGTGCTTGAGACAACACCTGTTTTAAAGATTTGTGCTGTTGTGAGGGATTCTATTCAGGGGGTTGAATAATTTTGAGACTGCATTAAAAGTTGCATTTTCAGTTGAAATTCGGTAAACCACTTGAAACATTTGCTGTGTTGAACTATTTCAAATACTTTTTTTTTATTTGTTCATTGCACATATCTGAAAATGTGAAAATGTTGCCAATTAACTTGATTTGCAATGGGGGTTGAATCATTTTGATTCCAACTGTATATCTATAAATATCCACCAAATTATATATCTATTCTGAAAAATGAAGGTAATAGTAATTCATTATTTTTCACCACCAAGATTGTATGTTCTTTCCGTTTAAAATAGCATAAAATGTTGTCTAACAAAATGAGTTTTGTAATAAGTTATAATAAAGTAATACGTTTTTACAGACAATGTGGAGAATTTGGACTGATAAAAACACTGATAACCCGACTTCCAAAGGTTTTGGCCAGTCAGTGAGATTTGGACTGATGGACTCGGTTCTATCTATCTCAGCATCAGTTCGTGAGCCATCTGAGGCTGAGAATAGGTGTCAGTGATACAACAAATAGATGCCGTCTACACACTTGTCAAGATAATTCCTTAGTATGGTTTTGTTTGGCAACATCTCTTTCTTGTTTCCCCCAAAAATTTCACATATTTCTCCACTTGCCACCACAGGAACTTCACAGTCCCATCCTAGCCAATAAACCGGATCTCCTTGAGCGGACATGCACTGACCACAACAACTTTAATCACAAAGGCAGCTGTACCCTCACATGAGCAACTTCAGCTTCAGCAGGGTCATATCACATAAGGAAATCATATTCTAGACTCCTCACATTACCATCCAAAACATTCTCACGCAGATCATTTATCATCATCAACAAGAATCATAATAGCCAAAACACAAGACAACCTGGATGGGGCTCTTACAATATGTCATTACAAGTAGTATGTCCTATTACACTAAATCCTTTAATATCCCCTTACAACCCATGCACACAACCTTATAACAAATAGTTTGCATATGGTATAGGCTAGAAGTTTTCTGACATTAAAATGCAGAGAAGTAAGGCAGAAGCAGCAAATGAACAAAGTTTTGTTTGAAGCAAAAGCTCCCACAGAATGAAGCAACGCTAAGCAGTAATTCTCTCCTGCGGTGTGACCACCTCCATTCAATCTCTGTTTGTGCTCAATTTGAACAGGCTTGCAACCATCTTAAACGCAGTTTGCAGAGAGACCACATTTACGTCATGATACTCGTTGAGGCCCGGATTCAAACGACTCTCATCGATGTGCAACTCCTGTCCATGTACCGTAACAGCTATCCTCTAAATTGCTTTCTCATACAAAAAGTCCCAAAGTGATGATGAGTGCTATAATCTGTAATTCAATAAGATTTTGAAAAAAGGGGGGGGGAACGGTTAATTTAATTCCACACTCAAACAATTTTTACAATTTTTTTCAAGATGTACGGATTTGAATTAATAAAATTGAATTAAATAATGCTTACATATTATTCATATTATGAATTAAGAATTTTAAATGATTAGAAAACCTAGAGTTTAATAAAAAAATATATAAATCTTCAAGGAACAAGTGAATGGACCATTTACAATAGTTTATGTGATTCATATTTGTACATTTATAAAAATAAAAGTAAATTATTGTTTTTTTCTTCGATTTTTACAAAATGTTTTATTAAGCTCTAGTTTTTATTTTAATCATTCAAAAGTCTTAATTCATAATATGAAAGGATCATTACTATTAATTGAAATATATATATATATATATATATATATATATATATATATATATATATATATATATATTTTATATATATATATATATACACTACCGTTCAAAAGTTTAGGGTCAATATATGAATTTTTTTTTTTTTTAAGAAATTAATACTTTCTTCAGAAAGGACGCATTAAATTGCACAAAAGTTACAGTAAAGACATTTATAATAATGCTAAATATTTATTTTTTTAATTAAATGCTTTTCTCTTGAACTTTCAAAAAATCCTGGAAAAAACGAATCACGGTTTGCACAAAAATATAAAGCAGCAAAACTGTTTTTAAAGGGATAGTTCACTTTGAAATTAATTTTTGATATGTTTTAGCTTACCTCAAGGGCATCCAAGATGTAGGTGTCTTTGTGGCCGCAGTATTTTCAATTTTGATATTTTTAGGTCAACCCGTTCTTGTCTGTCAGTCATATAATGCAGGCAATAGGGAACCACCTTAAAAAGCATACACAGAGAAGTCCGAATTAAACATGATTTAATGACTCGTAAACGTAAGTACACATTGATGACCTAAGACACGAAACGAGTGGTTTTTGTGAGAAAACGAACAGTATTTATATAGTTTTTACCTCTTGTAAACACAGCCACGTCCAAGTGATCTGAGATCGCGAGCGCTTCGGTCTTTTCCGGAAAGCACCGGAAGTGAAACCTTGCGCGTGTACGTCACTCATTGTTTACACAGAACAGAGATTGTAGGTAAGACTGCTAATTAAAAGGGTACTAATTTGCGCTTATCCGGGATGTTTAAACCGTCGTAAATGAAAACAATTACAAAAAAATAAAAAAATAAAACAATTGTATGAGTGACGTACACGCGCGAGGTTTCACTTCCGGTGCTTTCCGGAAAAGACCGAAGCGCTCGCGATCTCAGATCACTTGGACGTGGCTGTGTTTACAAGAGGTAAAAACTATATAAATACTGTTCGTTTTCTCACAAAAACCACTCGTTTCGTGTCTTAGGTCAACAATGTGTACTTACGTTTACGAGTCATTAAATCATGTTTAATTTGGACTTCTCTGTGTATGCTTTTTAAGGTGGTTCCCTATTGCCTGCATTATATGACTGACAGACAAGAACGGGTTGACCTAAAAATATCAAAATTGAAAATACTGCGGCCACAAAGACACCTACATCTTGGATGCCCTTGAGGTAAGCTAAAACATATCAAAAATTAATTCCAAAGTGAACTATCCCTTTAACTGTGATAATAATCATAAATGTTTCTTGAGCATCAAATCATCATATTATAGTGATTTCTGAAGGATCATGTGACACTGAAGACTGGAGAAATGAGGCTGAAAATTCAGCTTTGATCACAAGGAATAAATTACACTTTACTATATATTCACATAGAAAACAACTGTTTTACATTGAAATATTATTTCACAATATTACTGTTTTTTTTTTGTATTTTTAATCAAATAAACACAGCCTTGGTGAGCAGAAGAGACTTATTTTGAAAACATTACAAATCTTACCGACCCCAAACTTTTGAACGGAAGTATATGTATATATTATATATATATATATATATATATATATATATATATATATATATATATATATATATATATATATATAATCCGTTTTTTTATTTATATTAATAATAATAATCAATAATTTTGAATAAATGTGATGAATAGCAATTATATGTTTGTTCTTTACTTAATATGCTACTTGTATACTTTATATACTTTACTTCATATTTACTATAAATAATGTATGATTATTATTATTATTATTATTATTATATATATAATATATATATATATATATATATATATATATATATATATATATATATATATATATATATATAATATATATATATATATATAAAACACAATTCAATATTATTGATATATTTACTATACATTTTAGTATTAGTATTATTAGTATTATTAATACATCTTTACTTGAGATCCATAGTATAGCACCACATAATAAGGCATCTATAATCATATACTAATAATGAAGCATTATATTCTCAGGACAGTGTTGTTATTACTTTGTGTTCTCCTACCTTGAGTAAGAAAGTATTGAGTAAGAAGTAATGATGAATGTTTAGTAGGAAACAGAGCTCAGTTTCCTCAGTCAGCTGAAGATATATTTACAGTTTTATCAGTTGTAACTCTATCTTTTTCCTTCTCTCTCTTTTTTGTGCCTATTCTATCCTAGCTATCCACATGTTTTTCTTTCACCTGATTATGAAAGCTTTCCACTGTCCTTTCATCTAAATTTACAACCTTTTCCTTGTGTTTTTACACACACTATTTTACGTTTGTTCTCTCAAGTCTGTGCATTATTCTCAGCAGCACCCCTGTTTCCTCTCCACCGGTGACACGTTCACTCATTCAGAGGAAGTGCTGAGAGGCTACACACTCCCTGTAAGCTTTTGAAATATCTTGGTTTAAAAAAAGGTAACAATTTTAAGACTTCTATGACTTTTAAGGGTTCTCAGCCTTTTTGACTTTATGGCCCTCATTTGTTCACTGACATTTCTAATTTGTCATTTAATAATCATTTTAATGTCAGGATTCCAGAAGAGCTGAATGTTCTTCTGGCATCCCACCCACACATTTATATGACTTTACCAGTTATTTACTGGATAAGGATTAAGGGTTTTTGCTCACATTTTCTACCCGATTTTAGCATATTAGCATAGCGTACAATGTACTGACATCAAATAATAAGTACAATGTACTGTGTTCATGTTAGGGAAAGGTTTGGGGGTATGGGTAGGTTAAGGGGTAAGGGAAGGGTCAAATGTGTAATTATGCAATCACAGAAAGTAATTACAGATTCATTTTAAAAATAAACACTATGTAAAAACATGTATGAACACAGTAAATGCATTGTATCAAATAATTCATTTAAAAAGTTAAAGACACTTCTAGCTCTAGCTTATTTTAATGCTTGTTTTGTCTTATTTCACATCCAATAAGTCTGTTTGCTGGAGCCCTTCACTAAGGGGACCTCAGCAAACATCAAGGGGAGTAATTGAGAACCACTGATCTTGATCTAAATACAAATTTTGAGTTTATGGTTTTGTTAGGCCTCTTCTACTCAAATGTGCACCGTAAAATGAAAATTCTGTCCAAATCTATATGACTTTCTTTCTTCCGTGGGAGACAAGTTTTTAGATGTTGATGGTGCTCTTTTACATACAATGGAATGGAATAGTGACCAGTTTCTGTCAACTCCAAAAATTACAAAAAGAGGTATATAAAGGCGAGAATGTTCGTGTTACGCAGAACGTTTGAGCTTCTGCAAGAACCAATTAGGTTCATTCTCGTGTTACGCAGAACGTTTGAGCTTCAGCAAGAATCAATGAGGTTCATTCTCGTGTTACGCAGAACGTTTGAGCTTCAGCAAGAATCAATGAGGTTCATTCTCGTGTTACGCAGAACGTTTGAGCTTCAGCAAGAACCAATTAGGTTCATTCTCGTGTTACGCAGAACGTTTGAGCTTCAGCAAGAACCAATTAGGTTCATTCTCATGTTACGCAGAACGTTTGAGCTTCAGCAAGAATCAATGAGGTTCATTCTCGAGTTATGCAGCACGTTTGAGCTTCCAAAAGCGGTTTGTTTTTGGGCATCAAGCAGGTTCTGTTGAAGTTCTGTTTATGTTTGCTGATGAATGTTAAATGTGCCCGAGAATGTTTTTTTATTATTTTATAATGTTTCCTGGGTTGCCCTTATAATGTTCGTATGTTTTTTAGATCAAAAATAGTCATAATTTAGAAATAAAAGGCATTTTTCCTAGCCTGATTTTAGCCTCTGATTTGAACACTCTGTTTGAAGGGGCGTGTCTGCTGTGAGAACCGGCCACTGCTGTGATTGGCTGACATGCTTGCATATGAAATATGACATGTGAAACTCTCTCGAATACTTTTACTACAGTTATTATACGTTTTTACTATTACAGCTATCGAGATTAACGAATCGTGAGATGTTTTTAAAGTATTTAGATCTATTCCCATCACATAAAATGTTGCCGTGATGAGCATTGAGCAAGCAGATGACAGTCTGTGGATCGCGAGAATGAAGATCTTATCATTGCAAAGCAGTTTCTGCATCTCTCTAATGCTTTCACCAATGCAAACACGATGATGTACATACAATAAAAGCTTCGTTGTGCAGTCACGTGTGTCATTGATTTCATAACGAGTTGTCCAGATAAACTCACGCTGTGTGGAAAGATTGTTCTTTGAACGCTTTCTGTATATAATTTATTCACAATTTAAATACGTTTTTTTTCATCCTACTAGCTAAAAGAAACGATGTGAAGTTGATATTTTAGTCGATGCATAAACAGTATTGAACGATTTTGAGAGAAAGATTACCTGTCTGACCTTGAACAATTACACATCAGAAAGTGTTGCTTGGTAGCTCGATCCGTGGCCAGCTCTGTATTGGCCCAAGTTGAGGAAACAGTCGTCGGTGAAATGTTTGGAAATTTCCAGAGAAAATAAAATTAACCCATTGTTTCTTCAGAGGCTCGGATGAAGGAACTAAAAAATCCTTTTGTGTTCATGTGTACATCCAAACACTGATCAACTGCCATGCTTCGGCTGTGCAGTTCCGACCTGCATTGAGGGCTGGCATATGCAAATTTTTGGAGGCGTACATATTAATGTTCCCGACTATTGCGTCATAGTCGGTATTATGAGATTCGCCTGTTTTTCAGGGGTGTTTTTTAAAAACGAGATTTAAATAAGAAGGAGAAAACAATGGTGTTTGAAACTCACTGTATCATGTCCATGTACTGAACTCTTGTTATTTAACTATGCCAACATAAATTCAATTTCACATTCTAGGGCACCTTTAAAATCATATAAAGTGATTGAGTCTCTTGGTTTTACGATCTCTTTATGAACTTTTTGCTTAGGTGGAAAATATATTACATTAGAGGTAATTGCGTAGCTGTCTATGGAGGGACAGAAATCTCTCAGATTTTATCAAAAAATCTTTGTGTTAATAATTTTCATTTTTGGGTGAACTAATCCTTTAAGCAAATATCTCACATGTTGGACTTCATTACAACTCCATCTTCACAACTGCATTACTTTATATGAATTCAGATACGCTTGACTATCTTTGATTAGAATATAATTAATGTAATTTATTTTTTTATTTTATTTTTATTTTAAATACATTTGTACTAGATTGCAAAGCTCAATGACTTAATGACTTAGCAAATGAATAGTCTATAAATGCAGAATAATATAAAATGGTTACATGAAATGCTCACCTATGACCACACATCATGGTTCTATTTTATTGAAATGATTATTATTATTATTATTATTATTATTACTATAAGTAATAGTAGTAGAAGTAATATAGTAATAATAATAATAGTAGTTGTGTTGTCACCTCTGGCCACCTTTCCCCTTTCATTCATTAGTTTTGAACAGCATAAGGTTGAGTACAAAACAATATTTTTGGGTTAACTATCCCTTTAACCACTACAAAAGAAGAGCAATCAATCTGGGATTTGTTTCCCAAAACATCGTAAGCCTAAGTACATCGTATAACAGAGCATTGTTTCCAATGGCTTTATGATCTATTTAGGCTTACAATGCTTTTGGGAAACGCAGCCCCAGTCTGTGAAAATAGGTCTTGCTTGTAAAGCTGGTTTGTGTTTCCTGCCCTTAAAATTTTACTAGTGATGAAATATAACTGAAATGTCATTCTGAAAATACCCCACTGTCCTGTTTAGTTCCCAAAGCCACTGCTGTACATTCGTGTGAATTCAGGACTAATAAATAGACTGGTTGAAGACTGAGGGGAAGAAGGCAAGCTGCATAAATAAATACTGCTTGAAGAAATCAAATCCAATGCTATGCATGTGAACTGATCAAACAGACTGCCGCATTTCAGTTATATGGCCAAATACAGAATATTTGAGAACATGAGGGTCATGCACACACACACACACACACACACACACACACACACACACACACACACACACACACACACACACACACACACACACACACACACACACACACACACACACACACACACACACACACACACACACACACACACACACAAATGACAAATGATGGTCGTATTCCGTATTCCCATTACCAGATATTTTAATAGTTCTAATTCTGTCAGATATTTGAAGTGTGCAGGTGGCATTTTCCAAACCGGATTAAAACAGGGCTCCAGAATACCTTAAACAACTAGGGAACAATTTAATTAAATCACACATTTAAGCCTTTAAACTGCATCTTAAGTAAAAGTCTATAATTTTATAGGTGTCATGAATGCATTCACATAACAATTACAGGTACATAATATAACAAGATTATTGTTTTAAATATAAAATGAATATACAAATATGAAATCAATAAAAAAAAAACTCTCTCTCTCTCTATATATATATATAAAATATATGAAACAAAAACATATCCTCAGAGTGCCTAAATGCCTTATCACATTCGTTCACCTCCGGAACACAAATGAAGATCTTTTTAAAGAAATCTGAGAGCTTTCTGTACCTCCATTGGTTTAACCTCAATTGTATGAAGTGACACAATTTTTTTATTTACAAAATATTAATCTCCACTCGTGTCCCTTTGTAAAACTGAGGTTAAACCACTGGAGTCACATGGTGTCTTATCATTGCCGTTGAAGGTGATGCGTGGTATTTAGACGCGTCTGCTCTCCAACGAAGTTAATGTGAAGGATTGGCGTATCATATGCACGCAAAATTGGACTTTGGCGTATGCATTACACGCAATTTGAAAGTGTAAAGTCGTGTTATTTATACGCAGATTGATGAGAATGGGTTGGGGTTTGGAACAATAAGGCTGAGTAATTGTTGACAGAATAAAAAATATTAAAAAAAAAAATTGGGGGGGGGGGGGGGGGGGGGGCGAGGTGAACTGACCCTTTAAACTTTGTTTTATGCTTTAGTATCAGCTAACATATGGAACAGTTTTTTCTTTTTTTCGCTTCAGTTCAATGAGTGCATTCCTCATTCCACAGTACCTTTTAACCAACAGTCACTTCTGTGTGCTGTAATGAAGGGCCGTTTTATATAAACTATGACTATGAGGATTTAAGTACATAAACTACAGCACTTTTTTGCTGTATTTCATATAAAGACAGATTTTAAACCCATTTGCAAGTTGCAACTACTCATGAGCTAAAAGCAAATATAAAACACACAGAACAAACAGCACTTATGGAGTGAACATATGCAAAGGGCCTCATTTCTATAAGCGTTTCCTCTTGGCAAGATTCAGGTGCGGGGAAAACTTATCACTATCAAGGGCTTTTAACATACAAAGAGGAACCATATGAAGCCACTTAAGAATGTATCAATGCAATTGAAATTTTCTCTCTTACGTTCTCACATTAGGTTTTCACAACAACACAAGCGCATCACTGTGATTATGGGAAAAAAGGAAAAGGCAAAGAGAAAAAAATAGCATTTGTTTCCACTCTTTGAGTAATGACAGCGATTTTCCCCACATACTGATAGTTGCACCTGCTTCAACTGCACAGTGTGTGGTTAAAACATTTGCTTTTATGGATATCTCATCCCTTTCTTCTACAGACACGAATAAAAAACGCTGGATGGGACTTCAACGGATGGATTCCACATTTTTTTTTTCTTCTACATAGCTCAAGGTTCTTTTTTTTCTTCCTTATATTTAGGTTACTGACTTTCTATATTGTGACATAAATGAGAGTTAAGAAACAGAGCTCTTCCTTAAAAAAAATATATATATATATATATATATATTTAAAAAGCTCAGGAGACACAAATGCAAAAGTCAAGAACTTTTAATGACAAGAACTAAAGGACCTCTAACAACAAGTATAACAATGAGTAAACTGTAAAAATATAACTATTATATGCTGTATCCTTACAAAAATACAAAAAAAAAATTCAAGATATATTCTAAAAAAAATCTTGTATTAAAAACAATGCAGTGTAGAAAAAATAAATCTGTTATTGTCACACATTTTGCCACCTTCTGTGTTTTTGCCAGTTTTATGAGAAGACAGTGAAACATGAGAGGAGAGAAAGGGAATGGGATCAGGAAATTACACGAACCAGGTTTTAACTCGGGTTGCTCGCAAAAGTGTCATCCAAGTGGCAAAGGGGTCAAGGTCTGGCTAGTAGATTACTACACCATCTGGAAGCAAAAAAATGTCTTTATTGATGATATTTTATAGTTATTTGAGGTGTGAAATGGACTTTTCCCTGTATTCTGCATTTGATGTCAAAGCAATGATATTAGTGACTAATTAATGAAGTGATATTAGTGATATTAGTGACTTTAAAGACTAGTGCCTGCTGAGATGAATGGCAATGCTAACCGAGAGCTTTCTCCAGGTATCTACAGTACAGGTATTGCATTGTAGCTGTAGCTGTAGCTGTAGCGTCACATCATGTTGCATGTACACATGCACTCACCACAAGAACATGTCTCTGGAAAAAAAAATATATATATATATATAAAAAAAACGTTTGGGAAATTAACCAATTTCATGCACTTTCAAAAGATGAGGAAAAACGTAGTCTTCAGTGAATAATTACATAATATAAAGAACATGGTTTGGGTTTTCATACAAATTTGAGTGTAAGTGTACAATAGAGACTGGACAGGTTTGGCATTTTGTTTCCTTGTTTTTATAGGGGAATGTTACTGTAGGTAGCATGACATAATGGTTTACACTGTTAAATTCTGGTCTTTTCTGAGGAGTGAACCACAAAAACTCATCTGACTCTGGTGTTGAAATTGCATTTTTCCCTGCTGTGTTGAAACGCACAGACAGATTGACCAACTGAGCTTCACAAATCATGTGGATTTGGACTCTAGCACGTCTCTGAGCAATTACTGGATAGATTTGGTTGAGAGCTTATAGATTGTTTGGCCATCATTCCCAAAGCTCCATTATGCAATGAGGGGAGAGGTGCGCTCCTGAACTTTGACACATTGAGTTGTCTCTTGCCAAGCTACATTGGTTGGATCTGTCATGACAAAACAAGGCTGAAACAAACTGTCTTTTAATTTCCTGTGGAGCACGTACTTGCCTGTGCTCTTTTAACTTTATACTGGTGTCCTTATGAACAAGGTATTTATGCCCACACTTCAGCCCATGGGTGTAGTTTTTCCACATAAATGCTTTCCTTATGTACTTTTCATTGATTAAAAAATAATAAAATCATAATTTAACATTGATTATCAAAAATAATAATAATCATAATAATAATTCAAACTAATTCAAAAGTTTAAGGTCAGTAAGTGTTTTATTTTGTGAAAGAAATTCATATTTTTATTCAGCAATGATGCATTAAGACATTTAGAGTGTTACACATTATTTCCAAATAAATGCTCATCATCATCATCATCATCATCATCATCATCATCATCATCATCATCATCATCTTCTTCCGCTTATCCAGGGTCGGGTCGCAGGGGCAGCAGTCTAAGCAGAGATGCCCAGACTTCCCTCTCCCTAGACACTTCCTCCAGCTCTTCCGGGGGGACACCCGAGACATAATCCCTCCAGCGTGTCCTAGGTCTTCCCCAGGGTCTCCTTCCGGTGGGACGTGCTCGGAACACCTCCCCAGGAAGGTGTCAAGGAGGCATCCAGAACAGATGCCCGAACCACCTCAGTTGGCTCCTCTCGATGTGGATGAGCAGAGGCTCTACTCTGAGTTCCTCCCGAGTGACTGAGCTCCTCACCCTATCTCTAAGGGATCACTCAGCCACCCTGCAGAGAAAGCTCATTTTGGCTGTCTGTATCCGGGATCTTGTCCTTCCAGTCATGACCCACAGCTCATGACAATAGGTGAGAGTAGGAACGTAGATTGACTGGTAATTCACCACCTTATTCACCACGACAGACCAGTAAATTGACCACATTACTGCAGAAGCTGCACTGATCCGTCTGTCAATCTCCCGTTCCACCCTTCCCTCACTTGTGAACAAGACCCCAATATACTTGAACTCCTCTACTTGAGGCAGGAACTCTCCACCAACCTGAAGTTGGCAAGCCACCCTTTTCCATGGGCTCAGATTTGGATGTGGTGATTCTCATCCCAGCCGCTTCACACTCGGTTTCCAAACAGTTCCAGTGCATGTTGAAGGTCCTGGTCTGATGGGGCCAACAGGACAACATCATCCGGAAAAAGTAGAGATGAAATCATGTGGTCTCTAAACCTGACACCCTTCGGCCCCTGACTGGGCCTAGAAATTATGTCCATAAAAATTATAAACAGAACCAGTGACTAAGGGCATCCCTGCCAGAGTCCAACATGCACCGGAAACAAGTCTGACTTACTGCCGGCAATGCGAACCAAGCTCCTGCTCTGGTCGTACAGGGACCGGACAGCCCTTAGCAAAGGGCCCCGACCCCATAATCCCAGAGCATCCTCCACAGGATGCCGCAAGGGACACAGTCGAATACCTTCTCCAAATCCACAAAGCACATATGGATTGGTTGGGCAAACTCCCATGAACCCTCCAGCACCCTGGAGAGGGTATAGGAGAGGTCCAGTGTTCCAAAAAAAACGCACTATTCCTCCTGAATCCGAGGTTCTCTGGCATAGACTTTTCCAGGGAGGCTGAGAAGTGTGATCCCCCTGTAGTTGGAACACACCCTCCGGTCCCCCTTCTTAAAAAGAGGGACCACCACCCCGGTCTGCCAGCCCAAAAGTTCTGTTCCCGACCGCCATGCGATGTTGCAGAAGCATGTCAGCCAAGACAGCCCCACAACATCCAGAGACCAGAGGTACCTGGGCGGATCTCATCCACCCCCGGTGCCTTGCCAATGAGGGGCTTCTTGACTACCTCGGTGACTTCAGCTTGGGTGATAGACGAGTCCACCTCCGAGTCCTCGGCCTCTGTTTCCTCAAAGGAAGACGTGTCGGTGGGATTGAGCAGATCCTCGAAGTATTCCTTCCACCGTCCGACGATATCCCCAGTTGAGGTCAACAGCTGCTCACCTTCACTGTAAACAGTGTTGGTTGGGCACTGTTTCCCTCTCCTGAGGCGTCGGACGGTTTGGCAGAATCTCTTTGAGGCCAACCGGTTTTCCTTCTCCATGGCCTCAACGAACTCTTTCTAGGCCCGATTTTTGGCCTCCACAACCACCCGGGCTGCAGTCCGCTTGAACTGCCGGTACCCTTCAGCTGCCTCAGGAGTCCCACAGGCCAGCCAGGCCTGATAGGACTCCTTCTTCAGCTTGACAGCATCCCTTATTTCCGGTTTCCACCACCTGGTTTGGGGATTGCAGCCTCGACAGGCACCGGAGACCTTACGGCCACAGCTCCAAGCGGCCGCGTCGACAATGGAGGTGGAGAACATGGTCCACTCTGACTCAGTATCTCCAGACTCCCTCGGGATCCAGTCGAAGCTCCGCCAGAGGTGGGAGTTGACTCTAACAGGGGATTTGGCCAAAAATTCTCAACAGACCCTCACAGTACGTTTGGGTCTGCCGAGTCTCTTCAGCTTCCTCCCCCACCATCGGATCCAACTCGCCACCAGGTGGTGATCAGTTGACAGCTCCGCCCCTCTCTTCACCTGAGTGTCCAAGACATATGGCCGGAGGTCGGATGAAATGACCACAAAGTCAATCATCGACCTCTGGCCTAGGGTGTCCTGGTGCCACGTGCACTGATGGACACTCTTATGCTTGAACATGGTGTCCGTTATGGACAAGCTGTAACTAGCACAGAAGTCCAATAACAGAACACCGCTCAGGATCAGATCAGGGGGGGGCGTTCCTCCCAATCACGCCCCTCCAGGTGTCACTGTCGCTGCCCACGTGGGCGTTGAAGTCCCCCAGTAGAAGTCTCCAGTCGGAGCACTTTCCAGCACCCCTCCCAGAGACCCCAAGAGGGCTGGGTACTCTGCACTGTGACCTATCCCCGAACCGAAGGCGCAGGGAAGTGACCCTGTTGAAGGCTATAAGCAAACCCACACCAGCCCACCCCCTCTCACTATGGGCAACTCCAGAGTGGTAGAGAGTCCATCCTCTCTCAAGGCATGTAGTTCCAGAGCCCAAGCCCTGCGTCAAAGGAAAGACGTGGTTATCCCGACTATCTCTAGTCAGTACATTTCAACCTCACGCACAATCTCAAGCTAGTTTCTGTCTCCAGGGATCGGGTTGGCGGTTCCTTACGGTCCCTCCTGCAGGTGGTGAGCCCACGGGAGGACGGCCCCACGCGCTTCTTTGGGATAAGCCCGGCCGGGCCCCATAGGGGGAAGCCCGGCCACCAGGCGTTCGCATGCGAGCCTCAACCCCGGGACTGGCTCCAGGGTGGAGCCCTAGCTGCGCCATGCCGGGCGACGTCATAGCCCTTGAGTTAGCTTGTAACATAAAGGGCTGACCCGTAGCCTAGTAATTAAATGAGGGGAACTGCCACCTTATTGTGGTGGAGGGGTTTGAGTACCCGAACGATCCTAGGAGCTATGTTGTCCGGGGCTTATATATTACAAATATTACTGTTCGACAAAATAAATGCAGCCTTGATAGGCATAAGAGACTTATTTCAAAATCATAAAATATATATTTTTCCATATATATTGTTGGCTGTTGGAGGAGAAAGAAAAAGAGAGATTTTGAGGGGAAAAAAAATATTTGTATTAAATAACATTTGAAAAACCTACAGGTAAATCTTCTATAAATATTTGTGAGTAGGGCTGGGAATCGCTGGATACTTCACGATACGATACGATATGCGATATATTGCTCACAATACCGATACTATCATGATATGGCGATACTGCAATAATCGATAAATTATCAATAATAACTCACAATATATCATGTTTTAAGAAATACAAATATTTTTTTTTAATTAGGAAAATGAATCTCCATTTATTTTTTTGGATGAAACCCAATAACAAAAACAACTTGTGTCTTATCAGTTGCAACAAAACAGCCACAGGCACTATTTTAGTGTAACATTGCTGCAATCAATAGTAATAAAAATGTTTACGCCGGGGTGTGTCGGCTTCGAGCCAGCACCAACCACGGCTTTCTCACAGAGCTCCGGTGATGCCGCATGATGTGTCTGTGCATGTGGTCGTGTTTCCCGTGTAGCGGACCTTTGCAAAGCCAGACATCCCAAGTCTCCTGGAAGTTCCGGGAGTCTCCCGCATATTGATAGCGTCTCCCTGCGCATGTGTTACGTACTCGTACGTAGTTTAGTGTTGCAATATGGACATGTGGGTGTGTTGTTGTTGTTGTTGTGGTGTGTGTGTGTGTGTGTGTTTCAGGTGTCCATTGGATCCATCTACTGCCAATCTTAATGAAGGGCGATGACGTTTCGGTTCACCTCTGCCAATCACATCTCACTGCTGCAGTTAAATACCATGATTACTCCAATGTCGCACAGCTGTGTGCTCACTTTGTCTGTTGCATTTGTTTGACTTGCTGTCACTGATTTCTGTGTGTCTAACATTCGAGTTCTGTTTATTGTTGCATATAGTGTTTTGAAATTATACTGTTCAGCCTGATCATCTTACACGGAGTGTGTAAAAGCGGGAAGAGAGAGCAGGTTAGTAGGTCGCGCGACATACACTTTGCACTTAGGATGTTTTGAATTATGTTAGACACAATAGTTTAGGAGAGTGCCCAATTTGTAAGTTTTGTTATTTAGTTAGTATAGTTTAATCAGAGCGTCTTGACGCCGAAGACTTTTCTTTTCTACATTTTTTGTTTGGTAGTTAGGTTAGTTGAATTAACTTTAGCTAGTTTGTTTTGTTTTATTGATTTCTTTGATTTGGCATCTCTCGTGCTCGCCTTCCCACCTTGGGGTTTTTGTTTGTTTAAATGTTTGTTGTTTGTTGTTGTCATTCATTGTTTGTACATATTGTAAATATTATTTTCTTCAATCATTTATTATGGCCTTGAGGATTAATAAATCCCTTTGAGCTGAATTTGAAGAGTACGGTTTTCTTTTCTTGCTCTGTCCTGCACTTTGAGGTACACACACACACCATTTTTAAAAGTGTTATTCCCTTATTCTCTAGACAACATTAAAAGGGACGTAACATTTATGGGGGCTCGTCCGAGATCCAAACAGTTGGATTTTTCCCGGTCAATGATAATTATAGTGTGTGTATTTCTTTATGCGGGATTTTGCAAGGAAACGCTTGGTTGCATTGTAAACGGAGATAGTGACAGTAACGTGAAAGTTGAAATCATGAGTACACCTGATTTTGATTTGCAGTCGTTTATTGATACACCAACGTTAGATACATTGAACAAGTGCAGAAAGGATGATTTGTTAAAAATCGCTGACCACTATGGAATCTCTGTGGTGAGACAAGCATTAAAGGCAACAATTAAAGCTGCTATTCATCAAGGGCTGGTTGAACTTCATGTGCTTGAGTTGACAGATGCGGATGGTGTGGAGGCTGGCTGGTCGGCAGTGGAGACGTGTTCAAAAAGCCCTGATACAGTGGAGAAGGTGCTGAGCGAGGCTGCCGAGGTGGAGGTCGGGGCCGAGACTAAGGCTGCCATGCCGCCCTTTTCTCCTTTTTCTCCGCTTTCCGGTGGTGCTAGTGGCGATGTGCGACTTAAGGTCCGACTCGCCCGAATGCAGATGGAAATGCAGGACCGGGCAGAGACACGTAAGGCCGACATGGAGATGCGTCTCAAGATACGCAGTTTAGAGATTGAGGCTGAAACACAGGTAAAATTGAGAGAACTTGAGTTGGAGTCAAGGAGAGTTGTCTCTGACTCGGTTATGTCCAATCCTGTGGTTACCTCACATGTTTCAAGTGATGTTTCAACAGCTGTCTTTGATGTTAGTAAGCACATATCTTTGGTGCCTCACTTCAGAGAATCCGAGGTGGATACCTATTTTTCAGCGTTTGAACGTCTAGCATCCGCACTTAAATGGCCGAAAGAGGTATGGTCTCTTTTATTACAGTGTAGGTTGGTCGGAAAAGCACAGGCGGTTATTTCAGCATTGCCGGTAGAGGATAGCTTGCACTATGACACAGTGAAGAACGCGATTCTCCGCGCTTATGAGCTTGTGCCCGAGGCTTATCGACAGAGATTTCGAAATCAGAAGAAAACAGCACAGCAAACGTTCGTAGAATTTGCCCGTGAAAAAGGAATTCTTTTCGATAAGTGGGTAGCTGCGAATAAGATGAAAGATTTTAATTCTCTGAGGGATTGGATGCTTTTGGAAGAGTTCAAAAATTGCTTACCTGAACGTGTGGTTACTTATTTAAACGAACAAAAGGTAACGAATTTGTCTCAGGCTGCAGTTTTGGCCGACGAATTTGTTTTAACTCACAAGAGTGTATTCGTTTCGACTCGTGCTGACAAAATGCTGTCTTTGCCTGCACCACAAAATTTGAGTCCCCGTTTTAAGGTTAATACATCACAGCCGAAAGAAACAAGAGAATGCTTTTATTGTCATAAAACAGGACACGTAATTGCCGATTGTCTAATTTTAAAACGAAAACAACCTGGACCACCAAAACCAGTTGGTTTTGTGAGAACAATGCCCGTGCGCTCTGATCATGTGTCGAAAGTGGATGAGTTTGATGAGAGATTTAAACCATTCATGATGAAAGGTTTACTGTCCATAGATGGTAGAGCTGAGGAACAAAAAGAGATCCAGATTTTACGAGACACTGGGGCAATTCAGTCATTTATTGTATCTTAGGTCCTTCCATTGTCCGAACGGACATCGTGTGGTTCAAGTGTACTAGTTCAGGGTATTGGAATGGACATTATAAAGGTTCCGCTACATCGTGTTCATTTACAGTGCGAGTTGATTTCAGGTTTTGTTAAGGTTGCAGTACGTTCTGCCCTTCCTGTGAAAGGGGTAACGTTGATTCTTGGCAATGATTTGGCTGGAGGAAAGGTGACACCTGTTGTAGAAGTGGTTGACAAGCCTGACTTTGTTAACACTAATGATATTGCTGATACATTTCCGGATGTGTTTCCCGCAAATGTTGTGACGCGCGCGCAAAAGCGAAGAATAGGCAATGACATTACGTTAAATGATTCATTCATGATGCCACTCTTTGCTGAAGAGAACTCTTCATCCGAGTTGCAGTGTTCTAAGGTTGTGAAACCAGAACAAAGAGTTGTGACTGATTTAGAAGTGTTGACAGTACCAATAAAACGTGAACGGATGGTAGCATCACAGCGAGATGATCCTTCTTTGACCAAGTTTTTCACTGCTGTTGAGCATCCAAAATCTGTAAAAGATCGAAAAGCTGAATATGTGATAGACAATGAGTTACTGTTACGTAAGTGGAGACCTGTCGCTGGTATATGAGTGGGGTGTTACCTGTCAAATTGTGTTACCCACTGCTTACAGACAGCAAGTATTAAGTTTGGCTCATGATCATCCGATGTCAGGTCATCTAGGAATTACAAAAACATATGATCGTATATTGAAACATTTCTTTTGGCCTGGTCTGAAGAAAGATGTCTGTCAGTATTGTAACACTTGTCATGTGTGTCAGGTAACGGGAAAACCAAATCAAAAGATCCCACCAGCTCCATTGATTCCGATCCCTGTAATTGGAGAGCCTTTTGAGCATGTCATTTTAGATTGTGTCGGCCCTTTACCAAAGACCAAGTCAGGAAATCAGTTTTTGCTAACAATTATGTGCTCCGCAACACGATATCCAGAAGCAATTCCACTGAGAAAAATTACTTCTGTTACAATTGTAAAGGCATTAATTAAATTCTTTTCCACATTTGGATTGCCAAAAGTTGTACAGACGGACCAGGGAACGAATTTTCTCTCCAGACTGTTCAGACAGGTGTTAAAAACCTTGGAAATATCACACAGAGTTTCGAGTCCGTACCATCCCGAAAGCCAAGGGGCAATTGAACGTTTTCACCAAACGTTAAAATCAATGCTGCGCAAATACTGTTTAAGCTCCGGTAAAGAGTGGGATGAGGGAGTTCCGTTAGTCTTATTTGGTGTTCGCGAAACAGTTCAAGAGTCTCTTTGTTTTAGTCCTGCAGATCTAGTGTTTGGACATACCGTGCGTGGTCCACTCAAAGTTTTAAAAGAGGGAATGTTGCGTGAGGATGCCGCACCTAAGGAAAATATACTGGATTATGTTTGCCGATTCCGAGAGCGCTTGCATACTGCCTGTACGTTTGCAAAAGAACATCTGGCTGCAGCTCAGAGGAGCATGAAAAAGCATTTCGACATAAAGTCTGTTATTCGTGAGATTAAACCTGAAGACAAAGTATTGATACTTTTACCAATTCCTGGTTCTGCTCTGTCTGCTCGATTTGTTGGTCCATACGTGGTATCGAAAAAGTTGAGTGAGACAGATTATGTTGTGCATACTCCAGATCGTCAACGGAAATTTCGAACATGTCATGTAATATAGTTAAAGTTGTATCGTTCCAGAAAATCATCTGAAAGAATTGAGGAAATGGATACTCTGAAATCTAATTCTGTTGCTACGTCTGTTGCAGTTGTTTCAGCACCCACTGCCAAGGATTGCGAGGTGATATCGCCATCTGCTGGTGAGTCGTTTGTTGATGGCGTTTCCCTTCGTAATGCTCATGGGTGTGCCAGACTGTCTAACTCTGAAATACTACAGTCATTACCATTGTTTCTATCTGATTTGTCCAAAGCCCAGAAGCAGGATGTTATAGAAGTGATTCGTGATTTCCCTATGCTGTTTGGTGATATTCCATCCCAAACGACTGTGATACAACATGACATTCAGATCACCTGTGATTTTTCAATCAAACAACACGCTTACCGAGTAAATAGTACAAAACGGTCAGTGATGAAAACAGAAGTTGAGTACTTGCTAAAAAACGATCTAGCTGAACCCAGTTTCAGCCCATGGAGTTCACCGTGTCTTCTTGTCTCAAAACCAGATGGTACATTTTCGATTCTGTACAGACTATAGAAAAGTAAACTCTGTTACTGTTCCAGACAGTTATCCTCTACCTAGGATGGAGGACTGTATAGACAACTTGGGTTCCGCAAGATTCGTAACCAAATTAGATCTACTTAAAGGTTACTGGCAGGTCCCTCTTACACCACACCACGTTTAGCAAGTGCGTCCTTAACTATAAATCTAGCAAAATGTGAGTTTGGGAGAGCCACAATTACATATCTAGGTAAGGTAGTCGGACAGGGTCAAGTCCGGCCGGTGGGTGCAAAAGTTTCCGCGATTGTTGATTTTCCTGTGCCCACCACACGACGAGAGTTACGTCGTTTCCTAGGCATGGGTGGGTATTATAGGAATTTTTGCCGAAATTTCTCAACTGTTGTACATTCCCTTACCAATCTGTTAAGTCCTGCAACTGATTTCATATGGTCAGAATCATGCCAACATGCTTTTAATAGCGTAAAGACCCTGTTAAGTAGTGCACCTGTCCTAGCCGCTCCGGATTTCTCGCGTCCATTTAAGCTTGAAGTGGATGCGAGTGCGTTGGGTGCTGGCGCCGTACTTCTTCAGGAAGATGACATTTGTCTAGATCATCCAGTTTGTTATTTTTCGCGAAAATTTAACAAGCACCAGATAAATTACTCTACAATAGAGAAGGAAGCTCTTGGACTTCTTCTAGCATTGGAGTTCTTTGAGGTTTATGTCGGTTCTTCTGCTTTACCTGTTACGGTATATACTGATCATAACCCGTTAGTATTTTTGTCGAGGATGTATAATCATAATCAACGACTCATGCGTTGGTCGTTATTCCTGCAGAACTACAACCTCAACATTAAGCATAAGAAAGGTTCTGAAAATGTTGTTGCTGACGCTTTGTCGAGAGCATAATAATAGATAACTAATATATATATATATATATATATATATATATATATATTTATATATATATATTATATATTTTTTTTTTGGTATGTCTACGTTTCAATGTTTTATCTTTAAAAGTAATTTAAATCTTTAAGGGGGGAAGTGTTAGTTTAGTAGTTTAGTGTTGCAATATGGACATGTGGATTTTTGTTGTTGTTGTTGTGGTGTGTGTGTGTGTGTGTGTTTCAGGTGTCCATTGGATCCATCTACTGCCAATCTTAATGAAGGGCGATGACGTTTCGGTTCACCTCTGCCAATCACATCTCACTGCTGCAGTTAAATACCATGATTACTCCAATGTCGCACAGCTGTGTGCTCACTTTGTCTGTTGCACTTGTTTGACTTGCTGTCACTGATTTCTGTGTGTCTAACATTCGAGTTCTGTTTATTGTTGCATATAGTGTTTTGAAATTATACTGTTCAGCCTGATCATCTTACACGGAGTGTGTAAAAGCGGGAAGAGAGAGGTCGCGCGACATACACTTTGCACTTAGGATGTTTTGAATTATGTTAGACACACTAGTTTAGGAGAGTGCCCAATTTGTAAGTTTTGTTATTTAGTTAGTATAGTTTAATCAGAGCGTCTTGACGCCGAAGACTTTTCTTTTCTACATTTTTTGTTTGGTAGTTAGGTTAGTTGAATTAACTTTAGCTAGTTTGTTTTGTTTTATTGATTTCTTTGATTTGGCATCTCTCGTGCTCGCCTTCCCACCTTGGGGTTTTTGTTTGTTTAAATGTTTATGTTGTTTGTTGTTGTCATTCATTGTTTGTACATATTGTAAATATTATTTTCTTCAATCATTTATTATGGCCTTGAGGATTAATAAATCCCTTTGACCTGAATTTGAAGAGTACGGTTTTCTTTTCTTGCTCTGTCCTGCACTTTGAGGTACACACACACACCATTTTTAAAAGTGTTATTCCCTTATTCTCTAGACAACATTAAAAGGGACGTAACAGCATGCGAGACAGAACATACTGCACGGATAACATACATTGCGCGCGCATGGCAGAGAGAGAGAGAGCGAGAGACCTTGCGTGTGTGCCTCATGATATGGTGCGTTCTATTATTTATCCGTCTCGGACATCCGAATCGGAAGACAGACATTGCCTAGCAACACGCCCCCTTTCCTCGGATTTCTCCTCTCTGACGTCGGACAACCGTGAGGACACCGAGCAAGAATTCCGTTTCGGAATTCAAGATGGCTGCGCCCTGTGTGACTTGTAAGTATGAATTGTTTTCATTGTTTTTGAACCGCTTTGGTATTTTAATGACGATTATAATCACTCGTATTACTGCGTCCCCTGTAGGTATGGGAATCGGTTGTTGTGAGTGCAATTACTAACGTTGCTAGCGTTGCTAACAGAAGATTAACATGAAAAACATGAAATAAAGTGAACATTTTCAAGTTCAAATGGCTGCGTTTTGATAAGCTGTAGTCATAATATTTTTTTACACTGGTGCTCGACCAGTGCTACCATTACAACAGCTTTCCGGGTGGCGTCCATTTTTTTCTCCGACTCGGACGCGCAAAACATAATAGAATGCTTGAAGTGTGGAAGTGACGTCATATCCGAGGTCCAAATCGGTTCGTTGGCTATAATTGTCACGGTTCGCAGGTTCACTTGCTCATTTCTGTTGTCACTGCTCTGATCTGATTGCCCATGAACATCAGCTGTGCTGACGAGGAATCAGATCAGTCGCAGGTGTACCTCGTTTGTGAGTCCTATATGTAGTGTTGTGTTTGTCATGTTCAGTGTCAGATCGTTGTTTCCCTGGTCCAGTTCGGGTCTCATGTTTGTTTGCAGTCTCGTTCTCAGTTCCTGTTTTCACGGATTCCTGCATCTCTCTGCCAGCCTGTTCGGACTTTGTTTCAGTGGACTATCTCACTCTGCCTCAGTGGATTATCTGCTTTGTGTCGTCCTCACTCTGCCTCAGTGGATTATCTGGTCAGCGTCTGCCTTACTGGTTTCCAGGACCACGCTTCACCCACTGCAGTCACCTGCGCTGCCAAGGCATCTGTCGTCTGACCAAGGACTTCTCCAGCCTTCCTCTTTCACTGTTCACTCAGTCAATTAATAAATGACTTTTACTTGCATTTGGATCCTGTGATTCTTCCCCTGACAATAATAGAACGCACCAATAGTCAACTAGGATGAATAGAGCATTTTATAACGGCTTTTAAGATCGATACCTTGCAAGAGTGCATCGAGAATCGATCGCGGGAGTAAATATCGTGAGATATCGCCATATCAATATTTTGGCGCACCCTATAAGTCTTCATTTCTTTTGTTTGCCTACTACAGTTCTTGTTAAAACTCACTAGATATGTTTATTCTGTGCATTTTGGGCACTTTTTGTGTGAAATCATATTTATTTCGCCCATCAAAACCGTGCTTTCACTTTAATTGAGCATGAAAATAGACTCGGCGCCGAAATCCACGCTTCACTACTGCTGGACAGGAAGGATAACTTGGAAGTTGGAAGGGGTGTGTCGCGATTCTGCCTTCTCACAACGTGACACAGGTTCGTGGATCTCAGTGTCGCGATTTTGGTTTCATATCGCATATTGTTACAGCCCTAGTATGAATGGGAATCAACGGAACGGAAAGTGTAGTGAGGCTGCCCCTGCTGGGAAGGATACTTTATACTAAAGCATAACAATATCATAATATATTTGCGGATATTTAGGAAACATGCTGAGTTCACATACTCGTTTCTCTGAAAATCAATGCTACAGCCAGTTATTTTACTTTGAAATTTGCGTTCCATGTCGGAGTGTCTGTTTTTTTGGGGGGGTCTGTGGGATACCGCACATTGCCAATTTACCCAATAGTATTTTGTAAAGTTACCCCAATAGTTAGTAAAGTCCATGTTTAAAATAGTCCAAGTGACTACAGTGGCTCAACCTTAAGTTTATCAAGTACAACCCAGAAGCGCTGTTACACTACGTGAACTCACTCAGAGGCCCACAGAGAAGAAAATTAATAGTTGAATTCTTTTTTGGGGGGTTTTGTGCACAAAAAGTATTCTCGTCGCTTGATAAACTTAAGGTTAAGCCACTGTAGTCACTTGGACTATTTTAAACAGATGTAATCAAAAATATCTTAATTTGTGTTCTGAAGATGAACGAAAGTCTTACGGGGTGAGGTTTTATACAAACACCCTTATGTTATACAACATAAGGGTGAGTAATTACTGACAGAATTTTCATTTTTGGGTGAACTAACCCTTTAAAACTTCATAAATCAATAAATCAATAAGTCTCCTCACATTCCATTGTCAATTGTGCATAGAAGTGTTATGTACTTGCAAAGTTACTTACAGTCAGTAGAATGTCTAAAGTGGACTATCGTAATAAGTGAGGGAGTAAATAAATAATGCAATAAATAAAAATAAAAATATATATTTTATGCAAGTGTGTCCAAACATTTGACTGGTAGTGCATGTTTTTAAAAGTAAAATGTTAAAATAAAAAATAAATCATCATACAGGCACATGGTTTCTCTTACCATTGCTATGCTGATGACACCCAGCTCTACCTCTCTTTTCAACCAGATGATCCCACAGTAACGGCACGGATCTCAAGCTGTCTGGCGGACATCTCGGCATGGATGAAGGAACATCACCTGCAGCTCAACCTGGCAAAGACTGAGCTTCTCGTCCTCCCTGCCAATCCGTCTCTACAACACGACTTCACTATCCAGCTAGACTCTTCCTCAATCACCCCATCAAGGTCAGTCAGAAATCTTGGAGTAATCTTTGATGATCAGCTGACCTTCACCGACCACATTACAAAGACCGCTCGATCATGCAGGTTTGCTATGCACAACATCAGGAAAATCAGGCCTTTTCTAACTGAGCATGCAACACAACTTCTCGTCCAGGCCCTGGTCATTTCTAGGCTTGATTACTGCAATGCTCTTATTGCTGGACTTCCATCATGTGCAACTAAACCTCTACAAATTGATCCAGAATGCTGCAGCTCGTCTTGTCTTCAACGAGCCCAAAAGGGCCCACGTCACTCCTCTGTTCATCTCTCTGCACTGGCTACCACTCACTGCTCGCATTAAGTTCAAGGTGTTGACGCTTGCTTACAGATTGACCACAGGTTCAGCTCCCTCCTACTTTCACTCGCTATTACAAGTCTACATCCCTACCAGAAGCCTACGATCGGTCAATGAGCGGCGGCTCGTGGTACCATCACAGCGAGCCACAAAATCACTCTCCAGAACTTTCTCATTCACAGTTCCATGCTGGTGGAATGATCTGCCCAGCCTCATTCGGAATGCAGAAATCCCTGACAGCATTCAAAAGACAACTGAAAACTCATCTATTCAGGGAGCACTTAACATAAAAAAAAAAAAAAAAAAAAAAAAACCCTTCCCCTTCCCTTAAATCCTCCCTTGCTTGGCTTATACTACTCCGAGCTATGTGCGAACTTTGTACTTTGAGCACTTCTTGCATTGTTTTTGCCGTTTCACGATGACTCGCTTGGTTTTGTCCTCAGTTGTAAGTCGCTTTGGATAAAAGCGTCTGCTAAATGACTAAATGTAAATGTAAAATGTAAATGTAAATTAAGTTCACTAAAATTTATATTATTTTATTTATGAATGATCAGCATTAGATGAGTTAAATAGTATAGTTAAATAGAACATTCTAAAACATATTAATAAAAAAAGAAATGTTACTGGAATAGCCTTTGCTGAATGGGAGGGATACAATGTTTTGCTCTGAACGTTTCCTATTTCCTTCAGCGCTCTTGATTAGCCTCCCATGCTAATGGAGAATTTCCTGTGTTAAGAAAACGCCACTCAAACAAACCGAGACAGGGCAATACTAAATTACATACAAACAGGCTAGTCACGACATGCACCCTTGATAGTCCAAAAAAGAAAGAAATATTAAAACAGCATGCAACGTTTCAAGCTGACATTCCTTTGGACATATGGAAACATTGTTTTTAATAACTTCAGCTGTTTGAGATAAGTATTTTAATGTTTGACATGGATTAATATACATTATTTTTTCTTGGTACTATATCCGATTGATTTTGAGAAGAGCACACATGGAAATATTAGGAAAGATTTTATGCAAACAAACCCTTCAAAATCACTTGCTGCCAAGTTTCTTTTGATTCAGACCTGAAACGTAATTCTCCAGATTATATGATATTTTCTTGTCTGTTTGCCTTGCAATATAAGGCTCATTGGTTGTGTGAGCAATCACCTGACTGACATATTTTAGTAAAATATTACACCGTTTTCATTACATTTGCCATATATTATCACAGTGTGGGGATTTTCCTGCTATATTCCCAGGGAGGCTAAATTCCAGTCATGCCCAAGAGGCCAATCTGAGTAGCCTGAGTTAGTTGCAATTTGCTCAAAGATGTCCTTCTCTCATATTGTTTTTCAGTCTGTCCCTTCATCTCACCCCATTTGCAGTTTCTACTCAATAGTTCTTTTTTTTCTCAGCTGTCCTCTCTTGACCAATACCACATGACACACATTCAAGTTATGCAATCTCACTCTCTAAATTGGATTTGAACTTTCCTTTCATCCTTAATTCCACTTTTCTCACTTTGCTTTCCCCCTCAAGGAACGGGATCATGTCACTGTTCTGCAGAGAGGACCGTCTCTAATTTGATCCCAACGTACGCAGATGTTTCCATGGCAATTAATGAAACAATCCCGAAACAAATTGGTGGCGGGTGTATGATAAACTGGCAGGCTAAGGCATTCTGACTGTGCTCATAACATACGGCCGAGCTTGATAGAATCTAGCTAATTCAAGGAGGCCTGCTCTTTGTAAACAGCATTTCCACTCTTTAAAGGAAAGAGTTGTAGTCTTGTAAACTTCTTACAATCCAGCTAGGCTCTTCTAAGGCAATGCTTAGAGAGACTGCAGGCGGACAGATGTGGGAAGGGTCAAGGAAAAGGAGCAAAACAAATTTACGAGGCATCGAGACTTATGTGGATACTGAGGAGATTATAGCTTTGAGTTTGCCCGCAGTGATAAAGAGCTTTTCCTGAGTCATTACTGGGATGATGTGAATTTTCTGGAAGGGCGGTTCTCAAGGGTTCAAGCTTCTCGACTAATAATCAAGGTCCATTTTGCTGGTGTTTAAGTGTTGAATACACATACATACAGCCCATCAGTTTCAGAGTTTTTGGGTGAACTATACCTTAAATACTTCAACTTATACCAGATGTTGGTATGTGACTTGTTGGAATCTGATCTCATAAAGATACAAGAGCATCAGTGAGATCAGTCACTAATGTTGAATGATGGCCCAGTGTTTCTATTCATACCAAAAGTGTTCAATATGGGTTCAGGTCTAAGCTTTGTGCGGATCAGTCAAGTTCTTCCCTCAGTAAATCATTACTTTATGAACTTTGGTGTGCCCCATTATTGAACGCTTGTTAGTAAAGGGTGTAACAGCATACTTTTGATCATGTAGTGTAATTTCTGATTACAAAAACTTGAAAAATAAAGATTACGATCATTCAACGCATGATAAATTCGAAAGGTAGGAATTTCACTACTGCATCCAACTTCTATAAATATAAAAGGAAACAGGACAATATTACATCACAAAAACTGCTACAATCCATGACCATTAAATTGCCATGACCAATATATGTGAAGAAATATGACTTCTTTTGCCAAGAGATTATAAGGTGATTGCACCAAATATATTCTGGTTTCCAATGGTCTGGTCTTATATAAGTCATTGGCTCAGAAACCCTAAAACAACCCAGTATAGTAACTAATGGCTAGACTATTTTGGTCAGTGTTATCCAATCAAGAACAAGTTGTCAATCAGTACCCCAATCCCTCAATCAGTATACATTCAGTATAAAACAAAAATTCAATTAAGCCAATTCGATCAAAGGCTCATTTGATCAATGGACAAAGACTAACTAAGTTAAAGTGTAATTTCGGCAATATCCTCTGTCATTAACAGTAGCTATTGACTGTTAGTTGACAAGCCAAGCATGCCACTTCTAAGTTTATTTAGGCATGAAAGCAGAGAGGTGCACTGTTTAAAGGGCCACTAGCCGTCAACACCTCAAGCTGTGCCAGTCTTCACCCCAGCCCTCTGGACTACTACCACAGCCAGCTATGGCATGTTCTCACGCACAGACTAATGACCACCTGCCAAGTCTGTCAGCTCTGACACTTACTGCTGGGTTCCCATTGACAACCCTAAAACATGCACACACAGAACAAGAAAACACTCAGATGCATGAGAACACAATTACAAATATGTGCTGTTTCTACATATGGTGAAAATGGCAAAATGCCCCTTATATGTAATCACAGAGGATATCCCTTCAAACTCTCCCATTCGAGAAATACTGCCCTGCCCCTTATCAGGCCTTTTCACTTCACTGTTTCCTTCAAAGGGAGTATCCATCGTCCTCCAATAAGGGAGCAAAGAGTGCTGACAGAAGTTTTCCATTTGACATATACTGCAGTGTTTGCTGCTTCCTGCACACAGAACAATATCTGATAACATTTGTATAAATTCCCTTCGCTAGACAAATTTTGTAATTTGGAATACAGCAACATCAAACTCCATCAGTTGTGCAGATTGACAACTAAAGGCAGAGATACACCAAGCCGACGGTCGGCTGCCAAGCAATGTTTTGAGCGTCGGTATGCTTAGTTTGTCAGTGTGTTCCACACCATTGGCTCTAGTCGTACGCCATCTGGGTTTTTTGTGGCCGTTGGTGAGAGAGATAACTCTAATTAGCTGGAACCAAGAAATTGATCAGCATGATTAATATTCAAAATAGTAAGCAAGTGTTGCTTTGTTTAAGGTTTGTATATCTGAAGACCTAGTTTCGGTTTCCATCTTTGATAATGTTATGGGCAGATATTTACTTACACACAGGCACACTTACACACTTACACTTTAGTCCTTTTGGTGTGTTTAAGCACAGTTTTTGGCCGAGACAGCCGACGAGAGGCGACAACACAGTCAGCATATGTCGCCGCTAGACAGGAACCGGACCAACAGGTTAAAGAAAGGTAAAGACCCAGAAAGGTAAAGACCCAGGAAGACCAAAGGAGATGAAGACCCAGGGTGACACAGAAGGCCCAAGGGTCAAGGCAGACTTGGGCTTTGCAGACCAGGCAGAGTCAGTGGGACTGAAGACAATGGCAGAACCAGAGGGAAGGAGGAGCCCGGCAGAGCCAGAGGGGTGTAGGGTCGAGGTGAAGCTGGAGATCCGGAAGTCTAAAGCAGAGGCAGGTTGATGATTGACCAAGGTGGAGCCAGAGAGACAAGAGAGCCCGGCAGAGCCTGAGGAATGACAGACCACGTGAGGGAGTGTGGACCCAAGGTAGAGCCGATGAGTTGGAGGGTCGAGGTGGAATCCAGGGTTCGGAGGCTCAAGGTGGAGCTGAGGGATCCTCAAACCAAGGCAAAGCTGATGAACGGAAGGCCCAAGGCACATCCGAGCACCTTAGTGGCTCTGAGTCTTCGGTGGGCTTTTGCTAATGGTCTGTTGTGGGCATGAATGAATGCTGGCTGGGCTCCGGACCCATGGTGGAGTTGGGCCTGGCGATGTCCTCCTCTGTAGGGCAGACTGTGAATGGAGAACAACACTACACCAGTACCCACTCCACATATGCAGTAAGGCTCCCTCGAGGACCTGTGGCTGGTGTTGTAGAACAGAGTGAGCAGTAGGTATAATGGGTAAGGCAAGCCATATCTAAGAAATCCCTCATGTGGTCCTGAGGGAACAATCTCCCTGCTTGAGCAGAAGGAGGCAAACTGTAAGTATTTACATTTTTATTTTATTGTTTTATTCTCTCTCGTAGTTTGGTGTTCTGTCACGGGGTTGTGAAATCTAAATCCAAAGAATAGCGTGATGCTGATGAATGGGAAATACAGAGACTTAAAGACCCATTTTAGTTATTAATTTAATTTTAAAAATAAACAATCCTACATTCACATTTATGTCATTTCCTTCACAGAATGAATGGTTTTCTTAAATCAGCCAGCAATAAAGAATGGATAAATCATTTGTATAAACACTGCAATATTCCCTAAAAATAATGACAAGTATTTTATGGTGTCTTTAAGCTAAATAAAAATTCCAGACCTTTGTTTGCCTTTTATTTTTTTTTACTTTAGGTATACAAACTTGACACTTATATTCCATATGACATTTCCAATGTCCTTCAAGCTGAGGCTGCATTAAGGTACATTTGTATGCCCTTCCATAGTTAATTTCCCTCCGTCTAGTTCACTCGGATATACATCATTGCTTTTGTTGCACGAGGGCCCAATACTGGCGGAACCCTTGCAGTGTGTTTAAATGGAACGCCCTAAGCCTTTGATCACTGGACTCCTCAATTGAGTTGATTTATAATGTACAGTTACCTTATAAATTAGTTGTACTCACCATTCTGTAGGCCTGAATGCATGCTTGGGATGTTGGAGAAAATATTATAACATACACAAGTGAAAATGATAACAGTACAATAAACTATAACTGTGTTAAAAAAATAGTCATCTTAAAGGTGCCCTAGAATGGGGTTATTTTATTATTTTATAATGTTTTCTGGGTTGCCCTTATAATGTTAGTATTTTTTTAGATCAAAAATAGTCATAATTTATTATATATTATATTAATTAATCATAAGGCATTTTTCCTAGCCTGATTTTAGCCTCTGATTTGAACACTCTGTTTGAAGGGGCGTGTCTGCTGTAGGATTCAGTGTAACGGCCCACTGCTGTGATTGGCTGACAAGCGGGCATATGAAATAGCTACGTATTACATGTGAAACTCTCTCGAATACTTTTACTACAACTATTATACGTTTTTACTATTACAGCTATCGAGATTAAAGAATCGTGAGATGTTTTTAAAGTACTGTATCTACCAGAATATAAGACGACCCCTCATTTTCCAGACTTATTTTTTGGGAAAGAGACTTTTGTCTTCTAGTGATAATTCATTGGAAAAAAACATTGTAACACCATTCATTAAATATGTGGATTAATTTGCCACAAAATAAAGTGCAGTCTGTTAATGAGTTGAAGAGAGAAATGAATGAATAAGTTACAAACATTATTAACCGTCCTTTTCACAAAAATGCAATAATTATGTAGGCCTATGTATGTATGTAGCCTAATTGTGGTTAAGGTGGCCATACGTCCAGATTTTGGCCGGACAGTCCGGATTTTAAGCCCCCTGTCCAGCGCTGTTTTTTGTTTTCAATCCAGTTCACTGTGCGCATCAGTTCTATTAATAACCTATTAAAATCCCGCATATTGATAGCGGCTCCCTGATGCCCACAAATTAGTTCAAATCTCCTGGAATCTAGACTAGAGCCGCGCATGCGAGACAGAACATAGCCTACTGTATGTGCTCCAAAGCAAATCGTGTAGCACGTGCACGACAGAGAGAGAGAGAGAGCGAGAGACCTTGCGTTTCCTGTAGGCGTCAGTGAGTGAACGCCTGACAGGAGCCACTCAGTATACCTCTTGCGCAGATTATCCTTGAATGGCTTGTTGACGACTACATCCAATACCTGTAGCTGGCTTGTAATCCCCCCCGAGTATGATCATTAGATCGCTGTTCATTTTCCGCAACTTAGTTTTGACGGGGTCTGTCAAGTGTCCGCGGAATGCATCCAAAACGAGCATACCGGTATTTCTCTTCTTATGAAGAGCACCGCAGCGCCTGCCCCACACTAGTGAGCTTGTGCTGGCGCCCTCTACTGTTTCTCCCTGCTTTCTCCCCTTTCCCCCGTGATTTTGTCTATATCGCGAATATAAGACGACCCCTCATTTTTCAGCCTATTTTTAGGACAAAAACCTCGTCTTATATTCGGGTATATACGGTATTTAAATCTATTTCCATTAGGGGTGTGACGAGACGCTTATCTCACGAGACGAGACACGAGATTGGGTTCACGAGAACGAGACGAGACGAGATTTTTGCACAATTTTTCAGAAATCCTCAATGACAAAATTCATGACTGGAAAAATAGTATGCAGTGGCATTTTGGGTAACACTTTATTTGAAGGGGTGTGCATAAGACTGACATGACACTGTCATAAACATGACATAACACCTGTCATGAACATGAAGGAGTCTTTATGAATGTTTATGGCTGTTGTCATTAAGTGTCATTCGGTAAATTATGACACTTTTAATGCAAAGTTGACATTGTTTAAAATGTCTTTGTTATGACAACTTGACATTAACAAAGACAAAAATGTCTTTATTATGACAACTTGACATTACCCAAGACAAAAATGTCTTGATTATGACAACTTGACATTAACAAAGACGGAAATGTCTTTGTTATGACAACTTAATATTAACCAAGAAATCATAACCTGTCAACCTGTCACAAATATGTCATAACAGATCTAATTATCAAACTTCAAGCATTTTGCAGTGTAATAACCCTTAATGACATCTTTATAACTAGTACAATGTGTTCCACTTTACTTGAGGACAAGTAAAATATTCATGACACAGTTATAATGGTGTCATGACGGCCAAAGTTGTGACAGGTTGACAGATTATGATTTCTCGGATAATGTCAAGTTGTCATAACAAAGACATTTCCGTCTTTGTTAATGTCAAGTTGTCATAATCAAGACATTTTTGTCTTGGGTAATGTCAAGTTGTCATAACAAAGACATTTTAAACAATGTCAACTTTGCATTGAAAGTGTCATAATTTACCGAATGACACTTAATGACAACAGTCATAAACATTCATAAAGACTCCTTCATGTTCATGACAGGTGTTATGTCATGTTTATGACAGTGTCATGTCAGTCTTATGCACACCCCTTCAAATAAAGTGTTACCGCATTTTGCAATGTTTAACTAATAATCTTCTAATGCATGTCATTTCAGGTCTACTTTATGAGTATAAATTATCAAATGCATTGAAAGAAAACAATATACAAGCACTGTAAAAGGTTTTTATTGACTGGCTTTTCTCCTGTATGATTTCACATTAATCTCTTCAGACCTTACTGTACATTTAAGAGCTTTCAGAACTTCTGATTGAGGCTGTGTGTGACCTCCTAAATGAACTCTAGAAGTCTTATTAAGTGCAAACAATAAGTGCAAGTGCAACCATAATCAGAGTTAGCACACAGACTCTTTATAATTGTTTTGAAATTGCTGTTTAATTTTGCACCGGCAGTTATAGGGTTAATGCGGTGAGTTCGGGAAAGGCCGGTAGAGAAACGAGGCTGTTTGTTTGTCTCCACAGTTGTTCTTGCGTTCCGATTATAAGTTCAGAAACAGAGCCTCCCTTGTCTGTTGTTTTTAAAACATTACAGTACTCTCTCAATATTCGAAGTGCAAACTGAGACAATGGGCCCTATTTTAACGATCTGAAACGCAAGTGTCAAAGCGCAAAGCGCAAGTAACTTTGTGGGCGGATCCCGGCGCTGTTGCTATTTTCCCGGCGGGATAAATGCCTCTTGCGCCTGGCGCAAATCTAAAAGGGGTTGGTCTGAAGTGTGGTTTGGGCGTAACGTGAAATAAACCAGTCACAGCGTCATCCAACATACCCTTTTAGAGCAGGTGCGCCTGTTGCATGGCGTATTGTTATTATAAAGGCGGATTGTTATTATAAAGGCGCATTTACCAGGCGCGCTTCAGAATCGGTTCACAGCTGAGGAGATCGATGTTCTCGTCAGGGCCGTAAAAGAAAGAGAACTGACATTGGGGATGGGACAAACCCACCCAAATCAATAGAAAAAAATATGAGAAAGCTCAACTTAACTGGTAAGTTAAGAGTAAGGTTTTTAATGTACTTACATTAGTAATTTCGCAGTCTTCAGATTTTTTTTTCCTGGTTCAAGACGGACAAACTAATTTGTTAGATGTCCTTATATACATATGTGTCTTGCCACTATTGGGCAAACAGGTCTGATCCGTCATTACTACAATTTGCCTGAAAAATTTGGGTAAATGTGTAAGCTAGATTTATGCCTATTTTTTCACATCTTCATGGACACCACAATGATTTCTCTCGTGTGGTAATATATTTCCTTGTTATAATGTATGATTTGAAAAAAAAAATGTGTAAAAATCTGTGTAGATTAGGCCTACATGAGCAAAGTGTATGCGGGTTGTGCACGCTATACATTATGGTCAAGCATGCGCCCTTAAAATAGCATAATGAACAACGCGCAACGCGCCACTGACTTTAGACTAGGTTTTTTCTGGTCAGTGGCGCAATTGTTTTATAGAACAGCAAAATAGCATGAGGGAAAGTTTGCGCCGAAACACTCCTCCTCTTTGCGCTGAACCACCCCGGGGAGCGCAAGTGTATTATCTTAGTTAGTGTAGTGTGTTAGTGTATCTTAGTTAACCAACGTGCGTCTGTGGAGGGGAAAGTCCGCTTTGCGCAGGTGCAAAATAGGAATGATACATGCGTCGGTGTACAAAGTCAATTGCGCTGGGTGCAAGATAGGGCCCAATAGCCGCAAATAAACAGTCCAGAGATGGGTATTGGGAGACGGACTATTGTATGTTCGCGGCCTAATTTGTGCGCAATGCACATCAGCGAGCTTGTGTTTTACTTTCACTTTCGTGATCGCGCGTACTCTGTGTATAGGGAGCAGCGGTGCTGAGCGTGCAATCTACAAGATAAGATCAGACGTTTAGTTTATGTTGCGCAACGAATCCTCCGCCATCCTCGCGCGATCAGTGAACTGTGATTCGTGCTGCACTGATTGCAACTCGTGCTGGATGAGCACGAGTTGGCACGAGATCTCGTCACACCCCTAATTTCCATCACATAAAATGTTGATGACAGACAAGCAGATGACAGTCTGTTGATCGCGAGACTGAAGATCTTATCATTGTAACGCAGTTTCTGCACTCTCTATAATGCTTTCACCAATGCAAACACGATTATGTACATACAGTAAGAGCTTCGTTGTGCGGTGTAACGTGCATTTTTGATTTCATAAGGAGTTTGGCAAGTGTCCAGATAAACTCGCGCTGTGTGGAAAGATTGTTCTTTGATCGCTTTCTGTATAGAATTTTTTCACTAAGAGAAGTCTGCTTGATATTGTCCCATGTTAGAACATAAGTGAAATGGGCAGAGCAAACTAACAACTTCGAATTATACTGTTGACATTTCTTTTGTGTGGGAAGGGTATGAAAAGTCCTCACATCCCCTGCACAGCCTGGAACATAACATTTATCTGCCATTTTCCCTATGATCCTCGCTTGTTTCTTCGCCTGCAGAACTTCCGATGATTCGGCTGCGCAGTGCCTGGCATTGAACATGGGCTGGCATATGCAAATTTTTGGAGGCGTACATATTAATGATCCAGAATGAATAAGAAGGAGAAAACAATGGTGTTTGAGACTCACTTTATGTCATGTCCATGTACTGAACTCTTGTTATTTAACTATCCCAAAATAAATTCAATTTCACATTCTAGGGCACCTTTAAAGGGGTGGTTCAGAATTTTGGACATCGGGCCTCATTTCCAAGTGAGCCTTAGTGTTATCTATCAGTAGAGACATTTTTTTTTTTAAATTCATCCAGTCGTCCCAGTTGCGTAGTTGCCCGGTGCTAGGCTAGCGCGAATCAATGGGACCAGTTCTAGTATGCCATAAAACAGTTCCCTTTATCGAAAAAGGGAACTTCGAGATGCGTCGAACGACACGGTGGGAACGCCTCTTGCGTGATTGCGTCTGAAGCATCTATGCCAACTAGTCCAATGGAATGAGAGAATGAGCGTCACGGGCGGGTGACGTCATGAACCAGGAAAGGATAAGAGCACTTCCGCTGCTCGCCGGCATTTAGCTTCTGTTGCCTCAGCAAGCGATCTGTGTCAAACTGTCTCTGTCTATTTATTGTTGTCTGTTACAATATTGTCGGAAACGTTATGGCGAAACAAATGTACAAACAGTGTGTTCCTCCCTGCCCGCGTTTATTTAAACGGGTGGGGACACACACAGCTTTGTGGCATTTTGTTTGAGAGTAAGAGCATGCTGAGTGCTAACATTGTGAAAGTGAAACTACCAGATTAGCATGCTCTGCTCTCGCCTGTCACTCTGTATGATAGTGGCAGGCTCGCGATTCTCACGGGATGACAGGACCCGCGTTTGCCGAGGCGGCGCGGAGAATGCATTCCTGGGGATCGCAAAAGGATCTTTTGGAGGGGTGGGAGAACGGTCCGAGGGCCTTTTCTTCTTCCTTGCCCGGAAGATCCAGCTCTATCTCCCCGGTGTTGGAAGCACGCTCTGCGGTTTCTTCCGCTCGGGGAGAGAGAGCCCTTTTTTCCTTCATTTCTTCCTCCGAGGAGGTTTGTGTTGAGAATATTGAAAGTGAAAGCAAGCACACACACTGTTGAATTAGATTCGCCATCTATTTTTCCAGTATATGATGAACTGGTGGAGGTTTTGTCCCGTGCTGTTAGTAAATTAAATATTTAATGGCCAGCTGAGAAAAAGGAACGCTCGTCCTAAGAAACTTGACGAGCGTTTTCTTATTTCTATCACATTATCTCCACCACGAGGCTTCCATTTTTTCCCTGATTTACACTCTGAATATTTAAATTATGGAATAAACCGTATTTATCACTACTTTCAGCCCTCGTGTTAAATGTTTATTCAAGATTAGAGGGTTGAAAGATTACGGTTATGATATGATGCCCCAGGCTGAACAGAAATAAAAATAGGAAAATGCTATTTTTTCACCTGGTCCAGTATCATCATTTAAGTCTCTGCTTTGCTCATAAGCTAAAGAATCTCGCGTTTGCCGAGGCAGCGTGTAGGTTTAATGTTGTAATCAGAATCTAGCTCGGATCTCGCGTTTGCCGAGGCACCGCTTAGATTTCGAGTGTATTTTGCAAAAATAAGATTCTGTGGCTGGGATCTCGCGTTTGCCGAGGCAGCGCGTAGGTTTAAGCAGAACTACTTTGGTTTTATGGGTAAAGCTTATACGGCAGCAGGTCAGCTGGAGAATGTTTATAGAAATCTATATTATAATGCTCCAGGCTTATCAGGCCGATCTGCTGGGGTTCTGGATATAGCGAAATTTGAGCCTTCGGGTCTCTTCGGCGACGCATTCCATGCGGTCGTTGTTAGGTGATAAAAGATATATATATATAAAAAATATATATATAATAAGGTTTCTCCCTCGCTGTGTCCAGCCCCCCTGGGGCTGCTGGGCGTGAGCAGCCCCAGCCGTCGAGTTCATCATATTATGTGCACAGAAAGAGAGTGCTGCGTCTCGTGTTCCTCCATGTAGATACTGGAGACAGACGCAACCCTCTCAACCGAAGTCGCCTAAGCCTAAGCCGGATCTGAGGACCGTTCTTCAGGCGAAGAAAGCTTCGGTTCAAAAAAAAAAAAAAAAGGTTCTGATGCTTAGGCATCAGGCCTGTGAGGACAGCCCCGACCGAAGTAGAGTGGTGTACACCTCATTTCACGGTGCCCGTTCCATTTCGGGGTCCTCACGAGACCCTCCTGCCAACCCTGCCACCTCCGGTGCTTCAGGGCGCAGCGGTCTCCAGCGAGTCGCTGATGCTATGCTGCGGTACAGCATTGGTTTCGCGCCCTCTGAGGGGGGCTTTTGAGTAGTCAGGTCAGGTAGTTCCTGCCATTATGTTTCAGGCTCCAGATTTGGCTCCCTCAGTAACACCAGAGACCAGCCTCGAGGGGCTGGTTCCCTTAGTAAATTTTCTGGCAGCGTGGATGCTTCTGCCGAATATTTCTCATTGGGTCCTGCAGTTTGTAGAGAAGGGATACAGAATCCAGTTTGGCTCTCGTCCTCCTCATTACAGCGGGGTGCTGCCCACAGTGGTGCATCCCGAGCAGGCTCTGGTAATGGGACAAGAAGTAAAGGCCCTGTTAGCAAAGAAGCTATAGAACAGGTGTACTCACCCGTCAGAGAGTCGGGTTTTTACAGCCATTATTTCATTGTTCCAAAAAAGGATGGAGGGTTGCGTCCCTTTTAGATCTTCGCCTGTTTATTCGGTCAGTTCAGAAACTAAAGTTCAAGTTAGCTGACCCTCAAACAGATCGTGACCCAAATCAGATCCGAGGACTGGTTCGTCACGATAGATCTAAAGGATGCATACTTCCATATCTCCATCCTCCCTCAGCACAGGAAGTTCCTGAGGTTTTCTTTCAGGGGCAAAGAATACCAATATCGGGTTCTTCCTTTCGGCCTAGCTTTGTCACCCCGCACTTTCACGAAATGCATGGATGCAGCTTTAGCCCCTCTCAGGCTTCAGGGCATACGCATTCTGAATTATATCGACTGGCTGATTCTAGCGGAATCAGAGCAGTTGGCGGTTCGGCACTGAGGTGTCGTTCTCGCTCATATAGAGATGTTGGGGTTGAGGCTCAATGCCAAGAAGAGTGTACTTTCTCCAGTACAGAGAACCACTTTCCTTGGTGTGGTATGGGATTTATTATCCTAACAGCCACAGAAGAGCTGAGGCTAGGCCAGTCACGCACTGTAAAACAGTTCGAGAGACTGTTGGGTCTACTGGCAGCAGCGTCCAACGGAATTCCTTTTGGCATGCTGTACATGAGACCTTTACAGTGCTGGCTCAGGACCAGAAGGTTCTCCCCGAGGGGAAACCCACTTTGCATATCAAGGCACGCGGCGATGCTTTCGTGCCTTAGTTATATGTAAATTCTGGTTCTTAACCCAGGGTCCGGTGTTGGGAGCTCTTTGCCATCGAGTAGTGATCTCGACAGATGCTTCTCTCACCGGCTGGGGAGCGGTTATGGAAGGCCGCTCGGTTCAGGGTCTGTGGAAAAGCCATCATCTTTCTTGGCACATAAATTGCCTGGAGATGATGGCCGTCTTCAATGCGTTGAGACATTTCCTTCCGGACCTAAGAGGCCATCTTGTGCTCGTTCGAACAGACAACACACCAGTGGTCTCTTATCTGAACCGCCAGGGGGGTCTGCGCTCGCGTCCGCTTTGCAAACTGGCGCACCAGATCCTCCTGTGGTCTCTGGGGAAGGTACTCTCTCTGAGGGCAGTGTATATTCCTGGGGACCAGAATATAGGAGCAGACATCCTGTCGAGGCAGGAGCTGAGGCCAGGGGATTGGAGACTCCACCCCGAGGCGGTGGAGAAAATCTGGGAGGCATATGGTCAGGCAGAGGTGGATCTGTTCGCGTCTCAGAACACGACGCACTGTCCTCTCTGGTATTCTCTGACGCACCCAGCCCCCCTGGGTCTGGACGCCATGGTGCAGACGTGGCCGAGGCTACGTCTGTACGCCTTTCCCCCTGTTGCTCTGCTCCCAGGAGTTCTGGAGAGGGTCCGTCGGTATGGAATAAGCCTACTGCTAGTAGCACCACGCTGGCCAAGTCGGATCTGGTTTGCGGACCTGATCCTTCTGCTAGACGGGCCTCCATTGGAGATCCCTTTGAGGAGGGACCTTCTGTCTCAGGCCGGGGGCACAATATTTCACCCTCGACCAGACATGTGGAATCTTTGGGTTTGGCCTCTGAGGGGGCCCAACTTATAGATAGTGGTCTTTCAGCTGAGGCTGTTGAGACCATCCTAAGCTCCAGAGCTCCAGCTACGAGGAAACTGTATGCGCTTAAATGGAGAGTTTTCTCCTTATGGTGTCACCGACATCAGTGGGATCCGGTTAATTGTTCTGTCAACACAGTAATCGAGTTCCTGCAGGAGCGCTTTGTGTCAGGTCTATGTCCTTCCACACTAAAAGTTTACGTGGCAGCCATTGCGGCTTACCATACCATGGTGGGAGGTATATCTTTGGGTCGAGACCCCCTGATTACACGTTTCCTTCGTGGCACTTTGAGGCTGAGGCCTGCAATTCGCACTAAGGTGCCAGCTTGGGATTTGACTGTAGTTCTAGTAGGCCTGTCTAGGGCTCCATTCGAGCCCTTAGATTCGGTCTCAAGAAAAGTTCCTTACTTTCAAGACTTCTTTCTGCTAGCTATTTCGTCCCTAAAGAGAGTTGGTGACCTTCAGGCTCTTTCGGTCTCCCCCACCTGCCTTGAATTTGCACCGGGGATGGTCAAGGCGTTCCTATATCCAAAACAGGGATACGTCCCTAAGGTTCCAACCTTGACTCCGAGGCCTATTGTGCTGCAGGCTTTCTGTCCTCCTTTTGCAACTGCGGACCAGGAAAGACTGCACCTCTGTGTCCAGTGCGAGCATTGGACACGTATGTACGTCGGACATCCTCAATCAGGAAGTCCGACCAATTACTGATTTGCTTTGGATCACCTAAGAAAGGTCTTCCTGCTTCCAAACAGACAGTCAGTAAGTGGATAGTCGAGGCTATTTCACTGGCATACGAGTACTCGGGCCAGCCTTGTCCTTTGGTGGTCCGAGCTCACTCGACCAGGAGTATGGCGGCTTCTAAAGCCATATTGCAGGGGGTATCTCTTCAAGATGTTTGTGATGCGGCGGGCTGGTCCTCTCCGCTCACATTCGTGAGATTTTACAGTTTGGACCTGGATGCTGCCCCAGGTTCTCAGGTGCTGAGTGCTTAGATCAACAGACTGACACTCAGGTACTTGTAATTATGGCGGGTTGGGTATTCTCGTTCCCACCGTGTCGTTCGACGCATCTCGAAGTTCCCTTTTTCGATAAAGGGAACGTCTCAGGTTACTATTGTAACCATAGTTCCCTGAGAAACAGGGAACGAGACGATGCGTCCCCCTGCCATACTTCCTGCGTCCCTGCGATCGGCTTGCTTCGGCAACTGTCGAAGCTAAATGCCGGCGAGCAGCGGAAGTGCTCTTATCCTTTCCTGGTTCATGACGTCACCCGCCCGTGACGCTCATTCTCTCATTCCATTGGACTAGTTGGCATAGATGCTTCAGACGCAATCACGCAAGAGGCGTTCCCACCGTGTCGTTCGACGCATCGTCTCGTTCCCTGTTTCTCAGGGAACTATGGTTACAATAGTAACCTGAGACGTTTTACCCACTCCACAGTACACAAAAAGCAAATCGATTAAAACGCCAGACTATCGATGTAAGTGTCTGTTGAGAGAATAATGTTAGAAATCAAACTATCCTTCTCATCTTAATGATTGCATTACATTTACAGGAACTAGTTTCTCAGCAGCGGCGGAATTATACTTCGCTCCGGTTAGTAGTAACGTTACTGCGTCAAAAAGTAAACAGAACAGAAGCTCACGACAGTCGGGAGGTCTAGCTAGCTTAGTAATAATTGTTGAGGTAAACAAAGGCAACATGGTGATTCGGTGTGCATTTCGCAATTGCAAAATCAAACCTAATAAATGTTCATCGCGAAGTTTTCACAAATTTCATTTTGAAGATCAAGAAAGGATTCAACTTTGGATTATTTCTTCGGGCTTGGACAAGGAGACACCGGCAGAGATTCTAAATTTGGACTCTAAAAAAGGATTTGCAGTGACCATTTTAGACCAGACGACTTTAAAGAAGCATTTAATCGAAACAGTCACAGGTTTATGACAAGGAATGCAGTTCCAGCCGTCTTTCCAGATGCACCAACAGATGTAGCGCTACAGGTAATAACTTTTGTTAGGCTACTCTAGCTAGCTAATGGAGAAAGATCGTGAATTATGAATCTAGATTATGAAGCTAGCCCTTTCATAACTGATAGATCGACACTGACAACTGGTGCTCCGTTATGCACATTGGTCTGTCTCTGGAGGGGCTGTGCCCGGAAACATTTAAATTTTGGAAACTAGTGTCTAGCTCGTCTAGCTCCAGTTCTGTTATCTGTGTGATACGTTCCACTCCTTCCAGCAAAAACACTCGTCTTCCATCGGTATTTGTATACATTTTCTGCACTGGCACCACCAGTCTCCCGATGTTCTGTCCCAGTTCTCTACGGCATCTCCACTGGCTGCTGTCTCTACAGACATTCTTTCTATTTCTGCCCTTTTAGCATCCATCTCGAGTAATTCTTCATCTGTGTATTCTGGCTCATACATTATATATGGTTCGTTGAATAACTCACATTTTTCGTCTTCATCGTCTTCAAAGTCCAAAACAATGGTATTGCTTTCAAACGTTGCCATAGTCCTCTGTCTTGCTATTACATATATCAAAAATTATACTCTGTTTCTGTAGTGATGAGTGTCAGCGGCAGGTAAATACGAGTAAATACACTTGCGTGATTGTCGTGTGTGACCGACTCACTCGGTTGCCTAGGTAACATATCACTCCACCGCTGCTGTAGACTGTGCTAATAAATATAGGTAAAACAATATAACTATTGCAATGCGATGAAAAGGATAGTTTGATTTCTAACATTATTCTCTCAACAGACACTTACATCGATAGTCTGGCGTTATAATCGATTTGCTTTTAGTGTACTGTGGAGTGGGTAAAACTGTTTTATGGCATGCTAGAACTGGTCCCATTGATTCGCGCTAGCCTAGCACCGGCCAACTACGCAACTGGGACGACTGGTTGAATTTTTTTAAAAAATGTCTCTACTGATAGATAACACTAAGGCTCACTTGGAAATGAGGCCTGATGTCCAAAATTCCGAACCACCCCTTTAAGGTAGCTACAAGTTAAGTCAAGGTTAAATGTCAAAATAACCCCAATATCATAGACTAGAATTGCGTGGGGTGGGGGTAAATTAAGTGCGATCTGCTCTGACATTACAATCATGTTGCATTGTGGTCTATGGATCTGCCTGAAGTACACTGAGCAGACTCGCTCCCTCTGTCAAGGGGATAAGGGTCGATTCAAATTAACTTCCCTCTCCCACTTGACAAAGTTGAATGCAGTTCAAAACAATGGTGAAGTTCGCGAGTGTAGAACCACTCTACACTAAAAAAACTAAAATTTTAAAATTTTAAATCTCAAATAAGACCCAGAGAGAAAAAGTAGAGAGAGAGAGAGAGAGGAGAGAGAGAGAGAGAGAGAGAGAGAGAGAGAGAGAGAGAGAGAGAGAGAGAGAGAGAGAGAGAGAGAGAGAGAGAGAGAGAGAGAGAGAGAGAGAGAGAGAGAGAGAGAGAGAGAGAGAGAGAGAGAGAGGAGAGGGGGTGCACCTGTGCATTGCAATCAATCAAAATAAGAGACAATAAATGAGCTTTTATTGCTTAATCCAATTAAACCCTTAACAAGTTCAGATGAGCCTCTCGCTAATGAGTCACTCCACTTCCACAGCACATTTATCATCCCTTTTGCTACTGCACTCAGAGACAGCAATGGACACTCACAACCACATACCCATTGACACGTAGTGAATATTGTGTAAGAACAGATACATAACAAATTCTACAAACTTTGACTGCATTTTTATTCTGCGTTATTCTGAAAAAGCAGTTGAAAAGCCATGGAATGACCACGCCAAATACTGAAGTTGGTAGATAAAAATTATTTTACGAATTCTGTACTTTTCAAAATGGTCACTACTGTAATGGGCAAAGTCTTAATGTAAGATGTTGAATGTGATCAGCAGGAAGAGAGGAAACAGGTGTATTAAGTTTCATTTTTTTTAGATCAAATGGTTTAAAAGTTATAACTATTAGAAAAGTAAATTTTCGAACTGGTGGTGGCGCTATAGACTTGGTCCTAGAGGCTCCAAAATTGGAGAAAGAAACATACTTCTGTTTCAGAAGTACAAGTGAAAATGAACGGGATTCATGGCACGTGGTTTAGCAGCTTGCGCCACTCAGAGGATGCTGAATTAGAAATCTGAGGAGAGGCTTCAGTGTAAGAATGAGCACACATACTGTAAGCATGTTAACCAGATTTGCATGCTAAGATAGCTTAAAGGAACACTTCGACTTTTTGGGACTTTAGCTTATTCAACCTTTCCCCCAGAGTTAGATAAGTCCATACATACCTTTTTCATCTCCGTGCGTATTGTAAGTCTGGTTGACGCACCCACCGCTAGCCTAGCTTAGCACAAAGACTGGATGTAAATGGATATAGCTAGCACACTAATCCCAATAAGTGACAAAATAACGCCAACATTTTCCTATTTACATGTTGTGATTTGTATAGTCACAGAGTGTACAAATAACAAGGTAATATGAGACAAAGCCACTTTTTAAACGTTTAAATATGGGAACTATTTTCTCAGAAGGCGAAGCACTGCTACTTGGGCGGAGTGATAACCGCAGCACCCGAGAAGCGCCGTGGTGAGGAGCAGAGAGCGTGTCTCAGGTGCTGCGGTTATCACTCTGCCCAAGTAGCAGTGCTTCGCCTTCTGAGAAAATAGTTCCCAGTATTTAAACGTTTAAAAAGTGGCTGTGTCTCATATTACCTTTTTATTTGTACACTCTGTGACTATACAAATCACAACATGTAAATAGGAAAATGTTGGCGTTATTTTGTCACTTATTGGGATTAGTGTGCTAGCTGTAGCCATTTACATTCAGTCTTTGTGCTAAGCTAGGCTAGCGGTGGGTGCGTCAAACAGACTTACAGCACGCACGGAGATGAAAAAGGTATGTATGGACTTATCTAACTCTGGGGGATACAGTGAATAAGCTAAAGTCCCAAAAAGTCGAAGTGTTCCTTTAATGCTAATGAATCGTATGGTTAGCCTGATAGCTGAAGAGCCACATTAGAAAGAATGGCATCTGGTTAGCATGTTAACCAATTGTTATGCTAAGCTAACTAGCATAATGCTACAAATCCAGGCAATGTCAACTTTGGAGACGAATATCTCGCACACTAATCTACACTATAACGCGGTTTGAAGCACAGTCTCTGTCTCACTCTCACATTCACGCTCGCACTAGATTACGGCCAATTTGAACGAAATTGCGTTATAACTATTCGATCACGAGTGGCTCAACATGTTGATCTATAGATAAACTAGCCCGTTTCATCCCAAGGCGTCATGTGCATGTGACGCTTTTGACATTGCGTCGAAATCTCACGCACATGGCATCCTTTAGCGTCAATATGAGACGCAGATCCCAAGGCGTCATAACCGTAACCCTACTCCAGACCTAAACCTAGCCATAACAGTGCGTGTTATATTGACGCTAACGAAATGTCATATGGCGTCACCTATATGACGCTAAAGAATGAGAATGCGTTGGATAAACTCATCTTTCAGGCATTTGACCGACTGGGGGTGCGTTTCCCGAAAGCATCGTTAGCCAACTATGGTCACAAGTTGGTCGGAATTTCCATTGAACTCTATTGGTAACGACGGAACTTGCGACCATAGTTGGCCAACGATGCTTTCGGGAAACGCACCCCGAGTTGACACTTCAGCGTGAGAAATCGGGGGTGTGGCGTGTGCGCGTGTGAAACCATTCAAATGCGGGTGTCTCACGGCCAATGTGTGAGAGTTGGCAGCTGTGGTTACGGGAAGAAGGAGGCGGGAACCGGCGAACATTCAAAGACTTTAAAACAAATACAAAACAAAAGTAAAAGACAGCAGCCCCTCACGGACGACTGCTGTCACATATAACAAAACAAACACAACACAAGTCCAGGCCTAGCCTCTCTTGATCTCCACTGTCATCGCTCCTCCTTTTATGCTTCCGCTCCTCCATGAGAGATACGAGGCCGGTTGGTGCGTCGTGCAGGTGGCGCTCATCAGTAATCACGCCACCGGCCTCGTGCCGCTCTCTCACGGGTCTCGTCCTGCTCGCCACATACCCCCATTGCCCCTCGCAGGCTGGGGGGTACCCACGAGACTGCGCTCTACTATTTATAAACAAACTATATTATGCTTGTACACACTCGGTCTCTCACGCGCACTGTCGAGCGCCCTCTCGTACACACTTGGTGTCTTTAATTTCGACGAGCGAAAAGTAATGTCCATACTTCCAGGAGAGAAAGCTCATTATATCCGCACTATCGGCCATGCTGTGGTTTAATGCTCATTGTTCGATTGGTGCGATCATTGCGCCAGCATAAGGTCCTGCAACGTTAGATCCGAAGCAGCTAAAGTAGGCTTCTGTCTTCTTGTCTGCAAGAGTTCATTTTTCACAAAAGAGAGTAACGCGAGTAACAAACTCATTTAAATTTCAGTAACTGTAATTGCATTACTTGATTAAAAAAATATTTATTTACATGATCGTTATCGCTAATTAAGAAGTGGAATTACAGTAACACATTACTTTGTAGCGTGTTACTCCCAACACTGAAAGGATCTCAAGGTGACTAAAGACGTTACTGTAGCTATACCCATTAATGGACATGGTTCTTCCTTTAAAATAAATTCCAGCACAGCTCTATAACAAGCCGTAATGAAAATATCCTTCATTATAGATAATGCTTTAAAAGAAACTCTGTTTAGTTTAATAAACTCTTGTTTAGTTTAATAAAATGCTGAGTAGCAAAAACCACACCTCTGCGTCTCTTTTACATTTCAAATCTCTCAATTCTCACCCTCTCTAAAAAGCCAAGCTTGTTTTATTATGAGCTCTGTCGCATACTCTTTTTGCCAGCAAACTCTCCTCGGTTTGTGTTTTTTTAAAACGGGTGATTCCCCTAAGATTTAGCAGCTCCATGTCGACCTTTCTCGCTCGTTGTGACAACTATGCCACTCCTACATCATACACATGTCAAAGTAGCCGGAGAAACCGTTCTCTTTTTAAGGATATGACGAGACATGCACGGGTGAGTGACGTATGTACGCAAATTCCTGTGAAAACCATCCTGCCCAGTCTAAATTTAGTTAATTTTGAACAAAAGTGTGTACCTTATATAGACATTAAAGGTCGTACAACTTTCTAAAGTTTTATTTTAGGTTTTGATGTCCTTAAGATTATATATTTGTGGTATAAGTACCAAAAAACATCTCAATATATATTTTACAGCTCCTTTCTCTAGCTCTACCAAGAACAGGTCGATTTTGGCATGTCTACTTAATATTCATGAGCCTCTGTTCTGATTGGCCTGTTGTTTTCTGAGTGACCCACCATTGGTGGGGCTGGTGACTGAAGGCGGTGACTGAGTAGTCTGACATCACATTTATACAGCTCGTGAAAAGGCACAGCTACTTTATGCAGGCTGTGTGCATTTGTCTGTGGACCGACTGTTTTGAAACTTATTTGGTAGTTTATAGGGGTGTAACGAGATCTCGTTTTACGAGATCTCGCGAGACTAAACGCCACGAGATTTCTCGTCGAGGTGAACAAGTTGTCTCGTGAGTTGTCAGTGTGATGGAGCCTGAGGGTGAACTTCGTATTGAAGATCCCCCTGCCACTTTTAGATCATTTGTGTGGCAACATTTTGGTTTTCCTGTGGAAATAAGAAACGGCAAAAAAGTGACAGACAAGACGAACACAATATGTAAACATTGTAAGAAAACAATGCCGTACACCGCGGCTAACACGAGCACTATGCAAAAACACATACAGAACCACCACAGCGCTCTACTAAAACTAGCGACACCTGTGACGACAACATTAAAACGGCAAACAACTCTAAATGCCTTTTCATCTCTGCCACCGTCAAGTGCAAAAGCCACGGCAATAACGAGAGACATCGGAGTTTTCATTGCAGCTGATTTGAGGCCATTTTCTGTGGTGGAAAATCTGGGATTTCGGCGACTACTCCACACACTGGAACCGAGGTACACAATCCCATCACGCACGCATTTTTCTCACACTGTGGTCCCAAACCTCTACAAAGAAGCCAAAGTCAATGTTGTACAGATTCTGAAAGAGGCAGAAAGCATCGCCATTACGACTGATGGTTGGACTTCTAGGTGTACGCAGAGTTATATCACAATTACAGCCCATATAATCAACAGCGACTGGGAAATAGTCAATTTTGTACTGCAGACTCGCCCACTTTTTGAGTCACATACAGGGGCAAACATTGCTGAAGTTTTACAAGCAGCTGTCGCTGACTGGGAGATTAATAAACCAAACCATAGCATTGCAATTGTGACTGACAATGCCCGTAATATGGAAGTGGCTGTGCGTGAGGCAGGATTAGAGCCGCACATCAAGTGCTTTGCACACACGCTAAACCTCGCTACCCAGGCTGGCCTCGGTGTTGCGCGCGTTACTCGGTTGCTTGGGCGAGTAAGACGAGTAACAGCTTTTTTTCACCGGAGTTCAACGGCTGCCGCGTTATTCATCTCAAAGCAGAAGCTGCTACAACTGCCACCACACAAATTAATCATGGACGTTACCACCCGATGGAATAGCACTTTAGATATGCTGGTTCGTTACCTGGAGCAGCAAGCTGCCATATCAGCAGCTCTCACCAGCCCTGAGATGAGACAAAGTGCCCGTAACATTGATACTCTGGACAGCAGCGATATTTTGAATGCCGAAGACCTTGTGAAGCTGCTGAACCCTTTAAAGACAGCCACCACAGTCGTATGTGAGGAGAAGAGCCCCACAGTGTCTCTCATTGTGCCACTGAAGAGCATGATTGAACAGAGCATGGCTCCAAATGACGGCGATTCCCCCACCGTGGCAGACACAAAAAGAGCAATCCTCAGTAATATTTCTGGGAGATACAGCGGAGATGCATACAATTTTCTGTTAGAGAGCACTGCGCTGGACCCTAGATTCCATACTCTACCGCAGCTAGACCACGACCAACGCGAGTCTGTCTTCCTGAGGGTGCAGAAAAAGGCAGAACAATTGCAGCAAAATCAGGTACATCAATTTGAATTGCTTTACTCCGTTTGTAAGTGTGGAAGTGTGTGTGAATTTTTTTTCCTACTAGATTTATGTTCCCAGTACCAACTGAAAATGTTTAATGATATTTGCAAAGTGTGTGTGTGTGTGTGTGTGTGTGTGTGTGTGTGTGTGTGTGTGTGTGTGTGTGTGTGTGTGTGTGTGTGTGTGTGTGTGTGTGTGTGTTGTGTGTGTGTGTGTGTGTGTGTGTGTGTGTGTGTGTGTGTGTGTGTGTTGTGTGTATTAGAAACATGACAGCATCAGACTTGGGTGTGTTTGTGTTTAGAGGGAGAGGGGGGACTGATTTGCTGTTTAAGCTTAAAGCCAGTGTTTTTGCTGTTTAAAGACCACAGAGGGGAGAGAAGAGGCAGCAGCTCACTGTTCCACACATGGAGGAGAGGAGGCTCTGGGAGTCGAGTCAGAAGAGGGAGAACCTGCTTCCAAGAAGACAGCGCTTGAGGTTCTACTAGGGGACTCTTTCTCTAAGACAGACAAGTCCAGCAGAGGGACTGAGAAGGAAATTGATCTCTACAGAAGAGAGGCCTCTATCCCTCTCAGTTGCTGCCCTCTGAAGTGGTGGAGAGAAAACAGATTTAAATTTCCTTTGCTGTCTCCACTTGCCAAAGCATACCTTTCAATCCCTGCTACCTCTGTTCCAAGTGAGCGTGTTTTTTCTTCTGCAGGAGACATAGTTACTGCCCAAAGGTCTCAACTGCTGCCAGAAATGGTCGACATGCTTGTATTCTTGAAAAAGAACATGACCATATCTTAGGCTGTTCTGTGTAGTTAATTTATCTCTTTTTCATGCTTGAAGGAAAATTTTGTTTCTGTTTGCACTTGTTGCACTTTGAGAGAGCAGTACTTTGATTATGGATACACTTACTGTTTGCATTTAAAGTGTATTTCAGTTACTATATATTTATTTTATTTATACTGTTTTATATTTTTTTCATTTTATTTTTTTATATAATTATTTTTTATGTTCGATTTGTGGAAAGGAGTTAGATTTCTCATGTGGAATCGTACAAGGGAGAAGCCAGTTGTTAGAGTTAATAGCAAAATATTTTGCAGTGTTTGCATGTCCTTTTACTGCATAGAATTCATTAAAATAGAATTCATTAAAATATAAGTAAAATAACATTCATTACAAGTTGATTTCAAAATGCACCTAAATTGTTTTGCATTTTGTGATTTTCAGTTGAATAAAAGACTATTTTCTATTCATATATTTCATCATTGAGGATTTCTTAAAATTGTGTAAAAATCTCGTCTTGTCTCGTTCTCGTGAACCCAATCTCGTGATGTGTCTCGTCTCGTGGAGTAAGCGTCTCGTTACACCCCTAGTAGTTTAACAGAGTTACCTCTATTATCATGAAAAAAGCCAGGAAATTTCAGTTTTCAGTTTTGACAATATGGGACCTTTAAAATAATAATTGACATTAAATGAAATGACAAAAAACACGACAAAATGACTAAAACTTAACTAAAATTAAAAGAAACCAGAAAATATTAAAATATCTAATTCAAAATAAATTCAAAAAACTATAATAGTATGTCAGCGACACTAAAATAACACTGACACAAACAGAAAGACAGAATTTAATTAAGAAAAAATTCAAGGCAGTAAAAATTTTTAATCTTATGACTGCAGGTCTGAACAATATATATCTGAGCAATAAGAAAAAAAAAACTTCAGTAGAAGTCAGAATAACTATAAAGCGCTAGATCTTTTGAGGATAGCTGAGTGTTTACCTGTTTGTAGCCTCAGCCCAAATTCATTTAGAATGGCATGAAGCTTGTGGCTAAGTCTAAGTGATCATTTTGAAATCTAATAAAGCAATAAAGTCACATCAGGGTTTACAGAAGAATTTCTCTGAAGGTAATGAGCACCGACATACTTTCAGATGCTCAGATGGAGATATAATACACTTCAGGTCATCTCAGTTTAGTCTATTCTAGTGTAGACCTTTAGCTGCATTAGATCACTTTGATATTTTAAAATTTCTTCATGTCAATAAAAACTCTTACTAAATGTCTTCGATTGTCAATTTTGCCAAGTACTTCATTTCTTAAAGGTCACAAGAGAATAACAAAAGCATTAAAAGCCTCACTTAACTGAAGAAAAACTAATGCTGCCAACTCTGTGGGGAAGCAGAGGAAATACAGTTTGTCCATAATTGTGAACCTTGAAAATAGTATCTTCTTATTTTGTTGAGAATATCATTAAGTTAAGACAGTCTGAGAGGATATATTATTGTCCGATGCACACATTTATCTGTTGTGTTCTTAAATATTACATTTAAAGCTAATCTGTTATATGCAGGGTTTGAAATAAACACCCGCCAAAAATCAACTGTGACTGGAAGTACAATACTTCCTTACTGATACAGATGAAGATGAGAGCTCTGTCTGTCTGAGGACATTTGAGCATTTGGTTAACCGAAAATACATTGTTTTTCAACATCCTACAATTTTCGCAGACCCTGGTTTATCCTGAGACCACAGATTTGATTTGTTTTGTTCCATGTGACGTTTGATACTGTATTGATATAGCCACCTAAAATAAAATTTGGGGGAAAAGGATGAGGATGAAAAAGTAAGGGAGGAGATGGCTGGATGACAGGATTTTGTTTTAATAAGAAATTTATATTAAAAAAATATAATTAAATGTGTGTGTGTGTGTGTGTGTGTGTGTGTGTGTGTGTGTGTGTGTGTGTGTGTGTGTGTGTGTGTGTGTGTGTGTGTGTGTGTGTGTGTGTGTGTGTGTGTGTGTGTGTGTCTGACGTAGTTAATCTGTGTTTTTTTTTAGTAGCCAAATCGGCTGGTGAGTGAAAATTTATTTAAAAATTTTAAAAAGTTAATTTTAAACCCTGGCTATTGTGTACTAAATTGCAAAATCAATTTTAAACAAATACTTTTAATAATTACTTGCAGTGCACTTTAACCATAATCCAAAGGCAATAGAAGTATTTATGAAATTACATACAAAGATGTACTTAAGTGGGTCAAAAAACTTATTGCAATTTAAACTATAATATATTTTCATTTAATTGCAATTAACATGCAATTAGGTTCAACTTTACATTGAATTTATACTTATGTTCTTTAAAGTATATTATTTCAATAATAAGCTTTTTTTTAAGTTGGCTGAAGTGTACTTCTTTTTCACAGTGGTTTGCAGCTAAGAAAACACACTTGTGCATTGAGTGGTGCGAATAAAATAAGATCATGTCAGACAGAAAGAGAGAGAAGAGGAAAGAGACAGAAGAGGGAAGGAAGTACTTGATGACAAAGACCTTGGTGAATACTCTGCCCAGATTTTCGCAGCTGAATGGCATGCCAGGCATTTGTCTTGATTGTTCTTCCTGGTTGCGGCCGGGTTGGCGTGAGTCGCAGGCCAGATAAGCATCTATTATTTTTAGTGCTGAACAACGGCCCCGAGGGAGCTGGTATCCTGTTCATATCGACAAACACTGCAAAAGAACACAGTAGAATGTGATAATAGAAGATACTCAACAACAGGTTGGATGTCACATCAGTGGGATGACTGAAAACATGAAAGACTTTGCAGCTTATCTTTTTAAAAAATGGATTTGTGCTTTTTTTAAATGTAGATAATTAAAATGAGCTAACTCAACATAATTGATGCATGTATCCCAACTTATTATGGAGAGACCCCCCCCCCACCCCCCCTAAACAAGTGTTTTTTTTAAATACTTTTTTTTTGGCATGGAATGGTAATTTAATTACAATTATTATAGTTTATAACAAAATATAATGTATTGATTTATTTATTGGGTGGCACATTGCAAACTACCTCTAATTAAAGATAGACTCTGACTTAAAAAGAAAGAAATCCCCAATAAGTATGCACTATCATTCATCAGTTTGACTCCAACTAATGGAAGCACAGCATGATTGACAGAGCCTTTGCCTTGTGACTAAATTCTTGACATATGACAACATTTCTGAGTTTCTTTGAACACCAGGACAAGGCAGTAAAGATTGGTATGAACAGATATTGCTCAGTCTGAAGTTCTGAACAGGCCTGTCTGGTTGCAGTGACTATACTGTCAGGGTGAGAAGGTGACCAAGACAAGACAAGACAAGACCAAGACATCGCCAACCCTGGAAACACTGGAAAAATGTGTCTCTAATATAAAGTTTTTTTTTTTTTTTTTTTTTTTATATTAATACTTCAACACCAACATACAAATTCATTTTGATAAAAAAGTGCTGTATTATTCTGAATGCTCATTTTTAGTGTAATCTTCACTTGGCAACTGTTAATGGATTAACCGTATCAAATTCATCAGTTAAAAACAGTTGACAACAGTAAGCATTTATCCAGAATTTTAGATGATTTTTTTAAATCCTTACTCTTAATTGAATTAAATGAATTAAACTAAGTGTTTGCGCTTGCAACATCAGGTTCAATTCCCAAGAGAAAACACATACTGATAAAATGTTTCCTTTAAACACTGTAAGCTCCAATGGATAAATGATCAGCCAAATTAAATCATAACTTTAATTTAATGTTAATTTAATTAATAATTATATTAAATAATATCATATTATATAAGGTTACACTTTATTTTAAGGTGATGTAGTTACATTGTACTTATTCAAATAAGTACTGAGTAATATTAATTACTATTACTATAACTGTTACGGTTAGGGTTTGGTTTAGGGTTAGTTACTTGTAATTATGAATGATTTACTGTTCTATATAGTAAGTACATGTAACTACCTCACCTTAAAATAAAGTGTTAACACATATAATATTACATATACTATATTCAATCAACATTTTTAAAAAGACTTCCATTTGGTAGTATGACACAGATCTTAGCTACTGTATATAATGTATATCTTGTAATTCTGCTATAATTGTAATGTTGTAACAGTTACAATTTGAATGTTGTTAATGTTGTAGCAGGTTAACTTCAGTTTAGGCATTCAAATTATATGTGTTTCCTTATTTTTGGATATATATTATTGCATGTACCTGATGTCTATTTCTGATGTGTGACAGACAATATAAAAGTGTTTTATGTGTGACAGACATTATAAAAAGTGTTTTATGTTTGCTGATTATGTACTTGTTGGATAGAAAGAACGAGAGGGGGTGTGTGAATATTGGGAGTGAGGCCCTTTTTACAACTCCACCCCTCTTTGGTGAAATGTGACTGCAACTACAGCATGCTGAACGCTAAAAGGCAGAGAGAGAGAGAGAGAGAGAGAGGAGAGAGAGAGAGAGAGAGAGGAGAGAGAGAGAGAGAGAGAGAGAGAGGAGGAGAGGAGGAGAGAGGAGAGGGAGAGAGAGAGAGAGGAGAGAGAGAGAGAGAGAGAGAGAGGAGAGAGAGAGGAGAGAGAGAGAGGAGGAGAGGAGAGAGAGGAGAGAGGAGGAGAGAGAGAGAGAGAGGAGAGAGAGAGAGAGGAGAGAGAGAGAGAGGAGAGAGAGAGAGAGAGAGAGAGAGAGAGAGAGAGGAGAGAGAGAGAGAGAGGAGAGAGGAGAGAGAGAGAGGAGAGTGCTTTCCCACTGTTGACTGTCGGCAGTGTCACTGCTCCTTTGAGCTTTTGGCAGTAGAAGCACCTCCACTCACTCGCTCCACACACGCGGCGGTAACACGCTGACTGAACCTCCTCCACTTCAGCTCAAACTTCACTTCAGCGGACTGCTTCAACAGGACGGCATCTGCCTTTTCTCGGCTGGTCTTTCAAAAGCTTTTCTAAAAGTTCAAATGTTTTTCCCCCATCTCTCTTGGACCAGTTTTAACTCAGAATAAAGGGGACATTTTGTTTTGTTTTCCTTCTACATCTTCAGTTCAGGCACATATGTTTGCTTCAAATGCCACAGGACAGCTGGATATGCAACATTTTTTCAGGATGACTGAAGAATATATGAAAAGGAATTGATGCTGTTGCTCAATATTTGGAGATATGGTGGTATAAAATGCAAGATTAAATACATCATCGTCATGGCATCTCAGTCACTTCTTTGAAGACTGAATAGAAGTTGAGCACCTAGCTATGTCTATTCGCTGCTGCTTGTTTCTGATCCAGTTTGAAAAATCGCATACCTTGATCTCTGAATACTGAAACATGGAATCCCTGCTAAACAGCACAACGACTAAACCTCTTGAGGAGTGGACATCATTAAAGCTGTTCATCATGGTCATCATCATCATGATTATCGTCTTGGGTAACCTTCTGGTCATCATGGCCATAGCACGCACCTCCCAGCTGCAGACCACGACGAATATCTTCATTATGTCGTTGGCATGTGCTGACCTCATAATGGGGGTGCTGGTGGTGCCACTGGCTGCCATGCTTGTTTTAGAGGATAATTGGAAACTTGGTAAGACTTTGTGCAATTTATGGACATCAGTTGACGTATTATGTGTCACCGCCAGTATAGAGACCCTTTGCATCATCGCGGTGGATCGGTATATTGCGATCATGCGGCCACTACGGTATAAAGTGCTCCTGAGTAAGTGCAGGGCTCGAATTATCGTTTGTTTTGTCTGGCTGGTCTCAGCTCTTGTCTCCTTCGTCCCCATTATGAACAACTTGCATGCTGAGAATGAGGTTGGTTTTTTAGAAAAAAAAAACGACAGCTGTGCTTTTGTTACAAACATGCCCTATGCTATAATTTCATCAGTGGTTTCGTTTTACATCCCACTTCTCATCATGATTTTTGTCTATGCACGTGTCTTTCTCATTGCCACAAGACAGGTACAGCTAATTGGCAAGAACCGTCTGAGGTTCCAAAACGAGTGCATGGGAAATCAGGTACAGACGGCGATCCATGGCAACAACAACTTGCCTTCGATGTGCAATAATGTAGGAGGGATGACGGCAAGGCGGAAAAGTTCCCGCAGGCGACCGTCGAGATTAACCGCGGTGAAGGAGCACAAGGCGCTCAAGACACTTGGCATCATCATGGGCATCTTCACACTGTGCTGGCTGCCTTTCTTCGTGGCGAACATCATCAATGTCTTTAATCGAGATGTGGTGAACCCAACTGCTTTTCGATACTTAAACTGGTTAGGCTACATCAACTCCAGCCTCAATCCCATCATCTACTGCCGAAGCCCAGAGTTTCGTGCGGCCTTCAAGATTCTTCTTGGCTGTCCCTGGATATCCTCGCTGAGAATGAACTTGCTTTACAAGGAGCTTCGGACTCGATGCCCTTGTTTCCTGGGTTCTGCAGAGCCAGGAATGCCTGGATCGTTAGAGAAGCCCCCCACAACACAAGGGACACTGCCCAGGGAAGGGAGCAGCCAGAGCAGCTACAGGAGCGAGGAGCCGTCGCCGGGACCACCACACTCCAACGGCAGCACGTTCTTCAGTGATTTCTCCGAACCGGAGGCGGAGTTGTGAGTCTCGTTCTCTTCTTACGTCTGTGTTGTCTTGTGTATACTTGAAGACTACCTGTAGATAAAGAGTTTTACACTTTCCTTTATCCTTCACCTTGCTGAGATTTATTGTAGTGTTCACAATGTGTTTGATCAAAACTGTATGTACTTCTTGATTACGAATGTCAGTATAAGGTCTGTATTGACGAATGACTGAAATCAATGTCCCTGAATCAATGTCAGTAGGGTCAGATTGCTCAATATCACATGTCCAGTGAATTTTAAAACCTGCTGTAATCAGGTGACCTAAAGCTGTGAATGTGCTTGTGGTGACTTTTCTCAGGGGGATGCAGCCCTGTAAAAAGTGCGTCAGGTTTGTGCAAGGCAATGTTGAAGTTGTCTTGGGTTACAGAGCGATTGGATGTGTACAATATTTCAAGCAAAAATAAACGACTTGTTATGGTACTGCTTACGGTGGAATGTAAAACAGCCAGGTGAAGTTTGTGTGTAGGGGAAGAAATACAAGGTTTAAGCTAATAATTACTTGTTTGTATAGCTTTAATACACAGAAACGAGGGCCAGTTAAACCTAATGCAGATGAAGGTTCCCCTGGGGAGCTACAACACTTAATGTTTATAAGCAAAACGGGCACAAAGGAAGAATTTTTTGCTCCGGTTTGAACATTACGGCATTATCTTTAAAAGAACGCATGTCAGCAGAAAGGTATGAGGAATGGAACAGGACACAAGCTCTGATATGAAAGAGAAACCATGTGCTCTAAATCTAGCGCTTTCTCTTAAATGCCCAAGAGAACTGACCATCTAAAAAGAGGCAGACTTGCCTTTTGTTTATTTTGGTTGGACTTTAAATTGTTGATAATGATTAAGTAACTTCTTTATATAAAAAAAGTCTCTATACTTGCACAAATATGAAAAAAAGAAAAATATGATCATGAAATGTATCAGTAAATGTATCTCTCAAAAATAGCCACGACACTTTTGCTTATTTTTCTATCTTTTAAGTGTCACCCAGACTAATAGCAGCAAGAATAACAGTGCCTTTCCTAGAAATCAAAAATAGAAGCAAGAAAAAAAGACACCAAGTAAAGTTTATACAAATGTTAATCTAAACCCCATCCCAACACAAAGAGACACACAACTTTTAATATCAATCTCTTATATCATTACAGATTTAATTGTCTTCATCCAGACCAAAAAGATAATCAGTGTCCAAAAGGATATACAAACGCATATAGTTTTTTTTCATAATGCATTTGCCTTTGGAACATTTTTGTCTGTCGGATTTACAATGTAAATAGTGATCCGATAATTGTAGGGTTTTATCCAGAAAATGTGGTAGTTACTTTAATGACTCGCTGGAAGAGGCCAATTTTAAGATGCTTTTGTGGGTTTTCATTTGTACAAACACAGGAAATAAATACTTATACTACATTAAATATTTCCTAACAACAAAAACAAAACATTTTAAAAACGTTTTATTTTAAATAAAGCAGTGTCAGTGCTCTCATGTCACAGATAATAAAAAATTCTATATAGGATGTTTGATTCACTAAAATAGAATTGGATATCAGAATAGGTTTTGCTTTGTATATAGAGGCTTTTCAGGAAATACTTTTCCTAGAATGGGGAGACACACTTGACTATCACAGTACAGGGTTTACAGCAGCTGTTACAGGGGGCTGGGTGGGCAAGCCCTGGAGACATTTCCTAGCCACAATGAAGTGGAAACAATGCACACGCACACATATCTCTCATTCAAACACAGCCATGTTACACCAGACACCACAGGACAGGGTAATCTTAGTTGTTTTGCATTTTGAGTTGAGGGGATAATAAAAAAAGAGCATAATGCCATCTTTCTCTCATCAGAAAACTAAATAACTGACCAAAAAAATTCAATAGTTCAATAGTCCCACTGAATAGAAGGCACTTTTGTTGTGCATTCATTATAGCAATTAAGCATCAACAACTCTTTACATATAGTTTCAAATTATAGCATGAGAGTCTTAACTGATGAAACTGTATCTATATACGCACATGCATAATTTTACATCACAAATGCACAGATAATTTTTCTCTTGAGGACAAGCAGCTAAAACCACGACAGGCTTCATGTGAGTAAAAAGGTTGCAGTGGAGACCAAACGGCACAGGCGGAGAGAAAGGAACAACTTAAAGTAATTCTGAGCGACTTCAATCTCCGAATGCTTGAAGCTGTGAGTTCACTGGTGTCAGGTAGCCCATTTCAACAAACAAATCACATTATTCAGCGTATAGCTCACCAACTTACGAGTACATTGAGTAAAATTTGATCAGCCTGTGATGTCAGAAGCCCTTTCACGTAAACTGTGTACTTCATTCTCCGTACACCGTGACCAGGTCTCCAGTGAGTTTTATTTAATACGGGTGCAGCTAGAAAATTATGTCTAGCAAAATGTAATGAGACAAAATGAGCCTTTTGAGTATTTTTAGAGCAGTGTATTATGAAAGATGCCCTTGTGGACATACAGTATTTCAAATAATGACAGATGGAAGATAATGTGTTTTGTTTAACGGAAAGTCAATATTTTGCTGCTCTGTGCTGCTGATGGGTACATTTTGTGTTGCGCGCAGAAACACACAAATGAAGTCACAAGGATTGCTTTCTGTTTCAGAGAGCGCATTGAGAAAAGGGTATGTAAATTGATGAACCCTCCGTGAGAAAGAACTTTATAAGGACGGCTTTTTTTTGCAAGCAAATGTGCGTCAATTGTGTATTACTGCTGTAAAAGCTAAAAATGGATTTTTTGTTGTCCATAAATGTGTTGCTATCTCCAAATGAACTTGTATGAGTGAGAATGAGGTGGTTTCTGTAGTGTTTTTTTGGCAAGTTTTAGGGCCCCTCTGTTGCTTCTCTAACACCCCCAGGAGCTGATAAACTTTATCACTGAAACGCAACACTTCCGCCTTTGAGGAGAAGCTGTTTACGACCTAAACAGAGCGAGCGCAGCCAATGCTCGAAGAGAAGGCAAGATAGTAGGCAAACACTTAACAGAAAACCTCAATTTCTTGATGAGAATGAGCGATGCATTTTTTTGTTCTTTGTCAGGATTTCACAAACTTTATAAAAAAATACAATGAGAAAAAAATATTAAAAACCTTTTTTTTAGCCAAATGGCTTTTTAGCTAACACATTACATGATTACTTGATTAAGATGGTTGTTATTATAATAATAGAATTTAAATAATAATACAAATTACATAATAATATAAATTTTACAATAATAATATATGTATGCTTTTAAAATACCATTGTTCATTTATCAAAAATTGTGAATATGTATGTATTTTGATTTCTGAAAAAAAAAAAAAGATTGAGAATCTTATAACTATAAAGTATCAGACATATCCGGAAAATGACTCGTGTTTCAGTGTCTCAACGATTAACTAATTACTCAATGAAAGCTGTTTCATAAATCTTAAAAAGTTCAGGTTTATACAGTCAACTTCTTGCGCTATATTTGTCATTGCGTGCAGAAAACAAAGTCAGACATGCTATCGGGAGGATCTTTAAGGAAACCTAATTTAAATGTGCACAACAACTATCACTAGTGGTGACTACATATTCAAATATTATTGAACATTATTCACATTTGCAACTTATTTAGTTGATATCTGGAGCTTCTGTTTGATTGGGACAGTGTTCACTGTTTTTGCATCATAGTGTTGGTCTGTGCTCTATCTTGGCATATTATCTGCAAGAATCAAAGGTCAGTAAACATAGTCGTGAACGCAGACCTTACTCCTCCAATATATTTGCATAGTAAAGTCAAAGACTGTTTTGAGTGGAGCACGTCCAGTTGTTCTCTGCTGATGTTTGGCCAAAATAAACCAATTGCATTCACCTATCCATGCAAAGTGCAAGTTAGATGGACACATTTAAAGTCAAGTTTTGTTGGGAAAATAATCAAACGAGTTAGAAGACTAGACAGGGCAAAAATTATCTACACTGGAGAGCATTACTCCATAGGATTACAATGTTCTACTTTTAAACTGACCAGTTGTTTTGTTTTTTTTTTAAATGGAAAAGCTTTGAATCAGGATATTATTTCATTATGAGCAAACCTGGAAATTTCCATTCGCTGAATTAAAACATTTTCATCATGCCGTTAGACATTCTACAAATTAGGATGTCGGTTCCATCTGATCATGACTCCACTGATTGAAAAACCATTTGCGAATCGGGCTGTTACTGTACGGCTGTTTGACACCTGTGTGCGTATTTTCCTGGAGCCTGATTTTACAAACAGGTGCTTAATCACTGAATAGGTTTATGAGGAAGAGCACAATACAGCTGACAAGCCGAGGCTGGTATAATGGCTTATCTGCTCTCATCGCCTTCATTGCTGTAACAGTGGGACACCATGTTTCCACAGATCAGAGGTTTATCGCCACCATCAGCTACTGGTATCGCTCTCTGGCTACTGTTGATCTTTACAAGAAAGGGGAGCTAAGATTGGCTCTTGATTGATAAATAACTGAGTGGCACAACATGTTTCGCTTTGAGATCTCAAATCATGGAGCGGCAGAATAGAGGGAGTTAAACACCTTTCTTTTTTCTCTGTTCCATTTAAAGGGATACTTCAGACACGGCGATTAAAAACTGGTCATCATTTACTCACCCTCATGTCGTTCCAAATTCACATAATATTGTTTCCTTCCGTTGAATGGAAAAAGAGAATTTTTGAAGAAGATTGCATGCAAATACAATGAGTACATTTACAAGCAGCCTCATAATGCTATTGTTATTAAACTGGACTTCATGTAAATGCAATACTTCGATCACATGGATGTGATTAAGCACATAATCATAGCAATCGTAATAAAATATGTATATTTTATAAAATATGTATGTATATTTAAATGTATATTTATGTTGACAATGAATATGATGCAGTATAGCTATTGAAGGTCGAAAACATATTAGCAGATAATAAAACATAAGTAGATTAAAACAGTGGCCAGTAACACATATACCAGGAGTTCATCGTTTGTGCTGTGCTTTGAAAACTGCCTGTAAACTGGAGTGAAGAGGTTTGCCCATCATGAAAACATCTTACTGCGATTAAGTCCTTACTCTGATTATTGGAAATAATCACATTATTGGTGCACACGTAAACATGGCCAATGAATGAAGACCAAGCAGGATCCAAAAAACACCTTAAATGCATCATAAAAGTAGTTCATATACAACTATTTTCAAAGTTTTCTGAAAAAATGTAAAGCCATAAATAATTTGTGAACACAAATCAGACTGATTTGATTCCCAGGTTCAGCTCATTGTGGCGGAAGATTTTATATATTATACCTTTATGGTGCTTTTGCATCCATAAAACATATATGGGGGTGAGTAATGCATAATTATATTGAATTATAATTATATAAATTGTATTTTTTTTTTGGATTGAACTATTCCTTTGAAGTGTATGACATCATATATATCAAAAGTTCAATGATCATTAATATTTGAACAATTGAATATCCCCAGATGGCCTTTAGTTTCCGAATAACACCATCTGTACATGTGCATTGAGCCATATGTTGTACATCAGCACAAGCATGCCTTCAAATGATTGCTCTATCATTCTCTGTGAAAAAAAGCTGAAGCAAAAGAAAGAAGGGCAGAAGAAGTGAAGAAAGATTAAGCAATGAGGTAATTCTCTGCAACAGGATATGAACTCAATATGGAAAAGAGCTCTTTTAGCCACAATATAGAGTCAGCAAATCAGAAAGATCTAGCAGTCCCTATATCTGCCTGCTATGAGATTTTAGGAGAGGATCCCTTTCTGAGGACACCTGAATCTAAGCTCATAACTCTTTATCAATGGAGGCTGTGGCATCTGTTCAGTTTATATTAGGGTTTTAGCGATACCCTCATGTCACGATTCCATATCACAATATTGAACTCACGATAAGACATTATTGCGATACTCCAAGACATATGGAAAAGGTTAACAATATATATATTTTTTACTGTTGATTAAAATAATCAATGTGGTTTTACACAGGCTTGGACTTAGTGCAGTTAACGCAATGCACAGGACAATGGTGACACCAGAATAAAAATATTTATGATTCTGAAGCTGAAAATACAGAATTATTTTAGACGAACATGCTTGCACTCTGTCATTGGCTAGATATATTTAAAATAATGTCAATGACATTTGGCATTATCAGGAACCACAAATATTCCCCCATTGCATTATTATTATACATCTGTAACGGGGTTCAGATGTTATGGGAAGAAGGAGGAGGGAACCGGTGAACATTCAACACTTTATTAAATAAATAAACATACAAAAACAAAAGTATAAGCCAGCAGCCCCTCACAGACAACTGCTGGCCACACAAAACAGAAACAAAACACAAACTCAGGCCTGTTCCTCTCTCTATCTCCGTCATCACTCCACCTTTTATGCTTTCGCTCCTCCATGAGAGATACGAGACCGGTGAATTGTAAAGGTGGCGCTCATCAGTAATCACGCCACCGGCCTCGTGCCGCTCTCTCACGGCTCTCGGCCTCGTCCTGCTCGCCACAATGGGCTCTATGCACGGCGGTATTTCCGGTGAAGGGTTAAGGATGCTCGATAACTTCCGCCGATCGTAAGTCCAATGCAATACCAAGAATTTATATTGAATTTTATACTCCACGGTTATACTAAAGAAACGTTAGTCACAAAAACAGACAAAACAGACACCCCTCATTGTGTTATGCTTCTTTTTAAAATTATATTAAATAAACATAACTATATTAAAAATTACATCTAAACATATGAAAGTTCCGTTTCAAAGACGGGAGGACAGTACATTTTGAAGACTCTGCCATAATCCCGTTTTCCTTGGTTTTCCTCCGCTTTAATCTCCCCAACCGGAAACGGAAGAGCATCCTTGCGTCAAATGCGGAACTTATGCGTGCATATAGCCTATAGTAGTTTAATTTAGTACTGACACTAAATCTCTGCAAGGCAGTAAGTTAAAAAATCCTTTTTAGATAAAACAGTTCTCCTGCTTGCTTGGTAGGGTAGGACTTGCACGCATTTTCGGTCAACGAATCGTGCCTGAAATTTGTGGTGGTGAGCCAACAAGAGCTGCTCTTGTCTGTTATGAGACCAGCAGAAGGGAAGGCTGTTTCAAGCAGGGTTGGCCCACTAAATGTGGTTGCCTTCATCTTGGTAAAGAAAGTTTCCCAAGTTGCACGTGCCCACCTGGGTGGTGAGCTTCTCCTAAGTGAGTGTGTATTGCTCCCTCCTAGGCATTGACACAGAGTGCCTCGCTGAACATATGACAAATAGAGTTGGGGGCTGGGCGACACCTATCACGTTCGCTAGAGAAAAACTAGCCTATGTGTCGAACCGCTGCTTCCCGTGGGCTCACTTCACAAGCTAGTTTCACTGTAAGCCCGGTTCGAAGTATTGGCTTGCTGCGCCATTCCCCATCCTATGGACGCAATTATTGCTTCAGTGAGTTCCCCTTATTAGCCGAACCCTGTCAAATTCCTCCATACCCTTCGGTAACGGACGTGTGGGCGTGTGGTCACTGTCCGGTTGAGTCTCCCCCTGTCATAGGCTGGAGCCACCCCAGTGACATTGCATATGTACTGGCCGGTCATTCGCCCAGTCCATATGTGTATTCTCCACATGTTACCTGCGTTGGGCAGGATGTGGCTTCTGCAGTGTATTCCTTTCCATCGAAAAAGAACGCTTTCCTAGTGGTCTTGTGGAACAGCAGTGACTTCACTCCCCTAAGCCCTGTCCCATCTCCACCTCAAAAGAATGCGAGGGGATCAGGAGGCTTCTGTCTAGGCACTGGAAGGTGGCAGCACTAGTGGCGTTTTAATTGGGATCCCAATCAGTCAACACGTCAACTATGTTGAACGTGAGTGATTGAAACGGGGACGTCTCAGTTACCTACGTAACCCTAGTTCCCTGAAGGAGGGAACAAAGACATAGTCCCGTCACCACTATTGACTCCGGGCTCCGCTATATACACACTATATACTATACACTATATACACCACCGCTGACTCCGGGCTACGCTCGGCTCCTCAGCGAAAAACAACTGGTGTGTGCATCACCTTCTGTATTTATAACCGCGCCGCGGGCGGAGTTTGAGATGCAGATCTCGCACGCCAATGTGCATTGGCTCGTTTTAACAGTACTCGAAGATTACAGGCTCCCTAAGCGTGATCCCAATCAGTCGACACGTCGACTACGTCTCCGTTCCCTCCTTCAGGGAACGACGGTTACATACGTAACCGGACGTTCTATGGCATCGCTAAGAAACTCCTCTTTTTGGACCTTTATTTTTTAAGAGTGTGGGGTCACGTTGGCTCCAGTAAAAACACATTTGTAGAAACATAATAAAATAAATCAATCTAAAGCAATAGTAGGAGTCTCTCAGTGTACACCAGAAAGAGAGATTCATGTTTATATTATAGTTTATCAGTATAGTTATTAAACTGTTAAAATGGCCTTGGTGCCTCTCCCCAAAAGATCATGGGAGCATTATGCTGACAAAGGACTTTAATAATAAAAATTATTCCATATTTGCATACCACTTTTCCCACTCAAATTCAAATTCACTCAAATTGGGAGAAATCTCCGTAACCATATATATATTGCAATGTGAGTGTACTGTACTAATTATGAGATCATCAGGATTTCATCTTAACGTCTTATCCGTGGTATGTGTCTTTTTACATTAATGCCCCCTTACAAAACTGATACATATAATAATCAAGTCAAAACATTCCTCTGCTAAAATGTAGTATGTGTTTAATAATGCACTGGCTTGTCCATAATATAGATGTCTTGATTTTGGAAAGCAAACATGCACTTTTGATTCGACACTGAACTCGTTGAACTCTACTATTAGCAGATGACTGAATTTAGAGATCACATTATATATGCATTAAAGCTTATTACACGCAAAGCATCACAGGAGGTTGTTCCGAAAAGTCATCTTAAACTTAACGTGCTGCCTATGTGAACAATCATTTGTGGAAATTGGAGGATGAAAATTGTGATATTTGAGCGAACAGCTAGAGAATATTAAAGAGAGGGGATGTCACGGGGTTAAAAGGATAATAAAAAAGGATTTGCTGAGTGTCAGAAAGATGTGGTTTCGCTTGTTTTAGATGTCATGCTGAGATCAGAGTTCTCCTCATGCAGGCAAAATGGAGAGGGCTTTCAAACAGCAGGAGAATAATAACTCAGGCAGCTGTGAACGTCACATTCTGTTACTGAATCGAATACACAGTCAGGAATAAAAGAACGTAAATCAGTGTCTGAGTAGTTAGTCTACCTGGAGAGGTTTTTCTTCCCAAAGAAGAGATCTAGGTATGGCCCCATACCCACATCAACACTGTAAGATGCTTTGCAAAGCTGTCACGTACACAGCATGCGAGGGGAGTGGGGGCAGTAAACATTTCTCATGGTTTCTCATTCAGTTGCAGCAAATAAGAGTTATTTTTCTAGACTCAAAAAGACTTTTGACAGCTAAAAGGAAATTCCACCAATTTTTCAAAATGTCCTCAATATGTCGGTGTGCAGATGTAGACAAGGCCACTTTGTGTTATTACAGGCACCTCACTAATCGTTGGTCATTTAACAACAGCTTTGGGGAAAAAGTAGTAAAAGAAAAACAATTATCATGAGATGTAAAGGAAGCTGTCGCATTAACTAAACCAGAAATATATTAATCTTAATGGGTAATTATTAAATACTTTATTATTGCACCTAGAACCTTCTGATCTACCTGCTGGCTTTACTACATTTAAGCACTTAATCCAATTCAAGGCTGGATTAAACAATTAGACACATGTACGTCTGTTGCCAGGGGAGGCGATACTTTGCAGAGGATTATGGGTAATTCATTCTGCCTTACACTTATTACCTCAGTACTTGTTATCTGCACTCAGTGTAAGGATTTATATGACAAGGCTTTATACATCTCTTAGTCTGGTTCTCTAGAACGAATATCAAAACATAATTTAAACTCAATTATTTACTTGAGAATCAATAGACTTTTCAACCCAACTTTTCAGAAGGTTTTCAACCCAATACAAAATAGCATCAGCCAGTATTGTGATACAAAACATATGATTTATTTGTATGACCAATACATAATACTTTAAATTAAACACTTTTTTTTTAGATTTACAGCATCAGTATTAAAAGTATCGATGCTTCAAGATTGATCCTCCCATCCCTTAATATAAATTCTCTGAAAACAAGATGTTTTACAGTATCTTACAGTTTTGCTTATGAAGCAAATCTATGTTAAGGAATGTTTAAATATGTTAACTAACAAAAAGACAAATGAAGAAGAAATAATATGTGTATATTGGTTTGGGTCACATTTTGTGGTGATTCTTGTCTAAAGCATAGAGATACTGCTCATAAGAGTGAAACTTAATCTCCTGTGGGACTGCAAATAAACTTACCAAAATTAGTTTAAGCTGTCATTGGCTCAGAGCTTAATTCAATCTTTGGGTGACATGATTTGCATACCCGGTTGCGGGTGATCTTTCTGTTCCTTTCTCAGCTTTTCTCCTCTCTCATTCTGCCCAACAGCTGCGTAATAAAGTAAATATCTCTGCATTTCCAAATTTTTCATGAAAGCCAAGAGTAGAGTTTTCACATCAAAAGTAGAGAGGAGCAGCTGCTCCCCATCTCGCTTTGCCACATTTTATTATGGTTATGATACAGTGTGATTTTTGAGTCAGTGGCCAGCAGCTGTGCGGATTAGCCCGTTTATGAGGTGATGACATTCACACCGAAGCCTCGTTCACACTGACCTGGGTTTTATTGCTGGAGGTTGCCAAATGTCTGTATTACTGGTGGCTAATATGTTGGATGGCTAATATTAGGCATAGCTTTTGAAAATTGAACAATTCTACATGAGATTTGCTTGAAAAATCATATTTGAGCCTTATTGATGTGGCAGGAGGGTTCATAAGACAAAAAAAAGTTGGTAAACCCTGCTACATGGTACAATTATAGAGCGAACGTCAAGCATTTGGTCATTCGCCATGCAACACTCATCGCACACTCATCAAAACATGTACCAGAAAGATTGTTCTTGCGAAGTACACAAAACAACCTTGTTGGTACATGTTTTGATGAGTGTGCGATCGGTGTTGCATGGCGAATGACAGAGTGCTCGAAGTTCGCTCTAAAATCGTACCATGGGGTTGAGCCTTATTGGTGTGGCCAGAGGGTTCATAAGACAAAAAGTTGGTAAACACTGCCCTGTGGTATGATTTTAGGGTAAACATTGACGACTCAGTCATTTGCCGTGCAAAGCCAATCACACACTCATCAAAACAGGTTGTTCTTGTGTTTGTACTTTTGAAAATCAGCAGGTGAGAACTTCAATGTTCTGCTCTGTGAGGCTTTCAGTCTGTTTTGAGAAGTTTGCCTGTGATGAATGTCTCAGAGGTATATAGTATATAAAATCAGTTAAGGCTCATTCGGTTCAAAAAAGGAACTTGGGGGGAAAATGCAGAATGCCTCTCTAGGATAAGCACTGGATGTCAAAGGGCAGCTCTGTGGTTCTGCTATGCTATGATGCAGTAAAAATGGAGTTATTACCATAGGAACTGGATTAACAGATGGGCCGACTGGAAATATTTGTTCAAACTGTTGTCATTCAGCTACCGATGTTGAAACAGCTTTGTGTCAGCTCTACCAAAATATTAAATAACATTTGACGGGGTTGGACTAGGATTACCAAGAACTTCTTTTAGAAATATTTGTTCAGAACAAACTTAGTGGGATAGTTCACCACAAAATGTATATTATGTTATCATTTACTTACCCTCGTTCCAAACCTCTATGACTTTCTTTCTATTGGGGAAATATTTCAGTGGTTTTGGTTTATACAAAGGGTCCAAATCAACACTAAGCCCCTTTGACTTTAATCATATGAGCATATCTTTCAAAATCTTCTTCCAAAATATCTTCTTTTGTAATCCACTGTATCCAATGCAATTCATACAGGTTTGGATCAGCATGAAGGCAGTAAATATTTGTTTTTGTTTTTTTAGATTTTTAGGTTAACTCTGACAGTATTGATGATCAAATATGTACAAATACAATTCTTAAAAATATTTGTTGACCTTTAGTTATCATATTCCTCATTGGAACAAACTATCTAGCATTTGTTCAAGCCATTCTTGTAGAGTCCTGTAATAGATTAAGGGCCAGATTTATTAAAAACTGACAACTTAGCGTTAGAGCGTAATTCCAAAAAAAATTCTGCGTGCAAATAAAACATGCAAATAAAAAAAAAAATCTCAGACACAGCCTGATCTTTCCCATAATGACCAACACAATCTACCAAGAGCAGAGCAATTTAGTGTCTGGTGTAAAGGGATAGTTTACCCAAAAATGAAAATTACCCCATGATTTACTCACCCTCAAGTCATCCTAGGTGTATATGACATTCTTATTTCAGACTAACACAATCTGATTTATGTTAGAAAATGTCCTGGCTCTTCCAAGCTTTATGATGGCAGTGAATAGATGTATATTATGATGTATATTATAATAGATGTATAAGTGCATCCATCCATGATAAAAGTGCTCCACACAGCTCTGGCATGTTAATAAATAAAGGCCTTCTGAAGTGAAGCGATGCGTTTGTGTAAAAACTTATAGACTAAAATAACAAGCGTCCGGCAGACGGCCTACGCAAGTCAACTTACGCTTAATAACACTTAACGAATAATACTTGACGATGTATGACGTAGGATGTAGAAGTAGCGTAAGCTTTGACGCCTCTTGTGGTTCAAACAAACAGGGCTGGGCAACAAACTCAAGCTCCTCCCACATTTCACTTTTAAAATTACGTACGCATAAATCAATGCGTAAGGCCGTGTGCCGGAAGCTATTATTTTAGTCGATAAAGTTTTAAATATGCATATTTTTCTAACACGAATGTATCAGGGTTCACTTCAGAAGGCCTTTATTAACCTTAAAACCTGACAACGGACACCTCGAAGGGCATTAACCCGCTTATACCATGGTCACTTGCCAAATAAAACATTTTTAAAACATTAGTTTATATTTTAATTAGGCTAAATCTAGTTTTTTTCAAATAATAACTTGCCTGACGATTTATTTAGCAACTTGAGATATTTATAGTCCGCTCAGCTTGAACCCTTCAGGTTCAAAAATGCATTTTTTTTTTCATGAAACACAAAGGTAGGCATAGTTATTTTTTATTACACATAAAACACTATGGGGCCCTATCTTGCACCCAGCGCACGATCTGAAACGCAAGTGTCAAAGCGCAAAGCGCAAGTAACTTTGTGGGGGATCCCGGCGCTGTTGCTATTTTCCCGCAGGATAAATGCCTCTTGCACCTGGCGCAAATCTAAAAGAGGTTGGTCTGAAGTAGCTTCATTATTCATAGGTGTGGTTTGGGCGTAACGTGAAATAAACCAATCAGAGTGTCATCCAACATACCCTTTAAGAGCAGGTGCGCATGTTGCATGGCGGATTGTTATTATTATGCCGCATTTACCAGGCGCGCGCCAGGAGCGGTTCACAGCCGAGGAGATCGTTGTTCTCATCAGGGTCGTAAAAGAAAGAGAAGTGACATTGGGGATGGGACAAACCCACCCAAATCAATAGAAAAAAAATGAGAAAGCTCAACTTAACTGGTAAGTTAAAGAGTAAGGTTTTTAATGTACTTACATTATGGTAAAGGTGATTTCGCAGACTTCAGATTTTTTTTTCCTAGTTCTTGACGGACAAAATAATTTGTCAGATGTCCTTATATACATATGTGTCTTGCCACTATTGGGCAAACAGGTCTGATCCGTCATTACTACAATTTGCCTGAAAAATTACCAGTATACACTGGTAAATGTGTAAGCTAGATTTATGCCTATTTTTTTCATATCTTCATGGACACCACAATGATTTCCCTCGTGTGGTAATATTTGTCCTTGTTATAATGTATGATTTGCAAAAATAAAAACTGCTGCATCTGTGTTGATGAGAGAATCAAAGTTTATGCGCGTTGTGCACCCGCTACATTATGGCCAAGCATGCGCACTTAAAATAGCATTATGAACAACGCGCAACGCGCCACTGACTTTAGACCAGGTTTTTTTTTGGTCAGTGGCGCAATTGTTTTCTGGAACTGCAAAATAGCACTAGGGAATGTTTGTGCCGAAACACGCCTCCCCGCCCAGGGAGCGCAAGTTCATTTCCTAGTTTACCGACGTGCGTCTGTGGAGGGAAAAGCCCGCTTTGCGCGAGTGCAAAATAGGAATGATACATGAGTCGGTGTACAAAGTCAATTGCGCTGGGTGCAAGATAGAGCCCTATGTGTTACACTAGTCTACAATAACCACAGCCTCCGAAGCACCGCTGTAGGTCGACTCTCCGATCTGGACTGGAGAGCCGTCATAATGTCGGTGACAGGCCATCGATGCGAGAGCAGTCTGCGGGCTTACTGGGCTCCGTTAGTCCGTGAGAGACTGAAGATGAAATAACGAAGTCGCTGATTGTTGTATTAGTAGGCTATGTAATATCTAACTAACGTAAGATGTTTGTTTTGATAGAGCAAATTGTTAACGGATACTTTGACTGCCTATTGCTATGGTTACTCACACAGCTGTTGTAGGCAGCGCATTTATTTATTCATTTCGAATGGTAAACAGGCAGTTTCACCAGAACTACTTTACTAGGTGTCCTCTATCACTTTTTAACGGACACCCTGCAGCCAATCAGAATCGAGTATTCACCCAGACCATGGTATAAATTATATTAAAAAATATTATATTTTTTAATATAACTTCGATTGTATTCGTCTGAAAGAAGAATGTCATATATACCTAGGATGACTTGAGGATAAGTAAATCATGGGCTAATTTTCATGAACTATATCCCTTTAAGACACCCTTTTTTGGGCGGTAAATAATGGCACAAATACCAGTAAATTGACTAGCGCAAACCTTAGTAAATCACCTTGCATGATTAATTTTCAATACTCTCCCCCCATCTATTTTGCATCTGAAAGGAAAACTCCAACAAATGCATATGCAATAAAGTCAGCAGCAAAAACAACCCAGTTAATACAGTACCTTTTCAGCGCAATTTATTTCATTGCGTGTCTTTAGTAAATCCTGACAGTAGTTTTTAATGCCAAAAGAGGGTTTGTGCTGGAGCAAGCTGTTAGTAAATCTGGCCCTTAGTGTAAAAGCAAATAAAACTTGTGAGAACATTTGTCGATTGTGAGATCAGCTCCTCAACCATGCCAATACTGCGGTTTGACTAAGTGGCTGAAATTATATCAGTGTTCTGAACTCTAACCTCAAGGCTTAACAGCTCATTTACGATTAAACTGTGTAAACTAGATGGACAACAGGCATATTATGAAGCTGTTGGACCTACAAGACTTTTTTGGTCATCTAACTGTTTGGTACAGCTGGTATTGGAGCATGAAATCAGCCTTGGATGAACTCCATTTTGCTGAATGATGAGACAAAGCTACATCCATGGAAGCACATAATCGGAATATGGCGTCTTATTACTCAAAATGACTGCACAAACATTTATGTATACATTTAATGACACCAAATTTCATTGACAACGGAGATGGATGTGTCTGTGACAAAAAGCAAACAAACGAGAATTGGATTGCCACGAAATCAGTTGATGGAAGAGATGATTGGGCTGAACTAGGGCCAACCAGCAGAGATTGGATCATGTAGGTTTTTTATTTTTATAAAGGCCGTATCTGGATGGAATGCTCAACAAAAGTGTCAACCGGTCCTGTCATGACTTAGTTCCCAGTGTAGAAATCACTTCCTTGATATTTGCAGAAAGCCTTTTCCTCCGATACTGGGCAATGTCACTCGTCAATGCTTGTCAGCAAAACATAGGCGTTTTTCTTATGAGAAACCAAAGGGTGAAAAAATATATAAATGGAGTTTGTTTCTTATACTACTAAGCATCTATGAGAAGAATTCCATGTACTACATGAAAGGCCTTCTGGACATCCAAAGATGGATTTGAAGAATGAGCTAAAGCTAAACAGGATACTGATATTCCACCCTCAGTACAAGCTAAACCTTTCTATTTAGCCTGATATAAATCATGCTTTCCACTCCTGGTCTACATTTTATTACAATGGCAACCTCATTTCCCCTCAGGCACTGTGTGTGACACACATTGTGCTAAATAAATGACTTTGATTCATCTAAAATGGAAACACTATGCCCAGTGAGTGCAGTAAATCAAGGTGAAACTCAATGGAGAGTAAGATATGAGAGCGCATATGTGACTGTGTTTATAAACTCTATTTGTTTTTATAGGTGTGGTCAGAGTGGCTATTGTTAGTATTTAATTTTTAGAATGAACATAACAGCTAGAACATTATGATTTTCATGTTACCATGCTTGAGTTCATATTCAACCATAGAAAATACAAACAGTGCCTGCATATGTCGGCAAGAAGAGTCTTGAGTTGGATGGGGAAAAATGACTTTTTCTAAATTTACAAATTGTGCCATAGAATTGTATACTGAGATGCTGTATGAGTGACAGTGACTTGAGAGTACGGTTCAATTAATTGACCTTAGTTAATGCATTGAATAGCATGAAATAACAACCCCATAGCCTTGCACATGCGGTTTGGAAAATGCATGAATGAGCATAACCACAGTTGATAACACTTTACCTTAAGTACAAAACAAAATACTAAAGTTGTATCTATTAATATTGTTTATTGGACTTAAGCTAACATGAACTAACAATAAACCGTATTTGTATTAACTAATGTTAACAAAGATGAATAAATAATGTAACAAATGCATAGCTCATTGTTAATGTAACTCAATGCAAAAAAAAAAAAAACGCAGACACCTGCAATAACTAATGGGGCCTTAGTAAAGTGTTAACTTTACCAAAAATTTGCGTCCGAAATTTTTGCACGTTAAAAAATAAATACGACCTCACGTTATGTCAATCACGCTTGCACATTGCCTCCGAAACTTTCGTCCGTCACTAAAAAAATCGAATCGGATTTGATTTTCTGCATTTTTCGCATCCGTAGCAAGCAGTTTGAATGGTAATTTGACAATTCAGAGCCACCGAATCACGAATACGAAAAAACGCATACGAAAATTTCGGACTCAGTGTGAAAGGGCCTTTACTCACTCAAAATATTTTAACTTTAATGTAATATTAAAGGGTTAGTTCACCAAAAAATTAAAACTCTGTCATAATTTATTCAACCTTATGTTGTTCCAAACCTGTATGAGTTTCTTAATTGTTCTTAAAGAGCGTTGCCTTCTAATCGACTGAATGAAACTCCCACTAAGACTCCGGGGTCTGCTTTTCATTGTCACATCACATGGATATGGATGACGACAGACAAACAGATGCTGCACATTCTCTCAGTACATCAAAAATACCCCTTGGTCCTTTGATTCTTATGAGGTAATCAGAAATGAATCCATAATAGAGTGAGAGAGATTAATGAGATGAATGATTTGGGTGCCACTATAGAACTATTCCGATAAGCAGACAAAGCCAACAGGATATAATAATAGTGTGGATAATATGAATATTGAAATGCGCATTCATGTCGTGACATGCATTCGATGATTAATTTGAATAATTACACAGGGAATAGTACACCCCCACTTTGAAATTATAACATAACAGACCCCTTTGACCCCTACAGTGTCAGGTAACTCCCAAACCTCTCCATTTTAATGAAACGCTTTGTAAGAAAAACAGCAGTGGAAGCATGACAGGAGGGAACGGCTCAAGCTGAGTTAGCGAGATCACAAACGAAGAAATTCAAAACGTGTTCCAGGTGGCCTTTCTGGGCATGGCAGCAAGGAGAGACGTGATTAAAATATTTTCAGGTCATCAATCATTGAAGTTCACCATGTTTTACATCTGACATTTCACTGGACCATTTTCCCAAATAAAGCAGTGTCCAATATAGAGCTAGAAATGGCCAACATAACCATCTAACTTTACTCAGAAAAAGATATTTTAAACTAAATACACAGTTTTCAAAAAGTTGGGAAAATATCCCAGTGTTTCACACTTAACAGACTTTCGCAGACTAACCTGAAAGCACTGGCCAAACTCGCAACATAGGCGAGGCTGCACTGCCACTGACCTCTGCAGCTTGGGTGAAGTGGGCATACGGCTGATGAGGCTAACAGTAGCAAAGGACAAGGCTATGTATTGTTTTATATATTTTCTCAAATCTATGGACAATGCACCATGGAGATTATTCCATTTTGGAGCTCACAGTGCAACATTAGCCTTGGCTGAGTGTCCATGAAAAGCGTTATGAACACAAACACCAATATCATGGATCATGTTATGATGTCAATCAAAGCGGATGGTGCATGTCGAGGTAACAAAACAATAGTGCAACAGTCAGATGGCCAAAGCTCATTGAAAGTTTGTCCTGGGCCTGGGTGGTGGTTCACTATGGAGAAAATAAATGGGGGAAAAACTAACTGAAAAAGTGGACAGGCGCTGTTGCACTTTATAATATCTGGAAACCTCATGCATACATCTGTTTGTGTGACAGTAGCAGCAAAGAGATTAGCGTACTTACTCAACTTCACAAAGTAATCGAGACAATAACCAATCAATAAAACCTGGCTTAACTGACAAGAAACCAATGGGAAACCAGTATTCGTGACTATGCTCTGAAAAAACTATAATGCAGCTACTTTTGATTATTAGAGACAACTGTAGTGCTGCACGATTAATCGTATCGCAATCGTAATCGCGATGTCAAGCCAATGACGCAAAATGCTGCGATTTTATATGAAATAAACAAATTAGGGCTGTTAACACAAAGCATCTGTTCTTTTTTGTCATCCTTTGGCTAGTGTTACTTACATGATCCCGCTTTTATTCATGCGAGACAAGTTAAAGAGAGCGCGCTGCCTGTAAATGTCCTGACTGAAAGACGCGCGCCAGTATCATGCGCATGCACAGACCGCGCGCCAGAATACAGTTCTCTTTCGCGCTTGAACGAACAATAACACACACAATTATGCCAAAATGTCGTTTGTCGAGTATCTTCATAACATAAGAGCAGTCTTATGATGAACGCGAAGTTGTGAGAGAATGAGGCTCGGGTGTGTGAGATCCTCGACTCACACAACAACGGCTGCTCTTAAAGGGCCAGTAGCCAATAATGCTCTGTCAGTAAAGTTATCCTCAAATAAAGACCGGGGCCTTTATTTACCTGAACTGCAGATGGTAGGCGGCTTTTATTTGAAGCAGGCTTTTATTAGAGGCAGGCCTTTATTTCTAATTCGCGATCCCCGCCCGCCCGTCAGCCAAGTTTCCATGGTGACGCGTCATGCTTGGCACGTGTTCACCACAGTCAAAATAGTGCTGTATGACAGATGTAGCGCTTTTATTTCTAAATATTAACAAACTTGCTTACCATGTCATCAACTATCTTCTATTCTGACTCTCAATTCAGTGTAAGTGAGTTTGTTTTGTCGTTTAAAACCCTTTATAATTGATCCTGATCTGTAACGTGAGATGGGCACCGCAGTTCAGAGATTCCTGTCTGTTGGATTTGTACGTTACACAGCGCGTGAATTCTTCAGTTTCTCCCGAAATGCATGAAAGTAAGTGGCCGGTGAACTGGGAGAAGAATAGAGTAAACTTTATACTTACACTGTGTATCTGATATGAATAAAACACGTCGCCAAATATATTTGAATGGATTATTGCTGCGTCCATAGACACCATTGTGTATTTTACAAACTATAAATGTATTGTTTTGCTATAAATCTTATCTATTTAAATGTCTGAAACCTAAAATAAACGTGGTTAAAAACACTGAATAGTAGTTGTGATATATGACAAGCGCTGAGCGCGTCCGTCTTTGAGTGTACACTAATTTTTCCCCGGCCTTAATTTGAGACCGGCCTTTATTTGTCCGCGTTGACCACGTACCCGGCCACTATCAGAGGCCCGGCGTTTATTTGAATACCGGTTTTTATTTGAGGAATTACGGTAAACAAAGGGAACAGAGAAAATGACCCACTGCTCTTGACTAAAGAACCTGTTTAGCTTAAATAAAAATTAGTCTATATATAATTTATAATTTATGCAGCGCATACTGTTTGATAACTTTATTCAATTTCTGTATATGTGCTACATGTTGGAAAGGAAGGGCACAGGTAAATATGACATTTATTGTTTATGTGAGGATTGTTTGAAGTTCACTTAAATTAAAAGCTGTTATATTTTTTGAAGCCTAATAAAAAAAAGTAAAAGTTAAAAAAATCGATAGCTTTCAATTGTAATGATGTAATCACTGTAATGTTGGATGGCTATAATTAATGTTTAAAATGGGGGGGGGGGGGGGGTTATATGGCTTATTGATCATTATAGGTGTTATCAATCATTTAGTTTTTGTTGCTAGTTTGAGTTGAGAAATACACATTTCAGAATCATTACTAATCTGTGTGTGCATTTTGCTTAAGAACCAAGCAAATTGACTCACAAAACCATTTGTTTATTATATCGCAATCGCATATCGCAATCGCAATATTGACCTCAATAATCGCAATATGACATTTTCCCCAAATCGTGCAGCCCTAGACAACTGTCATTATTAGAGCCAAGTGTGAACACAGCCCTAGTTAATACTATTAACTCACAAAAAAACTCGATTAATGAATGAGTAAGTAAAAGCGCTTAGTTGAATGCGGTAGTTCACTATTAGCTTCTAGCTAGCTACTTTTACCAGTAACTACTATTTTTTCATACGTCTTGGAGGTATTGATGCGAGTAATGCATAATGTATATTATTCTAGAGTGAAGATCATGGTAACCCACTAGTAATGATTCAAGTACCAAATCCTTCAGAAGGAATTACAAATTATTTGGAACAGTATTCTAAAGTAAACACCATGATAACTGCCTAATAATGACTGAAGTCATTGTAAGTTTTTTGTAAGGAAATAGTAATCCTTACATCCTTAAAGCATTCAAGCACAAGAAGACGTGAAAGAGAATTCAATTTGGAACACGTCCACAGTTTGACAAAGATGTAAGAAGTTAGACTGGGCAACAGTATTAATTTGGTTATCCATTTTAAGGTTGCTCTCAATTAGGATACCCAAGTTTGTTACGCACAATCTCATATTTGGTTCAAATTTCTTAAGTTTAGTCTTTAGATTGTTGTAGCAGACACAATCCAAAATAGAATGATTCTTGGATTCGTTTAAAGGGATACTCCACCCAAAAATGAAAATTCTGTCATTATTTACTCACCCTCAAGTTGTTGCAAACCTGTATGTGTTTCTTTCTTCTGCTGAACACAAAGGAAGATATTTTGAAGAACGATTGGAAACAAACAGTTGTTTGGTTCCAATAGTTCCATAGTAGAAACCATTGGTTCCATTTGGTTCCAATGGTTCCATAGTAGAAAAAAAAATTCTATGGAAGTCAATGGTGCCAAAGTTCCAATCGTTCTTCAAAATATCTTGCTTTGTGTTCAGCAGAAGAAAGAAACTCATACAGGTTTGCAACAACTTGAGGGTAAGTAAATGATGACAGAATAATTTTTTTTGGGTGGAGTATCCCTTTAAGATGAGGAAAATTTTAAGATGTAAAAACACATCCACTTTGTCAAATCTTAATAGGAGGATATTAAAGTGTCTATGGATTCATTTGAATGTTATTACATAGTAATATAAAGTGGGACAAAAAATGTCTTATTCCATTGTATTTTGACAATTAAACCGAGAACCTTTACCTAGGAAAAGTATCTGGTCATCTTATATTCCATTACGCTGCCCATATCGCCCACCCACCTCCCCCCCCACCCACCGGAATTGTAACTTTCCACTCTCAGAATATTTCTCAATTTGTTTTTTCCTCTTTTCCTCTTCCTTCAGATAGCACATAAACGTTTGGTATTGTTTATGTGTTCCTGTGGAGACTTGTACAGTAGCCGAGATATGATCAGAATCTCAGGCATTTAAAGCGAAAGAAAATACTGGAGAAGAAGAAGAGGTAGGGCTCACAGCAGTGTGACGAGGTTAACGAGAGGGTGCTATGAGATGAGGGATGCTTAACTGAGAATATCATTGGCAAAGGTATCACTTGGCCAGCCAGTCTTCATTAGAGGAAGCCTCTAATTGAGGCATGTCGTAGACTGGTCTAAAACCTGCTTTAGCCATGTAATACAGTGGTGCTCAGAATTAATGGTACCCCTGGTAAAAATGATAAAAAATGGTTATAAAAAATAAATCTGCATCATTTATCCTTTTGATCTTTCATTCAAAAAATTGGCAAAATCCTAACCTTTCATTGAAGTAAAAGATTTGAAAGTGGGGGGGAAATCACATTATAAAATAAATGTTTTTCTCCAAAACACATTGGCCACAATTATTCATACCCTTTTATTAAATACCTTTTTGCAATCTCCTTTTGCCAAGATAACAGCTCTGAGTCTTCTCATATAATGCCTGATGAGTTTGGAGAACAACTGACAAGAGATCAGAGATCATTCCTCCATACAGAGTCTGTCCAGATCCTGCAGATTCCCAGATCCATGTTGGTGCTTCTCCTCTTCAGTTCAGCCACTCATCAGCTCAGGGAACTGGGACGGTCATGGCAGAAGCTTCATTTTGTGCTCCCTAACACATTTTTGTGTTGATTTTGATGTTTGTTTTGGATCGTTGTCCTGATGGAAGATCCAACCACGGCCCATTATAAGATTTCTAGCAGAAGGCGTCAGGTTTTGATTTTTTATCTGTTGATATTTGCTAGAATCCACAATGCCATGTATCTGAAGAAGAAGTCCAGGACCTCCAGCAGAAAAATAGCCCCACAACATTAAAGATCCAACGGTATATTAAATTGTACACATGGGATACTTTTTATCCTTGTGTGCACCAAACCCATCTAGCGTGTTTGCTGGCAAAAAGCTCTTTTTTTAGTTTAATCTGACCACAGAACCCCATGCTGTTTGAAGATCCAGTCGTGTCTGACCACTGAATATGCTGGAGTTTGTATTTGGATGAGCGAGGAGAATTTTTCTTAAAACCCTCCCAAACAACATGTGGTGATGTAGGGGTTGTTTGATTTTTTTTTAATATGCTTTTTGACCCCCAAATCTCAACTAATCTCTGCAATTCTCCATCTGTGATCGTTGGAGAGTCTTTGGCCACTAAAACTTTCATCCTCACCGTCCATTAAGAAAATATAGACACACGTCCTCTTCCTGGCAGAATCGTAACATCTTTAGTTGATTATAACTTCTTAATTATTGCCCTGATGGTCAAAATGGGATTTTTCAATTCTTTAGCTATTTTCTTACATCCACTTTCTATTTTGTGATGCTCAACAATCTTTATATGCACATCAGAACCATGTTCTGTGGTTTTATTCATTGTGATGAATGATTAAGGGAATTTGGCCTTTGTGTTTCCTCATATTTAAACTCCTGTGAAACAAGAAGTCATAGCTGGACAGTTTCATGTTCCTAGTCACCCTGGTGTGCTAAAAAAGGTAAATATTAATGGGAATATACTTCATAGATATTTTATTCATAAAAAATTCTAGGGGTATGAATAATTGTGGCCAACGTGTTTTGGAGAAAAATATTTATTTTATAATGTGATTTCCCCCCCACTATCAAATCTTTTACTTCAATGAAAGGTTAGAATTTTACCAATTTTTTTAATGAAAGATCAAAAGGATAAACGATGCAGATTTATTTTTTATAGCCATTTTTTATCATTTTTACCAGGGGTACCATAAATTCTGAGCACCACTGTATGTGCATTTAACTGCTGCGCCTACAGATTAAACCGTCAAGTCAATTCCAATTAACAGAATGTCTACCATCTACTGCAAATTAACCACCAAACCGAATCGTGATTCAAATATTTTTATGAAGATGCATCAGTTTGCACTCCTAGCTCATCTGCTACCCTAAGCAAGATGAGACATGACCCAAAAAAAACTAAAAACTGAAAGATAATACGGGTTCAAATTTCTTACACTAACATTCAAAAGTTTGGATAGGGTGATTTCTTTAAATGTTTTTGAAAGCAGTCTCTTATGCTCACCAAGGCTGCATTTACAATAAATATTATTACAATTTAAAATGACTGTTTTCTATTTTCTTATAAAGTCTCCCATTAAAATCAAAGTCCCCTCATTAAAATGAAAGTCCCTTCAAAAATCAAGCTTTTAATGTTGTTTATATGTCTACATGGTGTTATTAATATGCTTCAAGAAAAAACATGTGCAAATTCATAAGTCAACAGTATTGCTGAGTATTTTCTCCTTAAAACTGCAGTGAACCAAAGACAGTTTCAAAAACACTGTTTAAAATCGCTGGGTTTCTGACGTCACAAACTACCTTGTAACCAATCACGTCAACGTGTGATCATCAATGGGTGGATCTCTGAGCTGGTGTGAGTGAGTGGAGGCGGGGCTAATTTGCATATTCATAGAACCGCATACTCTAAATTAGGCAAGGATGTATGGGAGTAACAATATATAGTGTCAGAAAAATTTCAGGTTTTCAGAGTTTTAGTGTCAGTACTACTGTAAACTACTATATATAATGGTGGATATCATGTATAATAACGCAATGGGGGAAAATCTGTGGGTCCTGATAATGCCAAATGTCTTATGTTACCAGTAAAAAGTGGCCTACATTATTTTAAATATATCTAGTCAGTGACAGAGTTCAAACTATTCATTTACACCCACATTGTAACACCACATTTAGCATTTTAATCAACAGAACATTTTTTGTTAACCTTTTACCATATGTCTAGGAGTATCGCAATAATATTGTATCGTGATTTCAGTATTGTGATATGTATCGAATCGTGACATTATGGTATTGTTACACTCCTACAAGGGTAGAGATACATTCAAGCTATTTTAAGGCATTAAGAAAAAAAAAAGCTTAAAAATTTCATTTTGGTCATCGAAGATGAGTTTTAAGAGAAAAAAATTATTGGGGGGGAGGGGGGGTATTATTATGGACTTTAATTTTTTCCTGTGAAAGTAAAGCTTAATTTTCAGCATCACTCCAGTCTTCAGTGTCACATGATCCTTCAGAAATCATAATCTGATTTTCAGTGTAAAAATCAATTATTATTATTGTCAATGTTGAAAACAGTTATTGCTTAATATTTTTATGGAAACCATGATACATTTTTTTAAGGATTATTTTATGAATAGTCACTTTTGAGCAATTTAAAGCATTCTTGCTGCATAAAAGTCCTTTCCAAAAAATTATAAAATCTTTCTAACCCTAAACAAACTTTCTAACCCTTGGGACTGAATTTAATTATCAGTGACTGACCAGCATGCATTAGGGTGCCAACGCAGTTTAGATTTATTATCAAAAGCAAATATCTGTGTCCCATCAGTTTGAGTTGAAGGAATCTGCCATATCCAACATATTTTTAAAGCTAAGAAACCCTCAATTAGGGAACTGGCATGCAACAGGGGAAGGGGGTACTAGTCCATCTAAATAGCATTTGACAAGTTAATGCCTTTTACAAGCCAGTGAATGTCAGAATAAGATTTGCATTTACACATGCAGCCAGTGTCTTTGGCAATGTTGCCGTTCATACTGACTTTAACAGTGTGGACAGCATTGACCACTTAAATCAATGGAATATCATACCGCTTCTTTTGAATTTCCAAACATGTTGTTTTGTACAATGTTTTTAACCCTTAGAGGTGGCGTGTGTCATTTCTGTATCACCAAAAAATGACTTTTTCCCCAAACAGAACACTTCCCTGTCTGTGGTCAGAAACAATAGTACCGCTAATGCCCAATCTTGGTTAATCTAATTTTGCTGTATCAGACAATGGGCCCTATCATACACTAGGTGCAATGTGGCGCCAGGCACAAGTGTTTCTTGCTACTTTCAGTTTTTCGCAGTTATCTTTTTTTTCACGTCCTGAGCCACATTGTTTAAATACCAAATGCATATGCTCCCATGGGCGTGCTGGTCTGAAAATGACGTGTATTCAGGCGCATTGTTGGCACATTGATATGTTGAGGCAACTGAAATAGACTGTGCCATTGACCAACCAAAACCTGGTTTAAAGTCAATGGCGTAGTATTTATTTATTTGATTATTTAAAGGGCGCCTATAGGTGGACGCATACGTATAAAGATATGGTGGAATCTAGCTTGTCCCGTAGATGGTCTGCTTGCGCTTTAACCTCGAGCACGAGCAGATACGTTTTCTCTCTGGAGACCCGTTCAGCTTTTCCGCTTGCAAATTCCGCCATGTAAACAGCGAATCCGCCATGGCGTGAGCGCAAGTGCCTTATTAAAGCAGCACTATGCAGGATTTACGTTTTTGTCAAACAGTTAACCCCTACAATCGCTGTGGGATACTTGTACTGTCGTAAATATCACGCACACAGAGATGTCTCTGCACTCACGGCCTGATCCCCTCCCCCTGTACACCAGTACCGGTTCAGTAGGATGAAAGCTGTAACGAGTGGAAATAAGGTGTGGCCCCTTTAAGAGCTGTGCGCGCCCTGTTGAACTGTCGGCAGTCTGTATTGTATGTGCGTCTCGAACACGGCGCCGGGTTATTTCTGTTTGATGCTTATTTTAGCAGATCTTTCTTGCCGTAAAGCAATTCGTTACATCGCGAGACCTGATATCACGCGACACTTCCTGATGCTGCGGCCGGCGGGCCGCCGGCTCAAAGTTGCAAGTGCGTTTTTTCCGCTCACAGCCAACAGGGGGGGGACGAGACGACCACCATTCAACACTAAAAATCATATAAACATTACAATGACTCCAAAGCTGTTCGGTTAAGGTAAAAAAGTTACTTAGTTCATCTTTAAGGGAATGGGAAAGGACACTCTGATTGGTTTATTACACAATACGCCCAAAACACACCCATTATTTATTAAGATAATAGGGACAACCCTTTTAAGACTATGTGCTGGACGTGCCGACCATTTTCCCCGTCGTTAAACTAGCAAAAGAGGATTCGGACACGCCCTAAGTCCACTTGCACCGTGAGCTTTAGACCATGTGCTTAGATCATTAAAATAGGGCCCAATGTTTTGTTATAGCACCTACAAATGGTTTTTATACTTGTTTCTACATATTCATTTGGAGTAAGAAAAGTATTTAAAAAGTTACAAATTATATTGAAAAACATTACGGACTTCAGCTTTAACACGTATTATTTCTTTCCTCCAGCTGTAACCAAGTGGAGCAGGATGGCTGAGAGTCTCTAGCATGGCTGAAATGAAAGGACGCTGAGGAAGAAGAAACAGGGAAAAGAATTGACTTACATCACAGTTGGCGGGACTTCCCCAGCAGAGACCGCAAGGCCCCAGCGAAAACATCCATGAAAGCCATCAGGGGAGCCTGCTCCAAAACTGAAAGACAGAAGAGTGCAAAGATATAACCATAGAGAGGCAAGCGCAACGAGAACTTTCTCACAAACAGCCTGTCTATGGAGAGAACGACTGAACTGGTACTGCTCATGAAGGAGTGTAATATGGAAAATAAATGAATCAGACCAGTAGGTCCTCCAACATGTTTTTCAGTGCTATGTTCTGAGTATGGATTTCTTCAAATACATGGGACACAAGAACTCTAGACGTTAGACTTTTCTAAGCACAGTGTGTTTTTTTTTAAATATAAAAGGTTTAGATTTTGTACAATATCTATACTAAATTATTATTATTTATTTTAACCCCCACATTTTAGCTGTGAATGTGTAAAATACCTGTCACGTTAATATTTCTTTGTTGTACATGTTCAGTAGTCCACTGATTCAGTTTTCCCAGTCCAGCAACCTCGCTCTAGCGTTGCAAGCAAACCCTCTCCCGAGAACAGAGAGCGTGTAGACGGCTTCACCAATTTGCATGGGATTTTTTAAATATGGTTGCTGTTGTAAAAAAAAAAGTAGAGAAAGGCCAATTCTTCACTAACTCAAAATAGGGATGCGCTGATATTAAAATTCTGGTTGATACTGATAAACCAGATAAATAGCCAATGTTAAAATTCTACATTATTGAGTCTAAATAAATAAAAACTAAAATCAATTGTGAATTTGTAATATATCATATGAAAAATCTATATTTTGAGATTCTCTAAAGATTAAATTGTGGTGTTGACAAATTCTTACTGTATTTAAAGATTAACTTTGAGTGTTAGATGACGACAAAGGTAATCAAGTATACACAATTATACCTAATATTGAGGGATACCGATAAAGAAAAAATATATTACATCCAATATCATCCGATAATCAATATACCATGCATCCCTGTTAATTTTTTTTTTTTTTTTTTACTTTGGCACTCATCAGATTTATCTGTTTTGCTGACTAATGTTCAATGCTGCTACTTTTTTAGTTTATTTTGAAAATTCAGAATAAGAAGAGGGAAAAAAAGCTTTACACTCCTCCAACCATTACAATATTCTGGACTCTACGCACATTTTTTTAATTTCTTTTTTTAATTATAGGCCTACAACATAAGCAAGCACCTGAACCTCGTATTCTAGAATGTATTTTTGACATAGTGTGCCGAGAGGGAACACAATCACCTATTTGTTGTATAATATCACTTTCTATGCCTAATGTGATACTCACCAAAAATCGCATTTTTTCATTTTTCCTGTTTGCACTTATCACAATGCCATCTCATACCAAGTCGATACAGGCAACTTCCTATTTTACTGACTTTCTAGCAAGTATTGGACAGTTGTGGCAACTTTAATCAAATGATGGAGTTTTGATGTTGTGTTAACAGGACAAATATGAGAACAGGATTTTAGGTACATGTGTTTTTGTTCAGGTTTTTGATCAGGTACAGTGGTAGAGATAGATGTACTATTTAAGTGAGATTACAAAGGGAAACCAAAAATGAAATGTCAGATGAATACTTATTGATATGAAATACATTTTAGGCAAGCACATCAGTCTACCTTTAAAACTCTGTATATACAGTTGTATGTATGTGGGGCAAAATAATGTTTGAGCTGACAAAAATGCTCAAAATTATGAAATTAAAAAAGTCTATTAAAGATGTTATATTCGTTATGTGGGCTCAGAATGAGTGTGAGAAATAGGCCTACATGTATGATGGTTTAAGCTTACATCCATTGAATAAATGACAAGACAACGTGTTCATCGCTGATTTAGAATTTAAATGTGTACTTGGTAGCTTTTTCCTCTTTAAAAAGTTTTACACATAAAAAAGAATAACACTTTTTAAATCAGTTTAAAGAAATGTACACTCACATCATGAAGACTCCAATCATCCGTTGTGAAAAAAGAAGTTCACTTAATTGTATTGAATGTGCTTTTGTAGTGTACTTCAAATATTAAACTTACTGTATATGTGGTAACACTTTTTTTGGATAGTCCATTTTACTAACTTTGCCATGTCAACTTACTATTCCAAACCCTAAAACCTAACAGTATACTAACAGTCTAGTTAGTTGACATGTATACTTATAGTTAATAGAAAGTCAGTAAAGTGGATAATCAAAACAAAGTGTAGCATTCTATTTTTTAAAATGTACTTGCAGACAATATATTAATGAAATAAAAGGCCATTTAAGTGTACTTAAAGAGAGTACACTTTCATGTGCACTTTCACTTTTCAAGTGCACTTTGTAATAATGTCAAATGTTTTACTTTAAAGTGGTGTATTTTTTAATAATATTACTTTAATAGTCTTTTGTCATGCTTTAGAGTAGTAATTTTAACTGTTATTTGCTATTACATTTAAAGTTATTATACTTTAAATATATTTGTCATTACACATTTGTACAGATGAAACTGCAATTTAGTACATTTAAATACATGACATTTAGTTTACCAAAATCGTCTATAAGTACATTCAGCAGTACACTTTAACCACATTTTGAATACATTAGAGGTAATTATGGAAGTCCTACTTATCCCCCAAAAATGAAAATGATCCCATAATTTACTCACCCTCAAGCCATCCTACTTGTATATGACTTTCTTCTTTCAGCCAAACAATCTGAGTTATATTAAAAAAATATCCTGGCTCATCCAAGCTTTATAATGGGAGTGAATAGTAACTGAGATTTTTGAAGTTACAAAAAGCGCTTCCTTCTATCATTAAAGTAATCCATACGGTTCCAGGGGGTTAATAAAGGCCCTCTGAAGCAAAGCGCTGCATTTTTGTAAGACAAATTTATAACTTTATAAACTTCCGTACGTGAGTTGAGTTCTGGCTGAAGAGTGAACTCTGACACATGATGTAGTGACGAACTCGGAAGCGCAGAGGAAAGAGCAAAATAAAACACCAGTCACAAACTAGAAGTCTAAAATGAAAAATTTTAAAGCTTGAGTTGGTGCCCAGCACTATTTGTTTGAACCACGAGAGGCGACTCTCACCTGCTTACGCTACTCCTACTTCCTACATTCTATGTCACACGACTCAACTCAACTCTCTCGTGAACGTGTGGACGGGCGTTACCGGAAGCTAGTGATTACAGTTTATAAAGTTATAATTATGGATATTTTTCTCACTTTGCTTCACAAGGCCTTTATTAACCCTTACTTTTATCAGGGTGAATGCGCTTTTTTTGGGCTTCAAAATCTCAGGCCTATTCAGTCCCATTATAAAGCTTGGAAGAGCCAGGATATTGTTTAATATAACTCTGATTGTGTTTGGCTGAAAAAAAACAAATTGTCATATACACTAGGATGGCTATATGGCTTTTTTACAAAGGTATCAGTAGCCTAATAACAAGATTACGTGACCAGCAAAATACTTAATTGTGTTTATTCCCTCTGCACTTTATTAAAATTGCATCAGTAACTTAAAGGGATAGTTCACCCAAAAATTAAATTCTGTCAGTAATTACTCACCCTAATGTCGTTCCAACCCCGTAAGACCTTCGTTCATCTTCGGAACACAAATGAAGATATTTGTGATTAAATCTGAGAGCTGGATCAATCCTCCATAGGCTTCTAAAGGATTGAAACTTGACAGCCCCGAAAAGTTATTAAAGAAATCATTAAAAGAGTCCAAGTGACTACAGTGCTCAATCTTAAGTTTATAAAATGACGAGAATACTTTTTGCGTGCAAAAAAACACAAAAATGATGATGTTATTCAGCCATCTCTTCTCTTCCGTGTCATTATCCTAAGCTGTTGTCATAGAGTAACAGCGCAGCACTTTTTGTGTTATACGTCACACGTAGGCTTACTATTGGCCGACGCTGGTCATGTGTGTGATGCGTGTGACGTTCAACCAGAAGCGTTGCGCAATAACACTACGTGAAATCTCCAGGCGCAAAGAGAATACTTGAATAGAGTCGCTATTTTTGTTTGTTTTTTGCGCGCAAAATGTATTCTCGTAGCTCGATAAACTTAAGATCTCGCCACTGTAGTCACTTGGACTCTTTTAACGATTTCTTTAATAACTTTTCGGGTCTGTCAAGTTTCAATCCTTTAGAAGCCTATGGAGGAGTGATCCAGCTCTCATATTTAATCAAAAATATCTTAATTTGTGTTCCGAAGATGAACGAAGGTCTTACGGGGTTGGAACGACATGAGGGTGAGTAATAACTGACAGAATTTTTGGGTGAACTATCCCTTTAAAACACTTGGTGTTGCACTATAATGCAATGCATCCACACCACTGGACTGTTGCAATGCTGGCCTGGCTGGATATGCAATCAAACATCTACAAATGGTTCACATTGCAACAATATTACTGGTCTTCAACGAGCCCACGAAAGCACCTGTTTATCTCTCTGCAATGCTTATTGGTTGCAGCTTGCATCGAGTTCAAGATATTGGTGCTTGCCTACAGAACGGCAACTGATCCGGACCCTCCTCCCTCCACTCTGTTTGATAAGTGAGCTCGTGTTATCATCACAGAGTGGCTGAAAATCACTTTCCAGAAGGTTTTTGCTCACTGTTGCTTGCTGGTGGAATGATGTTCCACCCTATCTGAACAGCTGAATCCCTGAAGAGCTGAAAACTCATCTCATCCATGAGCACTAAACTGCACCCTGCTGGAAAAACAAACGGTAATCTTCTCCTGCTTATTCCTGGTCTAGCTTGTAATGTTCTGAACGAGGTCTGAAACTTCTCACTTTTCGTGTTTATCGACTCCTTAAGTTGATTTGCCTGTTTGTATTCCTCATTTGTAAAAGCATCTGCTAAATGAATGAATGTAAATGTAGGTGTCATAAGTCCATATGACACAGCGAAACATAAACAAAAAATGACTGAGTTGCACCATATATAAAGTTGTCACCAGACAGATATAGAATGCATGCGTGAGTATTTGTGTTTAACAGATCATATGTTCAATGTGGCATTGGACCAACCCAGGATGTGACAACACCCGTCTCACTCCAGCTCAACTGGATGGAAACAATTAAAGGAGAACCTCCATTCACAGTACAAGATGAGCTGACAACAAAAACGTGTGAATACAGTGCAAGGCAAAACAATATCCTTAGGAAATACGTCAGAACTGGCATATTTACCGGGTATTTGACAATACTTCAACGTCCTACTCTTGGTCAATGACCTCCACCAAGTTCTGAACAAAAAAAGGAGATACTGATCTCCAAACCTCCCACGCAGCTCAAAGTCATAATAAACAGCATCATGTCAGGAGGGAAGATGAATTTTCCTAAAGAGGTATATCAGATCATGGTTGAAGACGGACGGAGCTGCTCAAAATCTCTAAAACAAATAAATGTTGGAATGTAGGGGATTCAAGATTCAATAAGGGAATCAATGGCAACAATCAAACGGTAACAGATGTGTTTTTAAATCAGAATTATATGAACTGCTAAAAATGGCATTCAAAATTTGAGTTTAATGACTAGTATGAAGAAGAAATAAAACCTTATTAGTAGTAGCATAATAGGCCTAGTAGTAGTATTAAAATACTATATTGGCTGTTTATTAGTACTTATAAACCACATTTGGATGCCTTATTCTGCGAGTTTGAGGCAAAAGTCATAGTTAAAAGTGAATATGTTCCCCAAATAAAGTCTAACCAATTATTTATTCAATAAATGATATTAATGATTAAATATTACATTTTTAGATGGTGAAAGGGAATTACTGTACATGTGATCATTTCTATTCATGTTCTACCACGTTTAAAAAAGATCTGAATACTTCACTTCATTGACTTAAAATAGTATCAACCCAAACAACTCAATTTCGCAAAAGTATATCTGTATAACATAATTACTATTTCCTTCATAATTCTAAGTAATACTGTGCTTGTTTATGAGTTTCTGTGTTCCTCAAATAAACTGCAGGTCTGGGCAGGGTGCCGATGCCAAGATAACAGCGACATCAGAGATAACATAGATGAGTGTGTATTGAGTGGGTACACTATTGAGACTTACTAAAGAAAAAGAGAATGTGAAGAATCCCTCAGAAAAGACGAGGTAGAAATGTCATAGAGCCGGATAGATTGGTTAGCCATCTGATAAGCAGCACCGCCAACAGTCGGACTCACCTGCAAAAACAATGTGTACAAGAATTTCACTCTGAAGCATCAGTGAGGCATATGTGAAAATCATGAGACAATAAAAATCTTAAGAGGTTAACTACAGGTCAGAAGTCTTTCTTCTTCAATGATAAACAAGTACTCACACAGATTAAAAACCTGATGAAGAAAGCACTGTCCATCCACACATTTTAAACAGATACAATACTGCTCAATAGTTTGGGGTCAAAAAAAAAAATAAAAATTTATTCATCAAGGATGCACTAAATTGATCAAAAGTCACAGTAAAAACATTTTTGGTAACAGTTTATATTGCGGTTTCATTACATTAGGTAACTAGCTTACATGAATTAAGAATTAACAATACTTCTGCATTTATTAATCTAAATTAATGTCCATTTCAACATGTACTAATACATTATTAAAATCAAATGTTGTAATTGTTAACATTAGTTAATGCACTGTAACTAACAATAAATGAAGGACTGTATTCTTATTAGATTTAGTTATCAAAGATTAATAAATACTGTAACAAATGTTTTGTTCATTGTTAGTTAACACATTACTGTACCTAACGTTAACTACTGAAACCTTATTGTAAACTTGTTTAAAAATGTGGGGGAAAAAAAGATTTATTTTTCAAATAAATGTTGTTCTTTTGAATTTTCTATTTATAAAATAATCCTCAAAAAAATAATGGATCACGGTTTCCACAGCAGCTCAGCTGTTTTCAACATTGATAATAATCATGTTTCTTGAGCACAGAATTAGTATATTAGAATGATTTCTGAAGGATCATGTGACACTGAAGACTAATGATGCTGATAATCCAGCTTTGATAAATTACATTTTAAAATATATTACAAAAGAAAACATTTTAAATTGTAATAATATTTCACATTATGTTTTTAGTGTTTTTTAATCAAATAAATGCAGCCTTGGTAAGCAGCATAAGAGACTTTTAAAAAATAACACTACTGTAAATCTGATTATGGTTAAACAATGCGCAACAAATTAGATTGATAAATAAAAGTTCAATTCAACACATGGATAAACAAATCAAAAACTACTGTAATGATTTGCATTCATTTGATAAAAAAATTGTAGGGGCCGAGTACACAACGAGCCACAAAAAAATGTACAATGAAATAAACGAATCCCTATGAAGTGAATTTAAAACATTTTTAACCAGAAAATCATAACAGGGTTCAGATATGAATTACAGGGAACTTGCATGTTCAGGCAAAAGGTAGATACTCAGGAATATGACACGTGAACTTAATGACCCATGTGTGACATTTCCGGGTACAACAATAAAATATTGAAATATTCCTATTTATATAATACAGAAAGGGGGAAAAAAAAGGTAGAAGAAAATAATTTTTGGTTACTTCCACATGTAATAAATATCAGCACTCTTGGAAATCCACTAAGACGATCATATTCAAGGACCAAATAACATAATATAATACAATATAATATAATATCCAATTAGTATTCATATTTTAAAAATAATTAGTAATTAATTGTATTAAATATATAATTTGAGTGACATACTTTCTCTATTTTATTCAATTAATGCAAATTTTACTTTAATTAAAGAAAAATCTATGATTAAATAAATAAATACATTTTTAAAAAGTGGAAGAGAAAACTGTTGCTTGGTCATAGCATAAGATGTTGACATGTGAAACAGAAATGTAGTTATCATCAAACAGAAATGTAGATTATTATCATAGCATGATAATCTCTCTGTGGGAATTACACCCTCTGACCCCTGGACTTAAACATGTTTAGAAACGGCTGTGATCTGAAATATTATGATTTTCCCCTGTGGCTAAATGTTAAAGATAGCAAAAAACATACATACATACATACATACATACATACATACATACATACATACATACATACATACATACATACATACATACATACATACATACATACATACATACAGAAAAGAAAGAAAGAAAGAAAGAAAGAAAGAAAGAAAGAAAGAAAGAAAGAAAAAGAAAGAAAGAAAGAAAGAAAGAAAGAAAGAAAGAAAGAAAGAAAGAAAAGAAAGAAAGAGAGCGATATTAATGTGGGTCATATGTATGTCAAAATTTGGTTAACAATAATAAAACAAAATTTAAACAGCCATTTAGCTAAAATGCATGCCACAAAACAAAACAAACTTTAAGTTAATATAAAGTTGTATTTAAGAAATTACTAATAACTACTGTATGACAATCTTTCCACAACAACATCCTCAGGCAACACACTTGACGAGAAGGCATCGAGCGCCCTCTGGTGTCTGATGAAGCGTCGCGCACGCTCAGGCAAAAACACCTGAAGTTCATCACTAACAAATCCAATTGATGATCAGTGATCTCCGTGCTGTGTTGTTGTCGATGTGCATAGCACTGTTCATATTAAAACATCATAGTTGTTCAATCATTGTGCCAGATATTACTTGATATATTGATCTTGATTGTAGCCTATATTGTTGATTATTTTCTCATAAAAAGAATTAGGCTACTAAAACGCCTCTTTGTAAACAAACATTAGGGGCCGTGCTGAATCGTTTACTTTAGGGGAAGAAACGGTCAGGGACAGCGTTTGTGCTGGCTGAAATGACAAGCTGCTATGTCGAAAATGACTCTGTAACTTCAATCAGTCTGTCTGAGTTATCCAGCTCATCATCGGTGTCTGACAGAGCCTGTGTTCACTGGGGTAAGATCACTTCCCTCCTGAACAACGAGACATTTCGATTGCCTACAGGGTTTTACTTACTTTTACTTTGTGTTTTTTTTCTTTCTGTTTTGTCTGAAAGGTTGTGTACTCAGTGGCTCCGAGACCACAGCTGTCTTTCAAGCAGAAAATGATCTTCTGGAGAATCAGTTTTTCATCAAAACGGTATCAGTTCTTATCACAAACCCAGTGTTGGGCCTCATAGTAGCTAGCTACACCTAAACATGAAACCTGTCATCATTTACTCACCCTCATGTCGTTACAAACTCGTCTCGTATGCCTTTCTTTTTGCGTGGCACATGTTAATTCAGCTTTCCCTCAAATGAGTTGTTAATCGTTGTGACTGAATCATTAAGCAAATCCGATTCATTTGAATCATTCTTCAAAGTCAAATCTTTTCAACAATGCTCATGAACATAAACACAAAGGGAGCCGTGTTCTTTGTCTTTTTATTTGTTTATTTATTTAAAACAAATAAATAAATTAATTATTTGTTTACATTCATTTTTATTTAATGCGGTGGTGGGCTAAAAGCTTAAAATAATTTCCAGAAACTGTAAACTGGGCCTGGAACTAAAAGTTTATAAAACTTGTTGACGCTTTTGTCGTTTGACTTTATAAAAGACTTAATTTACCTTTTGTGTTTTACAGGTCATTTGCATTTCGTTATCTGAGGGCGAGTAAATAATGACTTACATTTTCGGATGAAATATTAAAAAGGCATTGATAAAGTGAATGAGTGGGCCTGATAACCTTCACGCAAATCATGTTATTTATTACTCTGAAGTGTCCTGATTTCTGTTTTCACAGATATGCCTTAGTGAGGAAGCTGGAGATGAGATGCATATTGTGTCCGTCTGTGACGGTGTCGGAGCTTCCAAACCATTGCCTATTGCCACTCTCCGCCACTGCATGCCAATGGTGAATTTATTATTGTCGCTGATTGATTGACAACTTACTTCTAATCATAAATGTACATGAGTGAATTTTTTGTCATACTGTATGTTGCAGATCAGTTTTCCTGGTATGGAGCTCATCCCACCTGTCACCTTTAAACTGTGCTCTGGTAAAGGACCTGTGTTCATCTCTGCTCAGCATGTCACATGTAAGAGTTTGCATTAGAATACTTGTATTCTATTTTCTGTATTTTCCAGGGTTGGACAAAACTCACTGTTTTTCAAAAAATGACAAAGATTGCACTGAACTGCAATTCATAGAAATTGATCATGGCTACACAACAGAGGACTTTCCTTGGGCCAACACAATTTTTGCCACAAAAATTAAATACAATTTTAATTCAAATTTTCTAAAGTAATATTCAGTAATAATAGAAATTTCAAACTATGAAAATAAATAAAACAAATTTTAATTTAAAACAATAAAATTTTTAATGTTGCCTTACAGCACTACAAAATATTTCTCAATTCATTCAGATGACCTTAAAATTATCGGTGAAATGGATGATTGTGTCATTTTCCCCAATGCTCCACGTATGAAAATGTTTTATTTAAAAAGAAGAAAAATTCTAAATAATAGTAATGAGGATAATAATAGTTCTTAAATTCAAATTTCAATTACAAATCTGTATTCTCTTTATATCAATTTAAATTTACTAAATTATTTATAGGCATTTCCAATAGAGTTTAACATTCGGGTTCCGGAAGTAAAAACTGTACATTGATTTTGAACAATAACTTATAAACCTTTAAAGGACTACAAGGTTGTTACTCTATGGTATTTGCCTCTGCTGAAGGCATCAGCCCGCATTATTTAACCTTCTTTTTTTAAATATCATGTTTAACAACGGTATTCCTGATGTAAAACTACATTACCCATGATGCTCTACAGAAAAGGAATCCCCAAAAAAGCTCTTTAGCTCCTCCCACTCCCATGAATGACTGCGAAATAATTGAGTCGATCTCTCTCTATGCTCAAAATACTTAAATGTCTCCATAGGCATATTCTGCAATAAACTTAAAATATATTATTTTTACATATAGTCAACATTTGTAAATGAGGAGTTTTATAAATCCCTATGGGATAAATGAATGGGAGAAAAATACTTCTGGAACCAGCACTGTTGCATTCTATTCAATTTCAATTTTAAATGGTGCTCAACCATGCTAAAAATTAATTTCTACCTTTTTGCAGTGAATCCTATTGAAATGACTGAAGGAGAAGAGGGTGAGGATGAAGAGGATGAAGATGGTTGAATGCCAGTGATGAGAGCTTATTTTGACAGTTTGAACCATGGATCCTGTGTGACGACCGTATGCATCAGTGTTTGTTTCTAAAGCATCATAGTGGTGCTCAATGTTGACAAACTGTATTAACTTCAAGTGTTTTAATGCTAATGAAAAACTGTAAAATAATAAAATATGAGTGTAAATAATACCACACTTTTATATGATGTATTTTTCCTCATCTGTAGACTGAGATATGCATACCTTATAAAGCACAAAATAACAAATAAAAAAGACACAACTGACTCAAGAAATAAAGTATATACCGTGCCAAAGGAACAGTTCATGTGACCGGATTAATCTGTCCTTTGACAGAATGTTGTAAATTGTCAAATTAATTTTTTGTTTATTTAGCAGTGACCACCACAGATGAACTAGCTTGGTGGGGGTATCCCTTGTGAAAAAGAAGTGTGCTTAATTGTCTTGAAAGCGTACTTTTTGTGTGCTAAAACTCATAAAAATATACTTTTTGAAAAGTGTACTTGCAGATAATATAATATAATTAAAATCAAAGACTACTTAAGTTTTACTTAAAGTACACTTGCATCACAATATTTATAAACACACTTAAGTGCACTTTTAAAAATGCACTTTGTAATAATGTCAAATTAAGTTTTACTTAAAGAAAGTACACTTTCATGATCATATTTATAAACACGCTTAACTGCACTTTTTACAAATGCACTTTGTAATAATATCTAATTAAGCTTAACTTAAAGTACACTTTCATGACAATATTTCTAAACACACTTAAGTGTGCTTTTTAAAAATACACTTTGTAATTATGTCAAATTAAAGGTTGTGTAGGTAAGACATTTATAAAAAAAAATTCAAAATTTGTTTAGACTTTCTATATATATCAATGCATAATTAAAATCTAAGTACTCTGAAAAAGAAAGTATAAAAATCGAGTGTCTGTAGACCTCTCACGACTGTTTTAAAGACAGCTCATTATTTCCATTCACTTCACCCCTCCCTTCTGGTCTCCTTCCAAAGCCACACCCCCAAAACACATGAACGCGCAACTCTGACAGCTGAGCTGAAGACGCATTATTTACCTGAGACGAGCGAAGAGTAGAGGAACGAGTGCATGTAGTGACATCATGTCAGACACACATGTAAATAAAAAAATCTAACTTTATCATTATGAAGTTAAACAAATAAGTTGTATTTTATTACTCACTATCAAACTAGCATATTGATATTGGTAAACTTTACAATATATATTTATTGATTCGCTAACGAGCTAGTTATCTATAAGGCAAAGCTAAACACAGGTTGCGTGATACACGTTGTTCCATTGCCATCATTTACACTGTGATGTAGATGAATTTCGTGTAAGATTTATAACATATATATGATGTTCTGCATGTAAGAGTTTGCTTGATGAAAGCATAGTTGATTCTGATGAGGACTACACTCCTGAGACAAGTACCACATCGTCAGCTCGAGGACAGAACCGTGGTCGAGGGCGAAGCAGAGGAGGTCGTGCAAGAGGTCGTGCTACTAGGGTATTCGCCGATATTCACCCGAGTTTTATTTCTTTGTTTATCCAACAACTTTTTGTTCATTACCTTTTCTTGTAATGTAAATGACTTCCTTTTTTTGACTGGGTTGCCTTCGTGAACTGCAAATGTGGACTTAGATTGGTCTTTCTCTGCCATTGTTTTGGTAATCCTAGGTTCCGTGGCTCTTGAATTACACAAACCAAACGAGTGCGCGCAAAAGGGCAGGTCCTGTGTGGCGAAGGGGTGGTTGCCATGGTTGCGAGAGAGTGACAGTCGCCTAGGCCAATCCGTTGTTTCGTCCCGGTTCGAAATAATGAGCTGTGTTTAATGCAGATTAAACGGTCTAGAGTCAATCGATTTTTATACTCTTTTTTTCAGAGTACTTAGATTTTAATTATGCATTGATATATATAAAAAAGTTTAAACAAATTTGGAAAAAAGTTTTTTATAAATGTCTTACCTACACAACCTTTAAGTTTTACTTAAAGAAAGTACACTTACATGATCATATTTATAAACACACTTAAGTGCACTTTTTACAAATGCATTTTGTAATAATATCTAATTAAGCTTAACTTAAAGTAAGTACACTTTCATGACAATATTTCTAAACACACTTAAGTGTGCTTTTTAAAAATACACTTTGTAATAATGTCAAATTAAGCTTAACTTAAAGTACACTATCATCACAATATTTCTAAACACACCTAAGTGCATGTTTTTAAAAAAAATCACTTTTAAATAATGTCTACTTAAGTTTTACTTAAAGAAAGTACACTTTCATGATAATATTTCTAAACACATTTAAGTGCATGTTTTAAAAAATTCACTTTTTAATTGTGTCTACTTAAGTTTTACATTTTAAATAATTATGATTTTATAGTGTTTTAAAGTTATTAAAAGTTATAAGTTATTAAATGAAATTTATTTTGATGTATTGACTAATATACTAAATAAAATAATAATTTTAATGGAAAACATGGAAAGTAATTCTTTTTAACTTCAACTCAAGTGTGTTGTCCAAAAACAATTTGTTCATTTATTTTAAATGTGTTTAGGCTATAATATATACGGTGTGCATTAATGCACTTGGAATGTGTTTTCCCAATAAATTTACAATACAGTATAATCCAGGACAACTTATTGTTGACATTTTTGTCAGTTTTCTACATAATATATGACAATAAAATGATATTTATGAGAGGAGTCTTAGCATAACAGTAATGTGTTGTACTTTACATCTGTGAGAATACTTTCAAAATCATGTTGTTCTAAGTCAATTAAACACATTTAATTGCAATCTACACTACACTGAACAAAAATATATTGACTTTTAGTTAGGTGAAAGAGTAAAGTTTTGTGAACTTACAGAGTCTAACAACACAATGAGTTAGAACAACTTCAACTTAAACAGAAAAGCTGAAATAAAAATATACTCTATACGAACATGGTGTTTAATGCGCATGCGCCAGAAATACTACGTCATCATGACGCACTACTTCACTATAGTTTGAAAAATGCGCTGTTATGTTTCTGTCATGGCGATGCACGAGGAAAGAAAACTGAAGCTTCCCAAACAACAAGAGAACAGAAGGAGCGCCACGTTTGGCTGTTTGCAGATGAGATGTTATACTGCAAATAATCAGTCAAGTAAGTATATCTTGATGCTTTCTTTATTGATTTTTTTTTCACCGCAGTTGATATTGCGATTAATAGTGCTTTTTAATCGCAGATAATAACGTTGCTATACGCAATAGATTCGGGAGGTAAATTAATCATGTTTCCAATAATTTATTTATGATTGCATTCTAATAATATCTTACATCGTAATGTGCTCGCGTGTGTGGCGTGTTCGAGGAATTTGTCTACTGAAATGTGTGTGTGTGTTTTTAAAAAATATATTCATTTATTTATTTTTATTAAACCGACTTTTTAAATAATTTTAAACAAACTAGCAGCTAAATGACTTTAAGTTAAATTTGCATGCTGAATGCTGATCCAATATTGTAACTCTCGAAGACATTTATATTAATCAATCTTAACCACCATACATATTTAATATTTCACCCACCTCTAGAAATAATGCTTGTAATGTATTTCATTTCGTTTTGCATTTGAAGAGTGAGTTGTTCAGTTACTATTTGTTTTGTAATATGTAATATTTTTGTGCTTATCTGGATTAAACATTCATTTTGCAGGATCAGTTCACATTTGTTATTGGAGATACAGAGTAAGCGGTGTGGAATCACAGACCTGTATTGATGAGGTGATGTTACAAGATTTATTATGAATTTTTGCCCAGCCAGCACACCAAGCTAAAACACTGCTATCAAGTCACCAAGTATCCCTATAGCTTTATATCTTTTCCATTTGTTATACATTCCCACCTGTGCATTTACGTATGCCCCTATAATCATCATATTTTACAGGTAACAAACCAAATGAAGAAGGCTTGGTAAATACCATGCATTACTGTGTAAATACAGGAACATCCTTCATGAAGATACGTGCGGCAAACTTAAAATTCAAGATTACCTTTCTCAATTTGCATGGGTCTTGGGTTTGCATGGGTCATTAACCTATATTTGTGTAATTGATAAAGTTATGTTTAATTCCTTGTAAAGTAGCAAAATAAATGTTCTCTATTTTTAATGACTTTAAGCCCAGTGTCAGTGAAGATGGCGTGGTCAGTGCAATCCTGGTGAGGAAAATAGAGGAACCTTGCCCAGATTTCTACTACGGTGTGACCCTGATGAGGTAATTCATCACATCACACAATCATCAACAGTTAGCAGTCAAAAGTTTACGTATACACCTTGCAGAATAAACTGCTTCATCAGGGTAGTATTAAATAAAAAGACAACATATGTGACCCTGGACCACAAAAGCAGTCTTATGTGTCCATTTTTTAAAATTGAGATGTATACATCATCTGAAGGCTGAATAAATAAGCTTTCCATTAATGTATGGTATGTTAGGATAGGACAATATTTGGCCGAGATACAACTATTTGAAATCTGGAATCTGAGGGTGCAAAAAAATCTAAATATTGAGAAAATCGCCTTTAAAGGTTTCCATTTCTGTTGGTTATTGTGCTGCATCCACTTACAAAAACACAATTTTGATATATTTAAGGTAGGAAATTTACTAAATTTCTTCATGAATCATGATCTTTACATAATATCCTAATGATTTTTGCCATAAAAGAAAATCGATAATCTTGACCCATACAGTGTTTTGTTGGCTATTCCCACAAATATACCCGTGCTACTTAAGACTGGTTTTGTGATCCAGGGTCACATATACATTTTTGTGTTCCCTCTTATTGCTAAAATTACTAACATTTTGCAGATACTGCAAGGTGTATATAAACTTTAAAATGAAAATATCTATCACTTTCATTCATTTGAGCCAAATATAATAATGGACTGGATCTGTTTTATAAACAAATGTTTTCCTTCACATTTTTTTTTTTCCCAAGGCATTTTTTTCGGACTTTCCTGCCTCTTTGGAACAAATCCATTCACATTTACTTTGGAGAGCACCGGGACATTGACATAAATAGCACTTTCCAACTACTTCAAAACATTTGGTGACAAATTATTTTGGTTTTCTTGTTTTTGTTTTTTTTAGACAAGCTTATTGTTACGGGTGGTGTTGTCAGAAGAAGAAGGTGAGGCGCAAAGGTTCCAATACAAATTACTTTTACTTTCTGAACGGGTATACAAGCAGGATAACACAACACACACTTTACATAAACGAGAACGGACAAGGAATGAGGGAGAACACAGGGTTTACATACACAGAGAACAGATTGGGGAAACAAGGCACAGCTGGGGCAAATTAACTAGACACAGGTGAAGGAACTGAAATCTAACGAGGAGCGGGAAAACTGAGACAAAGGACTAAACCAAATACACAGTGACGGGGGAACTCAGGACACACATGTAACATAACGCCTCCTCCAAAAAGGCGCGTCCTCGCGCCGTACAACTTCAATAGGGGTGGGGGGGGCGGGCGCCCTGGAGGCTGACGAGGGCGTGGCCTACCCTGAACAGGAAGCCTCCAGGGCGGAGCAGGCTGGTCAGGGGGCCATGGCAGAGTAGGAGACCACCCCTCGGGCGGTCCTGGCGGAGCAGGCTGATCAGGGGGCCATGGCGGAGTAGGAGACCACCCCTCTGGCGGTCCTGGCGGAGCAGGCTGGTCAGGGGGCCATGGGGGAGTAGGAGACCACCCCTCGGGAGGTCCTGGCGGAGAATCCCCTTCAGGCGCCCCTTCGGGTGGCCAGGGTGGAGACGCCCCTTCGGGTGGCCAGGGTGGAGACGCCCCTTCGGGTGGCCAGGGTGGAGACGCCCCTTCGGGTGGCCAGGGTGGAGACGCCCCTTCGGGTGGCCAGGGTGGGGTCCTATATCCCCCCCCCAAAATTTTCTTGGGGAGAGTGACAGGCTTGGGAGGGCTGGACGGCACCAGCAGAGAAGGCTTGGTAGGGCTGGACGGGACCAGCGGAGAAGGCTCTGTAGGGCTGGATGGGACCAGCGGAGAAGGCTCTGTAGGGCTGGACGGGACCAGCGGAGAAGGCTCTGTAGGGCTGGACGGGACCAGCGGAGAAGGCTCTGTAGGGCTGGACGGGACCAGCGGAGAAGGCTCTGTAGTGCTGGACGGGACCAGTGGAGAAGGCTCTGTAGGGCTGGGCGGGACCAGCGGAGAAGGTTCTGTAGGGCTGGCCGGGACCAGCGGAGAATGCTCTGTAGGGCTGGACGGGACCAGCGGAGAGGGCTCGGCTGGGCTGGATGCATGGGCCAGAACTGATGTGTGTGTAGCCCACACACACAAAATCGCCGCAGACATCACCATCAATGAAGTGTCCTCTTGAGTGGACTTACGTGTGGTGTGCTTAGTCTCTGGCGGGTAGGCGTGCACCTGCAGTGAAGGCGGGCAGGCGACGGGCTCAGGCTCTGGCGGGCAGGCGACGGGCTCAGGCTCTGGCGGGCAGGCGACGGGCTCAGGCTCTGGCGGGCAGGCGACGGGCTCAGGCTCTGGCGGGCAGGCGACGGGCTCAGGCTCTGGCGGGCAGGCGACGGGCTCAGGCTCTGGCGGGCAGGCGACGGGCTCAGGCTCTGGCGGGCAGGCGACGGGCTCAGGCTCTGGCTCGGATGGGCTGGACAGAACCTGCGGTGAGGGCTTGGCTGGACTGGACGAAACCAATGGTGCAGGCTTGGCTGGGCTGAACGGGATCAGAGGCGGAAGCTCTGTGTCCCAGTCAATAAGCTCCTCCTCCTTTCCTGGACCGATGGTGAAGGGAGAGTGGTGTCTGGACTCCTCTCGACCACAGCCACTACTGCGGCCTCCACGGATCCCACGAAATCTGGCCAGACGGGTTCCCTCAAACGAACGTCCATGGGTATAGGCTAGGAGATTTTGGATCTCCTCGACCAGGACGACAATTCTTACCCTATCGTCCATTTTAGGTTGGTCCGTTCTTCTGTTACGGGTGGTGTTGTCAGAAGAAGAAGGTGAGGCACAAAGGTTCCAATATAAATTACTTTTACTTTCTGAACGGGTATACAAGCAGGATAACACAACACGCACTTTACATAAACGAGAACGGACAAGGAATGAGGGAGAACACAGGGTTTACATACACAGAGAACAGATTGGGGAAACAAGGCACAGCTGGGGCAAATTAACTAGACACAGGTGAAGGTAACTGAAATCTAACGAGGAGCGGGAAAACTGAGACAAAGGACTAAACCAAATACACAGTGACGGGGGAACTCAGGACACACATGTAACACTTATATTCACTGTAATGCTGAAGTAAGCATTTTGTCCTGTTTAATGTTGGTGCTATGAAAAGGTTTAAGAGCTAAAATTAACCAGGTTCGGTAACACTTTAATTAGGTCTCATTTGTTAGTATTAGTTTATGTATTAGCAAAACATGATCTAAAAATGAGCATTTTTTTTACAGTATTTATGAATCTTTGTTAATATTAGTTAATTAAAATATAGTTTGTTAAAGTTAGTTAATACAATTTATAGTCCGTACAATTTATAGTCAGAGTTCACAGTGTATTATAATTTTAATACACAACTTTTGAATATAATAATGCATTATTAAATGTTGAAATTAACATTAACTAAGACTAATAAATGCTTAAAGTATTATTCATTCTTAGTTCATGTTAACTGGAGGAGTTAACTAATAATACCTTTTTGTAAAGCATTACCCGTTTGAATCTTAGTGTTCACATTTTGCAGTATAACGTCACATCACATTTTGTTTATTAATTCATGGGTTGTGTGCTTGATGTACTGCGTGTTTGCTTCTAAAATGATGTTTGTACTGGTAATCCCTAGGTTATTGGGACCAAGTTACCCCAAAAGTATAGTAATACCAGTAAATTACATGGAAACAATCTTATAAATCATACAGAATGATGTTTTCTGAAAATGTAAAAACACAAAAATGTTTTCTTCGATGATACCTTTGTATGAGGGAGAAAATGATTGTGCATATAAGCATCATTGCCCTCCAGACTCTTTCTAAATGAGAGTTAAAGGGATATTTCTCTTTAAAATGAAAATTCTGTCATCATATACTCACCCTCAACTTACACTTAAGTGATCTTATGAATCACTGACAACTCTTAAATAACTGGTTTGTAAATAATGCTATACTTCATTTAGAAATTATTAATTGATCATTAACAAAGTATGAAAATACAATTATTAAACACATAGATATGCTTATAAGTCAAGAAAAAAGCATTTATAGCTGTATTTAGAAACTTCTTATTAATGTCTATTAATGCTTTATAAATGATTAATTCAATTCAATTCAAGTTTATTTGTATAGCGCTTTTCACAATACACATTGTCTCAAAGCAGCTTTACAGAAAGTGCATTTCAGAAATGTACAAAGAAAAATACAGTTAGTTAATCATGTATAAATTTAGGCATAACATATCGCCGGTGTTTAGTCGTCTCTTCACAGGCGTCGAGTCGTCTCTCCACAGGCGTTTAGTCGTCTCTCCACCGGCGTTTAGTCGTCTCTCCACAGGTGTTGGGGCATCTGAAGTCTTCGTGAGAGGCTGGATACAAACTGGAGCTGACGAACGCTATTTACCTCGGGACTAGCGTCCCGAGATAACAGCAGAAAGACAGATGGGAAATAATTAGCATAGCTGATGTTCATAATATTAATGCATTCGAACTGATTCAGAAGTAGTATAAAAGGTAAGCATTAAGTGAATGCTTGGTTAAAGAGATGCGTCTTTAATCTAGTTTTAAACTGGGACAGCGAGTCTGACTCTCGAACAATATCAGGAAGGCTATTCCAGAGTTTAGGAGATAAATGTGAGAACGCCCTCCCTCCTTTAGTAGACTTAGATATCCTAGGAACGACCAGAAGCCTCGAATTTTGTGATCTTAAAGAGCGCGGTGGATTGTAGGGCGATAGAAGGTCTGTTAAATACACAGGAGCTAAACCATTTAGAGCTTTATAAGTCAATAGTAATACTTTGTAATTGATACGGAACTTAATAGGTAACCAGTGTAGAGATGATAAAATTGGTGTTATATGATCATATTTTCTTGATCTAGTAAGAACTCTAGCGGCTGCATTTTGCACTAACTGAAGCTTGTTTATTGAGGATGCAGGACAACCAGCTAATAAAGCATTACAGTAATCTAGTCTCGAGGTCATGAATGCATGAACTAACTTTTCTGCATCTGAAACAGATAGCATGTTACGTAGCTTAGCAATGTTTCTAAGGTGGAAAAAGGCTGTTCTTGTAACATATGATATATGATTTTCGAAAGTCAAGTTGCGGTCTAGTATAACACCCAGGTCTTTTACTGTAGTGGATAAAGTAACAGGACATCCTTCTAAATTAAAGTTGTATTGTAAGGGATTTTGTGGGTAGTTTTTTGGACCAATAAGTAATACCTCCATTTTATCTGAATTTAATAGCAGGAAATTACACGTCATCCAGCATTTCATATCTTTTAGACACTCTGTCAAGTTAGATAAGTTAGTGTTTTCATCTGGTCGTGATGAGATATATAATTGAGTGTCATCAGCATAACAGTGAAAATTAATTCCATGTTTTCTTATAATATTACCAAGTGGCAGCATATATATTGAGAATAGCAGAGGGCCTAGGACAGATCCTTGCGGCACTCCATAGTCTACTGATGTTATCTTTGATTTTTCCCCATTTAAACAGACGAAATGGTAACGGTCTGATAAGTACGATCTAAACCAGCTTAATGCCTGTCCCTGAACACCAGTGTAGTTTTGTAGTCGATCTAAGAGTATTTTATGATCTATAGTGTCGAACGCAGCACTAAGATCAAGTAGAACTAGTATTGAGATACAGCCTTGGTCAGAGGCTAAGAGTAAATCATTTGTAATTTTAACTAGCGCAGTTTCTGTGCTATGATGCGGTCTGAATCCCGACTGAAATTTTTCGTAGATATCATTTTCTTGCAAGAAAGAGTATAATTGAGCGGACACAATTTTTTCTAGTATTTTAGACATAAATGGAAGATTTGAGATGGGTCTGTAATTTGCTAGGTTATTTGGATCTAATTGCGGTTTCTTAATGAGAGGTTTTATTACTGCCAGCTTGAATATTTTTGGAACGTGACCTAAAAATAAAGACGAGTTAATAATATTGAGAAGAGGCTCTTCCACTACAGGTAACACTTCTTTAAGTAGTTTAGTGGGTATTGGATCTAATAAACATGTTGTTGGTTTAGATGCAATGATAAGTTTATTTAGTTCTTCCTGTCCTATAGTTGTAAAGCGGTGTAGTTGTTCTAGAGGGGCCATAATTGAGGCCGAGTCATAAGACACCATAGAGGATTGTACATTTACAATTGTGTTTCGGATGCTTTCTATTTTCTCATTGAAGTAATTCATAAAATCATTACTACTATATTGTAACGGAATATTTTGCTCTGGAGATGTCTGATTATTTGTTAGTCTAGCCACGGTGTTAAATAAAAACCTTCGATTATTTTGGTTATTTTCAATTAGTTTGCGGATATGCTCAGCCCTGGCTGATTTTAGAGCCAACACTGCGTAGCACTGTTGTACCATGGTGTTTTAGTTTTCTCTCTAACCTTTTTTAATCTAATTGGTGCAACAATATCTAGTGTACTAGAGAAAATGTTGCTCATACTGCTAGTCATTTCCTCTAGTTCATCTGTTTGTTTTGGTTTACTGAGCAGCTGAGATAGATCAGGTAAGCTATTTGAGAATCTATCTATAGTGGTTGGAAGGATTGTTCTGCCTGGTCTATAACGTGGTGCAACATGACAAATTTCAGCAGTGCGTATTATGCAAGTTACCATGTAATGATCAGTGAGATCGTCACTTTGCGGTATAATATCTATATCGGTTGGATCGGTTCCATATGAAATAATTAAATCTAGTGTATGATTTAGACGATGAGTGGGACCACTGACGTTTTGCTTCACCCCAAAAGAGTTTAATAGATCTGTAAACGCAGCCCCTAACGCATCATTTGTATTATCTACGTGTATATTAAAGTCACCAATAATTATTGCTTTATCGACATTGACCAATAGGTCTGAGAGAAAGTCTGCAAAATCTTTTAGGAAATCAGTATATGGCCATGGTGGTCTATATACGGTAGCCAAGGCTAGAGATAATAAGGATTTCTTTCTTACATCTAAGAGCGTAACATTTAGCACAAGTACTTCAAACGAATTAAACCTATGACAAGTTTTCTGAGTAACATTAAGAATATCTCTATAGATTGTTGCAACACCGCCGCCACGACCGATCAGACGGGGCTCATGCTTATAACAGTATCCTGGTGGAGTAGACTCATTTAGACCGATATAATCATTTGGTTTAAGCCAGGTTTCAGTAAGGCACAGAACATCGAAAATTATTATCTGTGACCATTTAATTTACAATAACCGCCTTAGGTGTGAGCGATCTAATGTTTAGAAGACCTAGCTTTAGAAATTGTTTTTGTTCACTGATATTTAGATTTTCTGGTTTAATTACAATAATATTCTTGCTAGATCTTACAGTAGATTTGTTGTTTGGCTTCACTAAGCGAGGAATAGACACAGTTTCTATATAATGTTCTACATTGGTACTTATATCAATTAAGTTGGGACAGCAAAGACTATGATTTGGACTTTGACTTACTAGTCAGATGGTGTGTAGCGTCTTGGAGATGTTGTCCGACAGAACAGCCGCTCCGACTCTGCTGGGGTGCAGACCATCAGGACGGAAGAGCCTAGGTCGCTCCCAAAACAGATTCCAATTATTTACAATGAGCAGTTTCTGTTCATTACACCATGACATTAACCATTCATTTAAAGCAAATAATCTACTAAACCTTTCTTGTCCAAGTCGGTACGTGGGAAGCGGTCCAGACACGACGATCGTTGCTCTAGGCGATGTGCTGCGTACCGTCTCGATCAGGCTCCTGTAGTCCTTCTTCAGAACCTCCGTCTGCCGCAGCCTGATGTCATTCGTCCCCGCGTGCAGCACGACAGCTCCGACGCGCTCGTCACCGTTCAGGATCTCGGGAACCTGCGCAGCGACATCAAGAACACGAGCACCAGGAAAGCAGTGAGTGCGCACCTTACCTTTACCCGAGGTAGCACGGACATGGCGGACCATGGAAGTGCCGATGATCACGGCGTCGTCGCGTTCTGACTCGCGAAGAGGGGAGAAGCGGTTCCGGGTGGAGATCTCGAAGACCGGGAGGGGGGGAGAGGTTCTTGCTCTGGTCCTGGCTCGTGTCGTGACCCAGGGTGCAGGAGTGATTGAAGGCAGAGATGATCGCGTCCTCCTGGGCAGAGAAACGCACGGAGTAGACGAAGTCGGAGTCAAAGTCACAAAGTTACTAACCACTGACTTGTGAGCATCGGCGCGTGATGTTTCAAGGGCTGATCGCCGATCTCGCAGCTCGGCTTGCTTCTCCAGCAGAACACGAATCTGCTTCTCCACCGACTCCAGCTCCAATCGTACCGAAATCAGCTCGAATGTGTCCTCACCTGCACGCAGAGGTAACGTTAGACACACATCCGATATGTTCTCCATTTTAACAGATGAACAGTAAATTAGTAGTAATAGTAAACAGTAAAGCAATCCGATTGTTGTTGTTTTTTTATAAGGAATAGTATCGAGGATAAGTTCACATGATATAAAAATAGAAAGTGCCTGTTTACAATTGAGTGGTAAAGAAGAAAATCAAGGATTTATGAATCAATTCGATGGAGCTCCAAACACAAACACAGACCGCATGTGCTTATGCCCCGTTGATGCAGGCTCTAAGCACAATCAACGTACACGTTTTCTGTACTTTCAGAGAAGCTTTCAGAGAAACGGGTCTAAAATGAGATGCTCGAGGCCACGCGTGAAATGCTAGCGGGCTAAAGGCTAGTAGCCGAGATTCGGAAAGTTGGATCTAAGTAGCGATATTAAAGCAAGCCGATTGTTTTTTATAAGGAATAGTATCGAGGATAAGTTCACATGATATAAAAATAGAAAGTGCCTGTTTATAATTGAGTGGTAAAGAAGAAAATCAAGGATTAATGAATCAAATCGACGGAGCTCCAAACACAAACACAGACCGCACGCGCATGCGCAGACGCCAAAACCCTGTTAACTGTTATTAACTGTAATTAACTGTTAACTCATGCTTAACTAATGAATAATAGTGTGCAGTTATTATAAAGTGTTACCTTTCTTTCTTCTGCTGAACATAAAGGAAGATATTTTAAAAAATGTCAGTAACCAAACAGTTAACTGGTCCCATTGACTTCCATAGTAGGAAACAAAATACAATGGAAGTCTATGGACCTGTTAACTATTTGGTTACTGACATTTTTCAAAATATCTTCGTTGTGTTCAGCAGAAGAAAAATTCATACAGGTTTGAAACAACTTGAGGGTGAGTATATAATGACAGAATTGTCATTTTAAAGTGAACTACGGTATCCCTTTAAAGTGCTGTAACTGTAACTGGGTTTTTTCTTGTGCATCAACAGAAAGGTTTTTATGTATTTATTTTAGAGATTGTTTTGTCAGTAAATGTAGAGGGTTTTAAATTGAATTTGTGTTGATTGTAGCTAGGTTATTAAGACTTTTTGTTTTGTCCAAATTTGAAATAAATTGCAACTTTATTTTTATTTTATTTTTATTTACAAATTAATTTTATTTTATTATAGTGTACATGTATATTACAATAAAGTATATTTTAGTTGACATTAATTGCTTGTCAGTATATTTTGAAGTACACTTTTACCATATTTCAAAGTTCATATAAAAATGTATTAAAATCCCACTTAATTTGTTCCAAAAAATCACTCTTAATATCAACTAATAGCATTTAATTTGAGCTTAATCTGTGATACATTTGAAATCAATTACATATAATATGCAATAAGTTTGTCGAAAACATTACACTTAATTCACATTTAAGTGTATTGTTAAGTGACATTAAAGTACATTTTAGTTTACATTAATTGCTTGTCAGTGCATTGAGCAGTGCACTTTAAATACATTTTAAATAGACTAGAAGACATTATGAATTATGAAAGTAAATATAAAGTTGTATTAAAGTCCCACTTAAGTGGTACCAAAAAATCACTCTTAATGACAACTTATTGCATTTTATTTGAACTTAATATGTGATATTTTTTAAATCAATTACACTTAATGTGCATTCAGTGCGGCGAAAACATTGCATTTAATTCACACTTAAGTGTATTGTTAACTGACATTAAAGTATATTTTAAATCACATTAATTGCGTGTCATTATATTGTGTAGTGCATTTTAACTATATTTTAAATACACTCGAAGCAATTATGAAAGTAAATATAAAGTTGTATTAAAGTACCAATTAAGTTGTACCAAAAAATCACTCTTAATGACAACTTATTGCATTTTATTTGAACTTAATATATGATATATTTGAAATTAATTATACTTAATGTGCATTCAGACCGGTGAAAAAATTGCATTTAATTACACACTTAAGTGTATACCTTTAAAGTATATTATTTGTGTAATAAGTACACTTTATAAAAGTACACTAAAGTGCACTTTCTTTTCACAAGGGATGACATCATGGCAGAATTTATAATGTTAATGAGCTGTTGCTAGGAAACAGTCACACATCTAAGCAACAGACAGTAAACAAACCGTAGCAGGTTGTCATTGACAGATCTGGAGAATGACTTGTGTTTACAGTGGGAAAACAACATAATGCACCAGCCCGAGATGTCTACTTGTTCTGTGTTTGATGGTGCAGTCTTCATATCATCCGAGATGAAGCTCACAGAGGACTTCAAGCGAGACACGCACCCCGATAAAGTGAATCTAGCTGGGAGGGGTGAGTGGTTTTACTAGATCTGCCTCAAACTGGACACGGACTGCTACCTATAATGATGATGGTTAAATTAAAGACCCTATAAAATCAAAATTGAATTTTAGCTCTTTTGCTCTTAAAGGGATAACATTACTTCACCTAAAAATGAAAATCCTGTCATCAGTTAACTTACTGTCAAATTGCTCTAAACCTAGGAATTTCTTCTGTTGAACATAAAATATAGTTTGAGGAATATGAGTAGCTAACCAAACAGTTGCTGGTCCTCATTGAATCAAAATCAGAATGTGCTTTATTGCCAAGTTTGTTTACACACACAATGCATTTGTCTTGGTGACAGGAGCTTCAGAAAGTTACACAGTGGAAATGAAATATAACAATAATATAAGAAACAAAAATGTAAATAATGCAATATAAGAGACAGAAGTAGACCTATGTATATATATATATATATATATATATATATATATATATATATATATATATATATATATATATATATATATATATATATATATATATATAATATATATATAAAGTAGACCCTATATATCTCATTGTTTTAATAAATGTACATATACTTTATTTACAAGTGTACAGTTTATGATATAATTTACTGATGTACAATTTTAGATGTACAACAGTTATGGAAGACAATGCACAGGTATGAGAGTTTAATTGTTCAGGCTGAATATAGCCTGCGGGGGGGAAACTGATCTTGTGCCTGTCGGCAGTTCTGTGCTCTGTAGCACTAGCCAGAGGGCAACAGTTCAAAGAGTGACAGTTCGGTGTGTGTGTGTTCAAAGAGTGACAGCTAATTCAAACAGCTGGGTGTGTGGGGTCCAAAGAGAATTTTCTTAGCCGTATTCTCACTCTGGAGGTGTAAAGATCTTGGAGGGTGGGCAGGGGGGGATCCAATCATCTTCTCAGCCGTCCTGACTGTCCGTTATAGTCTCCTGATGTCTGATTTGGTAGCTTCAGGTCCTGTGAGATGGTGTTGCCCAGGAACCTGAATGTCTCCACTACTGCCACAGTGCTGTTCATGATGGTGAGAGGGGGGAGTCCACGATCATCTTCATTGTTTTGAGTGTGTTCAGCTCCAGGTTGTTGTGACTACAGACAGCCAGCTGTTCAACCTCTAGTCTAGTCTATAAGCTCACTCATCACCGTTTGGGATAAGGCCGATGACTGTCATCTGCCAACTAAAGGAGTTTGACAGAGGGGTCTTTTACAGTGCATTTGTTGGTATTCAGGGAGAAGAGCAGTGGAGAGAGCACACAACCCTGGGGGACACCATTGTGAGAGTCTTGAATGTGAGTTTTCCCAGTCTCACTAGCTGTTGCCTGTCTGTCAGAAAGCTGGGGATCCAATGACAGATTGTGGTTGGCACATGGAGCTTGGTCAGTTTGGCTGTGAGAAGATCAGGCATGATGGTATTGAAGGTGTCATAGATTTTTCCCTAAACCTAACTACGTCCTATAATATTTATACTCGCGCGTCTACACATCGACGTCGGCTGAGCCTGTTAAACCTAACTTGCTGCACAGCTAATAACCAACAGACAATTCCTCTGAACATGCTTTAATCTAGGCCAGAGGATCTCAGACAAATTTCAGAGAGAATATCACCAGTAAACACGAATACAAAAGTTTTTATAGAATAGGGGTATGGCAAAATTGCATGATACATTGCATAATTTCCCCACAATTTGTTTGGTTCTTCATAGACAAGCCCTCTTGTTACTAGGTAACCACAAGGCTTCAAGTTTAGACATCTGTCTTGTTTCATTTCCCATATTTGTTATTTTTACACTGACATAACCAAAGTCATGAGTCTTCACTAGTTTTGAATATATTTTGTTCAAATGTTAGGATGACTAAAAGGGGAAGTCGGGTAAGAGTTAGTCATAATATTAGACACAAAGGGGAAGTCAAGTAAAAGTTTTTTATAAGGTTAGATAATCTAAAGGTCAGATTTTTAGAGTCAGAAACATGATTATTTCTAAAAGACAGTTTACTATCTTATCTATTAAAAATCCATCACAAAGGCCAAACTGAAGTCCACAAAAAAGATCCTTGCGTAAGTCCCAGGTCTATCGAGATGTTGCAGGATATATTGCAGTCCCATGTTGACTTCATCAACCACAGACCTGTTTACTCTGTAGGCAAACTGAAGAGGATCCAGCAAGGGTCATGAGATGTCCTTCAGGCAGGCCAACACCAGTCTTTCAAACGACTTCATGACCTACATTAACTTCTATTGTATAGGACAAAAAAACTATGGAAGTCACTTGTGAACAGAAACTATGGTTACCCACATTCTTCAAAATATCTTCTTCTGTTTTCAATGCAAGGAAGAAATTCATACAGGTTTAGAATAACTTGAGGGTGAGTAAATTACGACAGAATTAAAAAAAAATGGTGAACTATACCTTTAAGATCATTGTACACATGAAATGTCAGATATACAACATGCACCAAACATATTTATGAATGATGCATCTTACACTAGTACCTTAATGCCATTGACTTTTCCATTCTCAAATGATTTCATAGGTCATTTAAAGGAATACAAAAAATGACAACTCTTACATATTTCTGACTTCACAACATTGCCTGTTTATAGTCAAATGTACATTTCTCTCAATGACCAGAGTATGTTGGAGAACATGGACACACCACATGGCTTCCTCTTGTACGAAAAATTAAGCAGCAAATTGCCACAGACCCGACTCTATTCCCAGAGTACCCACCCATCCTTGGGATCCCGGAATTCACCCAGAGAGCAACTGAACTAGCATTGGGCAAAGATAGCCCTGCCATTGTTGAAAGCAGGGTAATGTTTTTTAATTATTTTCAGTAACCGACGTCACACTGTGTAGACCAACGTGATCAACAACGACTCGCAAGCTGAATAAACTGATAGCACTGTAGAGGCTTGGTACATAACCAATGTCTAGCTTGTTTGTAGATGGTGTAAAGCTGGTCGTCTTCAACACTATCGTGAAATGTCAGTACAAGCTGTAAACTGCATATAGATTTTTATTATTGAACTACGGAGATGTGACGCAAATGGATTAGTCACCCACGTCAAACATTAGAGATATTGGTGCAGAATAGAAACTAACCTCCACTGATCACTTTACTATTATTTAACTGATTAACATGATACTTTAGTGTTCATATTCAGGCCTGACAAAAACCCAGTCTTCACATTTCTGTCAACCTTAAGCATTTCAACCAGATGAAACAAGCAAATCCACACGATTTAAAAGAGGAATATAATGTCATGTGCAGGGACTTAAAGTTGTCAAACCTATAAAACAGAAATTGCAACTTTTGGTTTCTTTTATAAATAAATTTGGTAATTCTCATAAAAAAAGTTTCTCCATGACAGTTCCCACAGAACTGTCAAAACGTCTGACAGACAAACAAGCTCAATCAACCTCAGGTGTCTTGTTATGGTGAGTCTGTTTTTCACACAGTCAGATCGATTTGGTTTTGAAACCAACTTAATTATCAAAGATAAAATCATATCTTTGATAATTAAAATGCATGATTATTATGGATGATGAAGTGTTTGTCTAAAATTGACAAAAATCAAAATGAAAATGGAGAAGCTGTTCTTTTACATATGCTGAAAACAAATATTGATCAGTGACCGAAACAAATATTGATCAGTGACCGAAACAATCAATTGCAATTTTTCTTGTTTAATAAAATAAAAATAATTGTATGTTCAGTGTTTAATCTTGAGTCCCCTTGCATGCTCAGTGCTCGAAGTGGTGGGTTCAGCAAGTAAAAAACAAGGTTACGCAACAGATTAAAATATAGATGTGTCGGTACCAGTGCAAATCGGCCCACTTCAAGCACTGTTCATTTAAAAGTCCAATAGCAGATCTCAGCAAATATTGAATCAGACAATATTTAAATGTTGAGCAAGTCAATCAGTGCCATGTAAAACAGTAAAACAGTCTTTCCCACCCCTGTTCCTACACCAACAGTGCACATGGATGTCTCCCTTATCTGACCTATATATTTCTGGTCTAAATCGTCCTTTATACCCTTAAAATGTTATTATTTTAGGGGACAGCCATTTGTAGTGGTGTCCGAAACCATTGAGGATGTTAACGAGTGCACTTCAATCCCACAATGCACCGCAATAATGAGTTTAAGTGCATTATGGACATACTCTAGCCATTGAGCTTGGTGTCTGAATTCACTCGCTCGTTTTCATTCACTCTTTCAAGTGGACTATATTAGTGGAGTGTATAGGGAACAGTGAATGAGGGTATAGGGGGCTATTTCGAACACAACATTGGAGTCTCTACTAATGAGCTGATGAGTTGAATTAGGTGTGTTTGATTAGGAAGAGTTCGAAACTGGTGTGCCTCCAGGAACAGGGTTGAGAAACACTGTAGTAAATGATTTGATTGATAGCTGATTGCATTTAAATGACCTATCAGCCTGTGCAAACTAGAGTTTCATGATTTAAACTTTTAAAATACACTTCTGTAGACCTTGCTTTTTTTCATTCCACTGTCTTGTTTTTAAGGCCAATTAACACTGCACTGATAGACCAGTCGGGACAATCACTACTGTACGTTACCTCTCAGACATTCCACAAAAGTGTCCAATTGGCGACCTTTAAACACAAAAACACATTCTGTGTGAATGGTAATTTGAAGTATCTTGCACCAAGCGACCCAAGACTTCAATTGATGCCCCTCCAAAACATTTGTTGCATGACATCCCTGTACCCATTATTAAATGTTTTTATTGTTGTTTTAAAAGTAAATCAGGATTAATAATAATAATGGCCACTTTCGCCAAATAAATGATAATCTTCACATTCTGGTTTGGAAAAAGGGTATTTGAGCCTCATTGTGGGGGTTGAGGGGGTACACACTCAGCCAAAAAAAAAAAAAAAAAGATTTGGGAAATACTTATGTTGTGAATTAGATTTAGCCTACTTTCCAAATCACCAACTCAATTTGACATGTGTTTGGAAATGCGGTAGGTGTTTGGCGTCCAAACAGTTGGATGTGCCGGAGCAGTGCGCCTGGGCGCTGAGTTACTGAGATCCTGGTATTGTTCAAGTTCTTCCTGGAGTGGACCAATCTTGCTCTCCTCTCCCTGTGATGGTGGGTACAAAATGTGCACATGTCATAATGTGGAATTTTTTCTTTTATCTAGAAATTAAATTCTAACATTCAGTCATTTTGGACCAAAAACTGAAGATGAACCTTACAAGTATCTGCGCTTTGAATACACAGTCGTAGCACATGTGGTAATCTCTTTGTCGTTTCTTGAAGACTCACTGACAGGCATCTTCAAGGCAGCAGGGATTGAGGATGTGCAACATTATCGGTACTGGGATGCAGAATCCAATGATGTGTGTGTGGAAAACATGGTGCATGACTTGGAGAACGCTCCGGAACGGTGTGTGGTGGTCCTGTTTGCTTCAGGCCACCATCCCACTGGTGCAGAACTCTCTCAAGAGGACTGGAAACGTGTAGCTGAGGTCATGATGGTATGGTCTCAGAATGAAACAAGAAATCGAGCTTAAAAATGAACGTCTTTCTCTTGAATTATTTATTAAGTGCATTATCAGGTGTGTAAGCCTAGTAAGACCCTCAGGGCAAGATAAAATATACTTTAGCCTCACCGAACCTCTCACCATGAGAATGAGAGAATTTTTAAACACTTTCTTTCATGTTTTCTGATCCATAATTCAAGTTAGTCTCTATGCACTTGTGTTAAAACAAGTAAACAAATATCTGGTTAAAGGCCCCAATATACGTCAAGCGAAACAGAAGAATGAACTGATGTGGCGTCATTTCAAACAAAATCAGTCCAAAACAAAGCTTTTTTAAGTCCGTTTTGGGAGTTCGAAACAGCTTGCCAAAGTGAACTTTCTGGAAAAAAAGAATTCTCCTCTGGTCTGGTTCATTACTTCTGTTTAATCCATTGAGGTCAGACGTTCACGAGTAAAAACATGAACATACCGGACAGCCGCTTTTTGATAAAAAATTAAGTTGTACTTCTGATAAAATGAGACGCTGCTTATAATCAAGCAATGTTGCAGTATTAAACATGAAAAACAGTGTCAATCTATTGTATAAAGTTCCATATATAAATTAACTTGATGTGACTTTACTGGAGTGCCGAATTGCAGAGCTAGTGCAAACATATCCACGTTGCAATGATCAGTTGGTTTACTTATGCTTTCTTTAAAAAATGCTTGCCGTTTTCTCATTTTTGTTGTGTGCTTAATTTGTTATTGAGAAGAAAGCGTGCAACACATATGTGCATTTGAATACCTAAGCAGTCATGTGAGTGGCGTCGGGATGTTCACTAACAATATCGCTGCTCAATTTTGAATTTCGTTTTACCCCAAAGCTAAGAGCGAAAAAGAACTTCGTAGTGAGTATATCGGGGCCTTAATACATGCTGTATACTAGACTAATCATTATGATATCAAAGCAATACACCATCCATCAATCAGTGTATATATATATATATATAGTTCAAGCTTTTATCACTAATAGCCACAGTGCGGGTCAGTAGTATTTGATATATAAGGATTCCTTGAATGAAATTCCTGTTATCTGGAAGTCTTTCAACCTCATTTTTTCTCTTTCTCTTGATTAGAAGCGGCAGTTGTTTCCCTTCTTCTTGATGTCTGCACAAGGCTTGTGCAGTGGTTCACTTGAGCAAGACGCCTGGGCTGTTCGTCATTGTGTGTCTTTAGGGCTTGAACTGCTCTGCGCTCAATCTTTTTCTTACAGCTTTGGCCTCTATGGTGTGTTTACTGTTCCATTTGAAATTGTGTTATAGTTTAAATGACTAAAAACCATGTCTCAATGTTATTTTGGCTAATGACACTGACAGGTGAGAGAGTGGGGCATCTTCTCTGCGTGTTAAAGCAGAACGTGCTGGCCGTGCAATCTCAAGCTGAGAAACTCGTTCAGACTCTTTGGTCCTGCCCACCGATGGAAGGGGCCAGGGTGGTTGCCACTATATTAAGTAATCCTGCCCATTTAGTTGAGTGGTAAGACTTATTCCATTCAGTAATGCATTTTAACATGATTAAAATGTTTATTTAAAGGAGTCGTGACATGTATTTTTATCATTTTAATATGTTACGATGTACATACTTTGGTACAGTGATGTGTGACTATTCGTTGATGTCTTGCTCTGAGGGAAGTCATATATAAATTAATTTACCGGTGTGACGTCACAAATCCCACAATATCAAAATGAGCCATTTTTGAAGCTTAGTTAAATAAATGCTTTGTTTATAATGAGAATGACAGTTTAAACAATGAAACTTGCAGGATGTTTTTGATGGTACAAAGCCTTCTTATATGTCAAACGATCAAGGCAAATTACATTTTTCATGTCATGACCCCTTTTAATGTTCATAAATACTTTGCATTTCAATTCTGCTCTAGGTTGTTTCCTAGTCTTGCTTTATAATAAACCTGTGGCCGGTTGCATAAACTGCTTAGAATTATTTTTCTTTATGGCTGGTTCTAACTTTTTAAAGTCAGTTACATAAATAGGTAGATCGCTCTAATTTTAATCAGAACATTAAAGACTGATTACCTCTTGTTTTGCGGCTAGTTCTTAAGACACAGTCTTAACATAGAGGCAAAGTTTATGCATTCTCAGCATTTTATGTTATAATGTCCTCACAAAGTATTTGGATGCTTAAAGGATTAGTTCACTTTAAAAAAAAAAACTTTTGCTGATAATTTACTGTCATCCAAGATGTCCATGTCTTTCTTTCTTCAGTCGAAAAGAAATTAAGGTTATTGATGAAAACATTCCAGGATTTTTCTCCATATAATGGACTTCAGATGTGGATGACCAGACAATGAATCTTATTTAGTGAAACGATCGGTCATTTCAAAAATAATTTAAAAAGTTTAAGTTTTATAAGCACAAATGCTCTGTTCTGTGATGCGCGTTCATGTGACATCACGTAATACGCAATTACGTTGAGACTCTCCTGTTCGAACTCGTTAATCAAAATGAACGAATCTTTTTTCGAGTCATTTCGTTCATTCAAGTGGCTTTAAACGGTATACTTCTAACCGACAAATTCCCCAAACACATCCACCTATGCAATCTTGATCATATTCTGAATAAAGAAATCATTATAATGCAGTCAGAAATAATTTACAGGGAACATAAATAATTAATTTACCTTCCGAGTCTTTTCGTTCATTTGTCACGTGACAGACGCAATGAACGGATCAGTTATGAATGACCCATCACTAGAACAGAGTCATCACAGAACAGAGCAATGCGAGCATTTGTGCTTATAAAACTTAAACTTTTTTATTTATTTTTGAAATGACCGATCGTTTCGCTAGATAAGACCCTTATTCATCGTCTGGTATCGTTTAAAGCCCTTTGAAGCTGCACTGAAACGGTCATTTGGACCTTGAACCGTTTGGATCCCATTGAAGTCCGTTATATGGAGAAAAATCCTGGAATTTTTTCATCAAAAACCTTAATTTCTTTTCGACTGAAGAAAGAAAGAAAGATGCGGACATCTTGGATGACATGGGGGTGAATAAATTATCAGCAAAAGTTTTTTTTAAAAGTGAACTAATCCTTTTAGTCACAATTGTAATGCATGAATGCCTCTCAATTATAATACATACACAATGTCTAACCAATAGGCATGTGCAAACAAATGAACAAATGCTTTCAAAGTGATTTTTTGTGGATGAATAAGGTCAGTTCACCTCAAGTTCACACTATAAGATAGTTCATCACATTCAATTTATGAACATTATTAATAATTTGTGTTAGTTTTAAACAGTTCATCTATTGTTTTATACGTCTTTTTAATGAATGATTTCCTTAATTATTTTATTATCTCTGCATAATGCCATTTAGTCTCACATTTTACCATATAATGCAAAGGCATTCATACATTTTAAGCGTGGATTAAGTATCTAAACATGTTTTGTGTGTATGTGGTCCTTGGCACTTTTGTATTGGAGCATCTGTCACTTTATATAGCTGCCTGAATATTCATTTGTTATTGACCATAGCCATTTAATTTAATAATGTTCAAAAGTAATGTGAAATCATTCACTCCTGAAATTGGCATTTAAAATGAAAAAAAATCTCTATCTGAACATTACACTAGTGAATACGCATAAATGCGGTAATGATTTTGAAATGAACAAATGCCCAAGGCTTTCTATTATTTATGTAAACATTCAGCTGAAATTAAAAACTGCTCTTTTTGTTATTCAGTAAATGACTGATTCTGAAGTATTTTCTCAGGCAGGAGGGTGTGAAGGGCATTGCTGAACACTGCATGCTAATCCGAGAACGTCTGCGTGAGAGACTGAGGCTTTTGGGTGGTCCGGGGCGTTGGGATCACATAACAAAACATGGAGGGCTTTATTGCTGCTTTGGACTGAATGGTGAGTGGTATGCATTATACATGCATAGGGGATTTTTATTTCCACTTTCTTCATATATTTGAGCTAGTAGTTCAGCATAATGAATGCTAATATAACAAGGTGAGCCCAATACTACAGTATGCATTTAACACCGTAAAGCCGTAATGAACGTCATGCTCTCTCTCAGCTCAACAGGTAGAGTTTCTGATTCAGAGGAAACACATCTACTTGTTACCCAACGGGTGTCTAAACGTTAGTGCCATTAACAGCCGTAACCTGGACTATGTTGCTGAATCCATCCATCAAGCCATGCACTCTCAACTCTGATCTCACATCATACTCAAGATTACTTAAACCCTTCATCTGCGATATGCTTTTCATCAGTTATGCAGTGTGAATGTTTGTCTGAATATTAAGTAGGTGTATTTCAAATTATATTCCTACAGTGTAGACAGTAAAACTTTTGAAACTTAGGCTTAACTTTTAATGTAATGGCTGTAATGTTGGCAGAGCTGCAATAGATAATTGCTGGTTCCCTGCACTTGAATACTGAAGAATACTGTGTGTGTGGTGTGTGTGTGTGTGTGTGTGTGTGTGTGTGTGTGTGTGTGTGTGTGTGTGTGTGTGTGTGTGTGTGTGTGTGTGTGTGTGTGTGTGTGTGTGTGTGTGTGTGTGTGTGTGTGTGTGTGTGTGTGTGTGTGTGTGTGTGTGTGTAGGTTTTTTTTATAGGGCCGAAAGAAGTAAGAAATTAAGAAATAAAAGAACATCTGCATCACCCGCAGTCTTGTGTGCCACTTATCAAGCAACATTCTCACATTTCCCTTCCATACAACACTCAGAAGTGTGTTAATTAGCAAATTCTCACATCAGTATCCTAAACATTGAATGGCATTATCTTACCATTTTTCTCTTTTTACCAGTTTTTGATGAGGAGAGAGCCACAAAAAGCACGTTTCCACATTTGAAATCTTTAGCATGCTTGTGATATGGCATGTTTTATTACATTATTGACATTTGCCTATTTATCCATGCTGCTGCATTCATGTTAAGGATACAGTTCAACCAAAAAATTAAATTTGTAATTTTTCAATTTTTTATTCTGTGGAACTTTTATTTTTTCAGATGTGTTTACCAACATTCTTCAAGTATATTCTTTTGTCACACAGGTTTGGAGTGGCATGAGAGTAATTGATTACATTATTGGGTGAACTAACCGTTTAACTGAACTCATACTGTTCTGATGTTAACACCCATAGTTCTGAGATGCTGGACATCATAATTGGTTCCTCCCTGTCTGCAGGAATGTAAAGGGTTAACAGACCTTACATTACAATTTAATGAACATTACCACCATTGGCATCTCCTTTTATTATCACTGGGTGATAAAAGTGAGTAGTCCATTTTATATATCTTTTCTTTTTATATATAATAAAAAATGAATCCAAGGCAAAAAAATTATGAGAATGATCTTGAATGCTAATCGTGCACAATGTGCACTGCATACAAACAACTAGTTACCACATTTTTTCTTATTATTGTTCTGGAAAAAAAATAATGACTGAAAGAAACATGGCACAACCCAGCAAATCTGTTCCAGAGGCTATATATAATCTTGACAGACCAAGATAAATGTGTCCTTCCACATTAAAAGTGATAAACAATCTGTGCTCTAAGACAAAACTGCAATGAAGACAGAATTGATCAAAACAATTCCTACAGGAACAAAAACAACTTTACTTACAGTAAAAGGTTTTAAAACATTTAACATTAATCAAAAGGAAATTACCGTAGCAATTTAAACTAAATGTTTTTAAGAAATCAATATGCCTGTTATAGCCTACCTATTAGTCAGGTCTAGCAGTCTTTTACCTTTGATAGTCTTTCACGGTCGTGCTCCACTGATAATTTACTGCTTGCTTTGTAGCGACAGCAGGGACAGCAGCATGTCGCCCACACAGTGACAGTTCAATACCGTACAAATGCATCTGGTGAAGACAAACAATCACAGCCGTTCTGACAGCCATTTCATCCACATCAGTTTAACTGCCTCGGATGATGACTCACAGCTCCTGGCAAATCTTTTTCTGGAATCTAAGTGTGAGAATCATACTGTACATGTTTTGGTTTTCAGGATCAAAAAACAGTTTGCTCCAATATTTTTCATTATACTAGTTTATTCCAATCCAATTGGCTGTGTTCCAAGAGTATTGATGTCCAGTAACAATGGAACCTTGGTTTTAGTATGCGATTATGGTCTGCGTTGAGGTTAATTGTTACGTTTCCAGGTAATAGAAAGTGCACGACGAAGGATATTTAGAGAAACCAGGTATTTAATAGTAAACTCAAGGGTAACATCACGTTTACACAAACAATAACCGACACTGAACACTGACAAGAGAGGAACTTAAATACACAGAGGATTGAAGAGGGAAACAAGACACAGCTGGGGCAAATGAACTAAACACAGGTGAATACACTGAACACTAACGAGGAGCGGGAAAACTGGGAACAGGACTGAACCAAATACACAATGAACAGGGGAAACAGGACACACATATAACATTACGCCCCCTCCCAAAAAGGCGTGTCCCCACGCCGTATAAATATCAAATAGGGGCGGGAGGGTGGGCGCCCCGGAGGCTGACGAGGGCATGGCTTTCCCGGAACAGGAAGCCTCCAGGGCGGAGCAGGTTGTGCAGGTGGCCAGGGTGGAGACGCCCCTTCGGGTGGCCAGGGTGGAGACGCCCCTTCGGGTGGCCAGGGCGGAGACGCCCCTTCGGGTGGCCAGGGCGGAGACGCCCCTTCGGGTGGCCAGGGCGGAGACGCCCCTTCGGGTGGCCAGGGCGGAGACGCCCCTTCGGGTGGCCAGGGCGGAGACGCCCCTTCGGGTGGCCAGGGCGGAGACGCCCCTTCGGGTGGCCAGGGCGGAGACGCCCCTTCGGGTGGCCAGGGCGGAGACGCCCCTTTGGGTGGCCATGGCGGTGACGCCCCTTCGGGTGGCCATGGCGGTGACGCCCCTTCGGGTGGCCATGGCGGAGCCCTATATCCCCCCCCCCCCCAAAATTTTCTTGGGGAAAGTGACAGGCTCCGGGACGTACTCAAGGACAGGCTTGGGAGGAGTGGATGGGACCAGCGAGAGAAGGCTCTGTAGGGCTGGACGGGACCAGTGGAGAAGTCTCTGTAGGGCTGGACGGGACCAGTGGAGAAGGCTATGTAGGGCTGGACGGGACAAGCGGAGAAGGCTCTGTAGGGCTTGCCGGGACCAGTGGAGAAGGCTTTGTAGGGCTGGCTGGGACCAGTGTTGGGAGTAACGCATTACAAAAGTAATGCATTACAGTAATGTTGTAGAAATTTTAATAGTCATTTATTCCTAACATATCAATGTGTAAAAGTATATGTGTGTACGTGCTTGTGCGTGACGTTTCAGGAATATATGGGACAGGACGTCTTGACCTTAGGAATGGTCAGGTTTGGCTAGTTTATTCCAGTACCAGTTTGTGTCCTTAAGAAAAACTGAACAGCAGTGGGGGCCTTATCTGGGTGGAAAAGTACAGCGGGTGAGAAGGAACCTTGAAAAGAGCGCCACTCACTTCACAGAATGTAACGGCTGTGATGGCGACTGGGCCTTCTTGCAAGAATAAATATTTCTCTTTTTATTAATTTGACTCTGAGTGTCTCTTACGCAGTGATGGTGTTTAACAGAAGTTTTTGCCACAACAGTAACATATTACTTTTTGCTGTAACGCAGTAGTGTAAGGCATTACTAATCAATTTTCAGTAATATTTTACTCGGTACATGTTCAGTAAGGCTTGCGTTACAAGTTACAACAGACTTTTAGTTTTAATTGTAAAAAAAAAAAAAAAAAAAAAAAAAAGCCTACACAGCAAGACCGCGAGACAAGCAGGCTAAATTACCTGTTCGTGGTCAGTCAATAGCCGCGTGTGGTGTCCAAGTCTGTTAATAAAAACTATATGGCAGCGTCTGATATATTTGTATAGCGATTTATTTTTTACAGGAGTGCCGTGAGGTATGATTTCGGCCTCTGTGCTCGCGCTGGCCAGTGGAGAAGCGGCTAATGGTGAAGATGGCATGAAGAAGACTGTGCATTCGCGAGATGGACGTATGCGCATTAGGCTATTCGTTCTGTGTTTTCTTTCTAAACAGTTAGGCTATGTTTATGTGGTATTTTTCATGTTTTCATCACGCAATCATGTTTTTGATGCGGTGGTGACGCGTTCATTTAAGGGCAGCGGCGCTGCCGATAAAGCACCTAAGAGCTGTCACAAAGAACCGGCAAAAGCAATGATTATGAATATGTCAAATATAGCAAGGAGACATTTTACTTGTTTATTAATAAAGGCAGGATGAAGTTGACGATGCTGACTCGCGATCTTCGCAGTAGGAGTGCGCCAGAGAGAAATGCACATTTCATTTCATAAGCAGAGAGCAGTCTGTTTTCTTTCGTTTTGAATTGTTCTGTTTTACAAGTAGACATTTCAATATACATATATTTTTCAGGTCCGTGAATAGGCTAACTTATACGCTGAGTTTCGGTTCATTTATGAGTGAATTGTCCTCCGTGTCGTGATTATTTATAATCGTCTGCTATATTTAACCTACTTCTTATTTATAAAATCCAGGCAATTGGTTGATGAAACATAGATTAAAATTAGGGATGCACGATATATCGACCACATATCGATATATCGGCCGATAAATGGTCTTTTTGGATGTTATCGTTATCGATCCGATAAGAAAATTGGGCCGATATATCAAAGCCGATAAATAATAGATTATTTACTTCAATTGAGAGACACGCGCTGTTCGCCATGATGGTTCTGAATGATTGGATTCACTTCGAAAAGGATACAGTTCAGTGCAACATTTGAAGCACAAATCTGTCACATAAGCTTCATAACATTATAATAAGAATACGCCTGCAAAAGAATGTTGTGAATTCTTGTTCGCCAGTGTTTCAGCGCGTCGAGCGCGTTGTGGAAAGAGCGCGTCTGGAGTTAAGCCTTCATGACGAGCAGAGTCAAGTTCACTTGAGCATTCGCAGCAATCTGTGCCATAGTAAGGTGTAATATGTTTATTTTGTGTATATAGGCCTATATATCTGATTAATCTAATGCGTTTGGTTTTAATCTTTTAATTTTGGTGATTGATCTAATGCGTTTGATGCGTTTGGTTGAGTTATTGAACGACGCGAGCTTCATTGTACGGTGATCATCTTTATAGCGTGCGCGCAGCTCAAACAGCAATGCACTTTTATAACTATAATTGGGACTGTCATATACATGCCATTATAATGAGAACACGATTGTAATAAAACGTTGTGAATTCTCTGGGTTTAGTTGCCGTTTCAGCGCGTTGTGTGGGAATAGCGCGTCCAGGATTTAGCTACACATTATGACCAGCTCAAGTTCGATTGTGCATTCACGTCCTTTTGTGCAGATAAGTCGTAATATAAAGCTGATGTAATATAAATATCTGATTAATCTCACATATGATCATGCGTTTCGTGGATTTAAACAACCTAGAAAAGTTCTTCAGTTCTCTTACGAGAGTATCTCTCGTACTGCGTAATATCTTACGCTATGGGGAAACACTCTTTCCTCGAGATATTGAAGCCAAAAATTATCCTTAATTTTTTTAATCATGCAAAACGCTTTTGCAGCAGCAAGCAGACAAGGGCGAAACAGCTCGCGCGCCCATTGGCTGCCTCGCTGGAAAAGCTGCAGCCTATCGAGTGAAGGCACTGCGTGACGTAATGACGAATGAAGACGCTTCGCGCTCATTTCGTCATGTCCCGCCAGTATAGGCGTGGTCTCACCCTATAAATACCCCTCGATAGCTGTATTTCTCTGATTTTTTCATTCTTCACGCGAAGCTCACGCATCGCGGGATCCAGAGTGAGAAGCCGCGCCGTTGACTTGTAGCCTTCTCAGCGGGACGTGCCATCTTCTGAAGTCGCTGGCCCAGCCGCCTTCAACTGCCGTACCTGCTGCGCTTTCCGGCGTACTATATCCTTTACTCTGTCACTGTGTGTGTGTGTGTTTGCTTACGTGACGCAACACCCATTATATGTTCTAAAAGAGCTGCGTCTTTTTAAAGATGCCTTTCTGTGGCTCGTGCCGCTCTCAACTCAGCGATGAGGACCGTCACGTCATCTGTGTGTCCTGCCTGGGTCATGAGCACGCTGCTATCGCGCTCGCGGATGGTGGATGCCCGCACTGCGAACTTCTGCCTATGGCGACTCTGCGGACTCGCCTGGCGTCGTTCTCTGAACCCGCGTCCCAGCCGTCTGTGCCGCGCCGTAAGAAGCGTCGCGCCCAGCGCGCTCCCGAGCCTTCTCCAGCCCGCCAAAGCTCGCCGGTTCGCCCGCCTGCTTCGCCGGCTTCACCTGAGTCGCTCCCGGACGGACAGCGCCCGCCGTCTGCCGCCGCTTCCGCTCCCGAGCTGGACGAGCCTGCCGTGGGAAGCTCTCTTGTGGCTTCCGATAGCGAGGATTGGGCGAGCTCTGTGGACCTCCCCCCCGCTGACGTGTCTAGCCAACCCTCTGTGAGGAGACCCGGCATTGAGGCTGAGCTGATGCGTCTGCTCACCCAGGCCGTAGAGAGCATCGGCCTCGAGTGGGAGGCGCCCGCCTTGCCGCCGCGCAACAGACTCGACGGGCGCTTTCTCAAGAAAGACGAAGCCCCGTCTAAGTCTAGGGCCGCCCCCTTCCTCCCTGAGCTCCACGACGAAGTCGCTAAGTCATGGACCGCCCCGTTCTCCGCCAGACTGCGCACTTCCACTTCTGCGGCCTTCACTTCTGTCACCGGCGCGGGAGATAAAGGATATCTCTCCATTCCTCCTGTCGAGGCGGCGGTCGCGTCGCATCTCTGCCCGCCCTCTGCGGGACGGCGCGCGCAGACGACGCTCCCCTCTAAAGCCTGCCGGGTGACTTCATCGCTGCACGGACGTGCTTACACAGCCGCTGGACAGGCGGTCTCAGCGCTGCATACGATGGCGATCTTGCAGATCTACCAGGCCGACCTTCTCCTTAAACTGGACGAGGAAGGCCCGGGTGCGATCAACGTGGCGGATTTACGAGGCGCTACGGACCTTGCTCTACGCGCCGCTAAAGCCGCTGCTCAGGCCATGGGGCGGAATATGGCCTCTCTCGCCGTTGCTGAGAGACATCTGTGGTTGACGCTGTCTGAGATGACGGAAGCTGAGCGCTCTGTATTCCTCGACGCGCCCATTTCCCCTGCGGGCCTCTTCGGATCTGCCGTCAAGGATTTCGCGGACAGATTCTCGGAGGAGCAGAAGACTTCGCAGGCCATGAAGCACTTCCTTCCGAAGCGCTCGAGCTCCGCTGCAGGTCGCTCTAAGCAGCCGTCTGCTCGCAGCTCGCAGCCTCGGCCTGCATCGCCCGCAGCCGCCGCTACACAGCGCCGCCAGGCCCGGGATCAGAGACCGCGCTCTCGCTCTGCTGGACGCCGCCCCGCTCAGCGCGGGCCTCGGCCGAAGATTGAGCTCAAGCCCGAGGCCTCGAAGCTTTCCTAGCCACTCTAAGAAAGCGACGGTGTTCGGAGCCCGCTGCGGCCGGCTCCCCACCGAAAAGATTCGCTCGTTCAGTTCCTTGCGATGTGACTGTGCCAGTGTATTTAGCAGTGAAGCAGCCGGTGTCTCAGCCCGCTTGCCTGCACAAAAAAGCCGTTTTCATGGCTACCCAGATAAATCCAATAAAGAGTGTATTTTCTGGTATGCCGGCCACGGCCGATGGTGTTATGAGTGTTGTAAGAATGCCCACGCCCCAGTGCCCATTCCCACACCCAGACACAGCCCGCCACGGTGCGAGGCGAGCACACATAAATCTGACTCAGGTCGATTGTGCAAACAATGTAGCGATTGCGCCCATACAATGCCCGCTCACGCTGCATGCCCCGTGTCCCTTGGTTTCTGTAAAAACGAAACCAACACACAATCTATCGGCTCCGGCCGAAAGCGTGCACAGTGCTGTAGATGTGCCCGTAGGTTTGCGCCCACATCCTCCCGCAAGCACGCCGAATCCCACGGGATTCGCCCCGCTCACTCTCGTTATGCGTCCCGCCATAGAGATTGTGAGCGCGGCCAGACTGCCCGCTGTGCCCAGCGCGCCCCCCGCCTCGAACGCTGTAAACACGGCGTCGTGTTCCCAGGGTACCGGGGCTCTCGAGCCGTTGCCAGGTCACGGCCAGAGCCCGGTCTGCATCCTACCCCTAGCTACTCGCGCAGAAGCGTGGTCGAAGCTACCCGGGGTATCAGACTGGGTGCTGAACACTATAAAGAGAGGCTACTCGCTACAATTCGCACGACGTCCACGCCGTTGTACGGCGCCCGTCGAGACTTCGGTGAAAAACGAAGTATCTCATCTACTTCGAGCCGAGATAGCGAAACTACTGAGCAAAGGGGCCATAGAGCCCCTTTCTCAGGCTCAGAGCGAAGGGGGCTTATACAGCAGATATTTTCTGGTACCGAAAAAAGATGGGGGCTTCAGACCCATTCTAGATCTGAGACAGCTGAACAAAGCGCTTGTGAAGCGCCAGTTCAGGATGCTTACGACCAGGAAAATCCTCGCGCAAGTGCGCCAAGGGGACTGGTTTATGTCGATAGATCTGAAAGACACGTATTTCCAAATACAAATAGCGTCCCATCACAGGCGATTCTTGAGATTCGCGTTCGAGGGCCAGGCTTATCAATACACAGTCCTGCCGTTCGGCCTGTCTTTGGCACCCCGTACATTTACGAAGTGCATGGACGCGGCTCTCGCGCCCCTGAGACTTCAGGGCATGCGAGTTATGAACTACTTGGACGATTGGCTGATTCTAGCTCGATCACGGTCAGAGCTCATAGAACACAGGGCCACAATGCTCGAGCATCTCGAGACACTGGGCCTGACGGTCAACTGGGAAAAGAGCCTGCTGTGTCCCAGCCAGAGAATTTCTTTCCTGGGAACAGTGTTAGACTCGCTTTCCATGACGGCACGCCTGTCACCGGAGCGCGTACTAAGTATTCAGCGCGTCGCGGAATCCTTCCGCCACGGCTCCATAGTCCCGCTCAGACGGTTTCAGAAATTGCTGGGCCTGATGGCCTCAGCATCCCATGCACTCCAGCTGGGCCTGCTTCGCATGCGCCCGCTGCAGTGGTGGCTGAAAGCACGGGTCCCGCCCCGGGCATGGTCCACGGGCAGGTGTCGCCTCAGGGTCGACCAAAGGTGCGTTTCGGCTCTGGAACCCTGGAAAGTAACCAGCTGGTATCAGTCTGGTGTGAGTCTGGGGACCGCCTCAAGGGTGAAAGTGGTGTCGACGGACGCCTCCACCACGGGGTGGGGAGCGCTGCTCGAGGGCAGACCGTTGGCTGGCCTATGGTCAGAGCGGGAGAAGCTCCTTCACATAAACTGCTTGGAATTGATAGCAGTCGACAAAGCGCTGCGGCGCTTCTGTCCCCTGGTGAGGGGCCACCACGTCTTGGTCCGATCGGACAACAAGTCAGTGGTGGCGTACATAAATCGCCAGGGCGGCCTCAGGTCCGCACGCCTTTGCAGGCTGACGGAACCCCTCTTGGTCTGGGCCCAGCGCAACCTCCTTTCTTTGAAAGCGGCGCACGTGCCTGGGCACCTGAATACGGGTCCAGACATGCTGTCCAGAGACAACGTCCTGACAGGAGAATGGTCGCTGCACCCGCAGACGGTCCAGCTCCTGTGGGAAACGTTTGGCAGAGCGCAGGTGGACCTGTTCGCGTCCCGCGAGAACGCTCACTGCCCAGTATTCTTCTCAAAGCGCAGGGACGCGCTGGCCCATACTTGGCCCAGCGGTCCCCTGTATGCTTTTCCCCCGGTCTCGCTCCTGCCACAGGTGTTGGAGCGGATCAGGGAAAATGGATGCCCAGTGCTGCTTGTGGCTCCGCTCTGGACGAACCAGGCTTGGTTTCCGGTCCTGATGCGGATGACCAGCACTGCCCCGTGGCCTGTACCGTTGAGGAGAGATCTCCTCTCTCAGGCAGAGGGCTCGATTTGGCATCCTCACCCGGAACTGTGGTCCCTGCACGCATGGGCCATCAACGGGTACCCGCTAGCCTCCCAGAAGGAGTGCTAAACACGATCGCACAGGCTAGAGCTCCGTCTACCAGACGGCTCTATGCCTCGAAATGGTCGGTGTTCTCTACTTGGTGTCGAGCCCGTGGCTTTTCACCCGTGGACTGCGGGGTTGAGGAAGTGCTTGCCTTCCTTCAGGAGCTGATGGATAAGGGAAGAACCCCATCCACGCTCAAAGTGTACGTGGCGGCCATAGCAACGTTTGCTAAACCTGTGTCTGGCCAGTCACTGGGGAAAAACGACTTAGTCGTGCGTTTCCTACGAGGGGCTCGGAGAATAAATCCTCCCAGGCCCCCTTCAGTCCCGGCTTGGGACCTTTCCACGGTCTTGGAGGCCATGAAAGGCGCCCCGTTCGAGCCGATCCAGCTGTCGGATATGAGGCACCTGTCCCTTAAGACGGTGTTTCTATTGGCTCTCGCTTCAGTGAAGCGTGTAGGGGACTTGCAGGCGCTTTCTGTAAGCGCGTCATGTCTGGAGTTTGGGCCTAACGACTCAAAGGTCGTACTCAAACCGAGGCACGGCTACGTGCCGAAATCCCTCAATACACCGTTTAGGGCCCAGGTGATTTCCCTGTCAGCCCTTCCGGTTCTCGATGAGGAGAGGGACGCGAGTCTCCTTTGCCCTGTCAGGGCGTTAAGGGCTTATGTGTCCCGCTCGGCTGGGTTCAGGCAGACCGAGCAGCTTTTCGTTTTGTTTGGCGGCCGTTCTAAGGGACTCGCCGCCTCAAAACAGAGCCTATCCAGATGGATAGTGGATGCCATAGCGCTGGCTTACACTTCCAAGGGCCTACGGTGCCCATTGGGTGTCAAAGCGCACTCCACGAGAGGCGTGGCCTCGTCGTGGGCATGGTATAGCGGGGTCTCCCTGCAGGATATCTGTACGGCTGCGGGCTGGGCCTCGCCGTCGACATTTATCAAGTACTATAACCTGGAGGTGCCCGCCCTACAAGCTAAGCTTTTGGCGGTCTGAACTTCGGGCTTATTGGCCGCCAATGCGGCTATGTTGCCCTTACGGGTCAGTGTCCCTACGGGACTTTATAAAGGAGTGATGCTTTAGCCTCTCCTCCTCTACTCTATGTGAGTTATGGTGATTATGCACTAGATGTGCCCCGGGCTTTGCCCCGGGACTCTGGTGTGGATCCCTGTCCGCACGGCGTTTTGTATGGGGTCCCCATAGCGTAAGATATTACGCAGTACGAGAGATACTCTCGTAAGAGAACGTACTCGGTTACTAACGTAACCTCGGTTCTCTCTAGAGAGGGAACGAGTACTGCGTATCTTGCCGTGCTTGAACTATGCTCTGGTTCGCTTCGGTGTACAAAATCAGAGAAATACAGCTATCGAGGGGTATTTATAGGGTGAGACCACGCCTATACTGGCGGGACATGACGAAATGAGCGCGAAGCGTCTTCATTCGTCATTACGTCACGCAGTGCCTTCACTCGATAGGCTGCAGCTTTTCCAGCGAGGCAGCCAATGGGCGCGCGAGCTGTTTCGCCCTTGTCTGCTTGCTGCTGCAAAAGCGTTTTGCATGATTAAAAAAATTAAGGATAATTTTTGGCTTCAATATCTCGAGGAAAGAGTGTTTCCCCATAGCGTAAGATATTACGCAGTACTCGTTCCCTCTCTAGAGAGAACCGAGGTTACGTTAGTAACCGAGTACGTTTCCCGGTGCTCGTTCTCTTCAGCTTCAGCTCGCGCAGATTAAACAATGCAAAACATTAAAAGCTATGATTTGCACTATCATATAATTATATTCACCATTGTAATAAATTTGTAAATTCTTTGGGTTTGCATTCTTCCACAACCGTCGAGTTGATTAACCTTATAGCAAAGCGATTCAGTTTACGTTTGTTCTCTTCAGCTTCAGCGCGCAGATCACACAGCAATGCCATTTGAAACAGTAATGCTATTAAAGATGTTTACTATTAGGCTACTCTGTAATATTAAAAATGTTTAATTTTTTTCAAAAACATTGCGTTATAATTAATAACTAAAATTATTTTGTTGTCAATTATTATTTTCATCAACGATATGGTTTGATTAAAATAATTTCCTCATTGTCGGTATAGAGGCGATTCCATTTTATTGATCCATGGCACAAGCATTTTGTTTATTTATATGCAGCCCAATGTTAGCCTATTTAATGACTTGTTTGCAATATTTAGGTATTTTATTTTTTGTTAGGCAATAGATTTTTTGATAACACTTTACAATAAGGTCTCATTTGTTAATGCATTAACTAACAGAGAGCAATAGCTTTAATTGTTAGTTAATAGAATATGTGTGTTCATGTTAGTTCAGTGCATTGACTAATGTTATAAAACTTTCTGAAAAATGTCTTATAAAATTGTTGGTTCATGCTGCTAACAAAATTAAACCTTATTATAAAGTGTTACCATTTTTTAATAAAGAAAGTTGCTCAGTCTAAAATTAATTTTAAAAGTTAAGGAATCTTACACTGGTTCAAACTAGGCTATACTGTAGTATATGTTTGATTTATGTTAAAAGTGTTTGAGACAAGGCTTTTAATTGTGAGCCTTTTGTTTATACTGGTTATCAAAGTATAAAAAAAATTAATTTAGATTTATCGGCCAATATATCGGTTATCGGCTTTCAAATGTAAAGAATTATCGGTTATCGGTATCGGCCAAAATGTTCATATCGGTACATCCCTAATTAAAATTAAGATACAATTAATACAAAACGAAATTCACTTTAAAGAAAGGCTTTGTGTCTTCCGTGTGGTCTTTGTGAAAGTTTTTAAGCAGTCTTTTAGTGCCGCTTCAGAGCGCGGAGAACTGTCACCTCTGTAACATTGTTTTTTCCTCATAAATGCGAAAAATAAAATAAAATTAATATTTTATGTTCTGTGGAGAGCCAACCCTTCTTCATCCGATTTGCGCAGTGTAATTCACAAAATTACAACAACAAAAATCGTTTCCTCCTAAAAGATTTTTTTTTTGTCACGCATGACTCTATTTCCCTAAATATAAAATGCATGTGTAGACTGATATTTTTCTAATGTCTGGACTCTTTTCAGGGAGGAGCCTATGGATAAACAGACGTTTTAATATTTTGGTATTAATGCATTTTCTGAGAATTTATTTTTCAAGTTTTGACAGTAGCTAAATGTCATTTCCATAACGCTGGAATTCCCAAATTTTAAATAATTTATCCTCAACTTGTTTTGTGGTGTAGGTCTACGTGTTTTATAATATTAAGTTAAGTTCAAATAATACTAATAGTAATTTAAAGATGTGGTAGCATTGGATCTGGTATGGATAACACTGGGAGTTGGAAGGGGTGTGTCGCGATTCTGCAGGTTTGTGGATCTGAGTGTCGCGATTTCGGTTTCATATCGCATATCGTTAAGTCCCTAGTCATTTTAGAATGTTAAGTTCTACTTCTGTATATTTATTTTGGTGAAAGTAACTCAAAAGTAATACAGGAGTAATGTAACGCATTACAATTCTGAGACAGTAATATTGTAAGGTAATGGATTACTTTTAAATAACAGTAACATGTAATATATAATGTATTCCAGTTTGGAAGTAACTTGCACAACACTGGCTGGGACCAGCGGAGAAGGCTCTGTAGGGCTGGCTGGGACCAGCGGAGAGGACAGATCAGGACTGGACAGGAACAGCGGTGAGGGCTCGGCTGGGCTGGATGCATGGGCCAGAACTGATGTGTGTGTAGCCCACACACACAAAATCGCCGCAGACATCACCATCAATGTAGTGTCCTCTAGAGTGGACTTACGTGTGGTCAAGTCAAGTCAAGTCACCTTTATTTATATAGCGCTTTTTACAATACAAATTGTTTCAAAGCAGCTTTACAGAGATAACAGGAAAACAATGTTGTAATAGTATTGTTCAATTGAAAATTAAATGTCCCCAACTAAGCAAGCCAAAAGGCGAAGGCAACAGTGGCAAGGAACCAAAACTCCATCAGGTGACAGAATGGAGAAAAAAACCTTGGGAGAACCCAGGCTCAGTCGGGGGGCCAGTCCTCCTTTGGCCAACGAATGAACAGTGTATGATTATGAGTTAGGCAGCATAATGTCAGGAGTCAGATGGGATCAGAACTTTCACGATATTATTCAGTTCATCTGGTTGGGTTGGGTCATCCGGCCGGTGAGGAGATGAGTGGTGAGTTGTCCATGGGCCTTCACAGCCCTGATAATGCGTGTCGACGTGTCCATGTGATGGTCCTTCATCAGATCTGGATATGCCCTGGATCCAGCGGTCTGCGGTAAACCTCGGGATAAACAGAGAGACTAATATTAGCGTAGACGCCATCCTTCTTATGATGTACAAAGTACATCAGGAATTATGGGAAGTGTTCCCGGTTCCGGCTGATCTAATCTATGCAGCCTAACATTGAATTATAGAAATCTATAATGTGTTATGTGTATGCTAAGCCAAAGAGATGTGTTTTTAGTCTAGATTTAAACTGACAGACTGTATCTGCTTCCCGGACCGTGTTAGGAAGATTGTTCCAAAGTTTTGGTGCTAAATAGGAAAAGGATCTACCGCCAGCAGTCGATTTTGATATTCTAGGTATTATCAACTGGCCAGAATTTTGAGATCGCAATAGACGTGAAGGACTATAATGCGTTAAGAGCTCGCTCAAGTACTGGGGAGCTAAACCATTTAGTGCTTTGTAAGTAATCAGCAATATTTTAAAATTTATACGATGTTTAATAGGCAGCCAATGCAGTGTTGACAGAACCGGGCTAATATGGTCATACTTCCTGGTTCTGGTAAGAACTCTAGCGGCTGCGTTTTGAACTAGCTGTAGTTTGTTTAATAAGCGTGCAGGGCAACCACCCAGTAGAGCATTACAATAATCTAGCCTTGAGGTCATGAACGCATGAACTAATTGTTCCGCATTTGTCAGTGAGAGCATATGACGTAATTTAGATATATTTTTAAGATGGAAAAATGCGGTTTTACAGATACTAGACACGTGACTTTCAAATGAAAGATTGGTATCAAAGAGCACACCCAGGTTCCTAACTAACGTCGAAGACTTAACAGAGCAGCCATCAAGTGTTAGACAGTATTCTAGGTTATTAGGTGAGGAAGTTTTTTGTCCAATGATTAGAATCTCTGTTTTTTCAGAATTTAGTAATAGGAAATTACTGGTCATCCAATTTTTTATATCAGCTATGCATTCCGTTAATTTTGTGAATTGGTAAGTTTCGTTAGGTTTTGAAGAAATATACAGCTGAGTATCATCAGCATAACAGTGAAAGCTAATTCCATATTTCCTAATTATATCTCCTAATGGTAGCATGTACAGAGTGAAGAGCAGCGGTCCTAGTACTGAGCCTTGTGGTACGCCATACTGAACTTGTGATCGATAAGACATCTCTTCATTTACTGCTACAAACTGATATCGGTCAGATAAGTATGATTTAAACCATGCTAGTGCAATTCCGCTAATGCCAACATAGTTTTCTAGTCTATTTAAAAGAATGTTGTGGTCGATAGTATCAAATGCAGCACTAAGATCAAGTAACACTAATAGAGAGATACAACCACGATCGGATGATAGGAGCAAATCATTTGTGACTTTAATGAGAGCAGTCTCAGTACTATGGTACGGTCTAAATCCGGACTGAAAATCCTCGCAGATATTATTTCTTTCTAAAAAGGAACACAGTTGTGAGGATACTGCTTTTTCTAGTATCTTTGACAGAAAAGGCAGATTCGAGATTGGCCTGTAATTGACTAATTCTGTAGGATCAAGTTGCGGTTTTTTAACAAGCGGTTTAATCATAGCCAACTTAAAGGTTTTTGGTACGTATCCTAATGACAAAGATGAATTAATGATATCTAGAAGAGGATCTATGACCTCTGGAAGCATCTCTTTCAGTAGCTTAGTCGGTATAGGGTCTAGCATACAAGTTGTCGATTTAGATGAATTAACAATTTTGCAAAATTCTTCCTCTCCTATAGCAACAAATGAATCAAAATGTTCCTCACAGAGACTACAATATACTCCCTGATGCGATACTGTAGTAGACGGTTGCATAGTTATAATTTTGTCCCTGATATTATCAATCTTATAAGTGAAGAAGTTCATAAAGTCATTACTGCTGTGTTTCTTATAAACTTCTGGGCTTGAAGCTTTCTTTTTCGTTAGTTTAGTCACTTGTTCAAATAAATACCTAGGATTATGTTTATTTTCTTCTAATAGGGTTGAAAAATAATTAGTTCTAGCATCTTTTAAGGCCTCTCTGTAAGCAATCGAGCTCTCCTTCCATGAAATCCGAAATACCTCTAGTTTTGTTTTCTTCCAGTTTCGCTCCATTTTTCTGGCTGCTCTCTTAAGGGCCCGGGTGTGCTCATTGTACCACGGCGTTGGACTATTTTCTTTGATCTTCTTTAAGCGCAGCGGAGCAACTGTGTCTAAAGTGCTGGAAAAGAGAGAGTTAAAAGTTTCTGTTGCAATATCAAGTTCTTCTAAGCTATCTGGGATGCTGAGATTATGAAACTGATTTGGAAGATTATTGATAAAGCAATCTTTAGTGGCAGAAGTGATAGGTCTAACATATTTATAACATGGAGTCGGCTTTGCAGCCTTGGCTAAATGTAATTTACACGAGACTAGATAGTGATCGGAGATGTCGTCGCTCTGCTGTAGAATTTCAACGCCATCAACATCTATTCCATGTGATAATATTAGATCAAGAGTATGATTACGACAATGAGTAGGTCCTGACACGTGCTGTCTCACTCCAATTGAGTTTATAATGTCTTTAAATGCCAATCCCAATGCATCTTTTTCATTATCTACATGTATATTAAAATCACCAACAATTAGGACTTTATCTGCAGCCAATACTAATTCTGATAGAAAGTCAGCAAATTCTTTGATAAAATCTTTATGGTGCCCTGGTGGCCTGTATACAGTAGCCAGCAGAATTCTCAAACGTGATTTATTGTTTACACTATAAATTTTTACATTAAGCACCAACACTTCAAAAGAAGTATATTTAAAACTAGATTTCTTAGTGGTTTTCAGAATATTACTATAAATTACAGCAACACCTCCCCCTTTGCCTTTCGGACGAGGCTCATGTTTATAACAATAATCTTGCGGAGTGGACTCATTTAAAGTAATGTAATCGTTTGGTTTTAGCCAGGTTTCTGTCAAACACAGCACATCTAGGTTATAGTCTTTAATCTTATCATTAACTATGAGCGATTTTGAATTAAGGGATCGAATATTCAGCAACCCAAGCTTTATCGTTTGCTCATCTGTATTATATCTGTTTTTTATTTGTTGAACATCAATTAGATTTTTAACCTTAGAAAGGTTTGGCAGTTTTTTGGATTTCCAAATTCGGGGAACAGACACAGTCTCTATATGATGATATCTAGGTGAAAGAGTCTCTATGTGATGAGATTTATCTGACCTTGGTGACGTGAGGCCGCTAGCAGACGGTCGGTTTAGCCAGTTTGTCTGCTTCCTGACCTGAGCCCCAGATTGTCATGTTTTATCTCTAAGACTATGAGCCAAATTACTAGAGAGAAGAGCAGCACCATCCCAGGTGGGATGAATACCATCTCTTTTCAACAGGTCAGGCTTGCCCCAAAAACTTTTCCAATTGTCTATGAATTCTATATTATGTTGCGGACACCAATTAGACAACCAGCCATTGAGTGAACACAATCTACTAACTATCTCATCACTCCTTCGAACAGGAAGGGGGCCAGAGCAGATTACAGTGCCTGACATCGTACTTGCGAGTTCAAACACCTCTTTAATATTAATTTTGGTGATCTCCGACTGGCGAAGTCGAACATCATTAGTGCCGACGTGAATAACAATCTTAGAGAATTTACGATTAGCATTAGCCAGCACTTTTAAATTTGATTTGATGTCAGGCGCTCTGGCTCCCGGCAAACATGTGACTATGGTGGCTGGTGTCTCTATTTTCACGTTCCGTGTAATAGAATCGCCAATTACCAGGGCACAATCAACAGCATTCTCAGTGGGTGTTTCACTGAGAGGGGCAAATCGATTTGTTATGGTAACCGGAACAGAAGAGTGGTTTTTTGATCCGCGACTAGAGCGATTTCTCACCGACACCCATCTGCCTGGCTGCACAGGCAATAACTCAGCCGGAACCGAATCATGTAAATGGTTCACTATGCTAGGCGCATCCAAAGTAGTATCTAAAGCTCGAGCACACTTACTATCCTCAATTAAAGTTTGGATGCGTGTCTCTAATTCTGAAATCTTCTCCGTCAGCCTGACTGTCTCCTTGCATTTATCACATATAAACCCTATGCCGACGGAGAAGGCTATGGTAAACATATGGCATGATGTGCAAGTGACAATAACAGGACAAGACATTACTCACCGTGTTTGTTGACTGATTCTTACTCACCTGGGCTTTTTATGAACTCAGATGTGCGGGCGCGCACGAGAAAAATAAATAAATAACTGAGCGCACGGGGGGCGCCTTAACAGGCTAGCGAGATACTAGCGTGTTGTGCTAACAATAACGGAAGCTAGCGATGTTAGGTAAGCTGTAATTAGTAGTATAAACAACTAGAAATGATAGTAAACGATGGTTCAAAACAGAAAGAAATGCGAGGCTTAGACGGAGCTAACAGCCTCGGAGCAAACACACTCACACACAACAGCAGGCAGCGAGGCAGACAGGAGCAATCGATCAATCGAGATCAAGAATGGTGTTCTTAGTCTCTGGCGGCTCTGGCGGGCAGGCGACGGGCTCTGGCGGGCAGGCGACGGGCTCTGGCTCTGGCGGGCAGGCGACGGGCTCAGGCTCTGGCGGGCAGGCGACGGGCTCAGGCTCTGGCGGGCAGGCGACGGGCTCAGGCTCTGGCGGGCAGGCGACGGGCTCAGGCTCTGGCGGGCAGGCGACGGGCTCAGGCTCTGGCGGGCAGGCGACGGGCTCAGGCTCTGGCGGGCAGGCGACGGGCTCAGGCTCTGGCGGGCAGGCGACGGGCTCAGGCTCTGGCGGGCAGGCGACGGGCTCAGGCTCTGGCGGGCAGGCGACGTGAAGCTCTGGCGTGGTGGAGATGGCTGGAGATGGTGGTTGAGTGGCGATGTCATCTACCTCACCTACGGTGAAGGGTGAGCCACACAACCACAGCACATGATCCAGGTACTGGGCAAATGATCCTGGGAATGCCGCCGCTGGCGTTTGATGATAAAGGGTATCATCTAACCCAAACCAAAATACGGTCTTTTGGACCTCTTCTGCCCAGCTTACCCCTTCAGAGAGCTCCAGGAATTCAGCAACATACTCCTCGATGTGCCGGCCGTCCTGGAAACAGATCAGCTTGGAGTTGTTGGAATTTGGAGGGGTGAGGAAAATACCCATCTTGTTACTTTCTTTCAAGGTCCGTCTGCAGTCACCCTCTTTCTCTTTCTTTTAAGGTCGGTTATTCTGTTATGTTTCCAGGTAATAGAAAGTGCACGACGAAGGATATTTAGAGAAACCAGGTATTTAATAGTAAACTCAAGGGTAACATCACGTTTAGACAAACAATAACCGACACTGAACACTGACAAGAGAGGAACTTAAATACACAGAGGATTGAAGAGGGAAACAAGACACAGCTGGGGCAAATGAACTAAACACAGGTGAATACACTGAACACTAACGAGGAGCGGGAAAACTGGGAACAGGACTGAACCAAATACACAATGAACAGGGGAAACAGGACACACATGTAACATTAATAGAACTTAATAAAGGTAGATTTTGAATTTTAGGTTGGTATGAGGCTGACGTCATTTTCATAGCTGTTTTATGGAGTTTTTGTTTATCGAAAAAATGTTGGAAAGCTGAACAATTAACATGTTGTTAAACCACAATCCATAGCGTTGTACTCACAGCCTCATTCTCATTGCTGTCAAAACACAAACATTTGTATTATTTGAAAAATAAAGTAAAAAAATTTAATAAAAATATAACAAAATACATTTATTTCAGCTAGTTTAAATTAAAGTATAAAATAACCAAAACGGTAACCCTTTATAATAAATACAATAATAAAGTACTTATGAATCCTTTTTAAACTATTAGGTTTATAGTTAATTCATAGTTAATACATTGAAGTCTTTACGTGCTTAATATAATATAGGCTATATGCAACTAATGAGTTTTTCATTCAATGTCACTCTAATTAACCAAATTGTTACTGTTTAATTAGTGTAATGGTTCCATTGTGTCTTATGTTTATTTCATTCGTGTGTATTTGTTTCATGTGCTTCAGTTTAATCTTAATCACCTGCTAGTTAGTCTCCTTGGTTACAGATTACATTCAGCTGTCTGTGTTGAGTTCTCTGTGTATTTATACCCTACCCCATCTCTTTCAGTTAATTGTCGGTTCTCGTTAACGTTAGCATGTGTTTTAGATCAGGCTGGTTTTACTCCTGTGTTTATTTCCTGTTTTGTTATTCATAATAAAGTCTATATCCCCTAGAATTACTCCTCGTCTTTGTGAGCTTCCTACCACGTTTCGTGACAATTAGCTCATGAGTTAGATAAAGTTTTTTATGCTTTAACAACTTATTATCTGTAAGTAGTTCTCACTTTAGATTAGGTCACATAAAATGTCATTAAGTGCTTTAATCCAACGTTTATTAGATATTAATTGTACCATAATATATAATATTATAGATATTATAAAAACCATTAAGCCTAGAGGTGCGCACTCTTAAATGTATTTGTAAACATTTTAAGGAACACTAAACCATCCTTTATTAGACATTTATTGCATTCATATTCAAAGCACTTTTTAATGACATGTTCCCATTTTCAACCTAATCTAAAATGAGAACTATTTGCTCTTAATAAACTAGTCCTTTATGAGCTAATTAAACAAGAATAATTGCGTAATTACGGTGAAAATGAAGAACTCTATTTAATATTCAACAATATTATTGATCTGGCATCATTTTTGGCTGAACAAAAATGTTAATTAATAATAACTTAATAATTGCTGACATTTCCAACGAAACTGAATCAACACTGAAAAGACTTCAGCTGAACAACAGACGAAATGCATCATTTTCCAGCTATCACTATAAAGCTGCTTTGAAACTACACTGTAAAAAATTATTTTCATGATTTGTTATCACAACTTTTTATATTTTGTCAAATCAACTTAGATAATTAATGTAGTTCAGATAACATAATATTTTGAGTTTCTATTTATTAAACCAATCTCCTTTGTTGTATTAACTCAAAGTTTTAATTTCAATTAACTAAAAATTTTAAGGCAACCAGGTAACTTACTTTTTTAAGTTAATCCAACTTTTTTTTTTACAGTGTAGCTGTATTGTATAAAGCGCTATATAATAAAGGCAACATGACTTGACTATTTGTATATAACCTATTTATTAACAACATATTAACAAATCTAGCTATGAATAATATGAACTAATAGTTTGTTAATGATTTGATAAGTACTTTATTACTGTATACTTATTATAAAGTGTTACCACTAAGACATACACACAAAATAAAATCATTAATACAAACTAAATAGGGTCTAGTTTTAAGAACTAAAACTCAATTATTATGTTGACAAAGGCTGCTATAAAGAAATATCATGAACATGGGCATACTGTGCTCTTCTGCTGACTTTTTATTTGTCGTTTTGCCCTCACCTATTGAACCATGTCACATGACACAAACTGGATGGATATTAAATCGATAAACAAAATGAAAGTGATAGGGGAAAAACTGGTGTAGGGGCACTACCCTGACCTTGAGCAGAAGTATTCAATCATTTCTTTAGATATGAGTTCACAGCGACACTTAGAAGATCACAGAAACACGCCATCATGGAAGAGTGCTCTTTGAAAACCAGGCAACTAGAAATATCTGCACATTTCAACCTTTGTTTCCGCATCAAGCACAGAAGAAAGCGGAGAGGTAATATATGTGCTCTTGTCACGAGTGGTTTATAAATAAAAACACAATGCATCATTTTCATGTTTCAGGAGAAGCATTGCAGCTTTTTTGTAACACTTTGATGGTGCAAAAGTCGTTGCTGTTCTGACCTTTTGTGTACTCGATGAGTGCTAGCTCAGAATTGGATGCGTTTCATCAATGATATGTTACTGATCTGTCAAGATTTTCCAGGTATTGTAAAGCGCATGCTACAATTCTGAAAACACATTGAATTATTTAGTGGAATTGTGAGTGTAGTCTGCAAACATTCACCTCATGAGATGACTCATCAGCAAGAGATTATCATTGGAACAGTTTATCAAAACAAATACTGTCATTACTCGACCTCATGTTATTTCAAACCTGTATGACTTTCTTTCTTGTGTCGAAAACAAAATGAAATATTTGGAATTTTTTGCTAATTGCTTTTTGCCACAGAATTATGAAATAGATTTAAAACTTGACAAAGACAAAAGCACCATAAATGTAGTCCATATGACTATCTGTTATATTCCATGTCTTCTGAACCCATGTGATATCTTTGTGTGAGAAACAGATACATAGTCCAAATCATTGCAGCTCAAAAGTTTGGAGTTGGTAAGATTTTTCTTTAATGAAGTCTTCTTATGTTGCATTTATTTGATTGAAAATACAGTAAAACCAGTGATATTGTGAAATAATATTATAATTTAAAATAGCTATTTTCTGTTTTAATATATTATATCAAATATATTCCTGTGGTTGCCAAGCTGAATTTTCAGCATCGTTACTCCAGTCTTCAGTGTCACATGATCCTTCAGAAATCATATATGCTAATGTGTTGCTCAGGCAAGATTTCTTCTTATTATCAATATTGAAAACAGTTGTGTTGATTCATATTTTTGTGGGAACTGTGATATTGTGGGAACTATGTTATTCTACTTGTGTAAACTGACTGAAACAGGATATTTAAAAAGGACATGACAGCTATCTTGCGATTCACTAGCGACTACACTAAAAGTTACAGGACGTTTCTTGAGACTAGAATCTCTGAACAGAGTATCCCGTTTGTGGTCTTAAACACAGCTATTTGACAGTGCGACAAAACACGTTTGGGACTGTGTTCGTGATCCATGTACAGAGAGTTTCATTTTGCAAAGGGCACTTCAATAATTTGTCCATGAGAGGGGTCTTTCACAGATTAGTCCAAACAAACAAAAATCCAAAATAGGTACTTACATTTTTTGTTAATGGGTGCTTAGGTCTGTAACCAGGCTGTTTTGAGCCAGTCACCTGAGCCATAAATGTTGCTGTATGAAAATTACATAATGACAACACTGATTGGCAGATGACACTACAAGAACATACAAAGTCACAAATCCCATAGTGACTATCCTGAGCTGTGATGTCAAAGACAGCAGACAAAGGAAGATAAGAATCCATTTCATGCTTTTAATGCCATAAATTATAACCAAATATAATTTTTAATGTAAATGTGCACAAATGTATTCCATCAGAATATGCTTTTCATATAGCCGTCAGTGGAAAAAGATACTTCCATTTTTCAGTGCTTTTCATAAAGGCCACAATGTACACAAACTGGTCGAACAAATTCCAGCCAGAAAGTAGTTCATTTGGAGTTCGTTTCAGGAGCTTGAATAAGCTTGATAAAGCAAACTTTATGGAAAAGCTCGCTCTGGTAAACTACCATTGGTCCGTAATATGTAAGCATGCCTTCTTTGACGTGGCTCATTTCTTCTGTTCAGTTTGTCACGGTCAGATGCAAGTAAAAGCATATTCTTTAATCGCTTTCTGTATATAATTTAATCAAAATTTAAATAGCAGATTATTTTCATGTTAGAGAAACAATGTGAAGTTGATCGTTTTGTTGATCGATTTATTGACACATAAACAGCAATAAACGATTTTGAGACAAACAATGTCTGACTGTAAATGAATCATATCAGAATCACTGATCACCAGTGTTGGGAGAAACGCATTACAAAAGTAATGCATTACAGTAACGTATTACTTTTTGCTGTAACGCAGTAGTGTAAGGCATTACTAATACATTTTCAGTTATATTTTACTCTGTACATGTTCAGTAAAGCTTGCGTTACAACACACTTTTAGCCCAAAATTTAATTGTTAAAAAACCCCAGAAAAAATAAGAACAAAAACACAACAACAAAAAAACCAGCAAGACCGCGAGACATTAACGAATGAAAAATGCAAGTAAAGTTATTACCTGTTCGTGGTCAGTCAATAGCCGTGTGTGGTCTCCAAGTTTGTAAAAAAAGACTAAAAGACAGCTTCTGATATATTTGTATAGCGATTTATTTCATTCATCTCCCTCTTGCTGGTGTACCTTTGTATTGTGTGACATAGTCCAGTGAAAGTGTGTTTTGGGCGGGTTTTACAGGAGTGCCGCGAGGAATGATTTCGGCCTCTCTGCTCACGTTGGCCAGTGGAAAAGTGGCTAATGGGTGAAGATGGCAGAAGAAGACTTTACATTCGCGAGATTGACGTATGCCCATTACTTCGAGTTTGTCAGAGATAAGGACAAGAAGAACGTCTCAGGTTACGACTGTAACCTATGTTCCCTGAGAACGGGAACGAGACAATACGTCATCGACGCTTTGGGGAAACGCCTCAGGCGTGACAAGTGTCTGAAATCACTATCAAATCACTTCAATCACATTGACCGGCGACAGCCCGTGAATCATTATTGTGAAAGATTAGCGTGCGACCTGGAAGCATATAAGGGCGCCTTGCAAACATGACAAATCACCTTATCGTCTGAAGGGACTGTACGGTAGGCGAGCCCCGAGGCATGGCAGGGAGACGTATTGTCTCGTTCCCGTTCTCAGGGAACATAGGTTACAGTCGTAACCTGAGACGTTCCCTTTCGAAGGGAACTCAACAATACGTCATCGACGCTTTGGGGAACGAAATACCCAATCCGCCATGCTGAGGGGAGTGCATGCCCAAGGGCAGTGACAACTGTCAGAACTAGCAACTTCAAATGAAACGCTAGAACCACTCACCCTCAGGTCACACTGGGCTGTCAGTGACAGCATTCCCTCCCGTCATAGCCCAAGCTACAGCCTCACAGGAAAAATCTCCATAAACATGGTTACCTGGGCCGGCTCCGGGCCTGGAACCACAGCTTCCAATTAGAAGGGGTCCCTTCTAGGGAATGTGGCTAGGGAACCCGAAGGAACCCCAGCCAATCACTGTTCAGGGGAAAGTACTCACCCCGAAAAACCACCAGGACGGCCTGACCTGGCATCAGAATATAGACACTAGTCTGGCCACTTCCTGTCTGTCTGAAGACAGAGCCTCTGGACAATTGCCTTAAAAATGGCATTCAACCCAAGGGACTGCGAAGCTGGCAGTGAACCACTCGGCCCGGATCTCAGAGACGGGATATCCCGGAGAGTATGACTCAGCATAGCGCTTCCCAACCCTTGCTAGCGAGGGGAGTTTCTCTACTCGATCCACGGATCAACTCAGTGTCTGGTTTCAGAACACTGAGGAGGCCTGTGAAGGCCTAAGGGCTGATCTAACTGGGAGGCCTCAAGAGAGGCCTACAACCGTCTGACCAGACTCAGGGGGCCGCATACTCATAGCGACCCTCGGTGAAGGGAGCACAAGGACCGCCTGGTAGGCAAAAACCAGGCTGTAGGCAGGAGGAGGTTCCGGGAGGGAACCAGTAGCAGAGAATGAACACTTAGATGAGCCAGGGCTCAAGCTCGCCTTCAGCAGCTGTCTGCTAAGACCAGCTGAACTGATAGCAAGAGGCCACTAGCTTCCTGAACCCAGCACTGCTAGGAAAAACTCACAGGGAGGCCTGGTGAGGCCTGCTACCTGATAAGCACAGTGAATGTGGGAGCTCACCTTCAAGGAGGCCTGGGCGGCCTACTACCAGATAACCACAAAAAACGTGGGAGCTCACCTTTAGGGAGGCCTGGAGGGGCCTACTACCTAAAAATCACAGCAAGTGGTCAGCTGTCCTTCAGGGAGGCCTAGAGGGACCTACTACCTGAAAATCACAGCATGTGGTAGCTTCAGGGAGGCCTGGTGAGGCCTTCCACCTGGAAACCATAGTACGTGGGAATTCTCCTTCAGGGAGGCCTGTTGAAGCCTTCTACCTGGAAACCACAGAATGTGGGAATTCTCTTTCAGGGAGGCCTGGTGAGGCCTACTACCTGATAACCACAGGAAATGTGGGAGCTCACCTTCAGGGAGGCCTGGTGAGGCCTTCTACCTGATAACCGCAGTATGTGGGAATTCTCCTTCAGGGAGGCCTGTCGAAGCCTTCAACCTGGAAACCACAGCATGTGGTAATTCTCCTTCAGGGAGGCCTGGTGAGCCCTACTACCTGATAACCGCAATATGTGGGAAATCTCCTTCAAGGAGGCCTGGTGAGGCCTTCTACCTGGAAACCATAATATGGGAATTCAACTTCAGGGAGGTCTGGTGAGGCCTACTACCTGATAACCACAGAGAATGTGGGAGCTCACCATCAAGGAGGCCTGTGAGGCCTACTACCTGATAACCACATGAAATGTGGGAGCTCACCTTCAGGGAGGCCTGGTGAGGCCTTCTACCTGATAACTGCAGTATGTGGGAATTCTTCTTCAGGGAGGCTTGGTGAGGCCTTCTACCTGGAAACCATAATATGGGAATTCAACTTCAGGGAGGCCTGGTGAGGCCTACTACCTGATCTGATCATACTGAGGCAGCCTTACAGGGCCAGCCAGCTGGGGACTCGCCTATCAGGGAGGCCTGGTTGGGCCTACTAGTCAAGTCAAGTCAAGTCACCTTTATTTATATAGCGCTTTTTACAATACAAATTGTTTCAAAGCAGCTTTACAGAGATAACAGGAAAACAATGTTGTAATAGTATTGTTCAATTGAAAATTAAATGTCCCCAACTAAGCAAGCCAAAAGGCGAAGGCAACAGTGGCAAGGAACCAAAACTCCATCAGGTGACAGAATGGAGAAAAAAACCTTGGGAGAACCCAGGCTCAGTCGGGGGGCCAGTCCTCCTTTGGCCAACGAATGAACAGTGTATGATTATGAGTTAGGCAGCATAATGCCAGGAGTCAGATGGGATCAGAACTTTCACGATATTATCCAGTTCATCTGGTTGGGTTGGGTCATCCGGCCGGTGAGGAGATGAGTGGTGAGTTGTCCATGGGCCTTCACAGCCCTGATAATGCGTGTCGACGTGTCCATGTGATGGTCCTTCATCAGATCTGGATATGCCCTGGATCCGGCGGTCTGCGGTAAACCTCGGGATAAACAGAGAGACTAATATTAGCGTAGACGCCATCCTTCTTATGATGTACAAAGTACATCAGGAATTATGGGAAGTGTTCCCGGTTCCGGCTGATCTAATCTATGCAGCCTAACATTGAATTATAGAAATCTATAATGTGTTATGTGTATGCTAAGCCAAAGAGATGTGTTTTTAGTCTAGATTTAAACTGACAGACTGTATCTGCTTCCCGGACCGTGTTAGGAAGATTGTTCCAAAGTTTTGGTGCTAAATAGGAAAAGGATCTACCGCCAGCAGTCGATTTTGATATTTTAGGTATTATCAACTGGCCAGAATTTTGAGATCGCAATAGACGTGAAGGACTATAATGCGTTAAGAGCTCGCTCAAGTACTGGGGAGCTAAACCATTTAGTGCTTTGTAAGTAATCAGCAATATTTTAAAATTTATACGATGTTTAATAGGCAGCCAATGCAGTGTTGACAGAACCGGGCTAATATGGTCATACTTCCTGGTTCTGGTAAGAACTCTAGCGGCTGCGTTTTGAACTAGCTGTAGTTTGTTTAATAAGCGTGCAGGGCAACCACCCAGTAGAGCATTACAATAATCTAGCCTTGAGGTCATGAACGCATGAACTAATTGTTCCGCATTTGTCAGTGAGAGCATATGACGTAATTTAGATATATTTTTAAGATGGAAAAATGCGGTTTTACAAATACTAGACACGTGACTTTCAAATGAAAGATTGGTATCAAAGAGCACACCCAGGTTCCTAACTAACGTCGAAGACTTAACAGAGCAGCCATCAAGTGTTAGACAGTATTCTAGGTTATTAGGTGAGGAAGTTTTTTGTCCAATGATTAGAATCTCTGTTTTTTCAGAATTTAGTAATAGGAAATTACTGGTCATCCAATTTTTTATATCAGCTATGCATTCCGTTAATTTTGTGAATTGGTAAGTTTCGTTAGGTTTTGAAGAAATATACAGCTGAGTATCATCAGCATAACAGTGAAAGCTAATTCCATATTTCCTAATTATATCTCCTAATGGTAGCATGTACAGAGTGAAGAGCAGCGGTCCTAGTACTGAGCCTTGTGGTACGCCATACTGAACTTGTGATCGATAAGACATCTCTTCATTTACTGCTACAAACTGATATCGGTCAGATAAGTATGATTTAAACCATGCTAGTGCAATTCCGCTAATGCCAACATAGTTTTCTAGTCTATTTAAAAGAATGTTGTGGTCGATAGTATCAAATGCCGCACTAAGATCAAGTAACACTAATAGAGAGATACAACCACGATCGGATGATAGGAGCAAATCATTTGTGACTTTAATGAGAGCAGTCTCAGTACTATGGTACGGTCTAAATCCGGACTGAAAATCCTCGCAGATATTATTTCTTTCTAAAAAGGAACACAGTTGTGAGGATACTGCTTTTTCTAGTATCTTTGACAGAAAAGGCAGATTCGAGATCGGCCTGTAATTGACTAATTCTGTAGGATCAAGTTGCGGTTTTTTAACAAGCGGTTTAATCATAGCCAACTTAAAGGTTTTTGGTACGTATCCTAATGACAAAGATGAATTAATGATATCTAGAAGAGGATCTATGACCTCTGGAAGCATCTCTTTCAGTAGCTTAGTCGGTATAGGGTCTAGCATACAAGTTGTCGATTTAGATGAATTAACAATTTTGCAAAATTCTTCCTCTCCTATAGCAACAAATGAATCAAAATGCTCCTCACGGAGACTACAATATACTCCCTGATGCGATACTGTAGTAGACGGTTGCATAGTTATAATTTTGTCCCTGATATTATCAATCTTATAAGTGAAGAAGTTCATAAAGTCATTACTGCTGTGTTTCTTATAAACTTCTGGGCTTGAAGCTTTCTTTTTCGTTAGTTTAGTCACTTGTTCAAATAAATACCTAGGATTATGTTTATTTTCTTCTAATAGGGTTGAAAAATAATTAGTTCTAGCATCTTTTAAGGCCTCTCTGTAAGCAATCGAGCTCTCCTTCCATGAAATCCGAAATACCTCTAGTTTTGTTTTCTTCCAGTTTCGCTCCATTTTTCTGGCTGCTCTCTTAAGGGCCCGGGTGTGCTCATTGTACCACGGCGTTGGACTATTTTCTTTGATTTTCTTTAAGCGCAGCGGAGCAACTGTGTCTAAAGTGCTGGAAAAGAGAGAGTTAAAAGTTTCTGTTGCAATATCAAGTTCTTCTAAGCTATCTGGGATGCTGAGATTATGAAACTGATTTGGAAGATTATTGATAAAGCAATCTTTAGTGGCAGAAGTGATAGGTCTAACATATTTATAACATGGAGTCGGCTTTGCAGCCTTGGCTAAATGTAATTTACACGAGACTAGGTAGTGATCGGAGATGTCGTCGCTCTGCTGTAGAATTTCAACGCCATCAACATCTATTCCATGTGATAATATTAGATCAAGAGTATGATTACGACAATGAGTAGGTCCTGACACGTGCTGTCTCACTCCAATTGAGTTTATAATGTCTTTAAATGCCAATCCCAATGCATCTTTTTCATTATCTACATGTATATTAAAATCACCAACAATTAGGACTTTATCTGCAGCCAATACTAATTCTGATAGAAAGTCAGCAAATTCTTTGATAAAATCTTTATGGTGCCCTGGTGGCCTGTATACAGTAGCCAGCAGAATTCTCAAACGTGATTTATTGTTTACACTATACATTTTTACATTAAGCACCAACACTTCAAAAGAAGTATATTTAAAACTAGATTTCTTAGTGGTTTTCAGAATATTACTATAAATTACAGCAACACCTCCCCCTTTGCCTTTCGGACGAGGCTCATGTTTATAACAATAATCTTGCGGAGTGGACTCATTTAAAGTAATGTAATCGTTTGGTTTTAGCCAGGTTTCTGTCAAACACAGCACATCTAGGTTATAGTCTTTAATCTTATCATTAACTATGAGCGATTTTGAATTAAGGGATCGAATATTCAGCAACCCAAGCTTTATAGTTTGCTCATCTGTATTATATCTGTTTTTTATTTGTTGAACATCAATTAGATTTTTAACCTTAGAAAGGTTTGGCAGTTTTTTGGATTTCCAAATTCGGGGAACAGACACAGTCTCTATATGATGATATCTAGGTGAAAGAGTCTCTATGTGATGAGATTTATCTGACCTTGGTGACGTGAGGCCGCTAGCAGACGGTCGGTTTAGCCAGTTTGTCTGCTTCCTGACCTGAGCCCCAGATTGTCATGTTTTATCTCTAAGACTATGAGCCAAATTACTAGAGAGAAGAGCAGCACCATCCCAGGTGGGATGAATACCATCTCTTTTCAACAGGTCAGGCTTGCCCCAAAAACTTTTCCAATTGTCTATGAATTCTATATTATGTTGCGGACACCAATTAGACAACCAGCCACTAGCTGATAGCAAGTACATTCTGCTACAAAGAGACACTGTTGGGAACATACTACACCAACATAACTATTGGGCCCACACACAGGAGGCCTACTACGGCTAGCTACCTGGTAGCAGCTATAAAGTATGTCCCACAACGTTGAGACTCACCTCCTAAGGAGGCCTGATTAAGGCCTGCTACCTGTCGGTGAGTCAACTGCCGAACCACCAAGGCCAACCTCGTTTATTAGAGGTAGGCTAGCCTATAGTGCCCTCACGGGGGCTGCCCAGTCAAGGAGGCCTACTGGGGCCTACTACCTGATGGCATAGCCTTTGTTGGCAGATAAGCTGTTTACACAGTGCCTACAGCATCATGGTGCCTAATCACATTGCCCACGGCAGTGTACTCAGCAAGAGAGCTAGCACCCTTAAAACAAGTGGAGTACAACGTACGCCACTCTGCCTCAACGGAGGCCCCAGATGGTGAGGGGCCTACCATCTATGCATGGGCGTCAGCTCAGGGCAATGCTCTGGCTTCAGGGGAGCATACTTCGTCTACCAAAGAAGAAGTGAAAACTTACTTCATACTCGACCCGAGCCATAGTGGTGCGAGGTAGGATGAAACAGAACTGGGAGTGACGTGCTCAGACCTACCCTGTATCACAGGGGAACACTCACACCTCACCCTGAGGTTACCAGGGTGCGGGCCTGCCAGCGGCTCTAGGGGTGACAGAAATGTATCTGTGCCCAACCTAGGGGAGTGGGGCTTAAATGAAAGCCAACCACCTACAACCCAACGCTCGAGCAGTAGCTCAGCAAGGTGAGTAAAGCCTAAACTGGCGGCCTAAAACTGTAGGCCAGTTCTGCACCACAGGGTCGGGCAAGAGAACCAGTCTTCTTCGTTGAAGCGAAAGACGGCCTAACCCTGCTCAATAAAGACATATATAACACGGAGGCCTGTTGAGGCCTACCATGTCTTTATAAACCATCCTCTGCACCACGCTGCATTACTTTAGTCACCCCCGAATGCAGAGAAGGGGGCGGGCCTTGGCCTAACGACTCCCAAGGGAGGAGGCTGTTAAACCGGGATGCTAGAAACCTACATTCACAAAGTGAAGGGTCAGAGGAAAAAATGCTAATTTTAGCAGAACGCCTCTAATATCCCTGACACAGCCTAGGCCAGCTACAGAGGTGGCCTTGGTGAAGGCCAGCCTGTAAACATAGATCTAACTGAGGGCTCGGAGGAGCCACAGCAACACAGCCACAGCAAAAAATGTATTATTCCATAGAAGTGGCTGCAGGATCGCACAGCCTAAGAAAACTCAAACAGAGCTCAAGGGGCGAAATACTCAGAGAAGTCAAAACGGTCCAATGGGCCGGACATAAGATCTATCTGAAGCTCTAGCGTCAGTCAACACTCTAGGTTTTATCATACTAAAGAGAGAGACCAACTACTCTTACCTTAAGGTGGCTAGTAGCCATAAGGCTAACAAAGTTATCACTCTGGCCACCTACCAGGGAACTTCAGGGCCCTGATAACAAATAAAGATCTTACCTTAATTCCTTGACATGACCCCATAGCTCTTATACAGGGAACGAGTGTCTGTAAAGAGAAATATGTTATTTTCACAAAAAATACTCTTTGAAAAAACAGTAGTTCACCTGCGGCGTGCAAGGTGAAGACTCGCCAGATAGTTCCTTATGAACCCGGGGTCTGCCACCTTACATACCTGAAAAGGGGCGTTACCATTAACCAACCCTTGGAGAGCCATCAGAACGTAGTTCTCATCATCGTTACGCCTCCTCTGCGACCTGCTCCTCGGAGGAGGGGGCGCACGAGAGGCGACACTGGCTCGCTGGCCCTGCATACGGTCCTCAGACCGTGAAGGGCCAGGCCCTCCCGCCTGCCTGGGTGCGGGCGCGGATCTCAGCAGTATACAGGTCTTAAACGCTGCTGAGCGCGCTTTCGCCTCCCTGAATTTCCCCACCACCGCCTCTACGGAGGTGCCAAAGAGTTCAGAAGGCGACACTGGCGAATCGAGAAGAAAAGCCTTTTCTTTCTCCCCGATGTCAGCCAGATTTAACCACAGATGTCTTTCCGTGGCCACCATTGCCGCCATCGACCGACCGATCGCGGCAGCGGTTTGTTTGGTAGCCCGGAGAGCCAGATCTGTGGTCAAGCGCAGCTCAGCTACCGCCTCAGGGGACATTCCTTCCCCCTGGTCGAGATCCCTCAGTAAGTCGGCCTGGTAAGCCTGCAATACTGCCATGGTATGGAGTGCAGCACCGGCCTGACCTACTGCCGTGTATGCTCTGGCATTCAAACGAGCCGTTGCTTTGAGTGGTTTGGATGGCAGGGTTGGAGCTTTCAGTGTCGTTGCCCGCCCAGACACGAGATAGTTCGCAAACGTCTCGTCAATCGGCGGCATAGACACGTAACCATGCTCTCCGATCCCCTCAACATCAAGAAACTGGCCCGCTGATGTTGATGAATACGGGCAGAGTATGGTTTCTTCCATGCCCTCTCGATCTCAGTGTGCAGATCGGGAAAAAATGGAAGGCTCACCCGAGCTGGCGGTGTATGGCCGGGGAGAAACCGATCATCAAGCCTGCCGCGAGCGGTCTCTCCTCTAGCGCGCTGCCAAGGCAACTGAAGCCTGCCAGCAGCGCGCTCCATCACATCCAACAGCTCAGCATACACGGGGCAGGATGACTGAGAAGGTTCGGGATCATGAATCCCCTCAGGCATCTCCTGCACGTCCTGAAGAGCTGCAACTGCAGGACCAATCGAAGAATAATCTTCCACATCAACCCGCAGTTCGCCCTCGTCAGCCGTCGAATCATCTGAGAGGTTAACAACCCTCTCGAGGTGATCGACAAGGTCCATGACCCCCATGACGCTAGCCGCCGCTCAGCCTCGGCTCGAGCGGGACCCGCACCACGAGGACCAGACGCTGAGCCCCCTTCACTCGAGAAGAGGGCCAGACGAGAGCGGAGCGTTTTAAGAGAAAACTGCTCGCAGTTCGCACAGAGGGTTCCCTCGAGAACCTCCCGCACGTGCTCTTCTCCCAGGCAGAAAACGCACAGCTCGTGTGTGTCTGTCGGTGTCAAAAACCTAGGACACGGGTCGGCACATTTACGAAAACAATCTACCTTAGCCGTGCGTTTCATACTCATACTTGCGTTTCCTTTGAGTAGCGATTCAAACAAACAGTCCCTGAAGACGAAAAGATGATTTGTCATGTTTGCAAGGCGCCCTTATATGCTTCCAGGTCGCACGCTAATCATTCACAATAATGATTCACGGGCTGTCGCCGGTCAATGTGATTGACGTGATTTGATAGTGATTTCAGACACCTGTCACGCCCCCAAAGCGTCGATGACGTATTGTTGAGTTCCCTTCGAAAGGGAACGTAATACTCTTGTATCCGATTGGAACAAACAATAAATTTGCAAAAGTGTGATTTAGCATAGCATGAACTGGAGTTTTAATATCTGTGTATTTTACTTATTCAGCATGGACTGCCATGCAGAACAACGTTTGCCAAAGAACTGGATAGGACGTATATTGCCATGGAAAAAGAGCTAAAGAAAACAATTGATGAGCAGCAGTACGTGTCAACAACTGCAGTCATATGGGCTGCCTACAACAGGAGTTTTTAGGGGGTGATGGTCCATTGGATCGATTCGAACACATTGCAATGGAAGAAAGCTGCGATCGCTTGTCGTAGGTTCAGAGGTAGACACACTTGTTATGACGCAATTGCATCTGAACTTGAGGATTTTCCCAGTATGGATTAACTACTGAAAAAGTGACTGCATGTGTGACAGACAATGGCAGCAAGTCAAAACTGAGGAGGACAAAGAAGAGGAGGTGGAGGATGATGATGGGGAAGTGGTCTTAACCGACCTCCACAGCGTTCTCACTGGAGGAGACGATGAGGTTGCACAGCAAGGGCTGTGTGTGCTGCCTGCCTGTCTGTGCAGCTCACACGCTCAACCTCATTGCCAATGAGGTTCATAAATGGTTGGCATCAAACCCAGAATCCAGGGCTGTTTACGGCAGTTCCACAGCGAAGTGTTCAGCACTATGGACCAAAGCTAGCCGGTCCACAGTTGCATCTGAGTGAAGAGATCAGTAAAAGGAAGTTGATTGTGCCTTCAGTAACCGGTGGAACTGGGATCATAGAAATGCCACTAACTGACATTAACAATCTATGCACACATATTCAGATTAAATGACAGGGAATACCAGTTTCTGAAGGAACACTGCTCCATTATGAAGCCTTTCAGTGTTGCACTGGACATCCTACAGGGTGAGGAAACTTGTTGTTATGGGACACTTCAACCAACACTTGTAGTTCTAATGGCCAAAACTTTAGCAATGCAAAATGGCCTTTCACAAATGATCACTGGGTTGCCTGAAATAATTGTGGGAGCAATCAAGTACCTTCTCACCACTGAGTGCCGTGTCCTAACAGTAGAAGAGCCTGCCACCCCAGTGAGTGATGATCTTCAACCTGCTGCAGTCACCCCGTGAGGATGACTTTTCATTTGAAGAAAAGCCCAATGCCATGGCTGATGCACCTATGTCAGTGGAAACAGAGGTAACATCTTATTTCACTTCTGATCATGGTGATGGAAAGCCTGCATCAGTTTCCAAGAATGAAAGAAATTGCATTACGCTATACACCATCCAGTGCACCGGTCGAAAGACTTTTCAGTCTTGGGAGTCTGGTACTCACCCCAAAACGCAACCGTCTCGGTGATGGGCGCTTTCAGCACCTTATTCTGATGCGCTTCAACAGATATTTCAGTCAAGTGGGTATAATGGAATAGGCTAGCCCCCACCATAGCCGTAAGCAAAGCTTCAATTTCCCTTTACTGTAATTTTTCCATGTTCAGCTGCATGCTACCTCTGTTTTATATTTGGCAGGAAACAGAATTTTTTAAAACCAATTTTCCTGTTGGCAATGTTTACTGAAGTTTCTGATTTTGAACCATATTGGCTGTCAGACCTTATGGGCCTTAATTTCAGTTTCTGTATTTCTAATATCCATTTTTTCTCGTATGACTTCCCTTAGTACTGAACTTTTTTGAGTTTGACTTTAAATGACTGATCCATATTTCCTGCTAGGACTGTAGGCCCAAGCAGTTTAATTTCGTTTTTGTATTTTCGAAAAGTGTCTAGTATATCTATAGTTTCATAGAGCCAATTGCAATCTGTCTTGTTGTTGTAGCCTAAGTGGATTTATTTAACCTGCCATTATTTGGTAGCCTGTTTTGTTTTAGTCTTTTCAGAGGCATATAGGCCTAAGGGTCTCGATTTGTTCTATTTTTTTTTTTTATGTTTACCCATGTTAATTTCTATGGACTAAAATGACTGAGGCTGAGGGTTGGTCCTCCAATTGCACTTTATACTTCTTGAGAAAGCATAAGCTGTTCATCATGCGCACTTTGTGCATGATAGTTTTGTGTTGTGAACCTCTTGAATTCAAAGAGAATAAAATAATGGTAACAATAAGAAAAGAACAAATGTGCATCTTGTCATGGCATTAGAGTTTACATACAGTTCTGCTGTGTCTAATATGAATAGACCCAAATTTTCCCAGATAATCACTTTACATCTACAAAACTTTTAACAGACTTGGATCGGTTGTGATTCTGTCTGTCACCCTTTCTTGCATCTTGCATTGTCTTGAGCCTTCACTTTGCCAATTATATGGTATATTGTTAGTAGCCCGGATAGCCCACAGTCATTATGCTACATCGCCTTCTACTGGATGTAAAATGCTCTGTATATATATATATATATATATATATATATATATATATATATATATATATATTATGCAAATACTGGCACCCCCAACAATCTCCAATGGAGCAGAAAATTGCTTGCATCATAAAGCACAGCTACCTTCCTGAGACCTATCCAGAAACTGGCCATTGCACAACTACAACACTTTTACAGAACCACTTTCGAAAGCATCATAATTTCCTCAATCTTCCTCTGGTTCGACTTTACTGATGCACAATCAGAAAGGTCTGCTGAAAAATTACTGGCTGCAATCTTCCATTCCGAGTGTCACAATTTTAAAGCAGTGAACATGGCTGTTAAATTTATTCAGACATCTCCCATCCTGGTCGTTATTTATTCCAAAAAGCTACCATCCAGAAAATGCAATCCTAAATTAAACCTAACCTAGCCCGCACAGCACAGTGTTCGAATGGAATCAAAGGTCTTGGGTTCAATTTCTATGTGGATACATTTATCTTCTTTTAAATCCATAAAATTGGATTTGTTAACATGAACAATGTTAACTCTATTTTGCTCTATTTAATAGTTGTTTGGTTAATACATTTTGGTTAAAATTAATATCTATTGGTAATTTACAGGGCCATAACCACATACAATATCTAGGATTTTGAGCTCATAACTTACAGTAGTCATGAATTATTGGTCATGAAAAACCCATTTATACTGATTGTTGATCTGAATATTGAGAAGAATGGTACCTGGTACCTTTGGCTTGAGGGAAAATAATATGATTTTATGTAAAGTTCACCACTAATCTTTTTTAATAAAATAATAACTACAACAACAAAAATCTGAGCATAAATGGTGTAGTGTCCTGAGAATAAAATGAATATATGTAATTTCACTTTCTATTTTTCTTTCATATCTCTGAGTGCTGAAAAGGATTTATTATTAAATGATTTCAGATGAATCCGGTCATCTAAATGATAGCGAGACATGAGTCATAATAGGTTCTGATTTTCCTGTCTCACCCATGTTCGCGCTCTCTTTCCTGTAATTAGAGGTGTACTAGCAATGCTGTGTATCTGATAATACAGGCTGAGAGGGGATGTATTATACTCCTGTGCTTCCATTTCACAGGTGCTCATTCACAGGGTTAACAATGAAAAAAATTAATGACTGTCATAGTGCAAACCTATTAGAGATTTGCCCCAGCTCAAACTTTCACCTCCAGGTACACAAAAACACAGACAGAATACACCAGAAGATTAGCCAGTGCATCTCGCTTATACTGTAGAAGCCCATCATATCTCTCTATAGTAACTAGATCAGATGTAATGAAGGAGGACAAAAATGTAAGCACAACAAAAAACCACCCTCAAGCTATTGTCAAATTGCCTTTTAGCATTCACCCCCGCTTTTGAAATCCCAAGAAATGGAATACCCTAACTAAAACAGATAAAGTTCATGAACCCTTTGCACTAAAAGCACAAGTATGGTCTCATTTGAAATTTGTGTCCGAATCCATTTTTCTTAGTTTAACGATGGGAAAAATGGTCAGCGCACCCGGCGCATGGCCTAAAAGGGTTGTCCCTATTATCTTAATGAGCAATGGGTGTGTTTTGAGATTTATGTGCAAAAAAAACAATCAGAGTTTAATTTCTCATTCCCTTTAAAAGCCAGTTGTGCTCGAGCCATGCCGGATTCGCTATTTACATGCGCTCTACTAACGCGCTCTTTAAAGGTGAACTAAGTAACTTTTTTACCTTAACCGAACAGCTTTGGAGTCATTGTAATGTTTATATAACTGATTTCGTGTTGAATGGTGGTTGTCTCGCTACCCTGTTGGCTGTGAGCGGAAAAAAAAACGCACTTGCAACTTTGAGCCGGCGGCCCGCCAGCCGCAGCATCAGGAAGTGTCGCGTGATATCAGGTCTCGCGATGTAACGAATTGCTTTACGGCAAGAAATATCTGCTAAAATGAGCATCAAACAGAAATAACCCGGCGCAGTAAACATGTGGTGTTCGAGGCGCACATACAATACAGACTGCCAACAGTTCAACAGGGCCCGCACAGCTCTTAAAGGGGCCACACCTTATTTCCACTCGTTACAGCTTCCATCCTACTGAACAGGTACCGGTGTACAGGGGGAGGGGATCAGGCCGTGAGTGCAGAGACATCTCTGCGTGCGTGATATTTACGACAGTACAAGTATCCCACAGCGACTCTAGGGGTCACTGTTTGACAAAAACTGAAATCCTGCATAGTGCTGGTTTAAATAACAAAAAAACTACTGCACCATTGACTTCAGACCAGGTTTCAGTTGGTCAATTGCGCAGTCTATTTCAGTAGCCTCAAAATAGCAACGCGCCAACAATGCGCCTGAACACACTCGGTTTCAGACCAGCACGCCATGGTTGCACAGACAACGTCACGCTGCTGGTTTTCAAGATCATGTCTATATTGTAGACTAAATCTAAATGAGTTATGTCATCTTTAAGACACAGTGTTCAACTGGTTTTTCAAACTTCCATTCATTAAAGTCATGCTCGAATACTGACGTAGCGAATTCTCTGCAAATCATTCAACTTCACTTGTTCAACTTTACGGATTTGTCAATAAGCTGTTAACTGATTGGCTTGCGTGACAACGAGTCATGCGAATTGCATGCTCAATTGAAACTTTAAACTTCAACTTGAGCGTGCAATTCGCATGACGCGTTGTTGCGCAAGCCAATCAGTTAACAGCTTATTGACAAATCCGTGCACTGGGCACCCGTCATCCTCAAGTAGCACTGGAAGCGGCAGTCATCCAGTACAGTTGAGTAGACGGTGAAATTCACCAGTTGTGTGCGCCTCTGGATGGTGCACTAATCCCAGACAACTCGACGTCAGGGACTTCCACAACAGCAATAGTAGTTCTGTCATGACAACTCTTGTGAGATTGGCATGGTAATGTATATGGCAATGTTAATTAGGGATGCACCGAAATGAAAATTCTTGGCCGAAACCGAAAACCGAAAAAAGAGGAAACCAAGGCCGAAAACCGAAAACCGAAACACCGAAAGAAATTATGCCAATTATTAGTACCATTGCATTTATGGCTATGACTGTGTACTAACTTTACTAAAATCAAGGCATTGCAATTGCATAAATTAATATTAAAGTTTCAAAGAATAATTCAATTACAAATTATTCAACTGTTTATTTAGCACTTTGCAACAATGCACAGTATAAAATAAAATTCAAACTAAAATGTTTAACTTGACCCCACTCTGTACATTAAATAATAATGTGCAGGCCCATTAAATAATAATGTGCAGGCCTACTGGCCTGCAGAAAGGTTTTAAAATGAAATGTTCTCTCATAAAAACAAAGTGCATTTAGGTCAAGTGCATTTTAAATTTTTCTCTGTATGACTACTACGATCCATTGTGCGGTTAGACTGAGCATACTGGTACACAATATTTTTACTAAGCCCATTTAAAATCGTATTTGATTGCAGCGCCGTAGCGCATTCGTACAGCACTACCTCTCGCTCGTCCCTCTCTCTCTCGCGCGCGCGGTGCTCTCTCTCCCTCATCATGGAACACCGCTGCACAAATCTGTCCAACACCGCGCTGACAATGTCGATGAACACGCGGTGGCGTTTTCCTTTTCTGTGCCGCTCATATTCAGCGTAGCGATCGGAATGTTTGGATTTTCGGCATTACATGTTTTGCAAATCGCTGTCCGTGGCGAGTCTTTCTCAGATATACTGAAATACGTGCAGACATGTTGCTTCAGACAAGCACGTGCAGGTCGCGGTTTCTGTTTACATCATCACAACATTTCGGCCGTATTGTTTCGGTGATAAAAGTATTTCGGCCGAAAACCGAAAATGCACTTTTGGGCCATTTTCGGACGAAAATTTTCGGTGGCCGAATATTCGGTGCATCCCTAATGTTGATGTATTTGGTCTTGGCGGAATAGATCTGCTACACTGCACCTTGCTACTTCGAATATCTTCACAGACATTGCCGTGAGCATGTAAGACACGCTGCTGCTGCCGCTGCACATGTAACACAGTACGAATTAACCCCGCAACAAAGCAGGAGACAAGAGAAGAGGGTAGAGCCCTCTTTGACACAAACATCTAAACATATCATTTACTGGGTGTGTACAACAGACAACAGCTTGATGAGTGAGAAAACAAGCTGCTGCATCTGCAGATATGCATATAGCTGCACAATAATGACTTAGACAGGAAGGGATAGAACCAAAACAAGCAGATTTATCGCCAAGAAATATGCTTTTTTTTTCGTCTTTTCTTTTCATGGGACCGCATGTTTTACTATCTATGTGTGCCTTAGCTACCGTGCCAACTGGCTTTGCACTAGAAATGCATGCTATGTGTTCTCTATGTGTTCTCTTGAGCAGCAATACAAAATGTTGCAAGCTGATAGATATAGGAACCCAGCAACTACCTGAGCAAGTATCATCAATTATGCCTTTTGTTAATAATTACATAACTTTTTACTCTTATTTGATATATAAAAAGCCACCAAAAGCTATAATGAATGGCAGGAGTGTGCTCTGACACTGCATAAACATGTTAAGCATAGCTAATGAACATTACCCTTGAGTAAAAGATGTCTTGATTATTATTATTTTATGCGAGTGCTTGTTTTACTTTAACCTTCTCATCAATAGCATAGACTGCATGTTCACAAAGATACCAAAAATAGAACATTTGCTGATGCATACACACAACTACATAACACTCAGGGTATGCATAGTAAATAGTCGCCAGACTGTAAGCATGATGCTAGTTTAACTGTATTGATTGTTCTTTTAGCGTGACTCCAACACATCGAGCATTCGACTCAACCACACACATTTAACATCGCTAATGAAAACATACTCTTGGAAATAAATGAATGCGTCAGGGCGTAATACCGTTAAATATAATGAACGCCATTTAAAGATTAATGCTCATATCCAGGGTCGGCACCACGAGGGGGCCCCAGGGGGCCTGGCCCGGCCACCTAGGTCTCTGTGCCCCCTCACCTCTGGTCAGCGCACCACCCTGCCTCAGAACGCGATTTCAGCCACTCAGCAACAGGCACACTACCACTGTGCCCTTTTATTCCTGACATATTATAATTAACTTAACTATATATTTGAACTATAACATATAACACATATATAACTATTTTGTAAATTAATTTAGTTTTACCATGTTTAAATCAGCTTTGCAACTTTCCGCTGATATTGTTTGAGTTTTTCAATGGTCTTGTGGTAGATCTTTTGCCAAGCGTGTCAGAGGTTACGGGTTCTAATCTGCATTCGTATAGTTTTTTTTTTCTGTCTCATCAAAACCGAATATTAGAGTTGTTCCGATTCCGATACTAGTATCGGAAATGCCGCCGATACCAATAAAAATTCTGGTATCGGTATCGGCGAGTACTTCTACCCATGTACCGATCCGATACCATTTTCTTAAACAATATCTAGTTATGCACGCTAGCTTTGCGTAACGCTGCAAATCCAGTGCAAATCGGAGATCAATTCTTCTTCGCTGCTCTAAACAGTGGTTGCTTGTGGAGACACAGGAAGTTGTGCTGTTGCCGCCACAAGCAACCACTGTTGAGAGCAGCGAAGAAGAAGATGCGGGCGAGAGATAGCAGTATGTCCGCTGTTTAAAGTATGTCAGACTGTTAAACAAGCCAGTAAAACGGCGACATGTTTCATATGCCATATACTGCAATTTCGAGGAATGGGACAAGTATTAGCAACTTCAACACGAGTAACTTAAGCATTTGAAGACGCGTCACCCCGCAGAGCACGATTACACAAAGGCAAGGGCAGAGAAGAGTGAGCCGCGTCAGAATCAACAATCTCTGAAAGCTTCATTCAAACAAAGAGAAAAGTTTTCAAAAGACAGCCAACGAGCGATAAATATAACCGACAACATGTATCGAGTTTATTTTTCTGGTCTGGATGACCAGCCGCGGTCAAAACTGAAATGCCGTTTATTTAACAAAATTGTTTATGGACTTTAAATTATAAAGAGATTATTTTCTTATATTATTCATATGTCATTTTAAGATTCCTAGATTTATTTGTTGCACTTTTTGTATACAGTTATATTGTAAAACTAAAATACCTTTTTCAGTTTACAGTATTAGATGTGTGGTTGCATTTTAAGTTCTTTTTCACTTAAGAAAGATAAATAATATATTGCTGTGAAATGTATGTCAGATAATAAAAATACTCTAGTTCACTGTATGTATTTGTTCATGTTTAATTAAGGGATAAGTCTGAAGCACACCATAACATAATTCTATAAATTCATACAGTGCTAGTATGAATTGCAGCTGTATAGATACTGTACACACCCAAGTATCGGATCGGTACTCGGCATCGGCCGATACCCTGAGTCCAGGTATCGGAATCGGTATCGGGAAGGGAAAAAGGGTATCGGAACATCTCTACCGAATATGTTCATCAGTGGTTACAGTCTATATCAAGCAGGGACACATTTGTGTGCATTTTATTTTGTGTTCTCACCGGAATGAACAGAGAGTCTCCGCAAGCGATAGATTGAAGAGCGCGTCCGAGTGCGTGAGCCACAAGAGAACACTGTATCCATGACAATGACACTGATAGCAGTGGACACGAGCGCTCAGCTTGAGTTAAAAAAACAACAACAGATTTTAGCGCTAGATCTCTTGTTTAATAGCGAAAGATGTTTTATTTATTTGTATTAGGTGCATCCGTGCAATGTTTCAAAAAGTGGTGGGTGACAATATCGATCCTGAGAAAACCCCGCAAATTACGCTTATGATGACGACAACTTCACTGGATCTAAACAAATCAACCCATACCCCACACCACCACCCCACAAGTGTTCGGCACAACACGGCATTCTGGATAGAGATGTAAATGAAGTTGGTGTCGTGAACCCTTGCGCATGCGTAGTAAAAGTATAACCTGTGGGGAAAAAGGCGTTTTAAACCTTATTTTGGGGCAAAGTCATCAAACTTTTTCAGCGATTTTTATCATATTTTACTGCTGTTTCTATACATGCAGTTTTTATGTCCCGGTGACCAGTGGAAGTGCAGTTCTGACACTCTGCCCATTCATTTAGATAGGAGCCTGGTCTTGTTAGTCCGAAATAGCTGCCCGGAGGCGCTGCCAAGATGGCGGCCGAGTGGCATGACTTGCCTAAATGGACTTTGCTTCTGCTAGAAATCGTATAATAGGCTCTGGTTGTTACAGATCACCTCACACCAGCCAATCACAGCACACTCCTTCACCTGAGTACTAATCACACACACCTTATCATCACTATAATCACCAGCACTATGAAGACACACTCTTCACCTTCATTCACCGTCCAGTCTCATTTATTCGTAGAGGACTACTTACCTTGATATAACACACCTCCATTATCTCCATCTCCATTTTCTCCAGCGTCTCTGTCTCGACTCTCCTGTGTGTCTCCATTCCTGTAAGAAGAACTATTCCAATCATCATCTCTCCAAAGTATAATTGTTCAAATCTGCCCGAGCACTTGTGGGGTGGTGGTGTGGGGTATGGGTTGATTTGTTTAGATCCAGTGAAGTTGTCTTCATCATAAGCGTAATTTGCGGGGTTTTCTCAGGATCGATATTGTCACCCACCACTTTTTGAAACATTGCACGGATGCACCTAATACAAATAAATAAAACATCTTTTGCTATTAAATAAGAGATCTAGCGCTAAAATCTGTTGTTTTTTTTTTAACTCAAGCTGAGCGCTCGTGTCCGCTGCTATCAGTGTCATTGTCATGGATACAGTGTTCTCTTGTGGCTCACGCACTCGGACGCGCTCTTCAATCTATCGCTTGTGGAGACTCTCTGTTCATTCCGGTGAGAACACAAAATAAAATGCACACAAATGTGTCCCTGCTTGATATAGACTGTAACCACTGATGAACATATTCGGTTTTGATGAGACAGAAAAAAAAAACTATACGAATGCAGATTAGAACCCGTAACCTCTGACACGCTTGGCAAAAGATCTACCACAAGACCATTGAAAAACTCAAACAATATCAGCGGAAAGTTGCAAAGCTGATTTAATCATGGTAAAACTAAATTAATTTACAAAATAGTTATATATGTGGTATATGTTATAGTTCAAATATATAGTTAAGTTAATTATAATATGTCAGGAATAAAAGGGCACAGTGGTAGTGTGCCTGTTGCTGAGTGGCTGAAATCGCGTTCTGAACAATTGCTCTGTCTCGACTCTCCTGTGTGTCTCCATTCCTGTAAGAAGAACTATTCCAATCATCACCTGCACTCCGCTCTCCAAAGTATAATTGTTCAAATCACTTACCTGCATTCTGTCTCCGCTCTGTGTTGTCAAATAAACTCCTGTTGTATCTCCATAAACCATCTCTTGAGTCTGCTTCCATAACACTGGTTGGATCTTCTATCAGGACAATGATCCAAAACAAACATTAAAATCAACACAAAAATTGGTCACTGAGCACAAAATCAAGGCTTTGTCATGGCCATCGAGTCCCCTGACTTGAAACTCAATTTTAAGGATTCTGTGGAATGAAATAAGGAACTGAATGAATTTCAGAAACTCTATGGAGAAATGGTCTAGGATATATTTCCAGGTGTTCTCCAATCTCATCGGACATAATAGGAGAAGACTCAGAGCTTGCAAAAGGTTTATTCAAAAATATTGAATAAAATGGGCCCAATATTTGAGAAAAATATTTATTTCTTAATGGCATTGAGAGTTTCTTTTGTTGTGTTTTAAAAATGTACACTTGTTTGAATGTGTTGACTAACATACTAAAGCACATGTAAAGTACTTGATTTTACTTAGTTTACGTAGTGTGTTATTCGATATTACATTTAAAGTTATATATGTTATGTATATGTATATATGTACTAATTTGTATGTACAAAGATATTACTACTTCAGTGGGTCAAATTTTAATTGTGATTGCAAATAACATGCAATTAAGGAAACAATACATTTAGTTTGCATTTTGTATTCTTTTTAAGTATATTATTATCATAAGTACTTTTTAAAGGTATGCTATAATGTATTTTTTTCACAAGGGTTTATTAATTTCTTCCCTTATTTTAGTTAAACCGTGGCCATTGATTTTAGGTCATTAATGGAAATGTTGTACTAATTTGTTCTTTGTTTTATTTAGTGGCCACAATTTAGCTAAAACAAGAAAAATAATTAATAAGCAGTGGGAATGAATTCTCAATTTGTGGCCATGTCATCTTGTTTTTTTCCCCAGCATGTACGATAATTGAGATGACATCCGTAGCCATTTGTTTTTAATCAATATAGTTCTAGGAGGAGTAAATATCAACTCTATTATTTAACATTAGTTCATCTATTTTCAAGAATATTGTAGATGCTCCTATTTGGATTTAAATCAGTTTGAAAATGGTTCACTTTGCAACTGGTATTTGCTTATCTTGAAATATAGCTCATTAAAAAAAGGATTAATTTAGGATTTAGAATTAATTTGGCCTTGTGATCTGGATTTCGACAGCCTCAAGTCTCACTGTCCTCAGTTAACTATAGTAAGTGGGGGGAAAATGTCAAGATTTAAACTATTACATCAAGTACCAGGAACTAAATGGACCCATGCCTGTTCGCAACATGTTCCCCAATTTGCTCATCATTTTCCTCTCTGTGTCAGGTTTATAAAATATCAGTCACCAGTAGTTTCTCAACCTCCATTCCAATAAACTTGAGTTGAAGTGTAATCAGAACAGTACTAGAGGCGATCAGCTGGCTTGACTGAGAACCAGATTTGTCCTGTCATAACCTTTGCCTTTAGACGTAGCTTGAAATACTTGTTGGAAAGATACATACACGCAGCTATCTTTATTGGATATTGAAACTAAAACCAGGAGGTAAATTGTTAGATATTGATTTGTGGAGAGGCAATCTTTCTTGATAGAGTTTTGATTGAGATGGTCTATGAAGCAGAAGCCAGCTATTAAAGACTGAAGGACAAACTGGGTGAAAACAATGGCACATGTCTATCAAACACTACAGGTGTTAAACTGCCTCTCTGAGTGGGACAAGACCTACAGCTGCACAAATCCAAGAAAATCAACTCTTACACCTTCAATTTCGATTAAAACTTTATTTAAAGACAAACGACTTGGTTCTGATTCTAGGGGTTTTAATGTACCTTCGTCTGAATTTTGGAATCTCTTAATGTACTAAGAGGAGTGCTTCTTAAAAGTGCTTATGAGATGAGTACACACCATGGCAGTGAAGGGACATTAGTGCTGTTTTCTGTTGCTTTTATAAGACAAACCTCTGACAGAATACCGTTAATGAACAGAGTTTCATCACTGAATCATAGGATGGTTGAAGGTGAGAGTGGAATATTCTCTCTTACATCCAAATGTCAGACCGATAACCTTGGTCCTGGGTTTATCAGCGATGAAAGTCAGTGAGATGAAGCAGATTTCAGTTTTTGTATAGATGTCCTGTATCTCTGGTACACTGTAAAATGTTTTTGGTTTAGGGATTTAATTTTAGTTAACAATATATAACGCAACTTTAAATACAAAATGCCATTGTTCATGCCCATTAATTAAGTGAATTATTCGATGTTTAACTTTATTTTCCATGCTGTTTGTAACAGAGTGAAAATTTGTCTTTGACACTGGTATCTTACAGTATACACAAATGTTTACACATTGATACAGACACCAAATTAAACAGAATTACACTAACTTCAGAATTCCTTGACACATTTTAAACACCCCACAATAAATGTAGTATATGTTAAAATTCCTTCTATGCGTATAGAAGAAGTTTGGTTATCATCTTTGGCATTATAATATTACTACCTATAGATTTATATACTACAATAAATACATATTATTATAATATAGTATCATTATCAGTAATTATTTTGAAAATTATAATAATATTTAGTAGTAATGTATCAATAGACAGTAGATATTGCAGTATTATTACTGTAAATCAAAATACAGTAACTTGCTGGCAACCGTGCTGCCAGTAATGTACTGTAAAAATACAAGAAAATATTGTTAAAAGTGTAGGTCTACACCCATGGGAGGATTTCAAAAATACGGATGAGTATGAACTTTAAATATCCCAATTGCCTTTTTTTTCTCCATAAAATGAGACAAAAATTCCTGGAGTTTATATGTTGGTTATGTCCAGTGATCTTTCCTAATTACTTGTACAGGTTAAATAATAATATTATATTATAACTAACTAACTAACTAAACGTCTGTCTCATTTTAGGCACATAATGGTTAAAAAACTGGCAGAAACTATTACTATCCGAGGTGTTGTAGGTGACATTTCCCAGTGTACTTGTGCATTAACTCCACGTTCAGAGTGTGTATTCATGGTTCACCGATGACAGGTGTGCTACTGTATAACTCCGGTTTGAACTCATGCCGAGAGGGGAATTGAACAAGATGATCTTTACACAAGAGTTTCCTGTGTAGGTGCTGAGCATATCAAACAGATGAAGCTGGTAATATTGAGCACACACTTCAAAGAGTCAAACAGAAAAATTGGAAAAACATCATACTCAGAAAAACACCCATCTACCAATGCACTTTGAAAATGTAGGCCTATTTCCTTTCTGAGGGTAAATGTAGCATTTGTCTAGCATATGCTAAAAACTAATCAGCTGAATTATACTGTGGCTTGATGTCAGACAAAGCATTTTACCGCATGAATTAAAATTAGCTCAAAACAGTCATCTTCATATTGATTAGCATTCCACCAGAAGTCTGAAACTAATCCTTCATCCATATCTATGACTGTCATGGGAAAAAATTACACATTTTGTTAGCAGGGAAGATTAATGGGTTTTACATTACATTAGGACTGAAGCTAAGCCAAAATATTCAAGTAGCCTCATAAAATAACGCATTGCAGTTATGTTCTTTCGGATTAATAACATCTGATATTCTAGAATGGATTTTCAGTACTAATGCACTTTTTAAAACATTGCCCTATCTAAGATGCATTTACTCCTTTCAAACTCTTGCATAATTGACGGCGATGGGACATTAATTAACAGAATGCGGCAGGGAAGCTGGTTCTTTCATTGCGGGATCACACTGCATTGATTAAACTGCGAGGCAAGCCGTCTGAATGTTCCTGGCAATGGCTGGATGAATTAATTAGCCCTCTTGACTTTAGATGGGATTGAAATAGTGAAATATGGATAAGTGACTGAATATAAGAATGCAATATATACAAACCCATTCTAATGTACCAAAGTTACAATTTGGATTTCTGTACTTCATGGTAGAATGTCTAAAGATGCATACATTTACAACAGAAAAAGTTATATATAATATATATATATATAATATATATATATATATATATAATATATATATATATATATATATATATATATATATATTAGTCAGGGTTGGTGTGCAGGTGACCGAAGACGAGGACACGGAAGCTTCAATATTATAGTTTTAATAACAAAATGAAACTTTCAAAAATCAAACAGGAACAAAACTCCAGGACTTCAAGGGTTACACACAACCATACATAGACGACGATCGACAAACACTGGGAGAAAACACAGGCTTAAATACACATGGAATGATTGAATAATAAAACTGAACACAGGTGATAAACTGAACACAAACGAGGAGCGGGAAAACTTAACAGGACTAAACCAAAAACCACAAAGACAGGGGGAAACAAGATCTCAAAACAGAACTTAAAAACATTGAATTGTTACATATATATATATATATATATAATATAATATATATATATAATATATATATATATATAATATATATATATATATATATATATATATATATATATATATATATATATATTATTCTTGACATTAAGGTTAATATTGAATTCATTATTTTAAAATGAACTAGAATGTTATGTAATGTTAGGTAAATAATGATGAAAAGGTGGCAGTTTAACAGACTTAACTTTAACATTAAATACTAAAATACTTAAATAACTCCATAAAAATATACTAAACTCCACTAAAATATGGAGAGAAACTTATATTAAAAGGTCTCACACGCAGGTCGATTGCTCCTGTCTGCCTTGCTGCTGGTTTGCATTTGTAGGCTCCATATAACTTTCTGCTTTGAATCTCTATTTACTATAATTCCTTGTTGTTTATATTGTTAAATATAACTTAAATATAACTTACTCATCAACATATATTAGATATTGTCTAATATGGCCTATCACATTAATCTGATATCGCTAGCTTTTATCTAAATCTTTATTTAAGCTAGCACAGCAAGCTACAGTAGTATCTCGCTAGCCTGTTAACCTGCCATCCATGCTTGCCGTCTCGTGCGCGCTCGCACCTTTTACGAGTCCATCAAACAACTATGGTGAGTAGGATCAGTCAACAAACACGGTGAGTAATGTCTTCTCCTGTTATTGTCACTTTCACTTTGTGTCACATGTATAGTATAGCCTTCTCTGTCAGCAGTGCGGAATACACATGTGATAAATGCAGGGAGATAGTCAGGCTGACGGAGAAGAATTCAGAACTAGAGACACGCATCGAAACTTTAATCGAGGATAGTAGAATGCAAGGACTTTATATACTGCTTTGGATGTGACTAGCTTAGGAACTCTGTAAATTGTTCGGTTCCGGCTGTAGAGCCAGGCAAGTCAAGTCAAGTCATCCTCATTTATATAGCGCTTTTAACAATGTAGATTGTTTCAAAGCAGCTTTACAGAGACAAACATATAATTTAAGGTAACAAAGAATGGTTTGGTTTTATAGCGGTTCTTGAATATGTTGTTTCCAGCTAAAGTTAGTTTTGATTGATTCACTTCCGTCGAAATGATCATTTGTTATTAAATTAGGGGCCGCTACGACGATGCCGTTCTCTCTAAATAGACTTTAAACGCGAACCTGTGATAAACGATGATGGCGTTTACATGCGTGTTAAGAATTGATTCTATAGTAGAATATAGATTCTATAGCAAGCAGGGCGATCCTGCTAAATGTGGCGATTCTATTACATGGAATGTGAAAATAGAGACACCAGCCACCACATCACATGTTTGCTGGGAGCCAGAGCGCCTGACATCAAGATTGATAATATTAGAGAGAAAATTATAACTATGCAAATATCTACTACAGTATCGCATCGGGCAGTTCATTGTAGTGCCCTAAGGAGAAATTCCATTCATTCGTTGCAATAGGAGAGGAAGAATTGTCTAAACTCATTAAATCATCTAAATCAACAACATACAGTAGGTTACCAACCAGAATAATACTTTCAACGCCGCCGCTTTGCCGCGGCGGTGAAATTCGGGGTGTATTTGCTGCCTTTAACCGCTAAGAGGCGCTACAATCACAGACTTTGAAAAGTGTCCGTTTATTCTCTCTATTGCGTAATCTGCCGCTGCGCCGCGGCTCATTCAGAGCGATTGAAAGCTGGTAGCAGATGAATTTAAGTGAAATGTAGTTAAATAATTCATCAGAATACTTAAATTAAATTGAATAAATAATGAAAACATTTCCATATAAAACATTGCAATAGAAACATATTAGGCTACATCAAGGCTTTGGAAGAGTATAAGACGTTGACGTAAACGTTCAGGCGGTGGCTCTGTGGTTAACGCAACGACACGGAGATCCAAGAGACCCGAGATCGAATCTCAATATAACACCATGTTGGCCGACAGCGTTAATCTTTAACCGTTCTTGATGCTTAAATAGGTGACTGTTTATTTGCGAGTTTATTAACTGTTTATTTATTTAAAGTCAAGCGTTTTGTTTAATAATCAATGGCATATTACAACATTGCTACAGTAGAGCTGGGGGGTTGTTAGGGGGGGGGGGGCTTCTTACATTCCACACGCACACTAGCACACACATGCAATCTTTTTTCTGCACCCGATGGATAGACTCATAATTTTCAAGCCCCACTGCCCCCATCGCCCCAACACAATGCTAATGAAATACGCAACAAGCTTAAAATGTTCCAATTTATTGAAGTAACAAGTAGGCTAGGCTAGTATCTAAATACAAACTAAACAAACAAAAACAAAAATAGAGAAAATAAAAGTGCTGCTGTGTCAAAATGTTAAAAAAAGAAAAGAAGAGAAATCCATTTGGCAAGACAAAAAAATGAAAAAATTAAAATAGACATAACATAGGCTAATGTGTTTGATATGGGATTTAAATTATGGGCAGTGCATGAGATATAAACTAATGATTAATTATGTCAAAATTCCTTTGTTCCGATCAGAGCATGTGAGCATTTCTGGATATTCCTCGGCTCGCTCATTCCGCTCAGGGTCGCGCGCTCATGCTGTCTCCGACTAGTTTTTTTTCTAGTCAACTAGTAGCCTAGCCTATTTGTTTATTTAAGCCATCAGTGGACAAATCACCCCTTTATATTGATTTAATAACTTAAATAGGCTATACAGGGTAATGAGTGAGTGTTATAAAGCTGCACTCAAGCGCACGAGCCGGCAATGGTGAATGTGTAAAAAAAATAGCAAGGAGACATTTCATTGTTTATTAATAAACTGGTGTTTTCTGCGTCGCTGCAAAGATGAAGATGCGATAGACTCGCCATGAACGAATAAAGATATAAAGGCATAAAAAGGAAAAGTTCCTCCCGTTGGCGCGCCCAACCTGTCACTTCTCTAGGCTATTTCCCACCCATAGAGGGGCGCGCCCCACACTTTGAGCGGCGATACCATCTGTAGTTAGGGGGGATCTAGCCGGTGTTCTGTCTCTCCCTCTCTCTGCCGTGCAAGCGGCCGCGCGCTACACAGTTTGAACCTGTCTATGGTTTGAACTTGCATAATCACGTAGCCTTTCGAAAACCGGGACATTCATTGTCCCGGGAGAGTGCTTAAATTTCCCGGGACAGGTTATTAAAAAGAAGGACAATCCCGGTAAAACCGGGACCGGTCACCGGTGGCAACCTGCATTTAGACTTTATTTCCATGCAAAAAAGAAACACACAATCTTATTCTTGCTACATTTTAAATTTGTTTTGCCAAAGAAATTGCAGCTAAATTAAACGAAACGGTACAAATCGAAAATAGTCCACAGCAACATAAATTAAAAACATGAGTTTTGCCTCTCTCGCGCTGGATCTCAGCAAGTTTATTTAGTCTCCCTTGCTCAAACATTCTTAAACTCTACAGAACCAGTTGAAACAACTGGATTGAACACTTCAATTTAAATTTGTGTGTGAAAACACTTTAAATAGGCTACAATAAATAAACTACAATATTTATAATTTAATCAAATATGGGGACACATCGAGAGATGTAGCCTATCCTTAAAATAATTTTGCCTTTGCCATCGGGCTGGCTATCCGACACTCTCCATATGAATGAGGAACATTAACACCTATTGTCTGTCACTCCACACCCCCCACAGGCTCTCTGAGTCTGAGTCTGACTTAAAATAAAGAGAAGTCGCAATTCACACTTAAATCGCTCTTCTAGCATTAAAGTGTTGATAATGAAAGAATTAAATGATTTAAGCTACATGTTGTGGTATTTCTGTCATAAAAGTTTATTACTAAATATTTCATTATTTAAATAATTTAAGAAATAAAACTGGTTTGGGCCAGCTTTTTCCAAGCAAAACTAAATATAATCTTCAAACGCATGTTCATTTTGTTGTCATGAACAAAATGCTCAACTCAATATTAAATTCTACAGGGATCTTTGGGTCCAGGCATGTAAAATGTGAATTAGTTATTTTTTAAATTATTATTATTCAAATAAATATCGGTGCTTCGTGGTAGCCTACTGCTGATAAACTAAATAACATTTAGATAATAATTATGAACTTTAAATGAAACAATATAGCAACACTTCGACGAATAAATGATTTGATCTGTTTTTACATTTTAATTCAGGGCGATTTTAATTAAACGAGATTTTCACCTTGTCGTTTTCTCATTGCGAGGCGCTCACAATCACATAAAAATATTTGAGCAGATTCTCTGTAGCTCTCGTTTTCATATGGATTACATAATCAGATAACATTTATTAGCCTAAATATTTAGAAATTTAAAGGCTTTAGACATATCCGATTTCCTATCGTGTCTGAGCTGAGGCAAGTGGCTTTCGGTTTATTTTTGTGACGCGCAGTTCCCGGAGACCGAGAGAGACGACAGATAAACTTTTGTCATTAGCCTAAAAAAAAGTTTACAGTTTTGAACGATGTAGGCTACTCTACTCTTATCTGTATGACCAAAAAAAAATCACGTATAGCCTATTAAGTTATTTTAGCTGTTATGAGAAAAATAAATCAAATGAACGCGCTGCCTCGTTTGTCGAAAACTTTGCTTAAAACCATGTTTTTAAAAACTCTATGTAGGCTATAGGGAATACAACAAATATAGATATATATAGGCCTATATATCTTTTTTTTTATACAAAACTGCTTTTGAACAATTGGTATTATTAGCTACAGATCTAAAGTCGTTCTGTTGGATAGCCTATTTGTTCCTTAGTGTAAAATGGAAATGCATGGTAATATTATTTTATAAATATAAGCAAAAAATATATGGTGTAACAGAGTTTTAGAACTAAACAAATCTGCATTAATAGCCTAAAAATATATATATTTTTACATAAGTCCATGTTTGTTCGGGATTTGAACGCAGGTCTTCCGATTGATGAACCGTCAGCTCCACCACTCGGCCATGTCGAAGCTCACTGAGAAAAGCCCAAACGTTTATGCAGTGTGTGTTCGCTCAAATGAGTGAGAATGTTTTGTTGTTAGCCTATTGTGAGTGTAGCCAGGGGCGTCGCACCCGTGGGGGATGTGGGTGTTTTAACACCCACACTTTTCCCAGTGAGAGGGTTCAAACCCACACTTTTTCTGCAGTTTTTCCGCAGTTTTGCACAAACGCTTTACTACAGTCGCTCCTCCGTTTCTCTGGCCGCTCTGGCTGCTCTGTGTGTGCGCTCGCTGCGGCTCCTCCTCTCCCCCGCCCTCTCGAACACGACACCGGCTTTGAGTAGTGTGACCGGCTGATGATTGGCTGTTCTGCCTTAAGTCCCGCCTCTCTTGGTGTGTTAAGGCCAATTTATACTTCTGCGTCGAGTGTACGCCGTAGTGTAGGGCGTAGGCTACGCACGTAGGCGATGCCATCGTGAGCATTTATACTTCTGCGTTTAGGTCTGCGTTGCTCTGCAGTACAGCGCCGAAACACTAGTTGGCAGCGGAGGGTTTTAATGTTCCACTGTGTTTAGATTCCGCGCGGTTCCTAGAGAAGAAGAAGATTCCTCGCGACTGTTTTGAGTTTAGGCTACTACAAGCAATGGCGATTGAAAGAGAGCGGATCACATTGGAGTTGGAGCTTATCGAGGTGGAAAAGCAGTAAGTTTTTAGTTTTTTTAACAGTTTCGCTGTACTTAGAATTTAAAAATGGCGGGCGGTGCAGAAAAACACGCCGGAAATGCGTAGGAGGAAACGCGATGCTACCAAGCCGACCAATCACAGATCTTGCGGTCCGCGTCGCCGCGACGCGTAGTTACATTTTTGAGGAGGTGCGCGTCAGGTTACGGCGAAGGGTACTGCGAAGGGCACGCGTCTGTGCGTGTGCTACGCCGTACCTACCGCGCGCACCCGACGCAGAAGTATAAATTGGCCTTTAGATTTATCTGTCAGCTCGTGCTGAGGAGGCGGGAACTTATGGTTATTTCTCCCTTTTCCAGGTACTTTGAATGACTTTCAAGGTTTTTTAATAAGCTTGATATGGGTTTGGGAGGATGTAATGTTTATGTTTTGTGGACATGTCGAGTTTTTTCGGTATTATATTTCGTTTTTTAGACTAAACAGCAAAAGACTTTAATTAGGCTGTTTGCGCACTTTGCTCACGCGATCAGCATGGATCTGGTGTTTTCTCCAAAATAAAAGCTCAAGGGTTTATTTCTTGCAAGTGAAGAAATTAGGACAAAAGTATTGTAATTTTCTTATTCTATAGCGTAATATAAAATATACTTTTTATATATTTATTTTCATTTATACAGTAGCATACATTTAGTAATTTTTTATAGGCTATAAGGATTTTCCATCATAGGAATAATTATATAAATCATTATTATAGCCTATTATTATAATAAATGTTTGGCATTCTAAAACACCAGTGATAATGTAATGTAGACTGAGACTCTATCATAACTAAAAAGATGTTTGAGCCCTCTTTAGGTACAAGTCAATGCTTTTTCTTTGTTCAGTGTGCACAGTTCATGGGTTAAAGCCAGTTGAAGCTCTTAAATTTGAGCTCTCAAAGTGCACCAGATTGATGCATTTAACCTTAAAATTTACAAAATTTTATTTCGGGGGAGCATGCCCCCAAACCCCCCTAGAACGACACAGGTCTACACAACATAGTTTTACAGCCCTGACCACATCCATCCCCCACACTTTAGAAAAGCTTGCTACGCCCCTGAGTGTAGCCTACTTTACATGAATAAAATAGACCTTTTACAGTTTTAAAATATGATATCCTATCTGTATGACCAAAAATAACGAAGTAGGCTATAGCCTATTAAGTTATTTTAGCAGAAAAATAAATTCAAGTGAACGCGGCGCTGCGTTTGTCGAACTTAATTCAGTGGCAGAAGAAAACCCCATTTTAGAATACGCACTAGGCGTGGTGTGTCAAAATACTTAATTATAAACTTCAATATTTCGTTCAAAACCACATCAAAATGCTTTGTGACATTTTAAAAAGCCGTGAATGTATTAATACAATTGGAACCAGGATCGTAACTGAAATGCGCTGCATGTTATCTCTCAATACAGGAGCAGAAGCGCTGGTTCAGATTTTATTGTTTGTTGTTTAAACGTGCGTGTTTTAGGCTATATTTAAAAAATATATATACTATATTTGATAAGGTCTATTTAGGGTAAGCCTATTCGCTATAGCCTACTGTGGAGGGGGGAAATCACCCACCGGCAAATCGCACCTTGCTTAACCATGTTTTTAAAAATTATTTCTGCATATGGAAAGAATTCCAGTCCTGCTGTCTGCTGTCCTGTCCGTGAAGTTTTTTTTGTTTGTTTGTTTATTTTTTAACAGAACTGTTTTTGAAGACGTAAATTCAGTCAATCTGTTGGATGAGATTTGTTCCTTAGTGTAAAATGGAAATGCATGGTAATTATATAAAAAACATATTTATTCGGGTTTCGAACCCGTGTCTATGTACTGTTTAAACCTTCAGCTCTACCACTCGACCAGAAGTTCAGTTGTTCACGCGTCAGTGTGCCCACAAACGACCAGAGGTGGAAAGAGTACAAAAATTTTGTACTCAAGTAAAAGTACCATTACTTCAATAAAATTTTACTTAATTACAAGTAAAAGTACCGGTCTAAAAATCTACTCAAGTAAAAGTAAAAAGTAGCTCGTTTAAAATGTACTCAGAGTAAAAGTTGCTGAGTAACTTTAACAGCGGGGGTGTGGTGGGGGACTCTCTCGTGCAGGGCTGTATGAGAGTTTCACAGTATGATAACGTCTCAGAAAATATCATGGTTTATATAAACTGTATTATTAAATTATGGTTATTATTATCATCAGTTAAAATGACAGTTAAATAAATGAAACATTTGTTCAATAAAACATATCTAATCAACTCATTTCAATAATTTATTGAAATAAGTTGATTAGATATGTTTTATTGAACAATTGATTATGAATTAGATTTTATGAAACTTATTTTTATCATTAACTTATTAAAATGTTTAAAAATAGAGTTCTATGAAATGTTTCTTATTCAGATGTTTTTTCTTTTTATGATTTAATACATATATTATCAAAAACGGTGGTAATCAAATAAATGTTTAGCAAACGTTTTATCCTTTTAGTTTTTGGCAAAGTACAAAACAGATTTACTCAAACCATGGACAAATAATATATATTCCTTAAATAATGTTTAAATAAATTGTAGTATTATTATTGTTGTTGTTAAAATTATTATATGAGAAGTAGGTAGCCTACATTCTATTGTAGGCCTAAAATAGTAATATATAATTTCTTCTAGTAAAACCGAACTTTTATTTTGACGGGTTGTTAAGTCCTGTTTCAGAGTGTATTTGACAATGTTTTTTCTCAAATAAAATTATGAAAATGCTCATTAGGAGTTCTCTCAGAGCAGCTCTGGAAATGTTCATTCATGTCCTCGTATTGTGTGTGCGATGCTGAAAACAGCATGAGCGCCTCGCGTACTTGAGTATGTAGTAAGTAAACAAAACAGCACAGCTCATTCACACAGAGACACAGAACAAGCAGATTATATATTTACAGCAGTCTTTTGTTTCTTTAATATTCACAGATCATGTCGCGATTTGATTTGTTGTACAGCTTACTTTCTATTTATTCATCCATACATCTACCAGTTTGCTTGTTTTACGTGACATCCGCATTATACTTTAAACTCCATTTTTTTCTCTATCCAAAGTATTCCCTGACCAGGGCTTCACATACCGGTATGTGTGCGAGTGAGATTTCGACAGCATTTCGCGTTCAGCTGGGTCTGCGTCTGTCTTGTCCGTCATCTTCTCCATATTGTGTTGTGATTTTAGCGCGTCTGTTCTCCCGCCCTTCCAGAGCGCGATGTTTTCATCAAAAGCATATTTTTTTTTTGTATTTTTTTTTTTTTTTACTCAGTAACGGATATGTTTTTAAATGTAGCGAATTACAATACTTCAAACAAAACATACTTAAGTAAAAGTAAAATTACAGATTTTAAAAACTACTTAAAAAAGTAGAAGTACACAAAAAAACTACTCAATTACAGTAACGCGAGTAAATGTAATTCGTTACTTTCCACCTCTGCAAACGACAGATGCACTCTTCAATCTTCTCATTCCTCAATAGTTTAGCATCATTGATTGCACCTAATTTATTTTCACTGACTGCGAGATAGGCCTCTTTTAAATTTTGATTCATAAAATGTTCTGCTCTAAAAGTTTGCTATATTCTATTTAAAATGTAGGCTACTTTTACATACGTTTTGCTTTCGCTAAATGTCCCTTTGCGCCACCTGGCGGTCATTTCGCGAATGACTTAGAAATGCGACTGGTTTTTTTTTGCCGCGGCCGCGGCGGCAATAGGCATTCTGGTTGGCTACCTACTGTATATGTTAGACCCTATACTGCTGAAAGCTGTCTACTGAAAGAAATGCTTCCAGATGTCATAGATACTTTTCTTAATATCATTAATTCATCTTTGTCACTTTTAAGCTGACTATTATTTAACCTCTTATTAAAATAAACCGCAACTTGATCCTAAAGAAATTAAACAACTACAGGCCGATCAAAGATACTAGAAAAAGCAGTATCCTCACAACTATGTTCCTCTTTAGAAAGAAATAGTATCTGCAAGGATTTGTATTAGCATGGTTTAAATCATACTTATCTGACCGTTATCAGTTTGTAGCGATCACAAGTTTAGTATGGAGTACCACAAGGCTCAGTACTAGGACCATTGCTGTTCACTCTGAGCATGCTACCCTTTGGAGATATCATTAGGAAGCATGGGATTAGTTTTCACTGTTATGCCGATGATACTCAGCTCTATATCTCTTCGCACCCCGACGAAACTTGCCAATTCAAGAAATTAACGGAATGCATAGCTGATATAAACATTTTGATGAGTAGTAATCTCCTATACTTAATTCTGAAAAAACAGAGTTTCTAAAGATTGGACCAAAAACCTCAGCACGTACCTACCTTGAATATCATCTAACAATTGATGGCTGCTCTGTCAAGTCTTCGTCATCAGTAGGAAACCTGGTTTTGCTCTTTGATACCAATCTTTCATTTGAAAGCCATGTTTCTAGCATCTGTAAAACCGTATTCTTCCATCTTAAAAATATATCTAGATTACGACATATGCTTTCAATGAAACATGCGGAACAGTTAGTTCTACCAGAAAGACTCTGGAGAATAAATACCTAAACAAATATACATTTATTAACAGCCCAGCAAGCAATATTATGATATAAAGTTCTTTGGCGTAGGCCCCGTCCGTAGCTCGCAATCCGAGGGTACAGATTCTGCATTTCCTGCCTGAAGAAGAAGGCAGGGGCACAGCCGATCCCCTGGGAGATATGGGAAGGGACCATCCTGGTGGTGGTGGGGAGGATGGAGGGGAAGGAACCATCTTGGTGGTGGTGGTTGGAGGTGAATGAAAGCTTCAGCATCTGCGAACTGAGACACAGATTTTTTATACCACAAGTATTAGAACATGATTGGACAGATGAGAAGGTAATAAGTGACGTAAAAATGTAATCTTTCTGGCAGAACTTATGCTAAAACTTTAATTTCATGCCTTCATGACCTCAAGGCTAGATTATTGTAATGCTCTTATGGGTGGTAGTTAAACAAACTAAAGCTGGTCCAAAACGCAGCCGCTAGAGTTCTTACCAGAACCAGGAAGTATGACCATATTAGCCCGGTTCTGTCAACACTGCATTGGCTCCCTAATAAACATCGTATACATTTTAAAATATTGCTCATTACTTACAAAGTACTAAATGGTTTAGCTCCCCAGTACTTGAGCGAGCTCTTAACGCATTATAGTCCTTCACGTCTATTGTGATCTCAAAACTCTGGCCAGTTGATAATACCTAGAATATCAAAATCAACTGCTGGCGGTAGATCCTTTTCCTATTTAGAACCTAAACTCTGGAACAGTCTTGCTAACATTTTCCGGGAAGCAGAAATCAATCTAAACTAAAAACACATTAGAAGACATGACCACAATGCATCCCTGAAGTGTCAGCAGAGATTGTGTCAACTAGACTCTCCCCTGTGAAGGCATCATCGACACGACAGCCATAAGCACTAATCCTCAACAAACCCGTCTCCATACTGGTGTGACTTTGATCTTCAACCAGATGGAACTGGATAATAATCTGATTGTTCCAAACCAATCTGACTTCTGACTTATAATGCTGCCTGAATCATAAATCATACACTGTTCGTTCATTGGGCAGAGGAGAACTGGCCCCCCAACTGAGTCTGGGTTCTCCCAAGGTTTTTTAACCCCAACATTTAATTTAATACTCAACAATAATATTTATTTGCCTGCATTGACACGTTTATACAAGAACTGAACTGAGCTGGACGATGACATCACGGTTTACTCCAATATATATATATATATATTGGTATATATTATATATATATTATATATATTATATATATATATATATATATATATATATATATATATATATATATATATATATATATATATATATTATATATTAACTAAATATAATAACTTTTTTTAAAACAAAAATGAAACATCACTGAACTTACTTAAGCTGGACTGTGACGCTATTTTCTTCTGGAAATTTTTTTATAACAACAGTGGTTACACAACTATATTTTAATTGTTTGATCAAAATTATTTCTAGGGATAGTAGCTGGATATAGGGTAATGTTACAGTGTCCTTCTAAATTATATTCCCATTGTACTAAAACATAAGTGAAATAATCTATTAGACCAAATTTTATTATTTTTATTATTTTATTATGGCAGATGATGGGCCTCATTCATGAAACTCAGGCAAATAAAAAATTGGGTAAATTGTTTGTAAAATCATTATATCAATTCTAGCTTTCAGTCATTTCTGTAAAGATGATTTTATGACATTTATTCTGCTCCCGTTTCATTGCTAAGGCCCAATATACAGACAGAATGTGCTAAGGAAAGCTCTATTGTCATGAAATTTCATATTCATTCATTGAGGAGTATAATATTTTGCCCTTTGGCAGGTGATACAAAGTTGTAGGTTAAAATCATTTTAGAAACCCATATTAGACATTTAAATGAGCACTTTGAGACTGGTATTTGCCAAATGTGTGTGTGCGTGGGCGTGTGTATGTTTACATGTGTGTGTGTATGTGTGTGTGTATATATATATATATATATATATATATATATATATATATATACATATTATGTAAACAAAAACTTTTGTTAGATATGATTAATCGATTTGACAGCACTATGACCCATAAACTACCAGCAAGAGGGCTTCCTTGTAGAAGAGGCAGCAGGAAGAGTGATCATTCAGTGAACAACCACTGAGCTCTGAATGATCTGAAGCAAAAATCTGTGGATGCCTGCCGCCATCTTATATACACAAAACAAGTATGTATTGGGTAGTGGCTCGGCATGCACATTCCACTTGCCAATTCCATTGGCTGTTTTTTTCTAAAACTCAGGTTTAAAACCCCATTTGTCAGTCTTCGACAACGTCAAACGTGACTGACACAGTCAGTCATAGTTTGATCTTCTTCGAAGTATCACGTTTCAAAAGACATGAAACAGAAATAGGAATATTTGATCAGTCCTCTCTTTCAAAGCTCTCCATCTGTGTGTTCTTTATATAAAAAATAAACACAGTGACATAACGCTCCTCTGTGGCCCTTACACAACATTATGTCTCTTGCTTTCCAAATCCCGAAAGCTTATAGCAGCTCAACATGTGATGATATCTCTGATCATCAGGTCTTCATTTTTTTCTTCTTCTTTTATTTTAAATGACACCTGCCTGGAGAAGATGAGATAAGCTAATTTTGACCTAGCCAGGAGCAAGGACATATCACTACATGCATTTTAACTAGATGTGACGATCGCCTGATCAAATATAGACTCTTAGTCTTTAATTCAAAATATCCACAAAAAATTTTTGACTTAAGTCAGTGTTTTCCACAATAGTGCCATAGAAGAGTTATCAAATTCCAAAAAACAAACAAACAAACAAATAAATAAATGCTTGAATTAGGGATGCACCAATCTGATACTCAGTATCGGTATCACCTCCGATACTGCCATTCTTTGCCGGATCAGGTATCGGTTAGACGAGGCCGATCCAAATCCGATATTGTGCGTATACTATTCTGTGTTATTGTTAAGCCCCACAAAAAGCACAAAAACCTTATAAAGCACGATAAAGGTTAGAAGTGTTAGAAGTGTTCCGAGCCATTCTATAGTATAATGTGTGGATATTAACATTTACGTCGTTAAATTCAAGTTCAAGTTAACTTTTCCCTCCACTGCGGCCATTTAGCGTTCAAAGAACGCTTCGCGTTCGGTTACGACAGTCAACAAGATGAAATTCTCTCCAAAATGATTCACATAAATATTATCTTGCTGGACTTTATTGCTGTACCTTGCATGTTCCTTTCTACCGGGTGTCTTTTAGATCGGGCAGAGAGCACTGTAATTGTTCTTCATGCGCACAGTAACTGAAATTTAAAGATACACTGTGTAGGAATTTCTCCCATCTAGCGGTGAAATTGTATTTTGCATTCAAATGAAGTGCTCTCTAGCGCCTCGCTTTTTCAAATACGTGTTGCAATTACATGTAGGCATGAAATGCAACCCTTAAACATAGCCTATGTTGCTATTCATCAAAGAGCCTGTTTAGCTTTTAACTATACATGTTCTACTGTTATGCTGCCTATATAATAAAGTACACAACCAAGCAATGAAAAAAAAAACTTTTAATCTAGACCGTAACTTTGACTTACCTGTCAAGAAGAAAGCAAGAAGAAAGTGGGGCAGTGACAAGCATCTCTCACTGATCTCCTTGTCTGTTTCAGCTCAGCTGGTTTCAGTCACATGATGCTGGCTCTGAACGAAAACGCATTATGGAAACGCGTTTAGGTAGGCTAGTGCTTTTTGTCCCTCTCTGCTAAATGGCGGAACGACATGGAAGCCTCCATGGACTTCCCATGTAACCGTCCCATGTAAATAAAAATAAGAAATTCTTCGCTTACGAGGATAAGTCAGATAATTGGCAGAGGTAATTTTACACCAATTAGGACATATTTATGAATAAAGACATTGATTTTAGCTAATAAAATACTTAAAAAACTACAAAGTGTACTTTTAAAACTGTTAAAAGAAAAGGCTGAATAAACTATTGCATAGATAGCCTACTGTATAATACACTACGCATCAATTTGTAATTCCTTAGTGCTTTGAACTTTTCAATGCAGACTCGAAGAGTTGCGCGCTGTGACTCCGTGTTGATTCTTTGCCCGGGATGCGCATAAGCGCTTTGTGCCGAACTGTATTGGAGCCTTTCATATCATAATACTTTTGCGAATTGAAATATTATTAATAGCTTTTTTTTTTGTTCTGTCCTAACTATCATATGTTGCTGCCTCATTAAACAGCTGTGCTATATATTTTTTTAAAAATCTTAATTTTATAGTGTAGCCTACATTTTTTCAAGATATACACTATATATAAAGTATCTCACAAAAGTGAGTACACCCCTCACATTTCAGCAAACATTTTAGTATATCTTGTCAAGGGACAATACTATAGAAATAAAACTTGGATATATTTTAGAGTAGTCAATGTGCTGCTTTTATAGCAGTATATATTTACTGTCCTCTGAAAATAACTCAACACATCCATTTTTGTCAAAATAGCTGGCAACAAAAGTGTAGTACAGTGTACAGCCTAAGTGAACATGTCAAAACTTCTGTTGCTGGGATCCTCTTCCACTCCTCCATAATGACATCACGGAGCTGCTGACTGTTAGACACATGGCGCTTCTCCGCCTTCCGCTTGAGGATCACCACAGCTGCTCAATAGGGTTCAGGTCTGGAGACATACTTGGCCACTCCATTACCTACACTTGGCTTTCTTGTGAGCCATCTTCAGAAGAGGCTTCCTTCTGGGAAGACGGCCATGCAAACCGACTTGTTGCAGTGTGTGGCGTATGGTCTGAGAACTGACAAGCTGACGTTCCGCTTCTGCAACCTCTAAAGCAATGCTGGCATCCCTCATGTTTCTGTTTTTTAAGCCAGCTTCTGCACCTGACGAACAGCATGATGACTCAACTTCTTTGATTGACCCTTGCGAGGCCTGTTCTAAGTGGAACCCATCTTGGAAAACCTCTGTATGACTCTGGCCTGACCCTAACACTGGTTTCAAGGTGTTATCAATCTTCTTATAGCCTAGGTCAGGGATTCCCAAATGTAATGGCGGTCTTTTTTTTTAAGTGGGATTTTTCCATACAATAAAATAAAAAAACATGAAAAGTAAACATTTCCTTTGTAATCGCTTTTTATTTTAAATAAAAAAATATAATTTATTAGTTTTTGATAGAAACGTAGAAGACAGCTGCTGTCATCTTCTACGTACTGCACTTCTTTTAAGCACTGCAGCCGCTAGGCTACCGTAAAACTTCAAATAATAGCCCGGGCTTTTATTTGCCCAAATCGTCGAACTGCACCGGCTTGTACTGTATTTGAGACAGGCTTCTATATGAGGCAGGCCTTTATAATTTAGTGTTGAGATGTTCATTGAGATGTTGTTCCTAGAGTCTCTAATCTCTAAAAATCTCCAAATGCTCCACGTGAAACTGCGGTCTTCCGACTTTTTACTATCGTGTCAATTGATTTTGATTAATATGCACGAGGGTGAGAGAGCAAGACACCGCTCGTGTTATTTGAAGATGTGAGAGTGCGCTCGCGTGGCCGGGACGTTCTCTATCTCTCTCTCTGCTCATTTGCGCCCTGTCAAGCGCAGCAGTCATTCTACTCTACATCACTCACCGATCAAAAAAGGCTTTGGCGGGACACAAATTTGCTTTGGCGGCCGCCAAAAAGTGGACGATCTGACGGGTTTTAGAAGATTAAATACAACCCGAAACGTCTCGGTTACTGATGTAACCCTCGTTCCCCGAAGGAGGGAACGGGAGACGTGACGTCGACGTGACGACGTTAGGGGATCACTTCAGGGAGCCCTATCAACTTCGAGTGTCTACAGAACAAGCCAATGAACGTTGGCGTGCGTGAAACGCGTCACGCGCCCCGCCCCGCAGCGCGGGTATAAACAGGAAGCGGACGCACGCACTCATTGTTTTTCGCTGAGGAGCCGAGATAGAGACGGCCGTACAGCGATGGTCAGCAACTGTGGCGGCGGGACGTCACGTCTCCCGTTCCCTCCTTCGGGGAACGAGGGTTACATCAGTAACCGAGACGTTCCCCTTCAGTCGCTCACGTTCGACGTGACGTCGACGTGACGACGTTAGGGGATCCCATGGAAAACGCCATCGGTTGCTGCCACATCCAGCGCCCTACGCAAGACTCTCAGACCCCCAACTGCTGGGGCGGAAGATCTGCGTAGAGGGAGTTCAACTGCTGTTCCATATACCCACACCGTGAACTCTTGGATAACACTGGGAAAGCGTGCCTTTCCAGGGGAGAGGGACGCTGCGGAAGCCACATCCTGCCCGAAGGGAGGTAACATGTGGAGGATACACATATGGACTGGCCAGAGGGCAGTGCGACATATGGAATGTCACTGGGGTGGCTCCAGCCTGAGAAGGGGGAGGCTACACCAGACAGTGACGGCAGAGCGGACTCTGCCAAGGGAAAGACACGGGCTCACCGCAGGGAGCTGGTCGTGGAAGAATACTCATATGGGATCGCCGCAGGAATCACCACATATGGAACCCAGCCTAGCACAAGTTACACAGGCATACGAGCACTAGGCCTGGCGTCGGACGCTCCGCAACGTCCGACTGCCGGAGGGGTGCGGAGGAACTCACAGGGTTCGCCAGAGTGGGGAACTCGACTGGAGCAAAAAAGCGCACGTATCCGCTCCATGTGGAGGGGAGTGGCGCAGCAAGCCGACACAAGAGCGGAAACTTCAGTGTTACCTGCTGGTTGAAGCGAGCACACAGGAAGAAACCGGCTCAACACGTAGGCTATAAAGTCTAGCGAACGTGTTAGGTGTCGCCCAGCCCGCAGCTCTACAGATATCTGTCAGCGAGGCGCCGTGTGCCAGCGCCCAAGAAGAAGCGACACCCCTAGTGGAGTGGGCTCTCAACCCGGGCGGGCAAGGCACGCCTTGGGCTTCGTAAGCCAAGGCGATGGCATCCACTATCCAGTGGGCCATCCTCTGCTTGGAGACAGCCTTTCCCTTCTGCTGGCCTCCGTAACAGACGAAGAGCTGATCTGAGGTCCTGAGGCTTTGCGTTCTGTCCACGTACAGACGCAGAGCGCGGACGGGACAGAGAAAAGCCAGGGCTGGGTCTGCCTCCTCTGAAGGCAGCGCTTGCAGGTTCACCACCTGGTCCCGGAAGGGAGTGGTAGGAACCTTGGGCACGTATCCGGGCCGGGGTCTCAGGATCACGTGAGAGTTAGCCGGGCCGAATTCCAGGCACGATTCGTCGACCGAAAATGCATGCAGGTCCCCTACCCTCTTGATGGAGGCCAATGCAACCAGGAGTACTGTTTTACAGGACAGAATTTTCAAAGGGTGGTCTCTGAAGTGCCGAAAGGACCAGAGACAAGTCCCAAGAGGGTATAGAGAGTGGGCGAGGAGGATTTAGTCTCCTTGCTCCCCTAAGGAACCTGACGATCAGGTCTAGCTTTCCCAACGACTTACCTTCAACTGCATCGTGATGTGCGGCAAACATACACTTTAAGGGTGGAGGGAGACAGCCTTCGCTCCAACCCGTCCTGCAGGAAGGAAAGCACGGTTCTGACCGAGCAAGTTCGGGGGTTCTCCTCGTGAGAAGAACACCATTCAACGAATAGGTTCCACTTCAACGCATAGAGGCGCCTCGTAGAGGGGGCTCTAGCTGAAGTGATGGTGTCAACTACCGCTGGGGGTAGGTCACCTAGAACCTCCGCGTCCCGTCCAGGGACCAGACATGGAGTTTCCAGAGGTCCGGACGCGGGTGCCAGAGGGTGCCCCGTCTCTGAGAGAGCAGGTCCTCTCTCAGAGGAATGGGCCAGGGAGGGGCTGTCGCGAGGAGCACTAGTTCGGGGAACCAGGTCCGGTTGGGCCAATACGGCGCAACTAACACGACCTGCTCCTCGTCCTCCCTGACTTTGCACAAGGTCTGTGCAAGAAGGCTCACTGGGGGAAACGCATACTTGCGTAGGCCCGGGGGCCAGCTGTGTGCCAGAGCATCCGTGCCGAGGGTCCCCTCGGTCAGGGAATAGAACAACTGGCAGTGAGACGTGTCCGGGGCGGCAAACAGATCTACCTGTGCGGTCCCGAAGCGCCTGAAAATCAGCTGGACCACCTGGGGATGGAGTCGCCATTCTCCCGGTAGCACCTGCTGCCGTGAGAGCTCGTCGGCTGCACGGTTGAGCAGGCCAGGAATATAAATGGCACGAAGCGACCTCAGATGCTTCTGACTCCAAAGGAGGAGATGGCGGGCGAGTTGTGACATGCGGCGGGAGCGTAGACCACCCTGAGGGTTGATGTACGCAACGGTCGCAGTGCTGTCCGTACGGACCAGTACATGCTTGCCTGGAAGCGGCGTTTCGAAGCGGCCCAATGCAAGATGTACTGCTAACAACTCGAGGCAATTGATGTGCCAATGCAGTTGAGGCCCTGTCCACAGACCTGAAGCTGCATGCCCGTTGTACGTGGCCCCCCAGCCGGTGGCAGAGGCATCCGTGGTGACCACAGAGTGCCTGGACACTTGTTCTAGGGGAACACCTGCCCGCAGGAACGAATGGTCTGACCACAAGCTGAGAGTTTGGCGACAGTGCGGAGTCACTTGGACCCGGCACGAGCCGCTCTGCCACGCCCATCTCGGGACTCGACCGTGGAGCCAGTGTTGGAGCGGCCTCATATGAAGCAATCCGAGCGGCGTACCGCGGCTGCAGATGCCATATGCCCCAGGAGCCTCTGAAACAGTTTCAGTGGAGCCGCTGTTCTGCGTCTGAGCGTGCTCACGCAGTTCAACACTGACTGGACGCGGGCCTTGGTGAGGCGCGCTGTCATGTTGATTGAGTCCAACTCCACACTGGGAAAAGAGATCCTCTGCCCGGGGGTGAGTTTGCTCTTTTCCCAGTTGACCCGAAGCCCTATGGCTGAGGTGACTGAGCACCATGTCCCTGTGTTCGCACAACTGCTCTCTCGACTGGGCGAGAATAAGCCAGTTGTGACAGGGCCAGCCCGAAGGGTAAGACTTTGTACTGATATGCCCGTCCCTCGAACGCAAAGCGAAGAAACGGTCTGTGTCAAGGGAGAATCGAGACATGAAAGTACGCGTCCTTCAGGTCGATCGCTGCAAACCAATCTTGGGGACGGATGCATTTGTAAATGCGTTTCTGCGTAAGCATCTTGAACGGGCAGTCTGTTGAAGGGACCGGTTCAAGACACGCAGGTCCAAGATTGGCCGTAACCCACCGCCTTTCTTGGGTACAATGAAGTACGGGCTGTAGAGGCCGGTCTTCATATCGGCTGGAGGGACCGGCTCGATCGCGTCCTTCGCCAGTAGGACTGCGATCTCAGCCCTGAGCACAGGGGCACTGTCCGCCAGAACACGGGTGAACAGAACGCCCCTGAATACAGGGGGACGCCGGGCGAACTGAATCGCATAGCCGAGTCTGACAGTACGGATGAGCCAGCGAGACGGGCTGGGAAGCGCTAGCCAGGCTCCCAGACACCGCGCAAGCGGAATCAACGGCACCACAGACATACTCGGGGTGGGGCAGCGCGGCGGAATGCAGGGACCCGACTCGACGGCATAGCGCCGGAGTGGGTCTGAGTGTGTGTGCAACACGTAGCGCTTCCGTCGAATGCAGAGTGAGTGTGCGGAAGCGTCAGTGCGTCCAGAACACAGCCACTGCTGCTCGCTGGCGAAGAAGAGGGGCTCGAGGGTGACAAGGCATAGCGTCGTCGACCGCCAAGCGCGCCCTCTTGGGACCCAGAGGTTCAGAATTGCTCTTTAGTTGAAAATGAGGGTACCACTGGCCCGGGGGTCAGTGGCGGAACAGAAAAGGAAACAAGATTCTCCACCCGGCCCTCCACCGGGGGAAGGAGCGGTGCCTTCACCACCTCCTGAAGAGCAACTTGATTCACTCTGGGTCGCCCGTCTCAGGGTCGTTAGAACCTGCGCTTGCCTCCTGCTTTGGCAGCGGGCTGGACGGGCATGGTCAACTTCCTGCGGCCTGCCCCACGCCGAGGCCTGGATGGTGGCTGCTGCTGCTAAGGCTTAGCGGGAGCGGAGGACGCCGCAGGAGGTCGACCTCGGCGACGAGCGGACGGAGGAGCTGCGGCCGGCGGACGGAGGGAGCAGCAGCGGTCCGCAGGGGCAGGATGTGTCGGATGGCCTCCGTCTGCTTCTGGGCGGCTGAGAACTGTTGGGCGAAGCTCTCGACCGCGTCGCCGAATAACCCAACCTTGGAAGAGGGGCATCCAGGAACCGACATTTATCGGTGTCCCTCATATCCGCGAGGTTGAGCCAGAGGTGGCGCTCCCTGACCATGCGCAAAAGTAGGTCCATTCTGAGGTCCAGAATAAACACTAGATCTGGGCATAGGCGAGGGGACTGCACCTCCCTTGAGGTAAGCGAGTCTTGATCTAAGCGCTGCCATAGTCATATTCCCGCAATGAGAACATGAACTATTCACAAAAGCTGCTTCAGCGTGCTGAATGCCCAAACACGAGAGGCAACAATTGTGGCCGTCTGCTGGCGCCAGGGAACAACCGCACCCAGAAACGCACAAGCGGAATGTCATCCTGAAAAGGACGCAGCGTCACGCTTGTGTTGCTCTTTTAGTTGAAAACAAAAAATATAAAGAGAAAAAATAACTCTCTCAGTGCTGAAGCACCCAGGGAAAGCCGCGGTGTAATCGGGGTACACACTCACGAGAGGAACGCCCACCGAGACCGACACATACAGACACACACACACACAAGCAATGCTGTGAAAACAGCAGTTGTGAGCTGTAATGCTCGCGGCCACCGCTGATCGCGCCGTCACACCAGCACTGGAACAGAGTATTCTCTTTGAAGTCTTCAACGATCGATGCAGCAGTCTGCAGAAACTCAGAGTCAAAACGAAAGCTCGGCTCCGAAGCGAAAGACAATGAGTGCGTGCGTCCGCTTCCTGTTTATACCCGCGCTGCGGGGCGGGGCGCGTGACGCGTTTCACGCACGCCAACGTTCATTGGCTTGTTCTGTAGACACTCGAAGTTGATAGGGCTCCCTGAAGTGATCCCCTAACGTCGTCACGTCGACGTCACGTCGAACGTGAGCGACTGAAGGGGAACTAAAAAAACAGACCCAGTATGGAAGTAAAATAATGACAAATGTTTTTGAAACAAAAAGCCTGTTGAATTGTACTACTTGAAAAAAATATGCATTGCATTAACCCTGCTTGTATTTTAATGCATTGTATTTTTAGGGCTTGCATTTTTATGGGCTGAAATTTAGCATGGTTGAATATTTAAGCTGTGAATATTTCAATTCAAAACATTTCAAACACATTTTCATTAGTACATTTTCAATAATCTATATTCACCTTTCATATTACACTTCCAAAATATTCAAACTGATTAAAAATACAACCTATAATATTCAACAGGCGGTTTTCGGTCCATTTTATTTCGCTTTCAAATTCGCTTCCACAAATTCAGTGGTTCAAATTCGACAGTAAATTCAACGTTGACATCCAGGAACTGCAGGAAAAGCAGTAGATTACCGAGCATAATCTCCATCTGCTGTTAGTCGACCTCACCAGCTGGGGGTGCAAGCGCGTGTTGTTGACGAAGATAGAGCAGTTAGATCAAGCCATTCATTCACTCCTGATACCGACATAGGACGGACAAGCACACCGTTGAAACTACGTCATCTGGAGGTAACTTTGCGCAGGGGGAGGCGTCTATTTGGGACTCGGCTATTATTTGAAGTTTTACGGTATATGCGTGCCAACTCGTTTCATTCATTCCATACTATACATATTATAAATATGCTTAACTGGCTGAAATCAGGGAAACTGTCAAGTGGGACGTCTTATGATAAAGTTGTTAGTCACGAAGGAGGAGAGGGACAAAGAGAGAGTGAGGATTTGGAGGCAACAGAGATGGAGATAATAGAGAAAGAAAATGAGCGGGAGTCAGAAGATACGCCGGAGCAAACCGAAGAGGAGGGAAGGAGATGGCAAAAAAGAGGTGATGAGGGTGAACACCAGACAGGGAAAAAAAGAAGGAAATATGATGACAATTATCTGGGTCTGGACTTCACTTGGATTGGCGATACAGATTGCCCGAAGCCTCAGTCCGTGTTTTGCAGTGAAGTTTTAGCAAACAGCTGTCTGAAGCCGTGTTATCTCCATCGTCACCTGCACACGAAACATGGCAATTTAAGTCAAAAGCCCCTTAATTTTTTTTAAAGCAAAGTTGGAGGAGTTGCAGAAAAGCCAAAAAAAATTAAAGCTGCTAGCAGCATTTAGCGGTGTTCAAGCAGTTAAGGCCTTTAAGATTTTTAAGCACACATGCATCAAAAGACATTAAGTTTTATGTAGCTAGCATTTAACCACTGACATCATAGATGGAATAGACCATGTTTTAGCATGATTTACCATGATATACCACATTTAGTGTGATTTTACATGATTTACCATGTTCCAGTATGATTTACCATGAATCTAGCATAGTTTACCATAGTTTACCATGATATACCACATTCTAGAATGATTTACCAGGATTCTAGCATTATTTACCTTATTTACTATGATTTACCTTATTTACTATGATTTACCATGTTTCTAGCATTATTTACCTTATTTACTATGATTTACCATGTTTCTAGCTTTATTTACCATGATTTACCACGTGGCTAGCCATTATGTGAAGCATTAGAACAAATGAAGTGATAAACTCTGACAAAATATGATTGTGTTATAATAGTAATAGTTATATAAGGGATTTTTAAGAGTCTAAATATATGAATGCACATGTGAAAAGACTGTTAATGAGGAGAATGGCCAGCAGAGGGCAGTAGAAGACCACTTATTGGCTCACTTTCATTTTGAACTACTTGGTTTCACCAGTATTCACTAAAGCAAACCAGTTTTTCCATGTTAAATCCATTATGCATGCTTACACAGACACAGACACACACACACACACACACACACACTGTACAGGCAATTTACCATAGGATATATATTGTTTTAAAGCTTTTTAACAGTTATAGCGCCACCTATGGTCCGATCTCCATGAAACTGTGCATGCTTCTTCGCCATGTTATGACATATATGCTCACCAATTTTTGTGAAATTCTGAGATTTTATTTATGATTTATAGGCTTTTGAGTGTATTTTGACCCGTACATTTTCTAAATGACCTGTTTTAGCAAACCAAAGGGCAAAGTTCAACTGTTTTTGATAATTATTGACCTAGAGAGTCCAGAGAATTGTACTGCACTGATTTTGAGCATTATGATATAAAGAATATATTATAATAGATGGAACACACCATTTACAGCCAATACAGGCAATTTACCATAGGAAATACATGGTTTTAAAGCTTTTCAACAGTTATAGCGCCACCTATTGTCTGATCTCCATGAAACTTTGCATGCTTCTTCACCATGGTATGACTCATATGCTCACCAATTTTTGTGAAGTTCTGAGTTTTTATTTATGATTTATAGGCTTTTGAGTGTATTTTGACACACCCATTTTATAAATGACCCTGTTTTAGTGAACCAAAGGGCAAATTTCAACTTTTTTTCGATAATTATTGATCTAGACAGTCCAGAGAATTGTCCTAGACTGGTCTGGTTCCAATTGGGCAAAAAACCAGGGACTAGTTCGCAAAAGTAGGTTTTTAACATATTTGTGAATATTTAATGAACGATTTGATTGACAGATATGGTTCTAGAGGCAAAGTTGTTCAGCATTAGGAGATCTATCGACTGATATGCATATTATAGGGATTTGTGCAAACACCACGTGATTACAGAGCCGTAAAACTCGTTAGCGCCAACTAGTGGCCGATTTCTTTCAAAACTCTTACAGACCTCTATGGCCATGAGTCGAACATGCCCATCGAGTTTCGTTCTGATCAGCCTCCGTTAACCTGGTCTCATAGGTGCTCAAACTTCATTGGTTGATGGCGGCCATGTTTTTTGAGATACGCCAATATCCTTTTACACATACATGGCACCTTGGACCAAGACCCTGCATACCAATTTTCAAGTCAATCGGACTAACGGTCAGGTGGTCATAGCTCTTTTTATGTTTTTTTAATGTTATAGCGCCACCCTGTGGCCAATCGACGCAATTTTTTTACTGTGACCTCAGAATGAACTCATTCACACGTGTACCGAGTTTGGTAGAGCTATCTCTTTTACTTCTTGAGTTATAGCCATTTTAGTAAAATAGGCTCCGCCCACAACAATCATATTGCGCCCCCTAGTGACCCTGAATCAAAATTTCAACTTTTTTTCGATAATTATTGACATTCAGACTCCAGAGAACATTTCTGCACTGGTTTGGTTCCGATCGGGCGAAAAACCAGGGACTAGTTCGCAAAAGTAGGTTTTGAACAAAATCCAAGATGGCGGAAGATTTTTCCAGGCGCAAATAAAATCGGAGATATACGTTTTGTCCGTCTTGAGCCAAGGATTACAGGGATATAAGACACTTGATTCTAGGATAAATGGTCTAGGAGGTATTCACGATTTACTACTTTTGCTTGCTATAGCGCCACCTATGGGCCAATCGGGCTCATACTTTGATAACCTCTCCTCGATTTTTGTACTACCATCTGACAAAGTTTCAAGTCTCTAGCCCTTACGGTTTGGGCTGCACGATGCGTTTTACGGCAGAAAAATAATAATAATTAAAGCTGCTAGCAGCATTTAGCGGTGTTCAAGCAATTAAGGCAGTTAAGGCAGTTATGCTCAAAAGCATCAAAAAACATTAAGTTTTATTTAGCATAAATTTAACCACTGACATAATAGATGGAAAACACCATTTATAGCCAATACAGGCAATTTACCATAGGAAGTATATGGTTTTAAAGCTTTTTGACAGTTATAGCGCCACCTATCGTCTGATCTCTATAAAATTTGGCATGCTTGTTATTGATGGTATGTTACACATGCTCACCAATTTTTGTGAGGTTCAGAGTTTTTATTTAGGATTTATAGGCTTTTGAGTGTATTTTGCCACGCCCATTTTCTAAATGACCCTTTTATAGCGAACCAAAGGGCAAATTTCAACTTTTTTTCGATAATTATTGATCTAGAGAGTCCAGAGAATTGTCCTACACTGGTCTGGTTTCGATCGGGCGAAAAACCAGGGACTAGTTCGCAAAAGTAGGTTTTTAACATATTCGTGAATATTTAATGAACGATTTGATTGACAGCAATGGTTCTAGAGGCAAAGTTGTTCAGCATGAGGAGATCTATCATATGATATGCATTTTGTGGGGATTTGTGCAACACCACGTGATTACAGAGCCGTAAAACTCGTTAGCGCCAACTAGTGGCCGATTTCTTTCAAAACTCTTACAGACCTCTTGGGCCACGAGTCGAACATGCCCATCGAGTTTCGTTCCGATCGGACTCCGTTAACCTTGTTTAATAGGTGCTTGAACTTCATTGGCTAATGGCGGCCATGTTTTTTGAGATACGCAAATATCCTTTTACACATACATGGCACCTTGGACCAAGACACTGCATACCAATTTTCAAGTCAATCGAACTAACGGTCAGGTGGTCATAGCTCTTTTTATGTTTTTTTGATGTTATAGCGCCACCTAGTGGTAGATCGACGCGATTTTTTTACTGTGACCTCAGACTGTCCTCATACACATGTGTACCGAGTTTGGTGAAGATATCTCAATTACTTCTCGAGTTATAGCCATTTTAGTAAAATAGGCTCCGCCCACAACGTTCATTTTGCGCCCCCTATCGACCATGAATCAAAATTTCAACTTTTTTTTGATAATTATTAATATTCAGACTCCAGAGAACATTTCTGCACTGGTTTCGTTCCGATCGGGTGAAAAACCAGGGACTAGTTCGCAAAAGTAGGTTTTGGATTAAATCCAAAATGGCGGAAAAATTTGCATACCGGAAATAAAACACCTGGGGGGTTTTTTGTTCGTCTTGAGCCAAGGATTCCAATGATATAAGACACATGAGGCTGCGATAAAGTGTTTTTGAGATTTAAGCAAAATAGTGATTTTTTTTTGTTTTTTGCGCTATAGCGCCACCTATTGGCCAAATGGGCTCATATTTTGATAACCTCTCCTCGATTTTTGTACTACCTTGTGCCAAAGTTTCAAGTCTCTAGCTCTTACGGTTTGGGCTGCACGATGCGTTTTACGGCAGAATAATAATAATAATAATAATTAAAGCTGCTAGCAGCATTTAGCGGTGTTCAAGCTGTTAAGGCCTTTAAGATTTTTAAGCACACAAGCATCAAAAGACATTAAGTTTTATGTAGCAAGCATTTAACCACTGACATCATAGATGGAATAGTCCATGTTTTAGCATGATTTACCATGATATGCCACATTTAGTGTGATTTTTCATGATTTACCATGTTCCAGTATGATTTACCATGAATCTAGCATGATTTACCATAGTTTACAATGATATACCACATTCTAGAATGATTTACCAGGATTCTAGCATTATTTACCTTATTTACTATGATTTACCATGTTTCTAGCTTTATTTACAATGATTTACCACATGGCTAGCCATTATGTGAAGCATTAGAACAAATGAATTGATAAACTTTGACAAAATATGATTGTGTCATAACAGTAATAGTTATATAAGGGATTTTTAAGAGTCTAAAGATATGAATGCACATGTGAAAAGACTGTTAATAAGCATAATGGCCAGCAGAGGGCAGTAGAAGACTACTTATTGGCTCATTTTCATTTTGAACTACTTGGTTTCACCAGTATTCTTCACTAAAGCAAACCAGTGATATACCAAGTTCTAGTATGATTCACCTTGATTTACCCTGTTCTAGCATGGTTTACCACAACTGAACACATTTGAGTATGATTTGCCATGTTATAGGATGATTTACCATGATATACCACATTCTAGAATGATTTATCAGGATGTAGCATGATTTACCATGATTCATCACATTTCTAGCATGATTTGCCATGATACACCATGTAATAGTATTTTTTGCTATGATTTACCATGTTTCTATCATGATTACAGGCAATTTACCATAGGAAATACATGGTTTTAAAGCTTTTCAACAGTTATAGCGCCACCTATTGTCCGATCTCCATGAAACTTTGCATGCTTCTTCACCATGGTATGACTCATATGCTCACCAATTTTTGTGAAGTTCTGAGTTTTTATTTATGATTTATAGGCTTTTGAGTGTATTTTGACACGCCCATTTTATAAATGACCCTGTTTTAGTGAACCAAAGGGCAAATTTCAACTTTTTTTCGATAATTATTGATCTAGAGAGTCCAGAGAATTGTCCTAGACTGGTTTGGTTCCGATCGTGCGAAAAACCAGGGACTAGTTCGCAAAAGTAGGTTTTTAACATATTTGTGAATATTTAATGAACGATTTGATTGACAGATATGGTTCTAGAGGCAAAGTTGTTCAGCATTAGGAGATCTATCGACTGATATGCATATTATAGGGATTTGTGCAAACACCACGTGATTACAGAGCCTTAAAACTCGTTAGCGCCAACTAGTGGCCGATTTCTTTCAAAACTCTTACAGACCTCTTTGGCCATGAGTCGAACATGCCCATCGAGTTTCGTTCTGATCAGCCTCCGTTAACCTTGTCTCATAGGTGCTCAAACTTCATTGGTCGATGGCGGCCATGTTTTTTGAGATACGCCAATATCCTTTTACACATTCATGGCACCTTGGACCAAGACGCTGCATACCAATTTTCAAGTCAATCGGACTAACGGTCAGGTGGTCATAGCTCTTTTTATGTTTTTTTAATGTTATAGCGCCACCATGTGGCCAATCGACGCAATTTTTTTACTGTGACCTCAGAATGAACTCATTCACACGTGTACCGAGTTTGGTGGAGATATCTCTTATACTTCTTGAGTTATAGCCATTTTAGTAAAATAGGCTCCGCCCACAAAGTTCCTTTTGCGCCCCCTAGCGACCCTGAATCAAAATATCAACTTTTTTTCGATAATTATTGATATTCAGACTCCAGAGAACAATTCTGCACTGGTTTGGTTCCGATCGGGTGAAAAACCAGGGACTAGTTCGCAAAAGTAGGTTTTGGACAAAATCCAAGATGGCGGAAGATTTTTCCAGGCGCAAATAAAATCGGAGATATACGTTTTGTCCGTCTTGAGCCAAGGATTACAGGGATATAAAACACTTGATTCTAGGATAAATGGTCTAGGAGTTATTCACGATTTCCTACTTTTGCTTGCTATAGCGCCACCTATGGGCCAATTGGGCTCATACTTTGATAACCTCTCCTCGATTTTTGTACTACCATCTGGCAAAGTTTCAGAGCTCTAGCACTTACGGTTTGGGCTGCACGATGCGTTTTAGCGGAGAAGAAAAATAATAAAAATCGGTACAATTACAATAGGTTTTCAGCACTTCGTGCTTGAACACCTAAAAATCGGTACAATTACAATAGGTTTTCAGCACTTCGTGCTTGAACACCTAAAAATGCAGTTTCAGTCATGCGTAGGGTCTACGAAAGACGCATTACGGGCTTAATATCTGTTACAGATTATGGAGAAAGGGGCTGCCACACACAATTGCCGAAGACGTGTGTTTGCCAGTGGCCGAAGAGATGGTGGAGTGTATGATTGGAGAGAAAGAGGCAAAAAAGTTGGACATGATTCCTGTGTCCAATAACACTGTGTCGCGCCGCAATGATGCCATGTCTGAAGACATCCTGGCTACACTAGCCAGCCGTGTGAAGAAAAGTGAGTTTTACTCTCTGCCAGTAGACGAGTTTACAGGTGTTACAAATCTGGCCAATCTTCTTCTGTATGTCCGTTACCTTTTTGAAGGAACAGTACAAGAAGATTTTTTTGTTCAGTCACCCCCATGCTACCCGAACAACAGGATAGGAAATCTTCAATTGAATTGACGTTTTTATGAGGACCAATGGGATTGACTGGGAGCGCTGTGTGGGAATTTGCACAGATGGGGAAAAATCAATGACGGGGAAACACACAGGGCTTATAGCTCATATTAGGAGAGTCTGCCCATGCATCAGCTGGTTACACTGCAGTATTCACAGAGAGGCCCTCACAGCCAAAAACATGCCAGCTGATCTACTTGCAGTGCTGTACAATGGTGGTGAAAGACTGAACAAACTGGTGAACATTAAAACTCATCCGCTAAATTCACGAATATTAATACTGTTATGTAATGAGATGGGCAGCGAACACAAATCACTGCTGCTGCACACAGAGGTGTGTTGGCTGTCCCACGGCAAAGTGCTGACAAGGCTCGAATTGCAGCAGTATTTTGAGGAGAATCCGTTTAATTTGGCCTCCAATATATCTTCTCAGCTCTGAATGAACTCAATCTAAGTCTGCAGGGAGTCAGTGTAACTGTGTTCAACACACAAGACATGATTGAGGCCATGATAAAGAAGCTACGGTTCTGGGCAAGTTGTGTGAGTGGGAACACACACTTGTGTTTCCCTACGCTTCACAAGTTCTTGGGGGAAAATAACGTGGACCTGGGTGAGCATGTAAAAAGTCTCATAATTGAACACCTCAACCAACTCGCCGAGCAGCTACGGAAACACTTCCCACCTATGGACACCTATCTCGGGCTTGGATTCACAATCCATTTGAAGTTTCCCTGCCCGTCCCACAGCTGTCATTTCACGAGCAGGAGCAGCTGATCGAGCTGTCATCTGATAGAGCACTGCAGTTACAGTTCAAACGAAAGCCAGTTGTGGATTTTTGGACCGAGTCACTGACATCATACACAGTCTTGGCAAAGCAAGCCTTGAGAGTTTTGATGCCCTTCGTCACAACTTATCTCTGCGAGGCTGGTTTCTCTGCTATGGCAGCAGTTAAAACTAAACATCGGCAAAGACTGCATGCTGTTGAGAAGGAATTGAGGCTTAAACTGTCTTCCATTGGGCCAATCTTCAGAGAGCTTTGTGCCAAGATGCAAGCCCACCCGTCACAATAGAATTCTACGCATAAACTTTAACTTCTCTAATAAAAGATACACAAATTTGTATGGTCCTGTCAAGTAGACAAAAACATTAAAATTATGAATAGGACATGTGGCTTTGTATGGTTAAATGACTACAGCTATTATCACTTTTGTACTCACTTTTGTTGCCAGCTATTTATATCTCTGCGCCCAAGTAGCAGTGATTCGCCTGTGCTTCCCCCCAATATAGTCCCAAGTCAATATCTGCTTAGTAATCTGCACTGATATTTGTACTCGTAAATACAAAGGCCACAAAAAGTATTTATTTGTTGTTGTTTTTTTACTTTTACTCGTGTTATCCGTCAACAAAGGATTCCAATCATTATGGTAAGCTAACCTAGCGTGTGCACTGCCAGACTAAGACAATGCATGCACTGACTGAGACAAAAATGTGTTTGCCCACCTATCTAAATGTAGGGGAGACGATGAATAACCCCTATTTCAAAAAACGGTGGCGTGTTCCTTTAACCACGACTTGTTTGGGAAGGTTGAATAAAAAATTTTTTGGGTGACATCAAACAGCAATCTCATGCAGTTTGCGAGGTATTACTGACACTTTCAGTGGAACTGGGTTTTGTGGTCAGATGAGACCAAAATAAAGCTTTTTTGGACACCAGAGATAGGTTTGGCATAATAGACAGAAACAAAGCCATGTCAAAAAGTACCTCTGTAAAGTATGGTGGTGGAACTTTCATTCTCTGGGGTTAATCCAAATACTCTGGACAACTTGTTAGGATACATGGTATCAAACTCCAAGTACCAGCATATACTAAATCATCACCTGACTGGCCCTATCTTAAACAGGGCTGTGGTTGGATCATGGCTAATGTATTCTTTCATAATAACATAAACTTAAAGAGGGTCACAAATGGTCATACTATTCTAGTGGTATCTAAACGATGCACTTGCAATAAGAGACAACTCATACTCACCATCCCCTCTGTGAGAGCTAATGAATGTTTTGTAAAAGGTATCATGCGTGATAACCCGAGGAAACAGCACGAGTGACATTTATTTCAGAGAGGTTCATGTCCGAGATGGATTAGTCTTCACCCATTTGAGCTTTTTCTCAGTCTGTGCCCATGAATTTGAATGTAAGATTATCTGGCCAAAATCCATACTGTACAATTTTGTCAGAGTAACAAAGGTCGACTGATAACTAATGCAGCATGTGCAGTATTTGAAATTCATTCAAGAAGATAAACCTAAGACAGAATGATAACTAGCTACATAAGATTCAAGGCAGCCAGAATTAATGATTGCTTTTCCCTTTCCAAGTTATACTTCTAGTTCTTTGGATGAATTGTTAATTTCCTATCTTCCTGATGGAAATTAAGGGTCTGCTACATTTGTGCAACTTCCAGTTCAATGTCAATGTCAAAGTCAAAGTGAATCAGTGATGTTAAATGAATTAGCTAAAAAAAAAGTGCCAGGGGGTACTTCAAATGACCAACCTTGTCAATTCATTATTAAAATATTCGCAATTACCCCATCATTTTAAAAGCATTTCTCTATAATTATACACTCCACTTATAAGTTATTATAATTTTTCTCTGTCTGCTGCAAAATTCTTAGCCTGGTGTAATCATATTGTGTAAGACATACTGCAACAAAGCAACAACACATTATAAGAAGGAGAATATGCTTGGATTTGACTGCAATCATCAGCTCCAGATGATTGCATAATAGCCGAGCATGCCAGCAGACTTGAACTAATATTGTGCATTCATATATGCTGAATAAGGTTTTGAATGTACTTGAACAACTCTGAGCCAATAGCTTTCAGACAAGGACAGAACATTTTGAACAGAACACAGATGGTGAGCAATAGTGAAACAAGTGGGCAAAGGGTTAGGGCAAAGTAAGAATGATCAACCTTGATGATCTCATAAAAGAAATATAAGTGCTAACTATTATGACTTTTTAATGAGCCGCATATAAAGTATATTGCAATAAAAAAAGGAGTTTTAAATATTACGTATTAAGTAATATTAGTAAAAATTTCAGTTATTGAACTGGAAAGTCATTCCAATAGCACAGTGTATTCCACTAAACCACCACTTTCAGGAATACTTTCCATTTTCAAATGTATCAGTTCCTGAAAAACAATTTAATAGATTTATGTAAACTTATTAGAACACTTTCACATCAATCCAAGGCAACATGCAAACATTTGGACAAACAAACAATTTATTATAAAGGTGCCCAATGATATTGGCAAATGCAACAACACCCAAGGCTCATAGGAAAATAATAATAATAAGTTACATTTATATAGCGCTTTTTCTGGGACCTCAAAGCGCTTTACATGGAAGGGGGGGAATCTCCTCAACCACCACCAATGTGCAGCATCCACCTGGATGATACGAAGGGCAGCCATATTGCGCCAGAATGCCCACCACACACCAGCTTACTGGTGGAGAGGAGACAGTGATGAAGCCAATAAGTATATGGGGATGATTAGGAGGCCATGATGGACAGAGGCCAATGGGCAAATTTGGCCAGGATGCCGGTGTTACCCCTACTCTTTATCGAAGGACATCCTGGGATTTTTTATGACCACAGAGAGTCAGGACCTCAGTTTAACGCCTCATCTGAAGGACAGTATAGTGTCCCCGTCACTATACTGGGGCATTAGGACCCATACAGACCACAGGGTGAGCGCCCCCTGCTGGCCTCACTAACACCTCTTCCAGCAGCAACCTGGTTTTCTCAGGAGGTCTCCCATCCAGGTACTAACCAGGCTCAGCCCTGCTTAGCTTCAGTGGGCAACCAGTCTTGGGCTACAGGGTGACATGGCTGCTGGCTGCAAAAGCATGCCTCTCTCTATAAAGTATTTTTGCACCAAAAAAAAAAAAAATTCTACATGCAATTCCCTGCAGTTTCCACCTAAAGCAAACACTAGTGGCAGGAAACACTAACAACTTTACTTTATTTTATCACATAAATTATGATCACAGCGCAGTTGAGTAAGATTTTTCTGCATGATGCGCCAGCACACCGAGGTTGACTTCGCTTTCTGATCTGGTGCTGTAATGCGTTGAGACCTTGCACTGGAAGCCTGCAATAATATCAGTCTGCAACAGTTGAAGAAGCTGTTTTTTGTATCTTCTTAAATAAATAAAAGGCCCATCAACACTGCCTCTCTCTCACCATCACTTGACAATACTGTATTTCATATTCTGTAATCTGTTCAATAACAGTGAAATCTGTGTAAATAGTCTATTTGAAATCAAGACAATTAGGTATGCTTTATGACAAAAAATTGATTTTCAAAAGTAAACCAATTATGAGAAAATATTTAATGGAGTGAAAAATATGTCAAATGTGTCTCTTTTTATATGCAGAGTATATAAATGATCATAGAAATTCCCTAATTTATTACTCATTAATGCTAAGTGCAACCTAGCTGAATGTCTTTCAGGATATTTTACAGATTAGCAGAGGCGAAAAGCACACACTTGTTTGCTAGATTCATCTGTAAACTATATAAACTTTCTCATTCAAGAAATCAGTTGAAAACAACTTGCTGACCTTCACCTGAGCTCACGCCATTGTGAAATTAATTTGCGTCACACTATTCATCTTCAAGCATTTTAGGGTGTGTATATGGCATAAATGTTACATTTATCCCTGACCTTTCAGTACCAGAAGCATTATACATGAATTCTCAGAAGCCATCTACCTGGAGAGTGAATGCTGAGGAGGAGGCATAGGTCACGAGAGTCTAGATAGAAAAAGCACAGTGGTTGCCATCTTTGTCTAGCGAGAACAACAGGTAGCCTTCGACAATGACGAGATTGTTTTTTTCTGCATGAGAGAGAGACCTGAGGGAAAACAAGCTGAACCAGAGAGTTCACAAAAACAGTTTTCAGAAAGTTCGCTCCAGGCATGGCCTAAAGGATGTTTCTGAAACATTCCAGTTGCTCTACTTCTGTCTCTTATGTCTGGAGTATCTGTATTTCACAGTAAAGATGAGTGTTCAGATAACACAAAGGTTAGATTGTTTAATACCATTTATCATTCTCAGTTGTGATTAGAAGGTCAGACCGGTGGCATTTGAACACCTATGATAATGGGCTTTGATAATGGGTTTGTGTCTTTCCTGTGCTTGTTCTACTTAGGTGGTATTTCATCATTTCACATGGTATTTCTTTCTGCCCTGAAATACCAACATAGAAGTTTTGATGAATGTCTATGCTGCTCTGAGAAAAAGCACCATAAAAGTATTAAGCAGTTCATAGAACAGACTGAAATTTCATTATTCACTGATTTTTCATCTTGATTTGACAATTTTACTAGGCAGCTTGAGTAAAAAAAGTTACTCTTCTTGTGGTTCAGGAATAGGGTCGGAAAACACACTCTTTTGTCTTGTGTGTTGAACACAGTGAAACATTTTATGTGCGACCAATTTAAGTGTACCCAATTGCACACAGACTCTAATTCTGGCATAATGGCCCTTCAAATGTACCATGTATTTCCCAAAGGTAAAATAATAACTTGAGGCATCCAACGGAAATAACCACTTTTAAATGTCTTAAAAAGCCGTTGACTCATAAAATAATAATATGAAGCCATTCAAATATACACTACCACTCAAAAGTTTTTGGGGTTAGTAAGATTGTTTTTTGTTTTGTTTTTAGAAATACTTACAGAAATTATTTTATGGCAGCGGATATTTCTGCTAAATGTTAAGTTGTTAGAAGCTATACACTCTGTAAAATGTCTATATTCATGCTATTGTTAAAATTACTTTTCAGTTAAACGCAACTTTGGGTTTGCGAGAACCTCTTCAAGTCTTTGACACACAGACACCAATGTAGAAGAGGACATTTTCTACAAATTAATGGCAGTCCACATTTATGTTTAATTGTAAGATGTCCGGAAAAAAATTATTTCTGCTGACATGCCTGAGGGTAAAAAATACATCACTACATACACTTACTGTATAGCACTTCAGACTGTCACAGTCCTCGTCTGCACCAGTCTGTCTTTGTGTCTACACTACATTCCCAGAATCCTCCTCGTCTCCACACCTGAACTCACTCCCTCATTATCCACCTGTCCCTCGTTATCATCATCTGTGTCACCTGTTTTCAACTTATGTTTGATTCATGCCTGTATTTAGTTTGCTTCTGTTCAGTCTGTCTTTGTCGGTCGTTGTATATGTTACCTGGTGCTTTGTATCTTCTGCCTGCCTGTAACCGCTTTGATTTTGGATTTTGTATAGTAAATGTTGGAATTGGAACTTTCTGACTCAGCCTGCCTTCTTCCACCCACACCACACCCGTGACAGAACGACCGACCACAAAAAAGGAAAGAAAAGAGGTAGATGGAGAGCTGGAAGCAAGCCTTCGTGGGAACCCGCAAAGCTATTTTCCGGGGGATCCGTGGAGGTCACAGGGGAGGATATGGGCGATATGGGTCCAGTCTACATCAACCTCTCTGCGTCCAGCCAAATCCTCATCTCGTCAGCCCTGTCGAGCGAGAGCCAGAGCCAGTCTTCGAGCAAGAGCCAGAGCCAGTCTTCGAGCAAGAGCCAGAGCCAGTCTTCGAGCAGGAGCCAGAGCCAGTCTTCGAGCAAGAGCCAGAGCCAGTCTTCGAGCAAGGCAGCAGTCTCGAGCAAGAGCCAGAGCCAGTCTTCGAGCAAGAGCCAGGTAGATGGCCTCGTCTGATCCTAGTTCTCAGGAACCCTACACTTCACGCAAGTCCAGCCAAGCCCGCACTTCACGTCAGATCTGCCGAGCCAAAGGCAGAATGCGTCATGCCCGCTGTGCCTGAGACAGTAAGTGTCATGCCTGTCAGCCAGAGACCGTCCAGCCAGAGACCGTCCAGCCAGGACAGCCCAGTCAAGCCTTCAGAGCTTCACGTCAGCCACGTCCAGCCAGAGCTTCACGTCAGCCACGCTCAGCCAGAGACGGTATTCCCACCCTGCCTCCCTCTCCCACCTCCGCTGTTGATGTCTCCATGCTCAACTATTTTGCCTCTACTGAGCCCTGTCGACCCTGCTGCCCATCCACAACTACCCCCCAGTATTGCTGTGGAGCCGCCTCCGGTTCTCCAAGCCTCAGCATCGCCCTGGTCTGTGGATCCCCTGTCCTTGCCTCAATCCCCTGAACCTCTGACTCCACCTTGGTCCTCCGACCCTACAGCCTCTCTCCGGCTCATTGTGCCCTCATCTTCACCGGGTCTTGTCAGCCCTATAGCTCCACCAGGCTCACTCCTCCTCCCTTCCTCGCATTGGTCAGCCGTCACCCTGGTTCCACCTCGGGACTCCGTGCTGCCGGCTGTGCCTCTGCCCTGCATCCCTTCTGCTCCACCGGGCTCCATCTTCCCTCCTGCTCCTCAGTCGTCCTCCCTCGCACTGGTTACACCACGGGCTTCCAGAGCCCCTTCTCCGCCTCGGCCCCATAAGCCTGCAGATCCGCCTTGGCCCTCCAGACCTGTGGTGTCACCTCGGCTCTGGGTCCCTCCGGCTCAGTTGGGGATCTCTGGAACTCCTGCAGGGTCTTCACCGCCATGGCCACCCGAGGGGGTCTCACCCAGGCCACCGAGGGGTCTCACGCCATGCACCCGAAGGGGTCTCACCGCCATGGCCACCCGAAGGGGTCTCACCGCCATGGCCACCCGAAGGGGTCTCACCGCCATGGCCACCCGAAGGGGTCTCACCGCCATGGCCACCCGAAGGGGTCTCACCGCCGTGGCCACGCCCTCAGCCTGCTCCGCCCTGGCCACGCCCTCAGCCTGCTCCGCCCTGGCCACGCCCTCAGCCTGCTCTGCCATGGCCGCCTGATCCATCCTGGAGTCCGTCCTCCTGCACCCGATCCGCCTTCCCGTCACGGACTCCAGGATGCCCACCCTCCCACCCCTGTTCTACGGCGTGAGGCCACGCCTACCGGGAGGGGGGAGTAATGTCACAGTCCTCGTCTGCACCAGTCTGTCTTTGTGTCTACACTACACTTCCCAGAATCCTCCTCGTCTCCACACCTGAACTCACTCCCTCATTATCCACCTGTCCCTCGTTATCATCATCTGTGTCACCTGTTTTCAACTTATGTTTGATTCATGCCTGTATTTAGTTTGCTTCTGTTCAGTCTGTCTTTGTCGGTTGTTGTATATGTTACCTGGTGCTTTGTATCTTCTGCCTGCCTGTAACCGCTTTGATTTTGGATTTTATATAGTAAATGTTGGAATTGGAACTTTCTGACTCAGCCTGCCTTTCCACCCACACCACACCCGTGACACAGACATTCTTTCAAGGCCTCCATACTTTTAATTGACATTGTATATGGCTTATTAGTGTTTGGAATAATGCTTTTACAGACATGAAACATGAAATTCATGTTTTTCTTTTCTTTCTTAGTGTCTCTCACAAGATCCTCAACCCCAGCACATGCATCGATATCCTTTCATTCTCTTCAGCTGATTAGGCAAAACGGGTATGCATTTATTTCTTCATAAATAATTTGTCCATGAAATAATTTCCTTTCATCATTTTACTAGTCTTTATGTTGTCACCTGCATTGTTGTCATATTTAATCAGATTTCAATCAAGATCAAGATGCCCTGTAAAAACAATCTAGAGGTGAGGAAGAAGACTAAGATCAGTCCAACAGAGGCTGTTGCATTTTTCCTGTATTCCCTGTATTAAGGTAAAACTCATAATACTTTATTGTCCCCCTTAGGGAAATTTGTCTTGGGCACAGTGTATGCTGCATTTCCAGAATAAAAATAAAACATTAAAAAAATAAAAATAGATAAGGATTTATAAATAAATTCTAAATCAATCACATGATGATAAATCAATCACATGATGTATCTCGCAAACAATCCATACAGTAGAGCAAAACATGTAGACCTTATGAATGGTCGTCATACTGCACATCTAAAAAGACCACTTATCGCACAAATAGTGGTGCATAAACATTAAGGCCAGCAATAAAGTAACAATAAATAACATTATGTATTGCTCTATATTATAATTTTTAAGTAATCAGTCCAAGCCAGAGACAATAATAGGTCTTTGTCCTTGTAATTCAAAAGTCCAATAGAAACGGGAACAAAAGAGTTTTTAAACCGGTACAATCGACATTTGGGCACTCTGTACCTTCTTCCTGAAGGTAGAAGCACACATTCAGGATGAAGAATGTTAAAAAGGGTCAGCTAGTATTATTGTAACACAGTTGCAATGTCATTGTGAATTTTAAAATTATGATTATGGTTGTAAATACTATAGTGCACTTATCAATCCTAGTCCTTGGAACCCACCACTGCACATTTTGTTTGTCTTTCTTACCTGAAATTAATGACAGGAAAATGTGTGATGAGATTACGGATTATCGTTATTTGATCGGGGTTGTTCATGATTTTGGGGCTGTATAAACAAAAACCAAAAAAAAAGATTTGAAGTCAGATGGTTGATTTTTTTTTTTTTTCATGCTGGGTTAATATCAAATTTGATGGATGCTATTTTGTTGACTGATCAAATTTCTATTTGTAAATGCGCAGCGCATAACATTTTTTTAAATGTATTTTTTTATAGGAAATGCAGGGCAGATGCAGCTGAAAAGCTGATGCCACAGAAACGAAGGGGATTGTGTGTAACCTGTTATCTGAAAGTAACCTTGATTTTTCTGCCTCCTTACAGAGAATGAAGTATTTTGATTCAGACACAGAGAAGTCTGTTTGGGGAAAATCTGGCTGCTGTATTAAAGACGGAGTTTGGATGGTTTGGTGTTGATGGCAAATCTTGTTTAACAAAACATTTCTTCAACAAATTGATGCACGGGTTGGACCCTGCATCAAAAGGGGGGATGATAACTTTTGTTTGAAAAAAAGAAAGACAAAAGGTTTGCTTTGAATATTATTTGGTAGGGGTGTAACGATTCATTCGTTTTCTCGATGCATCGATTACAAATCCTGACGATGCATATGCATCGATCTTGAAACGTGTATTTTGAATCGTGAATCGTTTATTTCGGTAAAAAATCGATTTAAAATGCTAAGAATCGAATAATTTGCGATTCAGTGCTTTAAAACATATAAACTTTAAATGACTACATGCGCGAATTAATGAGGCGTTGTGCGCTGTCATTTCGCGTCCTCACAGCTCTCCTTCACTCGCTGCACTCTTACCATCTTTCACTGGATTTCGCTCGCGCTCGGTCCCATAGCTCTCATCTACAGATTTTTGAGCAGTCCATGTTTGAGCTCTGATGCATGATGAACTAACAATACTTAAAGCCTTTTTAAATCTTGGTTTACATTTCTACAAATGCCAGTGTTGTGCCTGAACGCGTTCAATGAACGATATGAACTCGTTCATATTTTGGGCGAACGTGAACTGAACGTACTGAATTAGGCTACTGCCTGATGAACCATACTGTGAACGCGTTCATTCTGGTGTCTGTGAACGCACGCTCTCTCACGTTCAATAGGGTGCCAGATTTCTATAGAGCCTTCCAGGCGAAAAACCGGCTAAAACACACCGTAAACAGGCCTTAATATGTAGCGAAAAAAACACCCAATCTGGCAACATCAGCCACCAGTGCCGCACGCACCGCCGCATGCGTCATCAAAACAACAAGCAGCATGTATGTAGTCGACAAAGCAGCGAGCGAGGAGGCGTCGTATGATCATTTAAACGAGTTTTATGACAAGGTCGGTGAGGATGGGAAAAATCTTACATTTCTGTGCAAACTTTGCCAGTCGATAAAATAATTGCTGTCTGTGGTTGTATATGGGCTGTGGCAAAAATTTAAAAAAGAAGCAGCACACAGCAACATAAGGAAAAAAAAGAACTACGAACTAGTTAATTTTTTGAAGTATGAACTATGAACTGAACTAGTTCATTTTAAAATTTGTGAACTGAACTTTGAACTAGTTCATGTAGAAAATGAACTTTCCCAACACTGACAAATGCTAATTTATAGGCTTTGGATTTTTTTTTTTTATAATAATAGATTAATTAAAAACTAACATGAACTAACGTTAACAATAGACAAAATGTCGTTGTTTTTTGTTTTGTTTTTCACTCTCTGACCCCCGAAGGCCGCTGTATAATTCACACCCTGACTAAGACCCATTGGGGGAAGCATTTAAATAATCCTATGAATGCATATAAAAAATGAAGAATTGAATCGAATTAATCGAATCGCATCGAATTTTAATGTGAATCGCATCGAATCGAATCTTTCTGAATTTGCAAAAATCGTCCTTGAATCGAATCGAAAACCTATGAATCGTGAATCGAATCGATTCGCTGCCTACCCAAAGATTCACAGCCCTATTATTTGGAAAACCCAGTTATGGGAATGGGAGGGGTTAAATAACGAGTGCCATCAACCGAGCTCTGTGTGTGAACATGTGAACATATGTTGAAAATAAATGTCTTCTCTCCTATCTAACATTTATGTAGGTGAAAGCAGCTCAAGGAAAACCAGTTGATACACCACTGCAAGACATCAAATTATAAAATTTTGTGTAGTAACAAGGCTAATGAGTATTTTACAAAGTTTAGGTTTATGTTCAGTATGTTTTATTTTATGTTCTATTATTTTATTTTTCATGTGGGCTATACTGTTGGAAATAGCAAACAGCACTGAGAATGATTTGACAATGGTTAATGATGAAATGAAACAAATCAGAGATGCTGTTATAAAGAATAAATTACTGTTAGACATGTTAACTGCTGAGAAAGGATGGATGTGTAAAATGTTGGGTAAATCATCTTGTTTTACATGACTAGGATTCCTGGTGTTGATGTGCCATCTGTAATTCAATGCATTTCCGATTTGGTACAGAGACTGTAGACAAAAACAATCTCATACCAAATGGTTTGAATGTCTAATGATGAGGATCAATTTAATGGTGTATGTCCAAAATCAACGAAATTTGATGATGACACAACCAGCGGAAGTTACAGTGAAATGTATTAATTGAGTTAAAGGTGTTCTAAGCGATGTCGGGTGACGCCACTTCTTGTTGACGTTTAAAGTATTGTCAAACAAAACGAGGCTAGCTAGACCCTACCTCCTCCTCATCCGCACACTAACCCCCCAAATCCTTCTTGTCGGTTATTGGCTGGAACAGTTTGTGTTTCCTGGTGCGGGTTAGCCCAGTTTGTTTTTGTTGCCATTTGTGGAGGTTCTGCAGAGACCGCGTCTTTTTACAGGGTGTTCAGGGGACAGGCAGCTAGTGGATAGTGAGGAGATGTTTTCTGTATGTGACCAAAAATGTTTTGGCCTAAAAAACGCATGATATGTTTTTTTCCCCTATGCCTATTCTGAACATACTATTTCTTGTTTATACTGAGGTGACTGAGGGTCTGATTGTTATGTCAGGAGTGCAATGACAGTGTTCATTCATTTAGCCCGGCTTCAGATAAAGTCTTTACTTGCCTGCTTATACTAAAGCTTTCTTCTTTTAAAAACCTTATTCCACAAGTTTAAGAGGAGGATCATTTATATGGAAATCAGAGATAAAGAGTATAAATGTGATGTAATGAGCTCAATTTGATTTATTATTATTAATGAATGATAAAAAGAGAGGAATTGTGGAAGCGTGTATTTTCTTATATCCGTAGTAATTAGATTAAGGGATTAATACATGAGGATTGCATGTGAAGTCCCATGATTCTCTGCTACATTGATGGAACAAATAACTAAACCCTTATCTATGTGTATGACCTTGTATTCGTGACTTGACAAAAAGTAATGTGTGACTCTATGACTGAGAGAAATGTTAGTTATGGGACATGTTCATGATGACAGGGGGAGTCAACTATAAAGAAGAAAGGATGCCCTTCCTTCTCTGTCACACTCTGCAGCCATTCTGTGTGACTGTAGGACCGCTGGCCTTTTCTTGCAAGAAAATAAATACCCTTTAAAGACAATTGGTACATGTTTGTGTCTTATTCAGTGATGTAAAATTGTTTGCCACCACAGAACAGAATCCGTAGTAACAGTGTGAGTAAAGGAGACCTCATGCCCGACTATCCACAACAACTTTTTGCCATTGTCCATCTAGCAGCGACACTGGCTGGAGAGGAGCAGGATGTGACTTTTTTGACAGTTTTGTTATTGGGCTGACACACGAGCAACAGCATTATCTGCAGGAGAAGCAGGTAAGGGCAAACGTGACAGATAATTAGGAAAAGCATTTTGAATCGCCTCTACACATGATTCATCAGGAAGAACACCCTCCACTGAAACGTAGTATGACCTAAGAACAGCTGCAACCAGCAGCTTCTAGTCGTTGTAAGACTGCTTTAAGTGCTTTGTCAAGTCGACCAGGTTATTCTTTTCTTTGCATCTAAATCAACAACATGTTTATTAGATCCAGTACCATCTAAATTACTGAAAGAGTTCTTACTTGTAGCAGAAGAGCCTCTTCTTATTATTATTTTCTCGTCTTTATCTCTAGGTTATGTTCCAAGATCGTTCAAGCTGGCAGTTATTAAGCCTCTCATAATGAAAATACAATTAGATCCAATTAGCAAATTACAGACCCATTTCAAATCTTCCCTGTATGTGTAAAATACTAGAAAAAGTCTAGTCCGCTCAATTAGGCTCTTTTTTGCAAAATAATGATACAGTATGTATGAAAAATGCCCCATCTAGAAACTGCACTCGTTAAAATTAAAAATTAGCTTCTGATCTTAGTCCTGCATTCAACACTATAGATCATAAAATACTCTTAGATCGATTACCAAATTATACTGGTATTCAGAGACAGGCATTAAGGTGGTTTAGATCGTACCTATAAGACCGTTACCATTTTATGCTGCCACTTGGTAATATTATAAGAAAACATTAAATTAATTTCCACTGTTATGCCGATGATACTCAGTTATATATTTCATTACGAACAGATGAATTCTCTAAATTATCTAAGTTGACAGAGTATGTTAAAGATATAAAATATTGGATGACCTGTAATTTTCTTCTATTAAATTCAGCTAAGACTGTGGTATTACTTATTGGACCAAAAACATGTACGCATTTGGAAGGATACTGTAACTTCATCCTCTACAGTTAAAGACCAGGGCCGGGTTTCCCGATAACGATGTATCTTAGCTCATAAGAGCGCTCTCTACGTGCAAGGTTACGAACGCTCGCGGCAATTCCACGTGTGTTTCCCAAAAGTGCACTTAACATGAACGCGCGAGAACGCGCTCTACGTGCTACTTAAGCACCGCTGTCCATTCGCGAAGTGCTGAAATATAACCTTATATGGAACCATATTCTGAACGTTTAACCTAAAAATCGTCATTTGTTGTGGATTAGAAATCAAGACAAGTCTAAAGCATCTATACAGGCGGAGGCACTGACAAAATGGCTGAAAAAAAAAAAAAAAAAAAAAAAAAAAAAACAAGAGAAGATACCTTTAAAGGGTACCTATCATGGAATTTTGAAAATTACCTTTCATGTAGTGTGTAACATAGATCTAAGTGAACAAAAACATCCTGCAAAGTTTTAAATATGAAAGTTCACCGTATACAAAGTTATTGTCTCTCAAAAGTAAGAGTCGACTCTGAGTCGCTGATATGAATCGATAGACGAACGATGCACTTTCATACGTCACTTGTACAAGTTATTTGAATTCGACACGCCCACTCAGTGCGCGCGCCCAGCAGACAGAGAAACCTGACGACAACATGTCGACGAGACTCTGTTCTGAAGTGCGAATCAAAGGCAAACTTTTTTTTTCACTGCCCAGGGACAAGCATGTGAAGACTCAGTGGCTAGAGTTTATATTTACAACTATACCACACAAGTATAGCCACCTTGAGCTGTGCTCGCGTTATTTTAATGACGATCGCTTCACAAACACAAATGCTGTGTGGATTATGGTGTATTCGCGAGTCGCCTGATACTGAAGGAACGTTCAATACCAAGTTTATTTGGATCAGCTTCCTCCTCCGAATCACAACCTGTAAGTACTATTAATAATTGTTGCTTTTATGTGTGTGTGTGTGTGTGTGTGTGTGTGTGTGTGTGTGTGTGTGTGTGTGTGTGTGTGTGTGTGTGTGTGTGTGTGTGTGTGTGTGTGTGTGTGTGTGTGTGTGTGTGTGTGTGTGTGTGTGTGTGTGTGCGTGTGTGTGTGAGAGTTACGCTCAGCAGCTTCTAGGTCTCCGATGTCATTTTTTTTGTTTTTTGAAATATGTGAAATTATGTGAAGCGTATTGTAGTACTGCAGTGCTTTATCAATATGTTTAAGCTTTGGGCTAACGCAAAATATAACTGACTGGGTCATCTGACCAATCACCGCCGATTAGCGTCACGCAAAGGAGGGGTTTGGACAAATGAGTCGTCAAACGAATCATTAGGGAGTCGGTGAGCAAATCAGGTAAAAATAAATGCATATTATAAGACAACAAAAGTGTTTTTTGTCATTGCATGCATGTAAAACTGTTGTTGGGGACTCCCAGAACATTATTAGGAACATTTTAAATGCCATAATAGGTACCCTTTAAAAAAGGTCAAATTAATGTCATTTTTAGATAGAGCGAAACAAAGACTTTATTTTTAACAGATTTAAAGGACACCATACAAATAAGGAAAAAAAAAACATCAGGGAGGACATTCCAAACTAACTGCAACCAGCAGTGTTCAAAGATCAGGGAGGGAGGTCCGCAAAATACATGGCTGGTTTTCGTGCACGTCAGCAAGTCATTGACAATATTTTTTAAAATTCATCCCTATTTTGCCCAGTTTTTAAAACATGATTCCCACATTACTTCGTTTATGATTTTTTTTTTTCATTCATTTAATTTAGATGTGTATTTCTATTTTTTCTTCCCTTTTTAATAATTTCATTTATAAATTAATTTAAACAAAACACGGGTACAATAATAAAGTGTACAATAAAGTACAATCAAAACCTTATATTATACTCACGTTGCACTGTAATCTGTTAAATCTAGATAAAAGTGTAATCTGCCGGTTGTCCTGCAGGTGTCCTCATAAATCTGTCTTCTTACGATGCACTTGGGGATGTACGATTACTCCAGAGCACTCGTAGTTCTACGAAGATTTTCAAGTGCTACTTAAGTTACGATGCTTTTGGGAAACAGACCATAATATTAAGATCATTCGTACGATCGTTTTTACGATCAACTTAGGCTTACGATGCTTTTGGGAAACGCAGCCCTGGGCATTAGACAGCAACTTATCTTTCGAAAGTCATAATTCATGTTACAAAAACAGCGTTTTTCCATCTCAGAAACATCTTTACAGAAACATCTTTAAGGTCACAACACTCTAGGCTTCTGATAGTACCTAGAATATTTAAGTCCACTAAAGGAGGGAGAGCGTTTTCACATTTAGCTCCTTAACTCTGGGAAACTCTTAGATATTTCAGCTCCAGTTTGGATCCAGCCATATTATGAAGACTTAAGATGCCCAACACCTATGAAGAGATGACGCCAACTCTTTCGAAGATTTCAGATGACGCAAACTGAATCAACATGCACCAATGCTACATTTTTCTAAATGTCATAATCATTTGTTAACAAACAAGTATTAATTACTTCAATGAGATAATTGTTTCTGCATTAAATTATTACATTGTATATAATATACATTTTTGGCTAACTGTGATTTAGTATATGTACATTTCAGAAATACATAACTTAGACAGTTACCTCTGATAACAGATCACTCTAAATTGTAATATAGACTCATGTACTTTCTGTGAAGCTGCTTTGAAATGATGTGTATGTGAAAAGCGCTATACAAATAAATGTGAATTGAATTTAATTGAATTTTCAACCCCTGACAAGCCAGCCAGGATGATGGTCGTCATCTTCTGAAATGTCGCAGGCACTGAAGCAAATCTGTAAGGAACAAGACAAAAATAGAACAGTCCATCGTGAGACCTTGGTAGTAAGCATTAGTCGAGTTGATGGTAGTGAAAAAAGTAGAACCCACTATGTTAATCCATGTGTGGCAATGGAAAAGAGTCCACGATCACTGCTTTATTTGGCTCTCTGAGGTCAACGCACATTCTAATTTAGTAAAAACAATTGGTGACACCCATGCAGTCACCATCGTGACATTGTGCGTTCCCCAGCTCCTTGCAAGCAATTTAATTCCTCTGACACAGCATTATGAACAGAGAGTGGTAGACGGCAAAGTTTTTGCCGCACAGGTGTCATCTAGCTTTATGCAGTGTATAAACTTTTTAGCACATCCAAACTCAGTTGAAACAGTGCACTGAAAGATTGACACAAAAGAAGCAGGAAGGACATTAGGGGACAGGACTTGATTGTTTTCAATCCTTGTATGTATGAAGTCCAGACATTAGGTCCTGATAGATGACTGATAAATCTTAAAACGAGTAGACAAGCACACAGGGGAGGGACTTGTGTGGGGGCGGGGCCTGTCCATCATGGTGATAATTCAAATATTTTAATTACAACTCTGTTACGAAAATAATGTTGGCAAATAAAAATGTGTCTATCAAATGTCTATCCAAATTTGAAAATAGGACTAGAAAAAAACACTGCTAGATTGTCAATAATGCATAAATGTTTTTGAAAAAGAAGCATCTAAAAGGAATAGCTGCATGAGGTGAAGCTGAAGAGTGAATGAGCACCAGTAAACTGAAGCTGTTTCTATATGACACATCCTATATGAGATTAATCAGAAATGATACCAACATAAATGTAACGTTACAACTTGTATCTGCACAAAATGACCCAAACACAAGTGAACTTGAACTAAGTTAAGTGCTACTTACTTCCGTTGTGGATGCGCTCTTCCCATAACAACACGCTGGAACACAGGCAACTAAAGCATAAAGAATTCACAACATTCTATAGCGTTCTCATTGTAATGTTATGACGCTACACAACTTCCACTTAACTGTATTTTCTAGGGCTGGACCCGAATATTCAAATATTCGTTAGATTGGTATCTATTTTTTACAGTCTATGATTGGTATTCAATTTAAAATTTTGGGATTCGAATATTTGGGGTTATGTTTGTTTTTTTTCGCACACCTAGCATTCCCCTCGAAACGGTTCTCATTTGCGCTTGAATATGTTTACACTATAAAATCTGTTGAAATACAACACTCTTTTTAATAATTATCTTATATAGCCTAGCCATTTTAATAGGATGGACAGTTGAAGGAAACCAATACTTGGAGAAGAGGAGACTTATATGCTGCGCCTTTACCAAAAGAAGAAAAAAAAACAGCAGGAAATATCAATGTTGATGCAGTCTGAGTCCGATGACGAAGAGGAATAAGAACAGGAGACAGAGCATAGAAAGAGATGGAGAAATATTTGAGAGACACAACTAAAGTGCAGTCAGGCCCACTTGCATGTGGAAGCAAAACAGTGACCGTTACCCTAAACTGGCATTTGCAGCCACTTCAACTCCGTCAGAGCTCATTTTCTAAAAAGCTGGCTACGTTGTTAATAAGACCCGAAGTTCCCTTTTACCTGAAAATGAGGACAAACTCCTCTTCCTCGCACACAACATGAAGAGAGTGTAGGTAGACTAACTAGGTAGCGTGCAACCTGATTGTGATTTATTTGAAAGTTTGACTTTGTAAAGAAAAAGTTTGTTTACTGAAATGTGAGCTGCGCTAATGGGCTCCTTGCACATAGCCACCTGACGTCATATCCGCAACGGGTAAATACGGCTCGCTCTCTTCCTGTTTGAAGGCGTACATACACAACGTAGACATTTTCCGCCTAATACTAGAAAACAGTACAACATTATAACACGCATATTCTGTCAGCCCGGGGTTGTTTATTAGCCTAATGTAAGCTAGCAAACTAACGTAAGCCATAAAGTTTGAGATATATAGACTTACCTTCATATCCGTGGATATATGAAGAGGCATACATTTTAAAGCCCTTCTCTCTAATTTGCTGGTAGGTGATTTGGAGGAGGACTTACAAAGACGATGTACGTCCGTTATTGTAAGTTTCGGCAACTCTTGTAAACATCTCATCTCATAGTGTAGAATAGCGCCAGAAACGACGAGGCCGCATTTCCGGTAAGGAAATAGTTACGTGCAAGGAGCCCATTGTGCTAGCCAACCTAACATTACCTTGTTCTATTTAGCCTATTACCGTTTGTTTGATTCTATATAAAGGAGTTCATTTTATTTAAACGGATTGTTAATTGAAATGTTTGATGCATGTTATTGAAAGTATGCTACCAAGTTCTTTATTTATTACAGTTTGTTAATTTAGTTTTTGTTCTACTGTGTCATTAATCACTGTCCTGCTAATTTGTTTGTCAGAACAATGTTAGGCTACCTTATTAAAAGTATTGCTCTTCAGACCTGTGTGTTTTGTATCAAGTCAAGTCAAGTCACCTTTATTTATATAGCGCTTTACAATACAGATTGTTTCAAAGCAGCTTCACAGTGATAACATGAAAATAATACAACAAAGTTTGTTTCTGGAAGAAAATGGTGTCATCGTCCACCTTAAGTAAGGCAGATCAATAATATTGTTGAATATTAAATCTACCCAACGAAGCAAGCAACCCACCGAAGCAAGCATATTCTCCTCTGGCCGATTATGAATTATGATTCAGGCAGCATTACAGGTCAGAAGTCAGATTGAATCAGAACATTCAGAATATTTATCCAGTTCCATCTAGTCATCATGTCCGCTCTCAGAGCATATAAGTTCTGCCCGCTCTAGGTGCCTAGGCCTGTTGAAAAAAATATGACATGAAAAAAAAAAAAACACGGCTAGATTAATGATCAATGATTTTCAAAAGAAACATCTAAAAAGGAATATGACTGTCTCAAATAACCCAGTCGTAGTCAATAATGTTGTGCATTGCCGTTTGAGCAGCCGCTGAAGCGTGGATGAACACTGGTAAACTGAAGCGCTTTGTAAATAAACTCAACAAACTGCATCCTATATGAGATAAATCTGATATACACTCACCTAAAGGATTATTAGGAATACCATACAAATACTGTGTTTGACCCCCTTTCGCCTTCAGAACTGCCTTAATTCTACATGGCATTGATTCAACAAGGTGCTGAAAGCATTCTTTAGAAATGTTGGCCCATATTGATAGGATAGCATCTTCCAGTTGATGGAGATTTGTGGCATGCACATCCAGGGCACGAAGCTCCCGTTCCACCACATCCCAAAGATGCTCTATTGGGTTGAGATCTGGGGACTGTGGGGGCCATTTTTGTACAGTTCAGTACAGTGAACTCATTGTCATGTTCAAGAAACCAATTTCAAATGATTCGAGCTTTGTGACATGGTGCATTATCCTGCTGGAAGTAACCATCAGAGGATGGGTACATGGTGGCCATAAAGGGATGGAATTGGTCAGAAACAATGCTCAGGTAGGTCGTGGCATTTAAACGATGTCCAATTGGCACTAAGGGGCCTAAAGTGTGCCAAGAAAACATCCCCCACACCATTACACCACAACCACCAGCCTGCACAGTGGTAACAAGGCATGATGGATCCATGTTCTCATTCTGTTTACGCCAAATTCTGACTCTACCATCTGAATGTCTCAACAGAAATCGAGACTCATCAGACAAGGCAACATTTTTCCAGTCTTCAACTGTCCAATTTTGGTGAGCTCTTGCAAATTGTAGCCTCTTTTTCCTATTTGTAGTGGAGATGAGTGGTACCTGGTGGGGTCTTCTGTTGTTGTAGCCCATCCGCCTCAAGGTTGTGCGTGTTGTGGCTTCACAAATGCTTTGCTGCATACCTCGGTTGTAACGAGTGGTTATTTCAGTCAAAGTTGCTCTTCTCAGCTTGAATCGGTCGGCCCATTCTCCTCTGACCTCTAGCATCAACAAGGCATTTTCGCCCACAGGACTGCTGCATACTGAATGTTTTTCCCTTTTCACACCATTCTTTGTAAACCCTAGAAATGGTTGTGCGTGAAAATCCCAGTAACTGAGCAGATTGTGAAACACTCAGACCGGCCCATCTGGCACCATTCCACGCTCAAAATTGCTTAAGTCACCTTTCTTTCAGGAGTTCAGGAGATTGTCTTGACCAGGACCATACCCCTAAATGCATTGAAGCAACTGCCATGTGATTGGTTGATTAGATAATTGCATTAATGAGAAATTGAACAGGTGTTCCTAATAATCCTTTAGGTGAGTGTACAACATACAAGGAAAATTACAACTTCTGCACAAATGGACGTGAATGCGCACGTGAACTTGACCATGCTTGGCAGAATGTGTAACTCCCATTGTGGATGTGCTCTTCCTGTAACAACAACGCTGAAACACGTGCAACTAAAGCACAAAGAATTTACAACATTATATTTCAATAGTGTTCTCATTATAATATTATGTATATGGCACATCTTGCACTTGCACAAACATTTTTTATATATTGTTTCAAGTCACGGCAATCGTCGCTGTCACGTCCGAGTACTAGTACTTGTGCACATCCCTATAGTTAGTAGTTTTTCTGTATTTTTGATCAAACACATGCAGCAAAAACAATATTATGCTGAACACAATTAACATACTGGTAAAACTAGTAATTTGCTAGAGATAACAGTATAAAATTGTAGCAACTATAATTTTCCAGAGATTAACATGAACAAAGTTAATAGATGCCTTGTCCTCTCTCTTTCTCTGTTAAGTATTAATATACTGGTCTTGCAAAGATGCTTATTAGCTACCAGACTAATGACAGTTTTACTCCCTCTGTATCTGAGATCTTTTAACTTCTAACACATAGCCAAAGCCAATGCCGCAATCAATCACAGCTACATATACTGTAAGTGTGAAAAGCCTTGGTAACAGTCTCAATCAGCTCTCTAGCTCTCTACATCTTGAATCAGTATAGGCTCACTACACATTGGAACACTGATGGTGACATGGTATTTATGAACAGTGTTGAGGATAACGCAAAAGTAACACGAGTTATGTAATCAGATTACTTTTTTCAAGTAACTAGTAAAGTAACACATTACTTTTAAAATTTTACAACTTTTTTAAAATAAGTAACTTCGCTTTCCCATTTATTGAGTGACACCTGACCCCATGCAGAGAGAAATGAGGAGTGAGGTGCAGAGGCGTTGTGTGCGCTGCGTGAACATGATCGTTTTTGTAGTTCTAAATGTGAGCAGGCATTTATTTATCTCACTTGCACAAAAACAGATTCAGTATTCTTCAAAATGTATAAAAAATGTATATATTTAGATAAACCACTTTTTTGTATTGCTGAAGCAAGAGTGTTGAAACGTACAGGCGTGAATCTGCATTTCCTTCAGCCTGAGGCTTATTCATTTCACTTTTGGTGTGAAAGATAACTTTTTTGCTATTAAAATACAGACAAGCAAGCCCAGCCCATGTGAGTAAAAATTTAAAGCAAAAGTAACGTAACACATTACTTTCCATAAAAAGTAATTAAGTAACACAATTAGTTTTTTCCTTTTTTAGAAAGTAATGCAATATTGTAACACATTACTTTGTCTTTCCCAAACACTGGTTATGAACAACAGCAGAAATGAAAGCGTAGCATAAATTCTGCCAGGAAGACTTAATTTTTACGCCATTTATTACCTTCTCATCTATCCAATCGCGTTCTAATAAGTTAAGTATAAAAGATCCATACTTACACTCGTCTGAGTTCGCAGATGCTGACGCTTCCACTTACCACCATCCTCCCCACCACCACCAGGATGGTCCCTTCCAATACCCCAATTCATCTTCAGGCAGGAAATGCAGAATCCGTACCCTCGGATAGCGAGTTACGGACGGGGCATACGCCAAAAAAACTTTATTGGATATATAGCTTGCTGGGCTGTTAATAAAATGCATAATTGTACAGTATCTTCTCTCCCAAATCTTTCTGGTAGAACTGATATTTTTCTGACATTTATTATGTTACACTCTGATAAATACTTTGATTGTTACATACGTATACCTGCAACATTTCAGCTGTAAATTAATTATAAATGTTAGTTAGATCATGTGTGGTACCTGTCTAGCTATGTGCTTATGCTGAAATATAATTAATAACGTTTTGCTTTTTCAAAACATCTATCGCCTGTCAATGTGTATCGCTCGAGTGATGTATGTTTCAAGTTCCATTAAGGAATGATAGTGAGCATCTCCCTATAGTTTTTACGTTGCACGCCGGGACTTTATAGGGATTGAACATTTCAGTGCACTGGAATGATTTTGCGATTAAGACAGCCCTTAAAATGGCCGACTCCTTTCAGTGCATTGATTCACTAAACTAGGGAGCTGTTTGAGACGCACCCAGTGTCTATTTTGTAAGAAACACACTGTATATCGATACATCCATTCAGTTTGTAAGAGTCTGACATTGTTGGACTCATGTAAGCTTGATTCAGAAGCTCAGCTTACACAGTGAAAAAAATCTGTGAACTCCTACGTCCATGAATATAAACAGAGGGCATAACACTGTGAGCTCTGACTCTTAGTTGAGTCAGGATTAAGTGGAAGGGGCATGAATATTTATTCACGGCTGTCTCTGCACTTACACATCAGTAGGTGTCTGCAATGTTTTTTCTGTATTTATATGAAATAATTAACCCCACTGAGCAGAATAATATATTACTTCATGGGCTGATTATAATTGTCCAGGGTTATAATTAATAACAATACGATCACAATTAAAATGTTATTTGTACTCACACATCATGTTGCCCAAGAGACTGTATTTTCTATGTGCATGTGTTTGTGTTCTGGGTGTTTTCATTTATAGCCTAAATGAAATCATTTTATTTTACATTTTAAGTATTTACTATCTGACAGTATGTCTGTTATTTTAGGTTTTTTGGGATTATTTAGCAGTAATATACTAATATAGTTTTCATTAATGTTTTGAATTAGTTTATTTTATAATTTACGGTTTCATTTTAATTTGATTTCATTTAGCAATTTAAGGTTATAGTCATTTTGAGTTTGTCATTTTCATTATTTTTTTTATTTTTTTAAATATGTCTATACATTTTTTATTCCAACGTGAAATAGTTACAAATTGCCATGAGAGTGTATTGGTATTACATCTTTGTGTAGCACATGTCCATGGAACAGCTTATATATTACTTACAGTTGTATATACTTAAACTACGCTTAACACCACAATCTCTCATGCAAACCAGAATATGCTTGTCACCACGGTTACCATTCTCCACATCAAGGTCAGTGTCCATCCATCTTTTGTGTAAATCACAAAAGTCGTAAAACTCAAATCAATAGCCATTTTCACCTTGCATGCCAAGCAACCGATTCCTCCTAAATGGTTTGCAGGCTGTGAGTTTGTAGTGTAAAAATAATTCAGTCAGCAACCATCCCTAAAATTGGAGGTTGTTTGTATGCTGTGATTGATTGCTTTCCTCCCACATTTAGCATGGTGAAGGTCTGAAGCACATCTGTATTTAATGTGAAGTGAAAGTTGCTTTGTGTTCCAATCCCAAGCCCTTCAAACACGGACCACAAACTCCAGGAAGGTCTACCTGTGGAAAGCTATGCTTTAGCATACTTGAGCCAAAATGTGACCCTTCAACAATCAATCACTGATCAACAGAGAAAAGTAATTCAGAGCATGAAAATAAAGAAAAAAAATAATATTTTCCCTTTTTAGTCTCAGTGATTATGTGTGTGTGTTGACCTTGTGAACAAAGATAAATGGGAACTGAATCGAATATAGCAGTAAAGCAAGAGATCAAGTGTGAAGATCAAAGAAAACATATTGTATTCATCCAAATTGCTCTTTCAGCCACTGAGTTCAGCACACCTCTCAGTGTTTCTTCAAACTGATGCTCAGCTTGGGGCAGATTTGGTCGAAGGGTAGCGCACTGCGTGGGTTTGCATCCAATAAACTATCAGATAAACATACTTAACCTGGGACCAGTAGAACAGAACATCCAAAAATAAGATAGGCTAGTAACTGCTCACAATAACATTTCCTTGGCCATTGCTGCATGTGCAGAAAAGATGTGCTTTTATACTATTTACATAACGTTGTGCATCTATACTGGGACGCACGACAAAGGAACAAAACACAGTCTTTAACAAATCCAAAATGAACAGTCAAGATCGCAGGATAAATCAAACACAACCACTGCAACACAAATCTTAGATACACAAGACACAAACAGGGTAATTAAAAACAGGAACAGAAACAGTTAACTAATTTAGAACAAGCAAAGGGAACGCAGACACGACGGAACACAGAAACACAACAAAACAGACCATATACAGTACATGTAACAATAACATTGATGTTTAAAATCACTGTATTTTTTTATAACATACTATGATTCACTATAACTGGATATGCTCCATAAATTTGACATTTGATCAATATTATCATATTTTAATTAAACTAAATGAATCATTCATATATATATATATATATATATATATATATATATATATATATATATATATATATATATATATATATATATATATATATATATTCTCACCCTTAACAATCTTCAAGCATATTTTATTCCATCTAATGATAGATCATAAGTGGAGTAGCCTACTGCAAACCATGCAGAATCTTAAATATTTTTTCTCTTCAATTATCCTTTTCTGTGTTGAAAAACATTTTCATCTGTTGTTCATCTAGGTTTCTGTCATTTAGAAAGTCAAACTGGCCAGAACGAGTTAAAGCTGGAGAATAAATGTTAGCCAGCCCCTAACTGTGACACGTGCAGAATTGAAAAGTGGAAGAATAAAATCTCTCTAGAATTAACCATATTCTAATTGGACTCAAAGGGCGCTTGAAACACACACACACGACCCCGCCTCTCCAGCGGGAAACACAACTCGCTCTCACTCGGGTCCTGTAGAGCATATGAGGATAAACGAGCGCGCGCAAGTCCGCACTTTGAGAATCTCTGCATCCACGAGGAAATCAACTAAACTGCATCTCTTGCAAAAGGTGAGGCGTCTTTTTTTTATCGTCTTACAGTTTCTTCATGCATTTTTCAAAAGAGCCTGCATCCTGGATATATGCTACTGAGTTAAATTAAGGCTATTGGTAAAAAAAAAAATTAAATAGTCAACATTTGAGGAGGCACAAAACCAAAGCATACAAAAGTATTACCCTAGTTTAACTAGACGTAGCCTATATACAGTTAAACATATAAAACATTAATGTATAGATATAAAAGGCTATAATAATAATTAGCCTATGCCATGTATTTCAGAAGTCAAGTTGTCATGCAGTCTCATCACATGACATCGTATTAATGACAAGATTTTAATAGAATGAATAAACGGATAGGCTAGTAATAAACGGATAGGCTAGTAGAAATTAAATTGATTAATTTTTCTGACGAGTAAGTAGATATGGCATAGGCTATGGCTCACGCACATTTTGGTAATTTATTCTGCAATCTACTGTTCTTCTATTAATGGAATAACATTTATTGCTGGTCTGTTAACTCCTCCGTTCATGAATCTCTCTCTCCTCGTTGTTTTGATTAACCTTTTGTGAATGTGAACCAGCAAGATGAGGGGAAGAGTCCGACTCATTTCTGCCAATCGGATCTTTTGGACAGCTAATTTAATCGATACTGGTTATTTTTTTCACGTGGCATATTACTAAACATCCTAAACGTTCCAATAGAGCAATATGTAGAACATTATTACTGTTTATTACTTTTAACATATTACCAGCTCTACTAACGTTTTGGGATGTATTTTGAGTAAATCTATAAGTAGGCTAGGCTACTAATAGAAAAATATGTAGGCTACTGAAACAAATATAAGGAAGATGTTTCTCAGTTAAGTTCAAAGTACAGATTCAGTACACATAATACATTTAGTTTAGACTGTATTTGCAAACTAAAAAAAATGACAAAGAACAACTCATTCAGAAGTCTACATCACTGTAACTCAAGTGTGTGTGTGGGTGCGAGGTATGCTTGAGTGAGATCTGAATAAACTGCTCAATGAAATTCCTTCACAACCAAAGTTTTGACAGCTTCACACCTGGCGAGGTAAAGATTGCAGATTTACGACCTGGATGAAAGCTGTTTGAGGGCAGCTGGCTCGAAGGGAAGTTGAAGTGATCAAGCAAAATGCCAGAAAATCGACAGCTGAATTAAGGGACTTGGAGAGAGATCAATCTTTTCTGTTTTTATTCCTCCTCCTCTAGGATATAAGCAATCTATTTTGAAGGCATGCCTGCATGTAGACATCACCAGTGTTGATGAGCTCGTTAGTCTAAATCATTACTCGTTACTTTTTTCAAAAGTAATATTGTTAACTGCCAACAGTAACTTGTTATTACTTTTCTGTTACACCCCACAAAAACCAGCAATTGCGTCCTTTCTCTTTTCTCCTCTTTGTGAATGTTAGGGTATAATGACATGTTTACTTGGTATATTTTTTTTAGATATTTATTTTTCCACTAAATGATGTGATTCTGATGAACATTAGTGTCTCCTCAGTGTGATCGCTGTTAGACTCAGTGAACAATGATTTGCTGCAGATATTACTCAGATGCATACTTGATTATTGACATTAGGTCTTCCCTGGATGACAAACCATCCCATCCCATGTAAGAATAAGTAGGGTATAATATTGGGATCAAATGGATGTATACGGGCAAGCCATGTAATGTCAGAATAAAGAACATGCTACAATTTACAGTTTACAATAATGTTCACGTGCACTAGTAATAAATGTTACGAAAATGAATCTAGGGATGATTGGATTGGTGGTCTTCAAATCAGTAGGGGTTAAGATGACAAAAATAAGGTTGTAAATAGCCATTTTATGGATGGCAACTGTAATATTTGTTGATTTGTTATACTACTCATTACTGGGGAATGTAAAATTATTACTGTAACGCGTTACTAGTAATGCATTACTATCCAACACTGGACATCACAGACTGCATAATCTTAAGCACATTATTTAGACTTTGTTTGTCAGTAAATAATGGCATTAAAATACATTTTATTTTGTTTTTGTTCATCTGATAAATATCTGTGTACCAAACATGTATTTTGTTGTTTAGAAAAGTGAAAATATTGTAAAATCTATTATTTACTTCACTGCTTTGGTTAACATAATAACTGATTGATTTTAATCTCCCTCCTTCTCAGGCAATTCTGAGAGACTGATTAATAACGTATATGGTTGAAATGGAACTGAATGTGTTAAGCTAGACAAAAGATGTCAAAGGCTTTGAGAAGCTATTTTTCGACACTAGATCAATTGATCAATTTAATTTGCATTTAAAACGAAAAGAATGTTGTTTCGAGGAGGGGAATTTTTGCATGAACAATGCATGCTTTCATATATTTGATCATTGCCCACTCATGTGTTTCATTTGCTGTGTCAGGGTAGGGAAGTCACTTATAGGAAAGACTTCAACAGGGCTGTTTATAGAGCTATTAAAATGAAAAATCAGTCAAAATCCTAATTTCAAACCATATCACCAACTATTTTTTTTACAGTAGCTTATTTTACATATGTCTTGTACATTTCAGTGTACATCAGAGGGACAGTGCTTGATATTGTAACGCTGACGAAGTAGTGAAGAATCCAGGGAAAACTTTATTTTAAAATTCAAAACCAAGACACTCAGGAATATCCATGACCAATAGAACAAGGAGCTAACTAAAACTGAAGGCTAATATACAATGCAAACAAATGGGCTAATTAACTAGACACACCTGAACAGAAAAAAATCCTAAATCAATCAGTAACCACGGTCAAGTCAAGTCAAGTCACCTTTATTTATATAGCGCTTTTTACAATACAAATTGTTTCAAAGCAGCTTCACAGAGATAACAGGAAAATAATGTTGTAATAGTATTGTTAAATTCAAAATTAAATATTAAATGTCCCCAACTAAGCAAGCCAAAAGCCAATGGCGACAAAGGCGAAGAGAGGCGAAAAAGGCGACAGTGGCAAGGAACCAAAACTCCATCAGGTGACAGAATGGAGAAAAAAACCTTGGGAGAACCCAGGCTCAGTCGGGGGGCCAGTCCTCCTTTGGCCAACGAACAAACAGTATATGATTATGATTTAGGCAGCATAATAGGTCAGAAGTCATATGTGATCAGAACTTTCACGATATTTATCCAGTTCATCTGGTTGGGGTCGGAGTCTTCACGCCGGTGTGGAGATGAGTTTTGGTATAACCAAAGATTTGGAGTTTGGTGACAAGCAGGCAGGGAATGGAAAATGAAAGACATAAATAAAACCCTAGAAAACTAAGGCCTTGTCCACACGGACACGGGTATTTTTATAACGGTGGAGTTTTTCCTCCAGCATTTAAAAAAAAAATCCCGTCCACACATGCTCGATCTCTGTCTACATGAAAACGCAAAAACACGCTATTAAGCGCAGTCAAGAGCATGCCACACCAGCCGGCGGCGATATAACTCTTAACCGTAAAGCCACGTTGGCCAATCAGAAGCCTAACAAAAAGTTATTACCAGTTCCGGTAGGCACAAATCTGACGTCAAACACAGCGGATAACGGTGCACACTCTGACGTCGCAAGACAAGAACCCCAGTTTCACTGTCTACATGACAACACTGTAACCAGCGTTTCTGAAAATCCTCACCCTGGCAGGGGTTTTAAAAAATGTTTGGTTTCAGTGACCTGATACTGCATTTCCGTGTGGACGAACGGCCGAACCGCGTAAAAAAGTCACGGTTATAAAAATACCTGGGTCTGTGCGGACAGGGCCTAAACTAGAAACTCAGGGGCTGTTTACATGACACCGTTTTGAAAACGGTCTCTGTGTAAACAATAAAAATGTGAATCTCTGGAGATGATGGCGTCATGCACATGTGTATAACGTGTTCAGTCTATATCACCATCTAATGGCCATATATTTTCATTTGCCATCAGCATTTTTAGTTGTTTTCGCAGATCAGTGTGAATGGGGATCGTCTTGACAACGGTGTCATATTCGGAAAACTCCGTTTTATGCATTTAGTTGTCGTGTAAATGAACCCTCAGAGATGAACAGAACAGAAAAACAGACCACAAACAAACGTGACAGATATAAGATACAAGTCATGAATTCCCAGGAAAATCCAGCTGATGCCCTGATGTGTAGGAATGGGTTCTGCCAATATCCACGGCACTGTCCTCCTGTGTTTGGAAACACCTTAAGGCTTGAATATCTGAACGACTTTTGCCCAGAGGCTCTATGACAAAAAAATAACATCCTAGCTCAGATTTGTTGCTATCCATTTTGTTTAGTAGCCATGGCAACTTCACGTAGGTAAAATAACTTTTTCGATTCTTGAATTGCAGTCAATCTCCTTTACATGTGCATGAGCAACTGGTTGTTGGCTGCAGTTCACTTCTATATATTGCTTCTTTAAGATTTTTGCCCTGATTTACAGTCGCCGAAAAGTTACAGTTGCTGAAAGTCATTGCCAGCCTGCAGATTTTGGACAGTCGGAGTTGGTAGACTTTATGTAGAAATCATGTAGTATATGATGGGCACATGATTTCTTTTTAGCTTTTAGACTGATTCCATTCAATTAGAGATTAGTGTTTGTTATTTTTTTAGCTGATTTTAGAGCGCTGCATCCAAGATCGCACACTGTATACAACATTTGATTTAAAACATACATGTGACCGTTAAAAAGGTTTGTTATATACAGTATAGTATGAATGTGTGTAGTATGCATTTCGGACATACTACATCTGTCATGTTGTCAGTGTCATGTGACCTACGGCGTCAGTTGCATAATTGTACTGCCATTCATAAATCCTCTCCCGTGGCCTCATGTGATAGTAAAGTGTCCCATCGAATGCGCACTTTAGAATCTCGGTGGAAGTAGTAGGTCTTCCATGTGCTTTTCGCCAAATGTTTTTAGAATACAATGCATTCAGATGTTTTCATTTATTGTGCGTCTCCTTGCAACAAGGCACATGTTTCTGCTTGAATTTATGTTCGCAATGACTTGAAAGTCTGGCAGTGTGATCCTCAGTCGTTTAGTGTATGATGACAAGTTTTTCTCTTTACAGTATAAAGTCGAAAAGTATGATGCCAACTGTTTTTAAATATGTATAGATTTTAAAAGTCTTGTAGAGTATTCCAGCCTTAATGAGGTTTCCAGGTGCTTAAAGGTCATTCTTTTTTCCATTCCTTTTTCTTTCTTTGGTTATGATTTAAGCATCTGATGCATTCGGTGGCCAAGAAGTGCAAAACAAACCACAATTCCGAAAACAAACCAGAAACAACGACAAACCTGAAAACAAAATCAGCCAATCAAAAACGTCTCGGTTACGTCTGTAACCCTCGTTCCCTGAGTAGGGAACGGAGACGTCTCGTCGGAGGAGTTTCCAACGAATTGGGATCACGCTAGGGAGACCAATCGACTTCGAGAGAACTAAAACGAGGCAATAAATATTGGCATGCAAGATTTGCATTCCGCGACCCGCCTGCCAGTGCGGGTATAAACGCATACACAATGCTTTTTCGCTGAGGAGCCGAACAGAGCCCAGTCCTCCGCGAAGGTACAGCAAGCATGGCGACGGGACGAGACGTCTCCGTTCCCTACTCAGGGAACGAGGGTTACAGACGTAACCGAGACGTTCCCTTTCGTGGGAACTCCTACGTCTCGTCGGAGGAGTTTCCAACGAATTGGGATCCCTAATAAAACGCCATGATGCTGGCCCCTTCCAGCGCCCAGCTTAGCTTCCCGCTAGAACAGTTTCTTGCGTTATATGGCGGGAGCTAGCTAGAAAAAATCACACTGCTGTTCCGCAAGACCCGCTCAGTGGATTTGAATAACACTGGGGAAGCGTGCCCAACCCGTAGGAGGGAACGCTGCGGAGCCCCTGCCCGCCCGAAGGGAGGCACTGGAATACACGTATGTACTAACCGGTGGGGTAGTGAAACATACGGCAGTCCTTGAGGTAGTCCCAGCCCGAGGGGTGGGAGCGTACTCAGTAAGGACGACAGAATGGATCTGTCGAAGGGAAGACACGGAGCTAACCCGGAGGTAGCTGGAACATGGAGAAATGGGTCACCGAAGGGACCACTGTTAAGGCCACCCAGTCTAATAGCAACTCCTACGAGAGGTAATAGACCTGGCGCCGGGCGAACCGCCTCGCCTGGTGCCGAAGGGGTGATGGAGGAACTCACGAGGTTAGCCGTATGTTGGGGAACCAACGGAGTAAGAAGACGCACGTATCCAGGGCAGCGCTTGCAGGTTCACTACCTGATCTACAAACGGAGTAGTAGGAACCCTGGGCACATATCTGAGCCGGGGTCTCAAAACAGCGTGAGAAAGGCCCGGTCCGAACTCTAGGCACGATTCGTCGACCGAAAAAGCCTGCAGATCCCCTACCCTCTTAAAGAAGCCAAAGCCAACAGGAAAGCTGTCTTCATAGACAAGATATTTAACTCGACCGTAGGCAAGGGTTCAAAAAGGGGCCTCTGGAGTGCCCTAAGCACTAGAGTTAAGTCCCAAGAGGGTAAGGGGTGCACATTACGAGGTGGATTCAGCCTCCTGGCACCCTTAAGGAATCTGATGACCAGGTCGTGCTTTCCCAATGACTTACCTTCTACTGCATCGTGATGAGCGGCTATTGCGGCAACATACACTTTGAGGGTGGAGGGAGACAGCCTTCGCTCCAACCCATCTTCCAGGAAGGAAAGCACAACTCTGATCGGGCAAGTTCGGGGGTCTTCCGGTGGGAAGAACACCAGTCGACGAACAGGTTCCACTTCAACGCATAGAGGCGCCTCGTAGAGGGGGCTCTAGCGGAAGTGATGGTGTCTACCACACCCTGTGGTAGGCCACCTAGAACCTCCGCGTCCCGTCCAGGGACCAGACATGGAGTCTCCAGAGGTCTGGGCCACAAGGTGCCCCGTCTCTGGGAAAGGAGGTCCTTCCTCAGAGGAATCGGCCAAGGAGGGGCTGTCGCGAGGAGCATGAGTTCCGCGAACCAAGTCCGGTTGGGCCAATACGGCGCAACGAGCAGGACCTGCTCCTCGTCCTCCCTGACCTTGCACAAGGTCTGTGCAAGAAGGCTCACTGGGGGAAACGCATACTTGCGAAGACCCAGGGGCCAGCTGTGCGCCAGTGCATCCGTGCCGAGAGAACCCTCGGTCAGAGAATAAAACAACCGGCAATGGGTCGTGTCCGGAGAGGCAAACAGATCTATCTGAGTGGCTCCGAAAATTCCCCATATCAGCTGGACCGCCTGAGGGTGGAGTCGCCATTCTCCCGGAAGAGGTGGCTGCCGTGAAAGCTCATCAGCTGTACGGTTGAGCACACCAGGGATGTGAATGGTTCGAAGCGACCTCAGGTGCTTCTGACTCCACAGGAGGAGATGGCGGGCGAGTCGCGACAAACGACGGGAACGTAGACCACCTTGACGGTTGATCTACGCAACGGTCGCAGTGCTGTCCGTACGGACCAGTACGTGCTTGTGCGAAAGCAGCCCCTTGAGGCGAGACAAGGCTAAGCGTACTGCTTGCAACTCTAGGCAGTTGATGTGCCAATGCAGTTGAGGCCCTGTCCACAGACCCGAAACTGCATGCCCGTTGTACGTGGCCCCCCATCCGTTGGCAGAGGCATCTGTGAAAACCACAGCATGCCTGGAGACCTGGACTAAGGGCACTCCGGCCCGTAGAAACGCAGGGTCTGACCAAGGACTGAAGGTTTGGCGACAGTGCGGGGTAATGTTGACCCGGAACGTGCCGCTCCGCCACGTCCATCTCGGGACTCGATCGTGAAGCCAGCGCTGAAGCGGTCTCATATGAAGCAAACCGAGCGGCGTTACCGCGGTGCGGCTGCCATATGCCCCAGGAGCCTCTGAAACTGTTTCAGAGGGACCGCTGACCTGCCCCGAAAGGACTTGAGGCAGTTGAGCACTGACTGGACGCGCACTGACTGGACTCGGTGAGGCGCGCAGTCTGAGCGACCGAGTCCAACTCCATACCGAGATAAGAGATCCTCTGCATTGGGCAGAGTTTGCTCTTGTCCCAGTTGACCTGAAGACCCAAGCGGCTGAGGTGCTGAAGCACCAGGTCCCTGTGTTCGCACAACAGATCTCGCGAGTGAGCTATTATGAGCCAGTCGTCAAGATAGTTGAGAATGCGAACACCATGTTCTCTCATGGGAACAATGGCCGCCTCTGCGACTTTCGTGAAGACACGGGGCGACAGGGCCAGGCTGTAGGGTAGGACCTTGTACTGACATGCTCGACCTTCGAACGCAAACCAAAGAAAGGGTCTGTGTCGAAGGAGAATCGAGACATGAAAGTATGCATCCTTCAGGTCGATCGCTGCAAACCAATCCTGGGGACGGATGCACTCGAAGATGCGTTTCTGCGTGAGCATTTTGAACGGGAGCTTGTGCAGGGCCCGATTCAAAACTCGCAGGTCCAGGATTGGCCGTAACCCTCCTCCCTTCTTGGGTACAATGAAGTAAGGGCTGTAAAACCCAGACCTCATCTCGGCTGGAGGGACAGGCTCGACCGCGTCCTTCGCCAGCAGTACGTCGATCTCCTTCCTCAGGACAGGGGCATCGACTCTCCGCACTCGAGTGAAGTGGACTCCTCGGTACCTGGGAGGCCGGCGGGGAAAGTACGGGTGAGCCAGCGGGACGGCCTCAGAAGCGCTAGCCAGGCTTCGAGATATTTTTTTTTATTTTTTTTTTATTTAAGTTTATTTGAATAGGGACAAGTATGTTACATAAGCTTATGTTCCATACTACAACATTTTAGCCAAGGCTAATTCTCAATGTTAGTCCCTAGTGGGCCTTTACATAAAATGACACAATACTTAGTTAAAATAAACAACATAATACAATATAACACAATATAAATGCAGCGGACCGTCAGTGGTCACATTTCTGACCTCTGATTAAAGAGTCTTTTAGGTTGTTTTTGAAAAGGACCCAGTTTGTCTCTCCTTTCAGTTCAGTGGGTAAACAATTCCAGGCTTTAGTGCCTTGTACAGAAAAAGCTGATTGTCCAAATGAAGTATTACATTTCGGTATCTGACAGTTCCCGTTCTGAGCTCCTCTTGTCCTTGAACCCACAGCCCTGAGAGAAACTATGCACTCACTCAAGACCTGTGGGGCTCGCTGATTTAAACATTTAAACATCAACTTCAACATAGAAAATTTAATGAAATTTGCAAAAGATAACATATTCAAATTCCTCAGACTAACACAATGATGTGACCTAACGGGCTTCCTATCTAGAATTTTAACCGCTCTGTTGTAAATCATTTGAAGTGGCTTAACTGTAGTAACCGCAGCCTGTGACCATGAGCAGATGCAGTAACTCAGATGCGAGAAGATCATGGCGTGCATAAAAGTGTGAGCAGCATGAAACGGTAAATAGTCCCTGATTAGTCTGAATGTATAAAGATTTGCTTTGGCTACTCGACAGATTTTTTTAATATGATTTTCAAATTTAAGTTGAGAGTCAAGTACAAGGCCCAGGTATTTAATCTCTGAGACCTGCTGGATCTTATGCCCATTTATCCGTAGATTTAGTTCTTCTGGTATAGACTTGAATCTAGAGGCAAAGCAAACAGACATAGTCTTTTTACCATTCAACGTCAGACAGAAACCACGTCGCCACATTTTGCAGATATTTTGCCAGTTCATCAGAAACTGCATGCACACTTCTCCCTCGCACATAAACCACTGCATCGTCAGCGTACATCTGAAATCCTGCTGTAGGACATGAGTCTGGCAGATCATTAATGTACAGTGTAAAAAGCAAGGGCCCAAGAATGGACCCTTGCGGTACTCCTGTATTAATTTTTAAAAATGTAGACATTTCATTATTGACCACCACACACTGATCTCTCAATTCAAGATATGATTTGAACCACTGTAAAGTTAAAGTTGTGAAGTTAAAATTGGACAATTTTTGAATAAGGATGTCATGATTTAGCGTACCACATATGACATGACATATCGTACCAACGAACCCACCCGGACCACCGGCGTACCCGCGGAGGGGCAGCGTGGTGGAAGGCAGGGACCAGACTCCGGAGGCATTACTGCGGCCGAGAGAGAGGTCTGGGTGTGCGGGGCAACACCTACCTGCTTCTACCGAGGAACAGACGGCAGGGAAGGCTCGGAGGCGTTCGGCTGCGGGCTGTCCCGAGGTGAAGAAAGGAGGGGAAACGAGGAGCGAGGCCAGAAGACGTCGAGTCCAGGTTTTCGCACCTCCTTGCCCAGCGGGAGATGAGAGTGACGAGGCCGTGGCGGCGTCACTGACATCTAAGAAATGGAAGAGGGGGAAAGGAGTGGCAAGGCATGGGAACGTTGCTCACTGCAGTCCGCACCCTCGTGACCCAGAGATGGAAGAAACTGCTCTAGAAAATGAGGGTACCACTGGACTCCGGGGAGCCAGCGGCGGAACAGAATGAAAGATTCTCTACCCCGTCCTCCTCCGGCAAAACCACCATCAAGGGTAGTGAGAGAGGAAAAACTTTCACAGATTTTGGCACCAACATGCCTCCATAACTGCAAAAAAAATTTCACACACATCCGGGCAAGCACGGGGCGCGGCAAGGCGACACGCGTTGCACTGCGCCCCCAGAGTAGCCCGGGAAGTGTGGCTGTCAAGTCTGGACCTGATTTAGCATGAGCGCACACACCATTACAGTGGGAACTCAGTATCACCATAACCAGAGTGTAACAGCCCTCTCTCCGATGCAGCGATCGACATCTGATCCTCCCCTGGAGCCCCGAATGAAACACTTGGTTCCTCATGAGAACCACCAGTAATTCCACCCGTAAAGCTGCCAGGCATGCAAAAACAGTGAACGTGGCCATCACTTGATGACACACGGCACATTGAACGCTTTTTCAAGACAAACAACGTGCCGACGTGGTCATGCTTTCATAAGAGAGCATAAACCACCCACAAACACAGTTTCAGAATGTTTGCGATGCGCTAGAGGAGTGAGGGGTTCCCTCACTGTAGTCCTCAGATCACCAATGCTATTAGACAAAGTAGGCCTCTTTTGGTGCTGAAGAGGAACTAGATCGGGGAATATGCAAAGGGACTTCACCTCGTTTGAGGCACTTGAGTCTCGACCGCGCATCTAGAGCGCCGAATGACGCGCGCTGGGTTGCCGTGACAACCCGTGCTGTCAGCCGGCGGCTCGACGGCACACGGCACGCTGAACGGCTCAAGCCTTTACGAGAAAGGGGAGACGAACAACGCGCCGACGTGGTCATGCTCTCATGAGAGAACATGAACCACCCATAAATGCAGTCTCAACACGCTTAAGCCCAGGCATGTGAAACAGTGATCGTGGCCGTCACATGAGGACAGGAAACGACCGCATCCAGAAACACACAGGTGAAACGTCATCCTGAAAAGGACGCGATCTTCACCCGTGTTGCTCTTTTACAGAAACACTCTCTTATTGTGCTGAAGCACACAGGGATCAACGCGGCAACTCAGCGGGGAAACTGCAAGCCCGCTGTGTGCACTCAACCGAATACCAGCTGTGAGAACAGCTTTTTGTTTAAAGATGTAGATCGCGTGCAGTAACAGCCAGCGCCCGGGAGCTCGCGAAGATCACTGAAGCGCTGTCACGCCAACACAGAGAGGTCTCGGAAAACAGAGACTCGTTGTCTCATTCACTCAAGAGGACACAACTGGTCTGCTCCGAAGCAAAAAGCATTGTGTATGCGTTTGCTTTTTTTTTTTGAGGAGAAAGTCGATTTGAGTGTGCATGTGTAAATATTAGAGCTGTTTCGTCTACGATAATAATTGTTTTTTTCTTGATAATGTGCGAGGCTGAGAGCTAAACTTTATCGAGTATGTCACTCACTTTGCAAAAAACCAAAAACACAATTAGAATGCAGTTACACTGCCCCTAAAATTCCGGCAATGCCCCTGCATGAGCTTTTGTGTTATATAATATGATTATATAACAAGCAACAGTGCTGTTTTTGCACGTGGTATTAATTTTATACAAATCATTAAACAAGAAGTTAATATATTGGGAATTACAATTTGTCAATAAACAAAGCAACACACTGAATTCCTGAATGAATCAGCAGTTTTAACAAATTATTTGAATGACTAATGATTCATTAAAGGGCACCTATTATGGCATTTAAAATATTGTTCTGGGAGTCCCCAACAACATTTTTACATGCATGCAATGACAAAAAACACTTTTGTTGTCTTATTATATGCATTTATTTTTATCTGATTTGCTCACCGACTCCCTAATGATTCGTTCGACGACTCATTTTTCCAAACCTCTACTTTGCGTGATGCTAATCTGCGGTGATTGGTCAGATGACCCAGTCAGTTATTGTTTGCGTTAGCCCAACGCATAAACATATTGATAAAGCACTGCAGTACTACAAGGTATTGCTCTATTCTTTATGACAACTCCAATAACAACGACAAACATTTCACATATTTAAAAAAAATTGACATTGGAGACCTAGAACCTGCGCTGAGCGTAACTTACACAAACAACACACACACACATACTTATTGACCATGCTACAAAACCCATAAAAGCAACAATTATTAATAATACTTACAGGTTGTGATTCGGAGGAGGAAGCCGATCCAAATAATACTGGTACTGAACCTTTCTTCATTATCAACTGCCTCGCAAATCCACACTTATATTTGTAAAGGAATCTACATTAAAATGACGCGAACAGCACAAGGTTCGGCTATACTTGTGTGGTAAAGTTGTAAATATAAACTCTAGCCACTGATTCTTCACATGCTCGTCCCTGGGCAGTGAATAAAAGGTCGCTTTTGATTCGCACTTCAGAACACAGCGTCTTGTCGACATGATGTTTTCAAGTTTCACTGGTGTCTGCTGTTAGATTATTCGTAATAAACGGACAGGAGACAGCGGGCTCTGAACATGGAGACTTTACTGAATCCTCTGGCACCTGCCGCGCATGCGCACATTACACATCCAAAACATCCTACCAGTACATCTCCCCCTTTTAGCTAAAGAACATTCCCTGCATTAACATAACATATTACTGCACTATTAATTTCTCATTCAGTCCATCCCTGCATTAACATAACATATTACTGCACTATTAATTTCTCATTCAGTCCATTCCTTCCCCTTCCCTTTTTTTTTTTTTTTTTTTTAGTAAAACAATGTCTCTGTAGGAGAAATACAAAACACAGGTATTATTACTAATTTTCCTACTTATTACTATGTTTCAATAGAAGAAAGGGAAATAACCTCAGAACGGACAATAACAAGTCAAACTCTAAAGGTTTAATCTTAATGGTGGTCTGATCACCCTGCCCACTCTGCTTCTAACACAGTCCCTAATCTCTCTTGGCTGTGAAGGAACTGCTCTCAGATGGGAACGGTGTCTTCTCAAACTACCAGACTGCCCTTCTACAATGTAGGAACGTGGAGCATCAGCAGGACTCATGACTATGCCTGGGTTTGGCACATTCTTAATCCAGACTGATTGTCCAGACTGTAGAACAGGTTTTGAATGTGCTCTGTGGCGTTTATTGTACCACTTAGTCTGTTTTACCTTCAACTCTTTGTCTTTTCTTTTGAAGGTGTTGAGGTTTGGCCAGGCTGGTTTCAGTGTGGATGAACTCACTGGGAGAGTAGTTCTGATGTTGCGTCCCATCAGGAGTTGAGCAGGTGAAGCTCCTGATGCTAATGGCGTAGCTCTGTAAGACATAAGTGCTTTGTGAGGGTCCTCACCTTTACGCAGTAGTGTTTTAACAGTTCTCACTGCTCTTTCCGCTTCTCCGTTGCTTTGAGGATAGTGCGGGCTGCTGGTTACATGATGGAAATCATAGTCTTTTGCAAAGTCAGCAAAGTCTGATGCTGCGAACTGAGGGCCATTGTCTGTAACTAGGACCTCGGGGACCCCGTGGCGAGCAAACATCGCTTTGAGCTTCTCCATCACATTTCTTGATGTTGTTGAAGTGAGAGAAGCAACTTCTATGTAGCGTGAAAAATAGTCTATCAGCAGAACATAATCACCCTTGTTCCAATGGAAAAGATCTGCTGCCACTCTCTGCCATGGTCGTGAAGGTAATGGAGTGATCAACAGGGGTTCTGGGCAACTGTAGCTGTTTTTGACACATGTTTCACACTGACTTACTTTGTCTTTGATTTGTTTTGTTATGCCTGGCCACCATACTGACATTTGCGCTCTTGCCAAGCATTTAGTGATGCCTTGATGTCCCTGGTGCAACTTCTCTAGGACTTCTTTTTGCATACTGCCAGGTATCACTAGTCGTTTTCCCTTCATCAGCAAACCCTCTGCATTGAGGAGGTCATGTCTGTGTTGCCAAAACAATACTAGGTGTGGTGGAACACTCTTTTTTCCATCCCAACCTGTACGTACAAGAGAACTTAGCTGTCTGCACACTTCGTCCTCTTCCTGAGCCCTCTTTATTTGAGCAAGCTTGGTAGGTGTTGCTGGCAATTGTTGAATGACATGATCAACACTCACTTTGACCTCTTCCTCTCTTTTTAGGTCTGCTTCTGATGGGTTTTCTTTGAGTGGAGCTCTGGAGAGTGTGTCCGCTGTGATCAGATTTTTTTCCAGGAACGTGCATGATCGAGTAGGAGAACCGCAGGAGTCGCAGACGAAATCTTAATATGCGTGGAGGCAGGTCATCTAGCGATCTCGAGCCAAGTAGACTGACTAGTGGCTTGTGGTCAGTCCTGACCACAAAATCCAGTCCCAGAAGATAGGTTTGAAATCTTTCACAGGCCCACGTGATTGCTAGGGCCTCCTTCTCAATTTGAGCATATCTTTTCTCCGTAGGCGTCATGCTCCTTGAACTGAAAGCAACAGGTCTCCATTCACCTGTAGGCTGCAGCTGAGATAATACTCCTCCTAATCCAAAGAAAGACGCATCAGCTGAAACTCTGGTATGGCGATCTGTACAGTACTGTGCTAATACTGCCGAAGAACTGAGTTCTTGCTTCAATTGTTCAAAAGCTTGTTGTTGTGGACTCCCCCACACCCAGACGTTTTCAGCTTTAAGCAGGTCTCTGATAGGTCCAGTCAACTCTGCAACATTGGGTGAAAATTTTCCAACGTAATTCACCATGCCAAGGAATCTCTTGACATCAGCCGTATTTTTAGGCTCTGGCATTTCTTTGATAGCTTTTATTTTGTCTGGATCGGCTCGTATGCCTTCTGCACTGACAATGTGTCCTAGGAACCTAACTTGAGGCACTGCAAATTGACATTTTTCGTTCAGTGTCAACCCTTTCTGTTCCAGGCGGTTCAGAACCTTCATAAGTCTTGCATCATGTTCCTTACGTGTAGCACCGAACACCAGGATGTCATCTGCGTGGCACAGTGTGCCCTCCAGGCCCTCCAGCAGTTGTGTCAACCGTTTCTGAAAGTGTTCAGGTGCTGAGGAAATGCCAAATGGAAGGCGGTTAAAACAGTATCTTCCATAAGGCGTAATGAAGGTAGTGAGCGGGACCGAATCTTTATGTAAAGGAATCTGCCAGAATCCAGCAGTAGCATCCAACTTAGAGAACACTGTTGCACCTGACAGTTTAGCCAGTGTTTCATCAACTGCAGGAAGAATGTGTCTCTCTCTGCAGACATTGCTATTCAGATGTGTTAAATCAACGCAGATTCGAATCTTGCCATTTGGTTTCGGCACTATCACCATACCTGAACACCACTCAGTTGCTTCTTCAATGGGCGTTATAACTCCTATTTTTTCCATTCTTTCTAGCTCCTCTTTCACTCTATTCATCATGGGCAAGGGCACTCGACGAGGGGCAGCCAGAGCAAATGGAGTGGTTAACTCTTTGAGTTTGATTTTGTATTCTCCTTCCAATTTTCCAAGTCCTGTGAAGACTTGTGGAAACATCTCTTTGTAGTTCGGATCTTCTATTTGCATTGCCTCCACTGTGTGAAGTAAGTCCAGCTCTTTTATGGCTGGTAGTCCAAGGAGAGGGGACACCAGTCTTGGTATCACAAACACTGGGTGTTGTATCACTCTTCCCAGATGACAAAGTGATGCTTTAAACTGCCCTCTCACCTGTATTGACATGTTGCTTGGTCCACACAGCTTTTTGTTCGGCGGGCTGAGAACACCGTGGCTCGTCTTTGAGTACATGCTCTCTGGGATGGCTGTTACTGCTGCTCCTGTGTCCAGTTTGAAAAGAATTTTCTCGCCGTTCACTACAATGAACTTTTGCCAGACATCTGTCGAATTCTCAGACTTTACGACTCCCAGGAAAACAGTCTCTATGCTCTCCGTCTCATCACAATGATATATTTCCTCCAGTCTTTTCTTTGTTTTGCAGACTGCAGCGAAGTGTCCTCTTTTGTTGCACTTCCTGCACTCAGCCTCCCTCGCTGGACAGCTGTTCAGTGAGTGTGCTTGTGGTTTTCCACATCTGCCACATCCCTTGCTGGCTTCATTGTGTTTTGTACTTTCTTGTCGTCTTTGCAGTCCTTTCTGTGCAAATCTTGGTTTCACTTTGTATTTTAACATGTCCATGTTTACCTCATTTGAGTCACCGCTTGCTTGTCTTAAGATTGTCTGCTGCTTTTTTATTTCTTCACTTTGTCTTATCTTTGTGATGGCTTTATTGAGTGTGAGCTCGGGGTCAAGCTGTAATCTCTCTGACAATCCGTGATCTCGTATGCCAACTACCAGTCTGTCTCGTATCATTTCCTCTTGAAGGACTCCATACTGGCAATTTTCTGCTAGTTTATGAACTGCAGTGATGAACATTTCAGCTGTTTCGCCCTGTTCTTGGCACCTCTTATTGAATTTAGCCCTCTCGTAGATCACGTTGTGTTTACATACGAAGTGTTTCTCAAACGCTTCTTTAACTTCGTCATATTTTTTTCTGTCTTCTTCAGAAAGAGCCAGCGTGCACATTATATCATCAGCTTTATCTCCCATTGTGTAGATAAGCGAATTAACTTGATATTCTTGGCTTCTTTCACTAATTCCCGATGCTATACGGAATCTCTCATATCGTCTAATCCAATTTGGCCAGCTGCCAAAATCATTGAAGTCAAAATGTTCAGGCGGGCTTATTGAGAACAAAGTATCCATCTTATATGTTTACCTTGATGCTGTTTTATATTGAATTTTCCTCGGGTTTTATTTCTTCTTCTTTCTCCCTCTGCGTTTATCGTCTCGGAGCTCACTCACACTCTGTGTCCGTCTCGCAGCTGCCGCCGTGCCGATCGCGTGATCTCGTTTGATTCCTCCAAACTTCACTAACTCTTGTTTTTCGCCGCGCTGGTGCGGATGACTGTATCTCTTAGAAAGCGAGGTAAGTCCGCTTCTGACACCATGTTAGATTATTCGTAATAAACGGACAGGAGACAGCGGGCTCTGAACATGGAGACTTTACTGAATCCTCTGGCACCTGCCGCGCATGCGCACATTACACATCCTAAAACATCCTACCAGTACATCTGCGGCGCGCGCAATGAGTGGGCGTATCTTATTCAAATAACTTGTTGAGGTGACGTCATCTAGATAGAGAAAAAGCATCATTCGTCTATCGATTCATATCAGCGACTCAGAGTCGACTCTTACTTTTGAGAGACAATAACTTTTTTTACGGTGAACTTTCATATATCAAACTTTGCAGGATGCTTTTGTTCACTTAGATCTACATGAAAGGAAATTTTCAAAATTCCATAATAGGTACCCTTTAAGCCTGTCACCTGCCGCCACCTACTGGTGGTTTTAGTTTCATATTTAAAGGATAATGTCATTTTAAAATAATTTAATAAGTCCAATAATGAAAAACATAGCATTATACTGTAACTGCAGTGTAATGCATTGTGTAAATTACATTAAAATTAAAGTTGGCAGATGCTTTTCTAGATGTGCTAGATGCTATTTAGTGCAAATAGATCATAGTGTAGGTCTATTAAGTACCTGTTAGACACTTTATTTACATTTTTAAACATTTTTTTTCTTTTTTATTTAAAATTAAATGCCTGTCCGAACTGATAAGAGATGGGTATAGGGAGGAAAAAAGGGATTGGGAAAATGGAGACTCGAACTCAGGTTGTTTGCGTCAAAAGCTTAATCTGCAGTTCTTACTCTACACGCCACTCTCTCCCTTTACCAGGACATTTTTTTATTTTGTTTGACCAAACAGATAGCCTAGTGGTAGTAAACCCCTGATTTTAATATATTTAAAAAATTCTCCATAATAATCACACTAAATTAGTCGGTTAAATACACAGCTCTAATATTTACACATGCACATGCAAATCGACTTTCTACTGCCGCAGTCTGCTGTAATTTCTGCAAGTCTTGATTTACAGATGTTTCCAATCAGCAGTCAGTATTCCATTCCACCACATACACCTACCTTTTCCGTTTTGTCTGACTTGTCGTTGTGTTTTTCTGATTTGTTCTGATTTGATATTTTGTTTTTAGTCTTTCCATTGCCTTTAAAATGTATTGTTTTGTTTTTGGATTTGTTATTTTGTTTTCGGAATTGTGATTTGAAATGAAAAGGCACTCACATGAGGTGTAATATTTAAATGGATCATTTTATGATTTTCCACTTTTTTAACTTTAGTTGGTCTGTAGTGTTGCTGTTTGAGTTTTGCTGTCATAAAAAAGATCTGCAAGGTTACAAAGCTCAAAGTACTCTCTAGGGAGATATTTTATTTAACAGAATCTACAATGAAAACCCTTTTCAAGAACTACATTGAATGACTCATTTTGGACTACAACGTGTCTTTTCCGGGCTTTATTAAGTCATAATGTTTATAATTTTTATGATCCCCGCCCTGTTTGAGCTGCATTAGAGAAGACCGTCTAAGAGATGCTGTTTTTTCCACAATGTTTTCAAAACGTATTTGTTTGACCTTCCTAAGGCTGACAACCTTAGAGGGTTTAAAATTTATTAACATTGTCTGGGTCTGAATAATTGGTTTGAAATTGACAACACTCTTAATATTTACACTAGAAAAGAACTCACAGTTATGGAGGGGCGGGACATTTCCCAAACATGTGCTGCCAATCACAACATACTGGGCCAGCTAACCAACCACAGCACATTTCATATTTCAGAAGGAGGGGCTTCATGGAAATCAGCGTGTTCGAGCCAGACTGGAGAGAGAAGTGCTGTAATAATGTAAAATATGGGAAAAATAATGCGTTTTTTGAACATCAAGCATGAACACATATTCTAGTACAGACCAAAAAAAAATAAACCAAGACTACATAAAAGGGCATAATAGGATAGGGCTATAACAATAAAAGTCACAATGACCCGCTGCCACTAGAAAATGAAGGCATCACACCCTGATGGGAAGCTCTCAGTAGTGATTTTTAATGGTATATCCCTATTTTAATAAAGATTTTAATAGAACCTTGGATTTCATGTTTCATAGCCTCCATATCCCTCAAAAGAGCACCTAACAACCTTGAAGAGAACAGCTTCTTGATGACAGAGTTTACTGGAGTTTTGACATGATTATAGTTTGAGTATTTTTTTGTGCTGCATTCCCCGCCACAGTTATGTTTCAATGTTTTTTGTTGTTATTGTTTGGGGTATGCTGGAGGCTGAGAATAACACACCTCATATGCCTGCCTATTTATTCATAATATAGATATCAAGAGCTGTTTTAGGTAGGATGCAATTCAAACAAACATTATTGCAAGTTTCTGGTCAATGTGTTATAATTAGACCTGGGATATATATCTTAAAAAACAAGAATCAATACATATCTTGAGGTCTAAAATAGCTTTCCTGGAGGGCCACAGCTCTGCACATGCAGTTTAGCTCCAACCATCTCCAGTTTCTAGTAATCCTGAAGACCTTGATCAGCTTGAGCAGGTGTGCTTGATTATGGTTGGAGCAAAACTGTGGCCCTCCAGGCAGTGAGTTTGAGACCACTGCTTTAGGCCCTGTTTACACGAGAACGATTCCGGGTGAAAACGTAAAAATATTTTATCGGATGTGCCGTTCGTTTCGTTTTGGGGGCTTAAAAACGCAAAAAAGTGAAACCAGCCTCCAGAGTGGAAATCTTAAAAACGCTCCACTGTTCCCGTCTAAAGGGTAAAAACGCAAATCTGCTCACGGTGGCTCACGTCACGTACGAGTTTATGTCACAGGGATGCGCCAGTACAGGAAAATAACAACCAACATGTCAGATTATTTCCATACGTCGGACCTTCAAGTTGCCCTAGCAGCTCTGAAAAAAACATACAACTGTCTTTTCTGCAGTTGTACAAAATATTCTCAGATATTGGTGTTGTTGTGTGGCAGTGCTTCACATTGCCACCTAGCCGCCTGGAGTGCATACTACATCGAATTTCACACACTTTTGCGTCACCATATGCACGCGGATTTCCCCCCCCCCCATAACGCTCGTCTAAACGCAGAATAAAAAGTGAAAATGCAACGCCACTTTTGCGTTTTCTTTTCAAATCGTTTCCGTGTAAACATAGCCTTAGAGGGTGTTTGTGTTTTTCATTCAAAGAAACAATTTGGACAAAATACCATGGAAGCTTGTTTTCACTTATAAAAAAATGTCGTCAAATTTATTTGGTGTTTTTCACAATACATGTTTCAAGCAGCTTTACAGAAAATCATGATTTTCATGTTTATAATCATAAGCATTTAGCATAATATAGTTTATAGCAGGGGTTCTCAACTCAACAAAGGCCCTTGAGCTCCACTTTCCTGCCGAGTCCAACCCTAATCAAACACACCTGAACAATCTAATTAAGGTCTTCATGATTAGAAAGTGCTAATGGACTTTTTACACCTGGGGCCTGATATATAAACATTGCATACGCAAATAAAAAAATGGGCATAGAAATCTTCGTACAAAAATTACCACACACATATTTGGATTTATAACAAAGAAACTAGGCGTAAGTATGTGCGCACCGTACAGACACTCTGTGTGTATGCACTCTTTTACTGGTGCGAGTGAATAATTTAAGTAAACAATGATTTTAAACTCTGTTTTCATTTTGATATACACATTTAGATGAAATTTGCCACTCTCATTAATGGAGTTATGTCATTACAAATCTCTGTAGATTGGTATGGTAATTGAGATTGGCATGGTAATGAAAATGGCAATGTTAATTTGGTCTTGTCGGCATAGATCTGCTGCAGAGAAAGTACAGAGACTTGCTACTGCCAATACAATCTCAGACATTGGCTACATTTACTTGGACAATTTTTGTTTCAATCGGACTGAATTCATTCCGATTGATGAATCTGAACGTAGTGTTTACATGAACGCTAAACATGTGATCGGGTTGATGTGCGCATTTATGTCACAAGCTGTCACGAGTTCAAGAATAACTATTCTCTTACATTTGTTCTTTATTTGTTTTAATCAGCAGACTTAATAAATGTATCCATTTCTGGTCATAATTTGGAGACAATGAGCATATGAAGCGTTGTGCCGTGCTGCTTATATTTATCACGCAGTACAAATGCCCCTCTCCGCACCTAAAACCAGTCGTCTGTGGTTGAGAATCTTAAACCAGGACTGGTGGGACACTAATTAACCCCTGTAGCAGATCTATACAGGTGGAGCTGGGGAAGGTGGAGGGTTTCTGAAAGTGCACTGCAGACTGCTAACAGCAAAACACACGGTATTTGTTTGAATTTTGAGTTACAGCTCATTGGCTACTGATGCAACAACCAATTAGCTGTGCTATGTAGATAATGATGTGATCGCTACCAAATGAGTTAGACCTATCAGTCTGCGCCATCTAGAGTTTCATTACAGAACTAGGTAATATATCGCTTTTATATTTCACCATTGCAACTTTGTTCCTCATATTTGCAATTATTTTTATTTTTTTCTTCTTTAAAAGAAAGTAACGTCAAACAAGTCACCAGGCGAGTAGGTAGTGCAAAACGTGCACAGTGGCATGGCTTTTAGCAAACTCAAACTGTGATTTTAACCCCCGGTTTCACAGACAAGGCTTAAAGGTTCTCTAAGCGATCCTGGGTGACGTCACTTCTTGTTGACGTTCGAACTATTGTCAAACAAAACGGAGGCTAGCTAGACACTCCCTCCTCCTCATCCGCGCACTAACCCCTCAAACCCACCCCCAAACCATTCTTGTCGGTTATTGGCTGGAACAGTTTGTTATGTTTCTTAGAGCGGGTCGCTAGAGTTTGTTTTTGTAGCCGTTTGTGGAGCCTGGGGTGTGGTGCAGAGGCCGCGTTTTTTTTACAGTGTGTTCAGGGGACAGGCAGCTAGCGGATCGTGAGTAGATGTTTGCTGTATGTGACAAAAAATGTTTTGGCCATAAAAACGCGTGACATCGCTTAGAGCACCTTTAAGCTAGTCCTAGACTAAAATTAATGTTTGAGCTGTTTTAAATGAAAAAATGATACATCTGAAAATATGTCAGTGCCATTGTTTTGTCTCAAGATGTAAACCAGTACATGTCTTTTTTTCTAAGACACGCTTATAAAAGCTACTTAAATGCCCTAATTAAACTAAGGCCTAAAACTGGCTAAGTCTAAACTGGGGCTGAGATTACCAAGATATATTTATGTAACATCACTTGATTTCAAATAACTGCAAAAGCATTCTAAATATTCAATATATCATCCAGTGAGGGCTTGTTAATGTATTGTTCATCTAACTCTACCAATCGACACCCTTGACTTATGAATCCTATCTTATCCTTGAATGTGAAGGTTTAGGCTAATTAAATAAGTTGTCTCAGACATTTAGCTCGTCATTCTGTTTAAAATGACTTGCTGAAATTGATTGCTGTCAAATGGGTATTTCTGAAAGCGTGTCAAATGAAAAAAATCCTTCTGCAAAAAGCCCTGTTTGAAGATGACAGTGACAAGATACGCATTTAAGCCAGTAATGAATTAGGCAGGATCTACTGCTCTTGAAACAACTGAATGATTGGATAAAGAGAGAGAAAAAACAACACAAAACACAATCACTGCTTTGCAGTAGCTTGTTACAGGAAAGACCAATAGGCATTTATGCTTAATCAATGAACCATTTACTCACTTAATTAGACGGTGCTAGTGAATGAGGTTTATTTGCATTTCAATGGCAAGCACCCTTTGAAACGGCAAGACCCACGTGTGTTTGCACCCGTACACATTTGACTCAAATCATGCTGGCTTTCATTAGTGCCTTTAGGAGTTTCTATTTACTGATGTTTGGACTGACAGAGTGAGAAGAACACGCAAATCTTGACTCCCGCTGATTAATTTAATTCCGAAGAAAGTCAAGGTTGTGTTGAAGGACTTTTGGAAGTGACTTCTGCATCTCTTTCTATTCGGAAAATGGTTCGGTATTGAGAACAGGAACTTTCAGTGCTCATTACAGTTTGAAAAACTTTATAACACTTCATTATATGAGCCAACCAAACTTTCATGACAAACTAGCACCACACGCCCCCACATGACATAGGCCTACTCAAGTGGCTCACTTCCTCTTCACGGCCATTTCAGCCCATCTGTTACTGGTTTGAATTTTAGCTCAAGAGTTGATTTATGAAGAAAGCTAACCAAAATGTATCTCTTTCCTTATTAATATTCCAAACCCCCCCTCCCCCACCCTTCAGGTCTCTGAAAGCAGTATTCCAGGATGGATGGCAGTGGTGGTGAATGGCTCAGCACTCCCGTGCCTTCGTCTTGCTTGGAAAACGCCACAATGGAAAATTCCAGCATGGGTCAAATCTACGAAGTCGTGCTGCAGTCGACGAACACGACTAAGCGCAATCCGCAGTTTGTTGGCGTGGAGCTCCTTCAGTCTTTTAAACCTCTCATCATCCCGTGCTATGCTCTTGTGGTCCTGGTGGGAGTTTTTGGGAACTATCTGCTGCTTTACGTTATCTGCCATACCAAAAAAATGCACAACGTGACCAACTTCTTCATCGGTAACCTGGCGTTTTCCGACATGCTGATGTGTGCCACCTGTGTGCCCTTTACCCTGGCATATGCTTTTAATCCTCGCGGGGGGGTTTTTGGAAGATTCATGTGCTACCTGGTGTTCCTGATTCAGCCTGTGACGGTGTATGTGTCAGTATTCACATTGACAGCCATTGGAGTGGACAGGTGAGCATTGCATCTGAGTGTTGTGTCTCTTGACGGTGTGACTAATTCATCAATGTCAACTAGCATTCTGGGGATTTTGTAGTGCATGTTTATGAAACTGACTGATTCGGTTCATTAATTGCGTAAGCTGTTCAAAGCTCAAAACATGTTTAATGTTTTAAAAAATATCTCTTATAATACTGCATTTACTCAAGCAAAATACAGTATACGAATGTTGTGAAATATTACAATTTAAAAAATAACTTTTCTATTTTATAATATTTTTAAATGCAATTTTTCCTGTGAAGGAAGCTGAATTTTCAACAGCCATTATTCCAGGCAGTTTCTGCCTTTTTCTGTGATACTAAGCCTCATCAAGTGTTGTTTTTTTTTTACAGTATATAAAATTCATGATGACTTAATGTGTCATCAAGCCGTGTATTTGATTTCTTAGCCAGTTAAAAGCAAGAGACAAGAAAAAATAAAACCTGTCTAAAAGTCTGAACTAAATTATTACACTCACTTCTGAAATAACGGTTACGCCCTTGTTGTCATTATGTGACCTATCAGCATCAGTTGCGTTGATTTCACTGGCATTCACAAATGCTCTCCTATGGCTTTATGGGATTGTAGTGTCCATCATATGCACACTTTAGAATCTCACTGGAAATAGTAGGTCAACTGAGTACTTTTTGACTACTCTTTAATGAGTACTGTGAATTCAAACATACTTCTTTTTGTCACATATCGTTTTTCGCCCACATATAGTCCCATATAGTAGGGAAGTTTGCAATTTCGGATGCAGACAGAGTGTCTATTTACAATGAGTGCAAATAGCCTGCCTTGTTGGCAGAGGCTATTTATACTAACTCCACTAACTATTGTCTGATAAGTTAGAACAGTTCCAAAAGAAATCTCACTCTTAACAGAATCAGTGTCATGAGAGTAAGACCGGTGCCGATAATTCAATTCAATTCAATTCAATTCAAGTTTATTTGTATAGCGCTTTTCACAATACACATTGTCTCAAAGCAGCTTTACAGAAAGTGCAATTCAGAAATGTACAAAGAAAAATACAGTTAGTTAATCATGTATAAATTTAGGCATAACATATCGCCGGTGTTTAGTCGTCTCTTCACAGGCGTCGAGTCGTCTCTCCACAGGCGTTTAGTCGTCTCTCCACCGGCGTTTAGTCGTCTCTCCACAGGTGTTGGGGCATCTGAAGTCTTCGTGAGAGGCTGGATACAAACTGGAGCTGACGAACGCTATTTACCTCGGGACTAGCGTCCCGAGATAACAGCAGAAAGACAGATGGGAAATAATTAGCATAGCTGATGTTCATAATATTAATGCATTCGAACTGATTCAGAAGTAGTATAAAAGGTAAGCATTAAGTGAATGCTTGGTTAAAGAGATGCGTCTTTAATCTAGTTTTAAACTGGGACAGCGAGTCTGAGTCTCGAACAATATCAGGAAGGCTATTCCAGAGTTTAGGAGATAAATGTGAGAACGCCCTCCCTCCTTTAGTAGACTTAGATATCCTAGGAACGACCAGAAGCCTCGAATTTTGTGATCTTAAAGAGCGCGATGGATTGTAGGGCGATAGAAGGTCTGTTAAATACACAGGAGCTAAACCATTTAGAGCTTTATAAGTCAATAGTAATACTTTGTAATTGATACGGAACTTAATAGGTAACCAGTGTAGAGATGATAAAATTGGTGTTATATGATCATATTTTCTTGATCTAGTAAGAACTCTAGCGGCTGCATTTTGCACTAACTGTAGTTTGTTTATTGAGGATGCAGGACAACCAGCTAATAAAGCATTACAGTAATCTAGTCTCGAGGTCATGAATGCATGAACTAACTTTTCTGCATCTGAAACAGATAGCATGTTACGTAGCTTAGCAATGTTTCTAAGGTGGAAAAAGGCTGTTCTTGTAACATATGAGATATGATTTTCGAAAGTCAAGTTGCGGTCTAGTATAACACCCAGGTCTTTTACTGTAGTGGATAAAGTAACAGGACATCCTTCTAAATTAAAGTTGTATTGTAAGGGATTTTGTGGGTAGTTTTTTGGACCAATAAGTAATACCTCCGTTTTATCTGAATTTAATAGCAGGAAATTACACGTCATCCAGCATTTTATATCTTTTAGACACTCTGTCAAGTTAGATAAGTTAGTGTTTTCACTTGTGAAATAACTTGTGACACGACTGATGCATGTTTGAACTCGCTCTTCTCCCTTTTCCCTTTCAACTCTGTGAGAGGTTTGATTTTCAATAAAAATGGCATGACAACAGGTTGTACTAAGATTTGAATTGTATGGGGGGGGGGGGGGGGTGTTGCATTCCTTTGCAAAGAATGTGTTGTGGTGCTGGCAAGAGTGTGTTGCACTGCAATTATGCAGATAAAATCAACCATTTGAAACTTCTGGGTTTGTATGATGCCTCAGAGAAATTGAAATCTACTGTCACAGCCACATGTGGATCAGTTCAAATAGATCATAGTCAATCATATGATGACTGGAATCTGTAAATTATCATGATTTGTTTAAGATTGAAAGTTTGTTCTGATCCACCAATAATTAAAAGGTCATATTGAAGGTTACAGTACCCAGTTAGTCAATGTATAGAACAATTATGTAGGAACTAGATTGATTCTCTTTATACTTATAAAATGCTATTAAGGCTTCTGGAGTCGTTTTTGTGAGACAATTTTACTTTCGCACCTGAAAACCGCCAAACCGGACGTGTTGTAACGTAAGGGAGTACAGCAAGCAATTGATCGCAATGACAGTTCGGAGGCTGAGGAAATGTTTATAGCTGAGGCTAGCGGAGGCTGTAAATGTTTACTCGTATGACGGACCTCAGCCATATAATGAGCATGCGATCATAATAGCCAAGAGAGCAGGGACAGGCCAGGATTGGACAAAACAACAGTCAGAGGAGACAAATTGAGTTGTGGTGTGAGGAAAACAGGACAGGTGTCTTGGTGAGAGACCAGTGTTAGCTTATAGATATACACGGTAGCTGACGATATGTAACACTATGCTCAGATTACAATAATTTACAGATTATTACATGTATCAGGCAATAACAAAGCTAGTATTGGACACGTACCTGCATGTGTTGAGTCCGCCATTTCCAGAGTAAGGAGGTCTTTATAAAGGCTTTGAATAGCCCCATTTTGGTGACAATAAATAAACAAATTACAATCACATACCTCTTACTGTATAAAAATGTAAGGTTTTTTTGTACAGATTGAAAATTATCGAACTATTGATAATATAATATGATTATAATATGGTAATAATATGATAATAATAATATGTTTTGGCTGCAGACTACAAACACATAAATGCATTACATTAAAGGTTTATGTAGGATATGTTCATGAATAAAATTAAGACCTAAAATTTTTTATCTCTGACGGATCCGTGACCATCATGTTTCCCGCCGGTGGCCGAACAGACCGGGCGACCTGATGAAGGTGCTGTGACAGTGACAGTGTGGTTTATCGAAGCAGCACAAGTGAAGTCCCGTCTTTTCACAGGACTTGTCATGTTTTTTTACATAACTTTTTTATTTTTATATACGCAGGTCACAATAAAAATGTCTTGGAAACCTTTTTACCATTCCTTCATTATTTAATTTTTTTTGCTGCTTTTCAAATGACTTGATAATGTGCCCTTGTCACAGACCCAGGCCTTGAGTCCTTAACTACTGCATGACAATCCATCATACAAAAAAAATGATATTTAAAAGTATGATAATAGAGTGAAATCAAGCATTTTAAGCCCAACTCATTAAGATGTGCTGGAAAGGACACTGGTAGGAATCTGGTAGACACTGGTAGACAATGACAAATTGTCATGTGATAAATATTCAGAGTGGGACCTTGTTAGACAATTAGAATGTGCAAAGATTTAAGAGAGTTTATTTTCTAAAAGTCCACACGGTTACAACCCCCCCAGGCAACCATTTTCAGCTCTAGTTGAATAAAGCCGTAATCTAAACAGCTCTTTTTTCAGGGTAGCAGAAGAGCCTGTAAGTGCTGCTATGGAGCGTTCGTTTGTAAATAGTCATATTATTTAGGGCTGTCGCTAAAGATTATTTTGTTAATCGAGTAATCGGATTTCTTTTGTGTAATAAAAATAGACCTAAGCAAACAATAGCCTTTAAAATTACTTAAAATACATATAGAATAACAATGAGACAATAATATTTGGCTCAAATAAATTATATTATATAGTATATATTTGTGTAATACATTTTATATTAAACAAAGATAACACGAGTAAATACAAAATGCAGTTTTAAAATAATGATTTTTTTTATTAAAGGAAAAATGCTGTCCAACCCTGCCTGGCCCTATGTGAAAAAGTAATTGCCCCCTAAACCTAATAACTGGTTGTGACACCCTTGGCGGCAACAGCTGCAAGTCAAGTGTTTGCTATAACTGGCAATGCCTCTTTCACATTGCTGTGGAGGAATTTTTGCCCATTCTTCTTTGCAGAATTGTGGGCAATTACTTTTTCAAAGGGCCAGGAAGGTTTGGACAGATTTTTTCCCTTAAGAAAAGGAAATCATCATTTAAAAAACAGCATTTTTTATTTACTCGGGTTGTCTTTGTGAAATATAAAAAAAATAGTTTGATGATCTGATTCATTTAAGTGTGACAAATATGCAAAAAAGTATATAAAATAAGTAAGGGGGCAAATATTTTTTCACAGCACTGTACATAATGTAATATACATAATATATCAACAATCATCTTATGTACATTATGTATTATAACAAATGTCTGCAGTGGGTGCCAACATTGTTGTTGTTGTTGTCCCATTTTAGCAGATCAAATCTTTGCTTAATATTGGCCAAAGACGTTCAATTCAATTGTTCACTTAATCTTTATTTGGCAACTTCTTTTTTTAGGAGTTTGAGACGCACTCCACACATGTAAATGATAACAGCTGATGTGGAGCAGCTTTTACTGTGAACAGAGCAGCTCTAAGACTCACGTAACTCGTAACGTGTAACTCGTTAACGCATGCAAATAAATATTAAACCGCAGGCATATATTTATTTATTTAATTGAATCGCAGTCTTTATGAATTCACAATAGCACTATGCTATAGTATGGTTTTTAAATGGTTTTAATACATCAAGCACTGCAAGCCTTATAAAACAGTCTGATAATGCGCACATGGATTCTCGTACGTGGAATGCGCCATTTTCTGTATTTTTCCAGTTACTTGAAACGAGTAAATAGAAAATTATTCAATGAATCATGTCAGGCCTAATTTTATCTATAGATGTATAAAATAAGGCCATGAGAATGCATGATATTGTGTGACCTCCATCTCACTTGTGACGACACAGTTGTATAGGCCAGTCCGCATGATTTCACATCCTGCTCCGATTAGTAGTGTAAAGGAATTTCCGCCTGCATTATTGTTAATGGACGGACGCAAGTTTTGAGAAGAAAATTAAAATAATCTAGTTGAACTTCACAATAAACGGCAATACTTAAAACTTTTTATTTGGACTTACTATGTATGTTATCTTTTATTTTAATGTGTAACAGAATCTGATAGACGCGATTGTCAGCTGTTGCCAGTCATGATTAACAACAGCTTTACTGCCAGAGCAGACTGATCTCATGAAACTGCGTATGTATGACACGCCAATTCGTATTTCCATTTTTGGCGTGCTATCAACACGCATAATCACTTTTCAGCGTGTTTATGAACGCCGTTGACTTAACGTTACATTACTGTATATATAAATATATGACCTACCCCAACCCCGTCCCTATACCTACCCGTCACTGGTTAATACCATTTATGAATCTTTCCCTACCATCCTAGTAAGAAAAATATCGCTCCCCAGATGTATATCAAAATTTTGCTTTATTTAGCTCGGATTTTTAACAGCGTGTACATACACGCGGAATCACTCGGACATAACGGCGTAGATATACACGCATACACGCGGATAGCTGAAAATGCGTATAAATAACACGCCACTTGACTTGAAAGTGGCGTGTATGTTTACGCAAAAGTCATGATGTCATGTTGGCCAGAGGAATAATTTGGGTTTTTTTTGCATTATATTAACAGCCATTATTGTCTACAGTATAATGCTATCCAATCATTGCACTCCAACACGGAGGATGTGACTCGTTTACGATGATCAAACCAGTTATTTTTTTAATAATCCTCTATAGGCTGGAAATATTCCTTTATTTATACAACTTCAATTTGATCTAACTATTGATGATTGTAAAGATCGTAAACTAAGTCCATGAAAAATTGTGAACATTATTATATTGTTTCCCCGAAACCTTTAATTTAACCCCCCAAAAATAGACTTTAGTTGTAATTAATATTTTAAGATTGTTCTAATTCTAATGCTCTTTAATGTTGTTTGTATTGTATTCTTGCAGATCTGCAATAAAATAGTGCGATTAGACTCTGAAGTACACATACAGTATGGCTTGCACGCTCCTCTTTAAATCACGAAATATTATGACACCCTTTTTCTTTGTTTGACAATACCCAATTAACCCAATTTTAACCTGAGTTTGCTGTCTTTAGAAGTACTGTGCTGAATTTTACATAAATAAATCACAACAATCCTGTGCTATGGGCACATACTGTTACAGTTATGTCTGTCTTGTGTCTGTATTCCTGAGTTTTCCCCCGTCATTGTGTATTTGGTTTAGTCCTGTGTTCCAGTTTTCCCGCTCCTCGTTTGTATTCAGTTCCTTCACCTGTTTACCTGTCATTATCAGTTCATTTGCCCCAGCTGTGCCTTGTTTCCCCATTCTGTTCTATGTGTATTTAAACCCTGTGTTCTCCCTCACTCCTGGTCGGTTATTGTTGATGTTAGGTGTGTTTGTATCCTCTACCCGTCTGCTCTTGTTTATTGTTTTGATTTATTAAGTAAAGTATATTGTTTTTGGAAATCCTGATCTCCTCTTCTTCTCCTGCATACACCAACCGTGACAGAATAACCGACCTGATGATGGACCACTTTGCAGCAGTCAAACTGCTTTGTTTAGAGCAGAAGGACCGATCCCTCGAGGAACATTTAGAGGAATTCCTCAGCCTAGTGCCAGCTACAACTTTCCCGGATGACTGCCTCTGCAGTTTCCTGCATACTGGCCTCAACACCGCCACCAGAGAGCAGCTGTCCGGAGAGGGCCCCCGATGGAGCTTCTCCCAATACGTGGAATGGATACTGGTGTCCTGTGATTCGCCACTCACGGTGATGGGTGATGAACCTGGCATCAGGTCGGTCTATGGACGTCAAGGGCTGATTTCCAGCGTGGCTGATCTTCCGCTGATGTCAGTGTGGGCTGCCAAATGGACAATCCAGCCTGAGTCTCATTCCCCAGAGCCCGTCGCCTGCCCGCCAGAGCCTGAGCCCGTCGCCTGCCCGCCAGAGCCTGAGCCCGTCGCCTGCCCGCCAGAGCCTGAGCCCGTCGCCTGCCCGCCAGAGCCTGAGCCCGTCGCCTGCCCGCCAGAGCCTGAGCCCGTCGCCTGCCCGCCAGAGCCTGAGCCCGTCGCCTGCCCGCCAGAGCCTGAGCCCGTCGCCTGCCCGCCAGAGCCTGAGCCCGTCGCCTGCCCGCCAGAGCCTGAGCCCGTCGCCTGCCCGCCAGAGCCTGAGCCCGTCGCCTGCCCGCCAGAGCCTGAGCCCGTCGCCTGCCCGCCAGAGCCTGAGCCCGTCGCCTGCCCGCCAGAGCCTGAGCCCGTCGCCTGCCCGCCAGAGCCTGAGCCCGTCGCCTGCCCGCCAGAGCCTGAGCCCACCGTACGTGAGTACATTCAAGAGGACATTGCATGGATGGTGATGTCTGCGGCGATTTTGTGTGTGTGGGCTACACGCACATCTGTTCTGGCCCATGCTTCCAGCCCCACTGAGCCTTCTCCGCTGGCCCCATCCAGCCCCACAGAGCCTTCTCCGCTGGTCCCGTCCAGCCTTCCCGAGCCTTCTCCGCTGGTCCCATCCAGCCCCACAGAGCCACCTTCTCCGCTGGTCCCGTCCAGCCCTCCCAAACCTGTCACTCTCCCCAAGAAAATTTTGGGGGGGGATATAGGACCCCACCCTGGCCACCCAAAGGGGCGTCTCCACCCTGGCCACCCGAAGGGGCGTCTCCACCCTGGCACACCGAAGGGGCGTCTCCACCCTGGCCACCCGAAGGGGCGTCTTCACCCTGGCTACCAGCACGGCCTGCCCCGCCCTGGAGGCTTCCTGTTCCAGGAAAGCTACGCCCTCGTCAGCCTCCAGGGCGCCCACCCTCCCGCCCCTATTTGATGTTTATACGGCGTGGGGACACGCCTTTTCGAGGAGGGGCGTAATGTTACAGTTATGTCTGTCTTGTGTCTGTATTCCTGAGTTTTCCCCCCGTCATTGTGTATTTGGTTTAGTCCTGTGTTCCAGTTTTCCCGCTCCTTGTTTGTATTCAGTTCCTTCACCTGTTTACCTGTCATTATCAGTTCATTTGCCCCAGCTGTGCCTTGTTTCCCCATTCTGTTCTATGTGTATTTAAACCCTGTGTTCTCCCTCACTCCTGGTTGGTTATTGTTGGTGTTAGGTGCGTTTGTATTAGGTGTGTTTGTATCCTCTACCCGTCTGCTCTTGTTTATTGTTTTGATTTATTAAGTAAAGTATATTGTTTTTGGAAATCCTGATCTCCTCTTCTTCTCCTGCATACACCAACCGTGACACATACATTGATATTAGGGTGCAGCAGAAGTTTTTATGCTCCTGAAGTGTGATAAAGGCCTATAGTGACATATTCTGCAAATACATAGAAAGCTAGAAGGCTAAGGCAATATCAATGTGTTGCCAAATGTAAAATACCAAGGACACCTAAGATAAACCAGGACTTATTTCCCTCATATCTGAAAATAGAGGATCTACTCTTTTTAACTTTGTGACTTCGTAAAGCCCTTAACCTTCCTGCGTAGTAAGTGATGGATGATGGTACTGCACGTTAGCCACAGACCATGAAAAATTGGTGGATTGTAGTATAATAGGTGCATTAAGAATCCATTTACCTTACAGTGAAGGCTTTTTGCGCAGACAAGGCTGTCACCTCCTGTACGTGGTCTGGTGGTTCATCTTCTGTGCTTTTAGTGAAACCCACATGAAAACTGTCTTTGAAAGCTGTCCTTGATTTATCGTTGGGTTTAGATGCAGACCCATTCAACTAGGCTGGATTGGGGGCAAGGACATGTCTGTCCATTGAAGAGCTAACACTTCTTAAGCAAGACATGGAGCAGCTCCATACTCACCTTGAAGCATATATAAAGAGTTCATTTTAGAGGTCTTGTTTTGATCCAGTTTCTAACAGCTCACTGAATTTAGAGGTCTTGTTTTGATCAAGTTTCTTACAGCCAACTGAATGTCAATGAAAGTGCATATCAATAGAACAAATGTTATTTCTCGCGCCATTTATATGCCAAAAATAGTTTTTGCGTGTATATAATACGCAGTTTTCGCGTGATACACACTTTATGGCGTGTAATACGCACGCACCCCCCCCCCTCCCCCTCCCCCTAATCCTACCCAAGGGGTTTTCAGTGCGTACCATATACACGCAAAAAAAACATTTTTGGCGTATAAATGACACGAGAAATAACATTCGTGGTATATTTACGCACTTTTATGAGACTGCGTTAGAATGTCTCTACAAAATGAACATGCTAAATCTCTCTTTTGGTTCAGCTTGTTACGTTGTCTTTATATAACACAAACCTCTAAAAGGCAAATATCATTAAGAATGATTCTTTCGAATGAATAATTAATATTTCTGATTCTTACAGCAAACAGTGTTGCGGAGTAGCGTCACAACGAATACTAAAGCTTGAATTGACAATAATTGAGGAAAACACAAAAATGTATAATTCATTTTCATTTTCAGCAAGGCAATGCATAATCTTAACTAATCAAATACTCAATACTAAACTGACTTACCTCGTAAAGGACTGGGGGTTCACACACAGTGGCGTCTTTCTATCGCGCTTGTGTTTGATGTAAACATGCACCAGTAGACAGACGTCTTGTTTGAATGTCTTTTTCATATCATCACATTTTTAAAATGCCATGTCAAGTTAAACAAAATATAACTTATTATAGATCCATACACTGCGTTTTTAGTCATTCCGCTGCGCTGGGTGATTGATGTCTTCATTACCCGTGTTTCCACTGCCGGGCTAGGGCCGGGCCAGGGCTAACAGCGAGCCGAGCCGGGCCAGTGGCCTCGGGCCTCAAGCACCAGGCTTGCGTTTCCACCGCCGGGCCAGTAGCCCCGCAGCGCTGCCCTAAACCCCGCCCCTAACACGCATTTCTGGATCAAACATCATACAACCCAACCCATTTCAGCGGGTATTATGAATTTATTTCTTTTTTAAGTTAGGAAGATAGCATGTATATTAACTCAACGGCCGTGGCTGCAATATTGTCCCGATTGTCTCGCGAGTCGCCACTAACAGAGGGACGGTGACCCAGCACACCGTCCGTCAAGTCGAACCATGGAAAGTTCCTTATCTGAGCTCCGCTTTGTCCATTGTGCGCTTTAATCGCCTTGTACAATACTGCGGCCCCAACTTTTTTTTATTTTTTCCTGAACTTGAAGCGTTGCTCGCTGAATGCTTCGCTTAGAAAGTTCAGCATCGATGTATTTTAAAACGTCCTCGTTTCTTCACACGCCGTCAAATTGGCGTTGTACCCTTTCTTCTGCCCAAATGCTCAGAAGAGCTTGGTATCTTCGACAGACCGGTACAGGGGATTCTCCATTTCGAGCAGCAATTTTTTTGCGTGATATATGTGCATCTTGCTTCAGATCATAATGTTCCATAACACCGGTAAACTCCGCCTTTTACCTTGAGCACGCCTCTAGCCCGAGCTGGCCTGCTTTGGCCCAAGATATTCGACGGGCCAGAAATCCTGGCCGTTGGCCCCGAGTAAGCCCCGCTCAAGCCCCGGAAGTGACAGTGGAAACGCGACTGGCCCTGGCACGCACTAGCACGGCTCGGCCCTGGCCCGGCAGTGGAAACGCGGCTATTGGTATTTTTGGAGATAGAGTTTTAGCGCCACTGTTGAATAGAATACGACCATTTTTAGGACTCGATTCCCAATGCGCCCGGTTTAAGGAATAGATTCTTTATGGAATCGAGTCTCAGCTCTAATGTGCTCTATATATGAGTCGTACCATATTGCCTGAAATAAACATGCTTTTTCATAAAAAGTTCAAATGATCTGATATTGTAAAAGGCATCTATAGCAATATCAGATAGCTAACCTTGACACACAGTCATAAAGGTCTGCAGTGAAACAGTTCTGATAGCAGACAGGCAAAATGATAATTTATTCCTTTACAGTGAATGTCCTGCAAGCAAAGAAAGAGGCAAGCTTTGTTTCTAAAAGCCCTTAGTAAATTGCTGTCAATTTTATAATCTTTTGTAAATCCAGCCAGCTATAATCACAATGAAAGCATCCAAACTGCATATTTAACAAACATATAATAACTGCAACTCTTCAAATGGGTAAACAATATGATTTACGAACTAAATCTAGCATAAACTCTGGTATTACGAGCTTTTCGGTTTCTGAGAAGTGTGGTTTGGGATTCACACGATTATTTATGTTTATGTACAATAAGGCTGCATTTATTGGGCCAGGGAGGTTTATTTTAGTTGTTACAGGCAGTGACGCATTCAGTAAATAATAACTAATAAAAGACCCAGTTTAAAAGAATCGCAAGCTAAAAAGGAAGAGCATAACCAACAGTAATCAACGTAAATGGATCATGGATGACTACACTGCATATGCAAACTAATAAAAACATTAAAAACTGCTATGAAAAGTTAAACAGTCTGTGTTTAGGCATTCAGTAACCTGTGCTTGCTTTTCTGTTAAAATTAACAGTGGTTTGTGAATGTATGCTTTAATAACAAATCATTTATCCTAAGCGTTTATGCTGGGATGACATTATGCTTAGCAACACGTAACTGAAAAGTCAGTTTTGCACAGGTCTGTAGTTTATCCACATCTGGGACGTCATGAGGGACGTAAGTGATGATAGAATTCGGGTGGAATCCAAAATTTAAAAATGTGCTCATGATAGAAGAGTTGTTGAACTACTGCATGAGATACAGATACGAGAACATGCAACAACTCATTGCCTTAATAAACTGTCATTTTAACTTCCAGATACTACGCTACAGTTCATCCACTGAAGAAGCGCATATCAGTTCTGGCCTGCACGTACCTTCTCTCTGGGATTTGGATTCTGTCATGTGGTCTGGTAGCTCCTGCTGTGGCCCACACATACCACGTGGAGTTCAAGGACGAAGGTTTCACCATCTGTGAGGAGTTCTGGATGGGTCAGGAGAGAGAGCGACTAGCCTACGCTTACAGCACGCTCTTCATCACCTACGTTCTTCCACTGTCCGCTCTTTGCATCTCCTACTTGTGCATTTCGGTGAAGCTTCGCAATTGTGTGGTGCCGGGTCATCGTACCCAGAGCCAAGCGGAAGCCCAGCAGGCTCGGAAGCGCAAGACGTTTCGCCTGGTATCCTTGGTCGTTGCTGCTTTTGGGATCTGCTGGCTGCCAATAAGCGTCTTCAATGTTCTCCGGGATATTGATATAGATTTGATCGACAAGCGCTACTTCCTGTTGATACAGCTGTTGTGTCACTTGTGTGGAATGAGTTCATCTTGTTGTAACCCGTTTTTATACGCATGGCTGCATGACCGTTTCAGGGCGGAATTGAGGAAGATGTTTACCTGTCATAGACGGATCGGCATCAGGATTCCTGCTAACAACTGTGCCACCGCTAGCGTGGTTCTCTGACAGAAAATGAGCAGGTTGAGTTAGTTCAAAGACCAGCAAGGCTAGCAAAACACTGGGTTGAAAGCTTCTGGAATGGAGAAAGTGTTCACATCGTCCTCTGCCATCTGCCAAGTTCCTCCATGTGCATCATATTGTAGATGGACACAGATGGTCTTTCTTGGAAGTACAAACCATGTCTGCTGGTAAAGCTGTTGGATTAAGCCACGAGATCTCACCATATTGTCTGTGATTTGGATATGGATAACCTAAAAGGAAAAAGGCTTTGGATGTTGGTCTCATCACAGAGAATTGTCCCTAAAAAACTTCAATAGAAACATTGAACTTCTGACACCCAACTTAAAAAAAGTAAATTAAGTACAGATTATGAAGTAATGCCTTTCAGATGGTTGGAATAATGTCACTGCATGTGTTTATATGAGTTGTTATTGAAAGTATATTTAAATGGAAAGTTTTTTTTTTCAGTTATAGATAAAATATTTTAAAAGGACACGGACTAGACAGCTATTCAATATTTCAAATCTTTACTAACTAATTGTTTTCCTAACTTGTGTGCCGTTTATGTTTTTTTGTGCTTATAAAGTATGCAAAAATACACTTATTGTCTTTGTATACAAAGCAAACTTGGTCTGGGCAAACAAAAAGCTATTTTAAATTTGCAGGAAATAATATGACTCTATTGATGTTGTAATGTAATTGAAAGAATCCAGTATATTCACTGTCCAGAAGCAAACAAGAAACAAAACTAAAAGTTCAGAGAGGAATGTGCCAAAATGTATCAGGGCAGTCTCACTTGTGATTTTAACTGTACAATTTTGAATAAATTCATGTTATGTGCAATGTTGCATCAATAAACAATGTCTGGACTGGAGGTTTGTTTTATACTGAGACTTCTCGGCATAATCACTCATATTAATGGAGAAAATGTATATTTTTGTACAATATTACTAAGCATTACTATAGCTCACAGAGTTTATGCTAAAGACATGAATGATGCCTCAAATCATGCAGTTGGTCTAAGAGAGGTTTTCAAATGGTAAATGATTAACATGATAAAAAATCATATAGAATTACATTGTATGAGCCTATACATCTACAGGTCAAAGAAACATTATTGTTTTTGTCCAAAACCATACAACATAGCAACACCCTTACCAGGGGCGTCATGCAAGCCAAAATTTTTTTTGGGGGGGGGCACAATCTGAGACGTTGCAATTGTTTTCTGACGGGTAATATGTTAGGGGGGTCAGGGGGTTTCTCCCCCTGAAATTGTTTTGATTCTGGCTGCTAAACATACCATTTCAATGCAGTTTGGGAGGGACAGAAATACCTTAACGGAGCTATCAGCAACCCTCCTCTATCTGAGGACTAAGTTAAAGTATCTATTTTGTAAGTTTATGTAAAAGACAGGTTGATGAAAGAACTGTAAGCTCAAATTCAAAAGCTTTTGAAGTCTACTTCATTAAAGCATGTTTACACACACACTTACTGTACACTTAGGCCTACTACACATGATTTTAAAAACAGTACCATTGCAGTTTTTAAAGCAAATATCACTATAAAGTGCCTTTGGTGTCCTCATCAGAATCGCGCATGAAAATGTTTGTTATGATTTGGTATGTGACCTAAGAACGATCTTATATTAAAGGTACATAAAGGTGCTGAGGTCTGACTTTGTGGTGCTCTGAAATTAAGTTATTTTAATATCAATATGTGATGAAGGACTTTGAAAGAAGTTTGACAGATTTCACTGCTGAATAAGGTTAACTACCCCTTTTATTTGAAAATGGTTAATATTTGACAGAAATGTAAAAAAGGTAATCAAATCAAATGTAATATGTAACATAACTTTAGTAAAATCATTGAAATACTAGTTATACTGCTCGTTATTATATTTTAAATAAGGAACTTGTAAAGAGTAGCCTAATTTATGAGCAAACAGAAAAGCTAGCCTATATCAAATCCATAACTTTTTGATCAAGTTAAAATTTCCAGGTCAACCACAAATAATCCCACTACATTTAACATCATACGATAACTAATTCAATGCCGATTTGTTGCTTTGCCCACTTACCGCCGATGTGTTGCTTTGCCCACTTACCATTTCAAGACCATCTGTAAAACATTACCAGCTCAACGTGCGAGACGAGTGAGTTGCTTGAACATACACAGCAGAGCGCTCTAGATTTGATATACACAGACTGACACCATTATGGTGTGTTCAAACCGAACGCGAATTTAATCATTTGCGCGAGTAGATTACATACAAAGTCAATGCAAAGACGCGAATAGACGCATCATTCGCGCCAGGCGTTGTGAATGACGCGAAGTGGGCGACACGTTTGCCGCGAATGTCTTCCGCGCAAGTTGAAAAATTTGAACTCGAGCGAATGTTCAGACGCGTATTTTGACGCTCTATTCGCGTTCATTGTGAACACACCAGGGGCGGGCTGATGCTGACCGATTTATTACACATCCAGAAGAATACATTTGAGTCGTTAATATAGGCTCTAGTAATTATGGGGCATTATAGGAATAAAGTTGTGACAAAAAAAAATATCAGGGAGGAAAAATCTGAGGGGGCTTTGAATGGGCATGACGCCACCGACCCTTACGACAACCCAGAACACCCTTGTGAAAAAGGGTTTTAAAAAATGTTGGGTTGTTTTAACCCAATTTTGGGTCAAATATGGACAAACCCAGCCATTGGGTTACATTTGTATATTACATTTTTAACCCAATGTTTGAGTTTGTCCATATTTGACCCAAATGTATTAAATGTATTAAAACAACCCAACATTTTTTAGTGTAATACGTAAATAATACACTTTAAATAGGTGCAAGCTGAATGTAATTTACAATGAAATAAAAATATATCAGTTTAAATTTAAAATAAATGCAATTAGTAGTGATTTTGAAACACAGTCATGAAAGTGTACTCTCTCTTCAAGTACACCTACAGTAAGTGGCTTTTTTTCAGTAATATTATATTATCTGCAAGTAGAGTATGTCATGTACATTCAATATAATTAAGTGCACTTTTTTTCACAAGGGCACCTTATAGTCACCGTTTAGCATTTTCCTGAGATGACACCTTAGTACCCCTAGAAAACACATTAGCAGTACATTGTGTACAGTCAAGCAATACTAATATCTAGAAAACATAATATCTTTTTAAATCATGTTAACGTTAGTTCTAACTTTAATTCAAAGAGCTAAAGGTTCCATCAGTACAACACGCTAATTCAAAGGAACACTGTTGTGTCTGTACAGTGCAGAGATAAACTGATGAAATGAAAGAGACTGCAGCGGGCATGATAATATCCTCACCACAACAGCTGAAAATGAAAATGATGTAAGACAAACCAAATAAAAAGGAAAGCAGTTTGAGTTTTTTCTATTTTTCCCCCCTTTTCAATGGTCTGCCATCCCAGTACATCAAAGACTAAGCAAGGCTTCTATAATAAGACCTGTGCTTCACATGGAGGATGGCAGAAAATGTGAAAGACAAACAAGCTGGACCCTGCAAATGAGTAACTAAGACTCTTTCAGCCCTTCATATCTCAGGCTGCTGGTTTCCAGAACAAGTTAAGCTCCCAGGTCTCAGATCTATTGTGCAAACACAAAAGAATATACTGCTCGGTGCTCAGACACACTGCAGTGGCGGCTTTACATCTAGATCTGGAAATGAATCACACAGATCTTTTGTTTCTAATGCTAAGTTTCCCTCAGGCCACCTTCCAACAAGGTTTAGAAAATGGAGAAATGGAGAAACAATATTGGGTCATCTCACTATTTGTATTACTTCACTTGTTTTTTTATTAGTGCTGGGGATTTTTCAATAAAGTTTTCTATAGGTTACATCATTATGTCAGTAGGTAGCAAAAAGTGATTGGCTGAATCATTCATTCAATTGTATGTTATATAGTATGTAATAGATAGTTCAAACACACTGTTTTATTCAACCCAATCTCAAAAGCTAACTATTTTACAACACCACCCTCAAAGCTGTCAAAATGTAAATGCATGAATGCAATGAATTAGCCCCCAATTCGTCAAAATGTAAAATAGTTGCGAATTGTGTTGGTTTTATTCAGGAATAAAACAAAATACTCTCTTTATGAGTCATTCATTGAATCATTTACTAAACCATTTTATTCAGGAATTAAATCATGTATATGCGCAAATGCTGTTTCTGCTTTGTTTGGGGGGAAAAAATTATGACCAAAAATAGACGTGCATAAAATATAAGTTACTCAATATTAATTACTTTTTTATTAAACTATAAAACTAAATCATCACCATGATGCAGCATGATGTATCTGCATTTGATAAACAATAATTATTGGACTCCCTGTTGAAGACTTGTTCATCTTATGCAAAATAAAGATAAAAAAATCAATACATCTTGAATTCAACTGAAGGGAAAATATTTGTAAGCAATCGTTGACTGAAAACCTGTGAATGGCGGTAGACAAAACAGGATTTTGCAAACAGAATATTCCTAATTTTTGAAATAACAGCACAAACAGAAAGCAGTTCCTTTTTCTTTGTTGCCGCTCTAATATTCCTCATCATAATGTGTTATTAGCCTCGGAGCCGTTTCCTACGTGCTTGAAAACTGAAAGCTACAGTACAGGAAGTTTTTCTATCCCCTGATATCACACACTCTCTCAGTTTTACACCCAGAACATAATGGCACTGCACACATAAATTGCACATCAATATATCTGCCCATAATGACATAAATGTGTCTGGATGGAACAGGGAAAATGTTTTCTGACATTCTTTAATGCAAGCTATATGCATGCATGCATGTTACACTCCACTTTAACTGAATTTTGTTGATACAAATCAGTCAATATCAGCCTTTCTGCTAATTATCTCATTTCTAGCTTCTAATAATTAGCCAACTGTAGATACTGTCAACTGCATAACCTTTAAGCACTAAGGCAATGCAATTAGTTTGAGATATTTGGATAGTTGTGTGGTGAGTGGCACCAGGCCCCCACTCGTTGCATGTAAAAGTCAATTATAATAGCAGCCAAGAATCATTTAAGACATTGCACATAATGATGAAGGTGTGCCATCCTCTTGACTAGACAGTACAGTGTGCTGCATTCTACTGCCATCTGGTGAACACTACTGTACTCTGCTGCTCTAAGCTTGATTGTTTTATACATCATGTTATTTATTATGAGTATTCAATGGTTATAGCTATTAACACCATAAAGCTTCTGTCGTCTGATTAATGGTTTATACTTTGTTTTAATATGAATGTCCTCTTTCAAGTCGTGGTACACGTCTTTTTGCGGTGTCTTTCAAAATATGTTTTCATGTTCCAGAGATCATAAGTCATAAGTTTGGAACGACACAAGGGTGAGTACATGACAGAACTTTCATTTTTGGGCAAACCCTCACTATAACAGTTCAACATAATGCACTTTAAAATATGACTTATATACTTTTGTATTTGAATGTTTACAAACTGTTAAACATCATATCAATAAACAAAATCCATAAATTATATATAAAAACACAGGCTGTGAGTTCAGCTAAGTTTTATTCAATGAATTGAAGCATAATCAAAATTACAGTTCCACGGTTATTGAAGTTAAGGAGCAAACCAATATATGAATGTCTTAATGACATGTAATCTTGAATAAAAAGAGAAGGCACAGATCTACAAAATATATGCATAGCATCTGCAATAATTAATAAGGCTTCTCATTCAAATTCAGATATAAAACAATTTTTTGGAGTGTGCAGAACCAGGTAACAGTGGAAATGCTGTGAATAGTTTAGTGAACTCACTCAAAGTGATTGACGACACTTGAATGAGCCAGCAAAAGCTCCTGATTATGAATCTTCTCATAACTGAATTTATATAACGGCAACACAGAAAACATAATTCTGCCTTAATGGCAAACAAATAAATAAACAACATATGGTTATTTCCTCCATCCTTGTTAAGAGGGATAATTGTCTCCGCATAGTTACACAAGTGGACAAGGTAGGTTAAAAACAAGTAAATGTTTACTCACGGATTAAAAACATTAATATTAATAATAAGAATAGAACAGATTTGAGCAGATTTGCAACCGGTACCTTATGGTAAGACTTCAGTTTTAAATCAAAGATCTTTGGTTTCACAACAGACAATCTTTCAACACTTTTGTGATGTCAACAGGCTAAATGCCAACGCAAAAGATCCCGCTTTGAGGAAAGTATCACATTACCTGAAATTCAGGAAACAAACAGTTATTGCTTGTTCATAATTATCAATCGCATTATGTTGTACATGTGCTCAAAAAGTTGATATCAAGCCTTTTTTAAAGAATGCCTGGTCAACATCTGGTCGACTATAATATAATAACAAACATGTAGCATAAAACAAATTTAACAGCCAATTCAGATGAAAAACTTTAGTTTATGATTAAAAAAACGAACAAATATGTAGTCAATATTGACCAGGGCACTGAAAATGAACTAAGGCCTTTCATAAGCATAAGTATACATACAGAAAAATCTTTCTTCATTAAGGCATTTCTACAGAGGTAATTATATAGGGTATTTCAGATAACTACTTAATATTAAAAACACTATCCTTCATAAATGAAACACCCCGTTCAGGTAAAAAGTGCGTATAGTTTAAATGTCTGCCCTTGATTTGAGCCCCAACAGACATAAGGCCGCATCAACGACAATGAAGTGATGAACGCAGTAGTCAAGATCGAAACAAAGCACTTCAGAGAGAAGAAATCTTCAGATACAAACTTAAGACTTTAATAAATAATGCATTAAGAAGCCCTCTCTTTGCCTAAATGGAAAGGTGCACAGAAAAGACAATGAGATGGTCAAAAAATAAGATGTGTTGTTAGTTTTTTGGAGGGAGATCGTACCATGATCAAATCGAAAAAAAAAAAAGAAAAAAAAGAAAAAAAAAGAACAATACCTCAATATTCAAACTGCAGAATTCTGGAATAGTTGGAGCTGATATACTATCAAACATCCACATAGTAAAAAGAAGTTATTTGTAAGATATTGGTGGTGAAATCAGAATGTGAAGTGGTGCATTAAATATTAAAGCAAATAAACTGATTATGAGTTGTGATATTCCAAAATCCTTCTGTGCATACCAGGCAAATCCCACGATATTAAAGTGTCTGAGTGTTCTGATCAGGGCAAGTGTTCTGATCAAACCCTAACACTTGGAATTAAGTGAAAGCAGGATGGCCGGTTGTTCCTCCATGACGCGAACTAGCAGGTTATCAATGTAGTTCTCCAACTCCACGATCCTGCCATCTTTTTTGGATAGTTCAGCCTGTTGCTTTACCACCAGTGTGATCAGTTCCTCCTGGGTGAGCTGGGTGAACGGAGCGCTCGCTCCAATCTGGATGCGCAGTGAAATGAAGGAACACAGGGGAAAAAAGAAAGTATAAGTTATACAGTACCAATTAAAAGTTTGGATACATGTGACTGATGTTTTTCATTATCCTAAAAACTATGGATGGACTGATATTGAAATTTGGCTGATACCGATAATCATTTACTTGTTATTGACCGATATCAAAACTAGGTAATATTTTGTCTAAATAAATTACAAAAATTAAAAAAAGAAATAAAATCAATTGTTTTAAATGCTACAAGTAAGAGTAGGGTTACAACATTATAGTGTACAGTATATTACATGTAATCTAAATTAATTTCCATTTTTCAGTGTTAATAATAGATTAAATTTTTTTTTAAATAGGTGAGTGAACAAAATACGCACACTTAAATCAGCCGATATTTGGGTTTAAAAACTAGAATCAAATTCAAAATGAAAGCAGACTTAAACAAATTGTACACATTTGTTTTATTTATTTTATTTATATAATTTGTCTTATTTAACAACTTATTCTTCAATGTGCTAAATCAGGGGTCGGCAACCATTGGCACGTGAGCAAAAGCGAGAGAGGAGTTCTTATGTAGGTGAACCTGATTTCACAAAGTACAACATGTTCTTGGATCAACATCTTTGTTGATCCTGGATCAACATTCCAATCAACTAATCAGATATGAAGGACACGTTTACAGTTTATGTCAAGTTTAGGCTTACAGCCAGGGTTAGGTGCTTCTAATCATTTACCTCTGATTTTAGGGATAAATTATGTGTAGGGTTAGGTTTAGGGGTACACTCTAATGTTTTTAAGGTTCTTTACACGTAGTAACAGTTCTATTTAGTACCATATTGTCCTGAAGAACCAGAAACTCTTTTAGTTGAACAGAACATGTAAGTGTGAGCAGCTCTGTTCAGTTAAAGATAACGTTACTCATCTTCTCTTCTCCACAAAGTAAAAGATATGGAATTTATGATCCATATTGCTTGATTTTTTAATTTTTTATTATGACTTTATGCTTAAACATACCCATTCCCAAGAAAAAACATTAAAGCTATACCATGGCTTTATATCACCTTTTCCTTTTAACATGGTAAAGGGCTCGTTCTGTCCATTTTTGCTAATTTTGGCCTTAAATGTTTTTACATAATCAAATGGAAGACAATGTAACTTTACTTTCAGAAGCTGTCACGTATCATAACCTCATCATTTGCAGAGAGAAACTACCACTCAGAATACACACACATAATGAAGGACGTAAAGATATAGGGGATTATGAAGATATTTCACTGGAACTTGGTCTTCATTACATCTATATCGTGTTCAATGTCAATTGTTATTTATTAATGTATTCTGCTAACCTCTGTTGTTAGAGCCTTGCAATTTTTTCTACAATCTGCCATGTCATTAAAAAAAAAAAAAGTACCTAATTGACACAACATGCTGTTTTTTTTTTTTTTTAAATGTAAGCAATACGATATAAGACCAGGCAGATAGAGGGCAAAAAAAAAAAACAGTATTAATAAATAATTTATAAAAGAAATAATATTAATAATATGAAGATACTAATATAAATGAAAATAAATATTGTTGAAAAGGTTTTACCATTAAAGGGTACCTATCATGGAATTTTGAAAATTACCTTTCATGTAGTGTGTAACATAGATCTAAGTGAACGAAAACATCCTGAAAAGTTTTAAATATGAAAGGTCACCGTATACAAAGTTATTATCTCTCAAAAGTAAGAGTCGACTCTGAGTCGTTGATATGAATCGATAGACGAACGATGCATTTTCTCTAACTTTCGTACGTCACTTGTCCAAGTTATTTGAATAAGATACGCCCACTCATTGCATTAGGAGACACCAGGGAAAACATCATGTCGACGAGACGCTGCTGTGTTTTGAAGTGCGACGCAAAAGCAAACTTTTTTCATCTGCCCAGTGAGAAGCATTTGAAGACAGTGGCTACAGTTCATATATACAACTATACCACAGAAGTATTATGGCCCGAACTTGTTCTGTGTTTGCGTCATTTTGAAGATGATTGCTTCACAAACCTAAATGCTATAAAGTATGAATTTGCGAGCCGGCTGATACTGAAGGAGGGAGGTTCAGTACCGAGTTTATTTGGATCAGCTTCCTTCTCCGAATCACAATCTGTAAGTAGGCTGTTGCTTTTATGTTTGTATCATGTTCTATAATTATTTTGTGTGTTGTGTACGCACAGGCACAGCGCAGCTTCTAGCAGCTAACTTAGGTCTTCAATGTCAATTGTATTGAAATATGTGAAGTGTTTGTCGTTGTTAATGGAGTTGTCACAGGGCTCTTGAGTGTCACGCATCACGCATTGAGCGTGACAGTCACTCATTTCGGTCTTTTGTCACGCTCTCCGGCCACACATTGTATTTCTCACGCTGAAAAACTATTTGTAATATATTTAATATGCCGCAGTGCCCAAAACTCACTCACTGTGGAACCGGCAGGATTCAAGCGCGTCTCCTCCAGTGTTGCCAGGTCCGTATGCCTGCACTGTTTCCACGGGTTGTTTGTGTAGTGCACGCTGGTTGACGCGATTGTTTTATCCACTGGAACATGATTGTTATTGAGGAAACACCCGGGAACGCTATTTGAATATTTTTGGCCGTGATTGGGTTAGTTTGATGAGCAATTGGGCTGGTTTTGTTGTGCAGACCTGGCAACCCTGGTCTCCTCTGGTGTTGTTCGTCTGGTGTTGTTAGCCAATCAGAAAATAGCACTGTTGTATCTGGGTAAGATCTAGCGCAACAACCAATGACACCCCGTCGGCTGGGTGTCTAACATATAACCACAGATTAGCGTCACGCAAAGGCGGGGTTTGGAAAAAATGACTCGCTAAACGATTCATATGGGAGTCGGTGAGCAAATCAGGTAAAAATAAATGCATATTATAAGACAACAAAAGTGTTTTTTGTCATTGCATGCTTGTAAAACTGTTGTTGGGGACTCCCAGAACAATATTAGGAACATTTTAAATGCCATAATAGGTACCCTTTAAGGTTCTATATAGCACTTTCAAAGCATGTTTTTTTTCCTGGAACCTTTTACAATATGTTCTATTTAGCACCAAAAATGGTTCTGCTAATGTTACAAGCCAAAGAACCCTTATTTTCTACTGTTTAGAACCATTTTTCTTAAGAGTGTAGGATAGGGTTAGTTCTAAAGTTTCAGACAGGAATGGTTTTCCAGGATAAACACAATTATGTTGATCCAGGAACATGTCGTACTTGGCAAATTCACAGTGACAGGTGTATGGATTTCACTTAGATAAAGTAGGCTACCCCACACCTGCATACAGATCTACATTTTGAGGTAATCATTCCTCACAGTAAGAACTTGTTTTATTAAGTTAGGAGCTATAAATACTATTAAACAAGCCGCTGAAAGCACCGCAAGATCACACAAGTTAAATCTGATTGACTGACAGCTTACAGTTTGATCTGCTGCATTTGCGGTGCTTAGCTTTGAGGAAAAAAAAGTTAATGCTATAAATAGTGGAGATAGGAGATAAGAGATAAGTCCTTTTAAATATTCACACACACACACACACACACACACACACACACGCACACACACACCGCACACACACTACAATGATGGTGATGTGCAAACTCTTAATATGCAGTGGGGTTCAGTAGGGTCACATTGGAAATCAAGTTATTCAAAGACTAATTTGAACATGAAAACAGTAACTTGACAAATAAAAAAAAAATTTGGAACATTGCTTTAGAAATGGCACAGTGATTAGCAAGGAAACTTAAAAATAGCACTTCATGACAAAAGGTTGCAAACCCCTGCTAAACAGCAAGGAGGCAGAAAGTAGGTAAATTATTGTACCTTTGACTGCTCAGCCATTTCCTTGATGGTGATTTTTGGGTCTTTCCCCACAGCGGGAACGCTGGAAGACTGGCTCTCTGTGGTGTTCATGGGTTTCACTGGGTGAGGCCTAAGAAAGAAGAGATATGGACATATTATCGAAATGAACATGAAAACTTTTCTGCAAACAACGGCAAATAACCATTCATCCAAGAGGAGGATGTACACTTTTAAGAATAAAACCAACCCTTAGAAAAATGTAAATAAAAGTAAACAAGGGCCCTTGAAGATGTACCCACTTCATATTAGTATTCGGTTAAGGAGCCATGGATATGTTTGGAAGGGCGTACCTTATCGCTTATCTCATGCTAATAATTTAGTACTTTAGTGTTTCTGTATGCACATACACTTAGATTTGCAAAAATATGCATGTACAACCAAATCACACTACACAGGATACTGCATATCACAATGCGTGTTTGACTATTTCAGGAGAAATGAACGACTGGCAAAAAGTTAAATAAAAAAAATCAATAAATCTTTCTCTGATGATAACTAGACACCTCTTGCTGACGTAAACATGACGCATATATTCTGTTACTATATTGCATGTTACGATGTTGCATATGCCATTTTTAAATGTTTGTTGCATACTATGATTTTCAAACACTAACTGTGGCATAAAGTACATACTGTCTCGTAAGCAGAAAGCAGTTCTTGGGCATGTGTTAGTAAATCATTCCAAACTCACCCAATGTATAATTCCCAACAAAATCAATAGACCAATAAAAGTACAGCAGAGAAATGTAAAACTCAAGTGTAAGCACCTTTGTTTTAGAGCAATTAAGAATCATGCAAGACATCACAATCTGCAGAACAAATACAAATTGTGCCCCAACACTCATGCTCACCAGTTAATTTTAGTATATGAACATGCGACCTCAGTCTTGTATGCATCACTTTTTTATGTAAGCTTTAATGTGTATGTTATGTAAATCTCACATCTACAGCCTTTCATATGGATCCAGTTTCATAAAACGTACACATTGTCAAGATAATCAATCTAATATGGCCTTCAATAACAAAACAGAGAAACCCCTGTATTATTTGACACTGCCTCGGTTCTATTTAAACAAGCTCTTTAAAGACCATGACGTTTTGAACCACAAATAGCAACAATCAATGGAAAAAACCCCCCAAGCCCACAATCCCAACCCTCAAAATCCCAGGAAGTAGTAACCAACCACTAAGCCACCAATTGAACAAATGCCGAAGGCCAGAGATTGATTGAGGTAAAATAAAAGCTGCTGATTTGAAAGCTGAAGTGTTTAGCACAAAGCGGGTGACAGACTGTTAGAGGAGTTCAGTGAGTTGTTAGTAGGGGTCAGGAGAACTTTTCTCACCTTCTTGAATTAGAAACAGCACTTCCACTACTAACTGGCTGAGCCTCTGATGGCGAGACCCAAGCACGAAGTGTATTCCTGCCCCCAATAGGGGATTCAGATGTTACTAGGGTGGGTTCAGTTCTGCTTGCTGGAGCAACACTGGTTACAGTCAGCTCAACGTCTTCAGCATCTTGTGAAGTCTGAGAAACGGATCTATCCAGACTACTATTAGCTGTGATCTGGCGAGATGATTGTTTCTTTCTAAGTGAAACATTTCTATGAAATGACGCTCTGGCTTGTTCAGTAAAGCTGGGGGATTGTTTTCCACGTTCTAATTTTGGTGCTGTGCCGTCTTCAGAAAGATTTGTGAATAGATCACTTGTTCTTTTGTTTGCGGATTTGTTATCTTTTTTATCAATAGTTGACGCCTGATCTTCAGAATTTCCCATTTTCTTTGCGCCCCTTGTGAACAGGCCATCTACATTTGTGGTCTGCTGCGGTAAAGCCCAGGGATCTTTAGATATGAAGTTATCATTTGGGAATGGGTCAAAAGCAACCATTCCCTTCCCCTCAGGTACATTAGTCAGTTTCCCCAAATGCAGTTCTTTTGGAATTTCAGCAGTTTTAATGTAATTTGCTTCAACAAACACATCTGTATAAATGTTTTCCTTCTGGCCCTTGTGTGGATTCTCAACTTTGTTGTTTTCTAACATCATGGGTTGAGCTGTTACTTGCTTGTCTGGTTGGACTTGTCTGACTGGGTCCTTAACTAATGACTGTTGTCTGGGTTTGACTGAAGGCACCTCTTTAACCACATCATCAGTCTTTGAATTAACATTTTGAATGGCTCTGGCAGCTGGCGTAGGCTTCTCTTTTGGCTGGGAGAGTTGATGGTTAATGGCAACAGGAGTCGAAGTTTTCCTTTCCATCTCCTGAGGTATTTGTCGACTTTGGAAAGCGGGAGGTGACTTTTTAGGCTTATTGACCATAGCATATAAAGGCTCTATGATATGACCATGTTGGACATTAGGCTCAACTGATGGTTCTGCTGTTGCAGGAGCTTTGGGTGGAATGAGTGCTTCTTTGTGCCTAGCAGGGGCAGGGGGAGGTACATCATTATTCCTTTGGTGCTGGTTAAGGTTCGCTGAGGTTCTGTCTTTTAAGACCGCATACTTTTTTGTCATCGGCTTCTCTGGTCCTCTACATTTATCTCTTCAGAGAAATCCCAGTTCCTCTGGTTTACCTCTGCGATAATATGGTCCCAACGTGTCTGACTCATCACCCCATGCCTCTTCTTGGGAAAGAGGGTTTCATAGTCTGGAAGAGGAAGAGCCGGTCTATCTTTGGCGTTCTGGGTATGCACTTGTCCCCCATTATCAGGATGGCTTTCAGTCTTGGACGAGCCCCCATGATTACCAGGGGGTAGAGGAGCCTTTCGCTTCTTATCAGATTTGGGAGCTGAGAGGTTTTCCATGGACTCACTTGACTCAATGAAAGTCCTCTGAGGTTTAGGAGGTGCCAAAGATGAATGTAGATCGGAAAACATGCCAAAAGACTCAAATGAATCAGTAGAGAGGGATGGGGGAAGTGGAGAAGCGTGGATAGTGCTCTGGGTGTCTACAGAGTCTGAAGGGGATTGGGAATGGCTATTATCAGTTTCAGGCAGTACACTCAGAGCCAATCTGCCAAAGAGTAAAAACATAAAATGGTCAACTTACAGCTATACCAGTGCTTACAATCCAATATGTTTCTGCTGGGCATTACTACTGCGACTGAAAACACTAAGATGAATCCATTTAATATGTACAGCACAGGACCCTCCTGTCTAAAATCTATTATCGCAACTCAATACCTGACATCTACACTTTAGCCTACATGAACAACTGAAAATTCAAAACAATAGAAACAATATCTTCTTACTATTATATTCATACATACACACACGCATTTTACTACATAAAATACATTTACTATTATTAATATTTTACTTCTATTCTAGTTTTTAAACATAAACCCCAGATAGACACGAGGAAATATAACCTGCACTTCCAAATCTAAAAGGTCCACAGAAACAGACAACAAAACATATTCCTGTCTCTTTCTATTCTCAGCTTTTGGAAAATGAGTAACTCACCATAATAGTTAATCACCACAAAACAGAAGTTCCTAAAATCCCTAGAACTCCCAGTACAAATACAGTTGTCCCAAAACAATGTCTCTTAGTCACTGTCTGTAAGAGTACAAGATCATCCTCTTTCACACCTTGTTTCACTCCATACCAGAAGATTAGCACATGACGACCAAGTACACATTCCTTCCTCCACTAACCAATCAAATGCCTTCGGCAAAACAGGTTAAGTTAGTTACATAGGGTCAAAATGCAAATCATTTAATACAATAAAACCTATTCTGAGTACACTTTGTGGTCATAAAAATGAACAAACACTGAATGCCATAAATAGCGTATACATTAGACTATATTTAGTATGCGTTCAAAGTAGATAATGGTAAAATTCTGCACAATTTATTCTTATAGGCCTAAAGTATTACAGGTACACCACTCAACAGAAGATTGAATGAGGAGCTTTTTATTTGAGTAAATCACTGTGATACAACCTATTCCACTTTCACCCAAGGGTATGAAACTCAGTCATACCTGAACCCCCCCAACACACACCCAGCCACCCACCCATACACACACATACACTTTCACAATGGGATACATCTGTGATGAGAGAGACAAAAATGCTAAAAGCTAATGGAGGTCTTTGAACGGAAACACTTTCAGTAACAACCCCAATTGTGTAGCAATTTGAGCCGTTTCACTAAAACTACTAGTGCACTTACTCTCTTGACCTGTTATTGTGCGCAACTTCAGATCTTCTGTTATTAATCATCTGTTAAAGCAATTTTCTAAATGAAGGAGTTCTTCTTTAAGAGCAGCAGAGTAGACAGAGGTGAGAGTCGAGTTGAGTTTCAGCCTGGGTTTCCCTCAGCTCTCAGGTGGCAAGATACTAACTGCATTACAAGGCAGCCTGACGCATCATTCAGCATGCAGCCTCAGCATGAGGTCGGCTGAATATAGTACAGACCTCTACAGTTTGACTTTCTGTTTAGATCTTATTAGAATGCTAAAAAAAATATGGTGTTTAAAAGAAAAGCAACTAACATGGAGCTCAAGGGTAGAACAATGCTCAGATAGTTCCCTGGGGTTGATTTAGAGCTCGCTGAAATTAATGATAATAAAAGTTAATTTAACTATATAATAATAATTATTATGTTTCCACTACAAACCCTTTGTTTTAAAACATAAGAGTCCAAATTTAAGTGTTTTGCTAAAAAAAATTTATTGATTATATGTACTATAAAAATAATATATATATACACAACACACACACACACACACATGTACACACTAAAGAACTAAAGCAGTAAAAATGTAGTTAAATATAATGTACAGTTCAACCTTAATGTTATCAAGCAATGAGAAAAAAAGTATTCTCGTTGCTTCATAATATTAAGGTTGAACCACTATAGTTACATTTTAACAATGTTTTACCCCCTTTCTGGGCCTTGCAAGTTGCAATGACGTTGCAGTCAATGGAGGGACAGAAAGCTCTCAGATTTCATCAAAAATACCTTCATTTGTGTTCCGCAGATGAACGAAGGTCTTACGGGTTTGGAACGACAATAATTAATGACAGAATTTTAATTTTTGGGTGAACTAACCCTTTAAACTTACCAGCCCTAAAGCCATTTTTTGCTTTTGAACTTACTATTAAAACACCTTTCTGAATCAACAGACACAGATATACTGAGGGTTAAATAACAAAAGCATTTTTAAATGTCAAATAACGTTAATTGTTTATTATTAGTAGTATTATTAGGCCAACACCTCTTATGTATTTCAGACTAATTAAGTCACCTCTGTCTGTGATTATGATGCACATAATATCCACGCTGCACAGAAACCCTCCAAAACTCCCTCTCTAAAATAAATGTTTAGATTTATTTTAATGCAAATATGGTTTGGGTCACAGTCGTTGTGTTAAACTGGTTGAGTATGGAGTTAAATTAATGTTGCTGTTGTTGATTAATGTGCCTGGTGTTCTGGTAAAACCAGGGGTGTCACCAAACAAGTCCCATGCAAGACTCTGGTTAAACTAGTGTAACAAGCACTACAGGAAACTTACTGGTCAATCAATCGTGCATTAAAATCATCACAATATTGCTTAATATTATATCACTATTAAATGCATTGCTAATTAGTGAATATTCACCCAGCCATTAATCAAGAGGAGGTTCATCAACATGTGCACTCACCTCGGCTTGACGGCAGACACTTTCGCTGTGCGACTGGGGAAAGAAATGACTGGTGGCGTTGGGGTGAGGGTGGTCCCAGCACCCTTCCGTGGGTCCGTGGATCTCTCTTCTGGGAAAGAAGCTGGATTATCCGGGGAGAGGGGAATATCTTCAAACGGGTTTATGGAAGAGGGCACATCCAGACGTTTGGGTTCATTCATTGCTTCCTCTTTCTTCTCCTCCTTTTTCCTTCCGATGCCAAAGAGAGAGGAAAGGCGTTCGGTTACTCTGGACTCCTCATGGTGCCGCTGCTCCTCGGCCCGCTGCGTCTCCTCCTCGATGCCCTTCTTCTGCAGCTCTTCCTCTTCCTTACGCTTCTTCTCTTGCTCTTCAAGTCTGCTTTTCCTCTCTTCCCTCTTGTTTTCTCTCTAGTTCTTGCTGCTTCCTCGACTCTTTTTCTTCCTGTCGGTCCAGCATCTCTTGAAGGCTTCTTCCTCCGGGTTTCTTACCCTTCTCCACCGCCTCTACTTGACTGAGGCTCCTCTCCTCTAGAGGGCTCTGTGAGGCAAGAGGAGTTTTGTCTTGCACTTCAGGCTTGTATGAGGGGATGCTCAGGCCTTTTAATGAGTCGATGGACATGTCGGAAGCATTTCTTTGATGCTGTTTACGAACATCCTCTACTGAACCCTTTCCTGAGCTGTTCAGACTGAGTGTGGAGCCAAAAGCAGCTTTCGGTTCTTGTTCCTTAGCATAAACATGGTTGCCGTTGATACACAGGTTATTCTGCTCCGGGATGTTTTGTTTAGAGCGGCTCAGAAGAGAAAAGGGGCCAAGAGACGCTTTGCTATCTGAGCTGTCAGTGCGCTTGTGTCCCAGAATTTTAAACCTCTTTTTCACTGCAAGAGAAAATGGAAGACAATATGTATTAAAACAGCAATGAGGTCCAAAATGTATATGGATAATGTAAGAAACTTTAGCAACACCTAAAAATGTCCAACTTTTTGATTTGTAACTGGTGTCGAGGTGAATTTTAGTAGATGTATGAGCTACATATCAAATTATATTTATATATTTTTTAAAAAAAGTGACTATAATGCACTTTAAACTAATTAAGGCGTTTTCTCACTGTTTTTCTAACTTAAAGGGATACTCCACCTTTTTTTGGAAATAGGCTCATTTTACAACTCCCCCATGGTTAAACCAGACAGTTTCTGGTCTCATTGACTCCCATAGTATATTTTTTTCCTACTATGGAAGTCAATGAGACCAGAAACTGTCTGCTTACTGATATTCTTCTAAATATCAGAAAATCGGCTGAATGGATTCGAAAACGGTAAAACTCAACTGTTTAACTTTGGGGGAGTTGTAAAATGAGCCTATTTCCAAAAAAAGTGGAGTATCCCTTAATACCATAGATATATACACTAGACGTCACCTTGGGGTTCTAAGTATGCGTCAAAACCGCCGCCATCTTGGAACAGGGGTCTTGTCATAGGAAGTATCTAGGTAACGCTGCTATCTCCGCCTGTACTTCAAATTCATGGATAATGCCGGACTTTTGTGCTGCGTATGGATGTTCACGAACGAAATCTGAACTAGGAAGAATGTATTAAAAAAAAATGTTTTTTTATAAATTTCTCTGGACTCGATGATAAATACATGTCTGACTGTTGGAACGAACCAAAAAACTAGAAAATCACATTCATGACGATTTATGGTGATTTTATTTCCGTTAGACGTTTGCCTATACATTGACGCTGATGCATAAAGAGAAGGGGCTCCCTGTTCCAAGATGGCGGCTCTATTGACGCATTCGTTCCAATGAACTGCTGTAGCCAAGGTGACGTCTAGTGTATATGTCTATGACTTAATACAAGGAAAAAATATATTTAATCATTTTCTTTTTTTGCAACAATACACAGAAACAATATAGAAATATTTACCTACTTACACCAGAAATAAATTACATTTACAAATATATGATAAAATAAAAGACAGTTACTTTAAATTGTGATCATATTTCACATTTTTACTGTTTTACAGTATTTTTCATTAAATAAATGTAGGCTTGCTGAGCATAAGAGACTTCTTTCAAAATCTTTAAACAAAAAATCTTAATTACTACATTTTTGACTGTTAATGTACATTTCTACAATAACATTTTAATGAATAAAATTAAAATGTGATCCATGTCTGAATACGTTTTATGGATAATAACTATGCAAACTGGTCAAAGCAGACATTTAAAAGCTTGATCTAAAATCTAAAGGGGAGGGGGACATATATTTGGACTAGATGCGTAACCTTTGACCTTACCATCAGGAGAGTCCACATTGAGGCCGGACGATCTGCTGCTGCTGAGTGAACTGTTCTTCTCAGGGAGGGTGCCCAGGGTCGACATGGACTGGGACACATTCCTTTGGAGGTTTGACTTTGGTCCAAAAAAGGATTTCAGTTTTGATTTCTTCTTAAGAGTGTCTGAACCACCCTCTCCTTCACCTTCACTGTCGGATCCCACTGAGGAGGGCACGATCGCAGAGGCAGAATCCGACAGGCCGTCTTTCTTCTTACCACGAATTTTATCCTTGAGCTTGGAGATGCCAGAGCGAGGCTTGTCAGTCATGGAAAGGTCAAACATGCTGGCCGACAGGTTATTCCTCATGAACTGAATGTCCAAATTAACTTCCCCTCGGTCCTTCTCTTGTTTCCCATTCTTATCCACCAGCTTGTACCAACTGCAAAGAGAATCAAACAAGGTTTTCATTAGATTTCATGACAGTTGTGCTCTTTTTTATTTCCTTGTTGAAGGAGTCATATTATGCTTTTTGAGATTTTTAACTTTCTTAAGTGTATAATGTTGCTGTTTGAGCATTAAAAAAAAGTTTGTTAAGTTACAAAGCACAAAGTCAATCCAAAGGGAGTGAAACGCCTCCACTGTTAGTGTTGAGTTTTCTTCCGGTAATGTACACATCACGATAATTCCCGTCTTAGGCATATGCAAAAAAAAAAGGTGAGGCCTGGTTGCTCGCAATACAGTCGGCCAATCAGAGCACATTGCAGTTTTCAGAAGGAGGGGCTTCATAGAGACAGGAACTAAACAGTGTTACTGACAGACTGGGAAAATAGGTGTTGCAATAATGTAAAATATGTGAAATAATGTTTTTTTGAACATTCAAATATGAAACCCTATCCTAGTAGACTCCAAAAAAGGGCATGATAGGTCCCTTTTAAGGATTGTCATTTATTTGAATTATTTCAGCGTATTTAAAATCTTATTTTTAAATCACATTAAAGAAAATAAAACTATTAAAAAAAGTTTGTGCTCATTAAAATAAAGCTAAAAGAAAATATTAGAAAAAGAAAATGAAAAAAAGTTGTCTTGGCAAATAAAAAAAGTTGAGGCACTGAAATTTAAATAAGTTTAAAAAAAGTTAAATAGTAATAAAAAGGCACATAAAATAACTAAATATTAACAAATACTAAATAAAGCTAAAATAACACAGCATATGTTACGCAAGTAACATCATTTTGGAAACATTTCATGTATGCATTGTTGCAAATTTTCTTTTGTCTTGTGTTGACAAAAATGTTGCATATATTTTTTAAAGATAAAAAAAAAAAAAGATTTGTTTGTGGGGAAATAACTGTAGAAGAACGCTGTAATCTCCGCCTGGTTGTACATTATTATTATTTGTATTATTGTATTATGTGAGAATAACAAGGCCACAGAGTGATCATTGGCATTCATTATACAAAAAAAAAATACAAAAAAAAAATGCGGCACCTGACCAATATATATATATATGAAGCTAAATTCATTGATTTAAATGGTGGTGGGATCAAAACTAAATTACTCTATACAAATAGAGAGGCCAGATTTTCACATGGGAGTTGAACCCTGTGCCAGTAAATGATCCAGGTCAGAGAAGCCCTCCTACTGATGAAATAAAGGGAAAAATGTCTTTGTTTAGCCCACGCTTGTACACTCATTTCTGCTCTGCAATTTTTTCAGCAGAGCAGCAGGTAGGAGAGTTCTGGAGTTCAGTATCTGTAATCATGGACAAGCCATAATCCGCCCACGCTGTTGTCATAATAGACTCCTGAACACTGGGATCATGAGTAGTCTACAGTCACACTGACACCAAATAGCAGCTCCCATGAACCTCATTAAATGTGGCATGTGCTCAGAGGAAGCGGCTGCAGCAGAATTACAAGCATTTAGGGTTGGACCCTCACAGGACAAGAGTTTTGGACAGATTGCTACTACAATTTTAAGGAGAAAAAAAAATCATCAAAAGACGTAAAAGCCATTTCAGGGCTCAACAATAAAATGACCCACTGTGAGAGAAATTCAGCAAGAAATCAGTCATGTTGTGAATCATATGCAATAATTTTTTTGTTGTTGAAATTTTATATTTGTAAAAAGAAAAAAAAATTATATTAATGAAATAATATATATTTATATCATTTGGGTTTGAAAACTTTTTCCCTCAACTATCAACTCTAACCCTATGGTAAGTACATATAGTTTATTATTAGTACTTTAATGTATAATTATTAATTACCAGTGTTTGGTAAGTTACTCTAGTATTTCATCTCCAACTACTAATTACATATGCAATAATGTACTTAAATTAATGTACTAATTACAAAAGAACAATACATGAAACTGCAGTTTTAATTCCTTCAAATAAACAATATAAAATTGTATAAATTAAGCTTGACGTTAATTTGAGGTTAAATCCACTATTGTGTTAGATAGAATTGTTCTATAGTATGTACTAATTAATGCAATTACATCAGAACTTCAGAAGTAACTAATTAAAGGTACAATATGTAGGAATTTTGCAGTAAAATATCCAAAAACCACTAGGCCAATGTTATATATTTTTTAGTTGATTACTTAAAATATCCCAAATGTTTCCAACTATTTGTAAATCGTGAGAAAATTGTGATATTAAACAAAGAAACGGGGCGTGTGAGCAGGGGTGAGGAGTCGCCAGTCAATGACGTCATATCCACGTTACCCACGGTTTCCGCCAGGTTTGCGCTCGCACTGCGATAGTAACCATGGCGACAGACGTGGATAACCAACCGGGTTATGCCTGTTATGCCTAGCAGGACGCTCACGGATTTGTTCAAACATTATGGACCATTGCAAGCAGACTTTGAGACAAAAAGAGGACTAAAACAAAGATCAACACCTTTCGAGATCCGCGACTAACTTCCACTCCACAGAGACGCGAGTGTTGCATGTACTTTATTAGACAGGTGAGCAAATGTACATAAAACTAATCAATGTTATTTAGTTTAGTTCAACCTGATGAAATGTTAGAATATGATCTGTGTGTTATTATAATGTTGATCTAGCTTTCTTCGTCTCATACTGCCAACAAACAACATTCAACACACTCAAATGCCGTTTAGTGTGATAGTGTAACGTTAACTGTTAGAGCGAGTGAAACAGCGCTGTGTTACCTCAAGTTTCAGTCATCTAATAAACTGACCTGTGTGAGTATTAATTCAGCACTTGCGTGTAGTTCGGTAGAATGAAATGTCCTTATTCCTTTATATCCGCGGGACTCGCGTTGCGTGTGGCGCTGGTGTACGTCTAGCAATCGCACCATGCTTCACACCACAGTCATGTTAAAAACATCCATGTTAAAAACAACAATGTATTCACTCATCCATAAAAGATCCATCAGCTTGACGACAAGATCCATACTTATGCTCAAAGCGGAAAATACGTCATAAATATACGCCTTTGTTATTGTAAGAGGTTAGCGACCCCTGGTGGCTAATTTTTTTTACATATTGTACCTTTAAATTATCCAAAAATGAAGAGTAATCCCTTACTTTACTTTTTCAATGGACAAGTAATTAAATTCTTCATTATACTTAAAGGTGCTATATGTAGCTTTTCTTCTAAAATGAATCCTTTTTTATTGCCTGTGTGTGAAGGGGTTGTAATCACACATTAAAATTATCCACTTGTCGGGTTTTGCTATTACCTCTGAAGGCCCGAGCCGCTCTCATTTTTATAAACCGTCTATGCACGGCACTGCAGGAACTACATGAGTCTGATAACACCCCAAAACGACCTGCCTCCAGCACAACACACACTCCAACACAAACTCCACATAAATAAAAAAAAGTTTTATCTGCTGACGCTCGTCAGGCCAAACGTGAATCAGATCAACTTCGGACGAAAACACGGATCAACATCGGCAGAGCGTTTGAATTCTGGAGAGACCTCCACTTTGTTTTAGGTATATGTATATATTTAGGCATAAAAACAGCTTTCATCCCTATTGTGATGCTTTCTCCGGTGTGTTGAAAGTCTCAGTGTGGCCGGTACCATGAGTGCTCGCTCTTGAGTTCGAGCACGCGCACGAGCGCTCTTGTAACAATTGGTTGCAATCTGAAACATCACCGCTAGAGGCCGCTAAAAACTACACATAGCCCCTTTAATAATGCATTAATTACACTAACACTCTTAAAATAAAGCATAAGTCAGAAAACAGCATTCATTTTGTTGTAATTTCCTAATATAATAACTCAAATTAATGTTTAAATGGTAAACGCATTGAAGATTAGCAGACAGGCTATCAAATCATAAAGTGATATGCTGTTTTTTTTCCTCACAAATGTCAAGCTATTATATTAAGACTGTGCCTTTAGTACTGGTATGACCAACTCGCAGTTAGTCAATGGTTAATCAGCCTTACGTTTTGATATCAAATTATCTACATTTTTACATAACTATGAACAGTCCTGAAGAAGAAAAAAAAAGTGAAGACTAACTTGCTAAATTAGTCTTATCAGTTTATGCAACCGGCCCATGAACTTATTGATGCCTATTTTCTATTGACATACACTAAAAAAAGTTGTCCAATAATGATAATGAAAAAGCATGCATTATAAATTCAAACCCTTTATATAACATAAATGTATTTCCTTTTCATTAAGCCCTGAATGCGTGTACATTTTTCAGTGTTATGTTGTGCAGAAACACTTCACCTTTATGTTTTTTTTTTTTTTTTTTCAAAGAATAATACTGTAGTAGTCAAAATACTCTCATTTATGCTTGGAATCACATCCAAATGGGAAAAACTATAGAAGCCCAAGACCAGGAAACACAGACCATTAGTGGACCGTATACACTCGGACCACAGCAGGAAACTCAAATCTGGAGTTTCGGGGTGGGGAAAGACTAAAGGGAAACCATGCCTATCAGCAATCGAAGCTCAAGGAATGCTCTTCATGAGGTCACCGTTTAGAATTTGATAAGGAAAGTTCTTTCAAGATAATCCAGGCCTATTTACATTATCTTCTTCTCGAAAGTTTGTTTGGACCAAAGGGGAGTTGAACAACAGATGCTTGACAAACGCAGCACAGAATATCACATCGAATACAGATATCTAGGACTTGGCCTTTTTCTTTTAATAGATCACCTTGCAGTGAAACCCATTTTTATAGTCTCTTTCATAAACATTCATCTTCAATACATAATTCTCTCGCAGCTCTCAGGAATCGATCCAAATGGCCATTCCTGAAAGATCTTTGTTATCTGAGACAACATTCGAAAAATTTGACGAATGGACTTCATGTGAACAACCAACACATCCCTCGCAGCTAATCTCTCTCTCACACACACACACACACACACTTTATCTCTTTATACAGAGAACAAAAACAAACATTTGCGGCTCCTAATCTAAATTCAGCTTCAATCATTAACTCTGTCTGAGGAAGGCACAGTGGACTATGCTGTGTTCTTAAAAGCCTTCTTTCATTTTCAGAGATAAACACCATGTCACATGTATACAAAAATCAAGGAAGTATATCTACTGAACGATAATCCAGATTCACATTATGACAATGAATTCAGTCAGTTTATGCACGTAAAGGACGAGCCTTCATCTATTAGTTACACTCTTTTTGAGGGACTAAAAGATGGCTGTCAGCAAGGTTACTAGCGTTCTAGCTAAAAGAATGTTTCGTAAGCAACTCCGGTGTTGGATGTAAGAGTGAACATGACAGTCTTCATGTGCTCCCAACATCAGAGCCACTGAAGACGCAGTGGATTCGTTGTATATTTTATTATATAAAATTATATAACACATTTTGCTAAAAAGTCGTTCCTCAAGAATGGATCAGTACCAACTGTTGGTGATCCAGCTTATAGTCTCGGGAGTGACACAGGTTTCAAGTAATGAAAGGGAGAGCGTGCACTTTATTACAGTTAGGAGTTGTTTTACGGATAGAAAGTTTCCAGTTTATCAAGCACTGAAAAGGCATAAGGTTTGTATATATTTGTTTAATTCTAACAAATGTGTTTGTGTAATTTGCTGTGTATGTTGAGTTTATGGAAAAGACTTTAATGTGCACTTCTTATACGGTATTAATTCAGTGATTTTCTGGAGAAAAACTGACTGTCTTTTGTTTGAAGAAGTACAATAAACTTCATAAAACTTGTCAGTAAAGATCTGGCCATCATTTAGACAAGGTCCGCTACAACAGGCTTGTACTAATAGTGGATAAAATCAAGATGACAAGTTATAACCATAATTAAACTATACTTGTTCTATCTCTCTACAGCATATATTCTCTGGCTCTGTGGGCATTATTGTCTGACTCCTCTTCAAACTGAACACTGCTACTGACAGTTTCTGACATTTTCAGTGCGTGAGACTGAGATTGTCCTGTTGTGTTGCTGATATGAGCTCTTGAAGCTCCGCCCTCTTCTTGAAATGTGTCCGGGAGCAGCAGCTCATTTGCATTTAAAGGGCCACAAAACAGCATGTTTTTGCTCACCCCCAAAAAAGTGGCAATTTTAACATGCTATAAAAATTATCTGTGGTGTATTTTGAGCTAAAACTTCACACTCTGGGGACATCAGAGACTTATTTTACATCTTGTAAAAAGGGGCATCCGATGTCACCTTTAAAATGACGATCGATTACTCAATATCACGCCAGCCCAAAAATCCCCACAGAGTTGAGCAAAACGGCAGTCCAGAATGGCACATTCAGTAATTATTCAATAATTAAAATGATGCCGTATAATAAAAAGACGCAAATGTCAAAAATAAAACTATTAAATCCTCTTAGAGGATTTACTCTTAATAAAATACACAAATACTAAAAAACACTGAGCTATGCAGACCATTTAATCCTCACTGAAATAAATTAACAAACTAACAAACTATCACTCTAAAAAAGAAAACAAATGAAAATGATAAATATAATACTAATTTAAATCAATAATTGAATTAAACTGGCCTAACCTTGCAGTGAATGGGGCACATAAGGGTTAACAGGAACCATGAGTTCACACCGATTCCTTTTATTTGTTTCAGGTACACAAAACATGTTTACAGAGAAACTTTAAACCAAGGGCACAGTCACTGTCAGACTGCAAAACAAACTGATGCAGCAAGTTTCATCTGCTCTTTTATTTATGGGATAACAAATTATTTCATAAAGAGTTTGAGAGGTCATATGACATGGGAATAGTAGGCCTAGATAAAGATATAGCAAAATCATTTGAAAAATGATCCACTGAGGATAAGAATCAGCCAGTCTAAATAAACCTGGACTGAAGATACGTACGGATACTTTACACTGGAGAATCAAAAGATGAAGAGGCGCTAAAACGTGACAGGCCTGGGACTTTAAAATGCCTTGCAAGGGGGAAAAATGCCATTTTAAATTTAGATAAGAACAGTCTAACTACTAATATTATTACTATATCATTAATACTGCAATAATATAGGATTTTTGTCTCATACTGGATATTCTTATAGGAGACAATGATCAGCTGAGCCGCACCTCAATGTCAAAGCTGCATATCAACATTACCCTGAAGTAGGACAGTAACACGACACCAGCAAGCTCCAAGAAAAAGAGAAGGCAAAATTCAATCCCTTGTGTGTTCGTAATGAGAGGGAGAAAGAACGAGAAAGAAAGAGAGATGGCTTGTGTTTTATGAGCAAAAAAACAGACAAAGTGCTTGCAGGGCACAATACTATAAATGAAGTGCCAGTGCCAATATTTACAGCTTTCTCAGACTGTCAATATTATCTGATAATAAATTAATATGGAGGAATTTTTGATTCCAAAATAAATTAGACTCGCAACCTCGATGGTTCTGGGCTTGATGATGATGACGTGAGGAATAAAGTCATTCAGTGATACTTAAGACAAGATCTCCTTCAAAACACACCTGCTCGAAATAATCACACATTTTAAGTGATTATATCATTACGTCATAAGGAGGTTTGCATTCCTATTTTACATAGGAAGCCTACATGGATACACCCAAACATTCACGTCACAACTATTAACATACTTCACCATTAGTCTCAGGTACAGTACACACCTGCTTTAAATGGCAACCATATGATCTGGGGCAAACCCAAGGCAAACAGACACGTACACGTCCCTTTCACTCTCTGTTTTAAACTAGAATATGAAGTCAAACCAATAGGCAAATAAAAGGTCCTCTGTATTTGAATGAAGAGCAGCCCTCATTAGCAGTGAAAAATTTCATTTTTTTCTATTCTTTCAATTGTTCTGAGAAAGTGAATATTAAAAATAATAATTAATATTAACGGTAATAAAAAAAACAATACAAAAACATTTATTATTATTATTATTAAAAAACGACTTCTACTGTTATGATCATTATTATTATTATTATGGACAACAACTATCATATAAAAAAGGTACACGTTGTTATTGAACATTGGATTTTTCATGCAATCATAATATATTTCTAGTATAATTTAGTCACTCTTATGGATTGCAAGCAGACCTTTTAAACACTAATTTTCTTACCATAAGGCCATATGCTTATAGTTTTAATATAAATGATGTACCTCTTGTCTATAGGTTGGATTAGTATTTAAATTACTAAACTGCATGAACCAGATCTATCAAAGGAAAAGAACACCGTGTTCACGCACACACTCGCACACGCACACACAAGCACGCACTATAAAGGTGGTGGATAGTAAACACCAATGCATGTATATACACTCCCAACCTAGGGTGTCACTCATGCCAGTCAGTTAATGACTAGTAAAGTTATGTTGTACTGGGCTGGGAAGGGTGGAGAGGAATGTAAAAACGTATTATTTGTAATACAGTTAAACTGGTTGTGTAAGATTGTGATGAACCGTTTTACTCTATTAGTCACATTTACTTGCTTGCTTGGAATAATAAACTATCACTTATTAAAAGCATAGGCTACACCTGAGAAAAGAGAAAAAAAAAAAAAACTGACCCAAGAAAATTAACAGATCCGCTAATGAGGTTGCCACCAGTACTCCTGATATTAATAATTGTTCTACAGCTGTTAAAGTAACGTTACAAAGACTTAAAAAGGGCTTATGGCACACATATTTTTATCTCAGCCTAATTAGTAGGAATCATCTTGACTAAAAAAAAAATCAGAGTAAAAAAAGTGTTTCTGTTAAAAGTGAACCAAGTAATTCTACATAGAGCTGAGCTCACCCTCATAAAACTGACATTTTGAGATTACACGACAATGATGGATTCAATGGGCCAAGTTACTAGTAGTAACATCATCAACAACAATAATAATGTTTATTTTATATTGCACTTTTTCTGTGCTCGAAAGGTACAACTACTGAGCAAACATGGTCATGGTCAAGATCATGGAACAGATCATGTGTGTGATCCACGGTTTCAAACAGAATGAGTACAAACAAGCAGACCCTGATGGAGCAATGAGTCAAACGGGTCTGACAATCTGCAGCGCAAATGACACACAAGCAGCACAAACGGCACAGGACCTCAAACGCTGAAGGTCACGGGGCACAAAGACAGGTTACTTCCCCTTCTCTCTCTCTCAAAGGCCAGAATAGGAAGTCGACTGCACACATCAGCAAGCCAACCTAATATGCAAATAAAGGGAAACTCGCATACCTTCTGTTTTTGAATATGAGCAGCCCCAAATGAAAAGCTGGAGAAAAATTAAGCTCAAGCAACGACTACATTGAAACTAAACTTAAAAAAAAAAAAAAAAAAAAAAGTTTGTGTTCGGTTTCTGTGGTGCCTAGGCTATTTATATTTTCTGTTGAACTAGGCCTAGTTCTTGTTATTTATTGTCAAGAATTGATATTCAGTTCCTAGCATTGAGGCAAGCATGACTTTTACTCATATTCAGGGTTAGGGCCAATATATTATTTGGAGATATAAACAGAATTTGCGGGTGAGCTCTTTTTAAACAGACACCTAGCAACACCCTAGCAACCACACAGCAACATTCAGAACACCTTATCTGAACCTTATCTGGATTTGATTGGCCGTCTCGAACATTTCGACATTGAAGAGCACGGTTACTGCTAAGGCAAACCAGCATACAAACTTATAACTTTTTGTCATCCTACAAACAAATGGAACGGGTGCAGCATCCAAAATATAAAATATGGGGACAACAATTTGGCCTTTCCGATATATAATTTTCATCAAAATCTATGGTGGTTACAGCCATGTGTTGCAGTGTTCTGTTAACAAATCAATATGATTGGAACTATCTTGTAGTTAATTCATTCAGAACTCATTCTTTGAAGTGAATGGTAGATTTGTCATTATTTACAACCCACAGCCTATTTGACAAATTATTTTTGAATATAGCCTATTATGTTGACTCATACTGAGTGTAAAGGGGAAAAACATGTTATGAATGTACCCAAACTCTGAATATGAGGAACAGGTTGATTCCTTAATTCCTATAGTTAGTACAGGTTTTTTTTCAGTGTTGACTAAATACACACAAATCAGTGATGTGTGACGTGGCTGAATCGTTTCTGCTTTATCACAACATTTCGATGTATCCAGTCAGTCATCATCACACGTAGGCTATAGGCTACAGTAAGAGAACACTGAATAATGTTCATGAAAACACAAACACCCAGGAGACGAAATGTACTTTTAGCCTACTTGAACATTTGTTTTAATAGGGTGGAGTACTGAATCCTGCCCATACAAAAGAGGAGACCAAAACATAGGCTACTTTGATGAACTGTTTGAAAGCTTATCGCTTTGAACTTTTAAAATCTTTGAGTCATAATGGGATGTTTTTATGACGCAAAGATACAATGTTATTCCCCCATAGGACAGAATGAAACTCACTCGGTCTTTTTGCGTAATTTGTTGGCGTGGAGGTCCACTAAGTTGATGACAGCCTGTCCCAAAAACTTGTCCAGTCCCACCAGGGCTCGGTGCATCGCGATGATGTAAAGCGTGCATCGCTCCGCGTTCCCCTGATGGAAGAGCGGCAGATCGAACGTCGCTTCTTCTTTCCATTCGGGCGATACGCATTTCTCCGCTACGGACGTGGAAAACTTGTCCTTGCCCACCTGCATGATGGCATATGCGTCGTTCGTTCCATTTTTGCCCTTGATCCGCAGGTTTCGCGCTTTGAGCACTGTTACCTGAACGCTGGTGGGATACCACTGCTGGTCACCCAAAGACATTCTCAGTTAAAGTCCAGGTTCAACCGGGACGAAAAGTTGCGCTTTGTTCCTTCGATCCCGCTTGGTGTTTGTCTTGTATCCGGCGTCGCTCTGGCTCCTGTGTGTAACTGTTTGGGAGATCTTGTATAAGCCCCGCCCCTTGCGCATGACGTCACGGTGTAACCAGCGTTCAGGTGATGCAGGTAGGCTATCAGATCATTCTTCACATTATTAAACTATTAATGAAGAGCTTTTGATTTAACACTCAACCCTGTCTTTTTTTTTTTTTTTTTTTTTTTTTTTTTTTTTTTTGCAATCCCGGCCACTTTTAACAATGTTGCAGCACTTTTAATCTTTGGTCATGACTTTTTAAACAACAATTTTAATTAGCATCGAAGTGCGACGCCAAATGTGTACAGTAAACAATGCGGGTTTGTGTACAGTATCAGAGTTGTAGCAACAGACAACCAATCAGAAACTGCCTTACCTCATTAAATATTTTTGCACTTGTACAGTCACAAATCCCTTCTGAGTTCAGAGATTTTAGAAACTGTTGAAGAATTTCCTTATTAGGGTTTCCTCAATTTACTCCCTCAGACTTTATCCGAGATGAATCACGGTTGGCCTTTAAAGCTCAGATAAAAGCTTAAAGGGATAGTTCACCCAAAAATAAAGAGAAATATGTAATTTTTTACTCACCCTATTGTTTCAACCTGCATGAGTTGCTTTCTTCTGTTGAACACAAAATAAGATATTTTAAAGAAATGTTAGTAACTAGACAGTTGACGGTACAGGCCATTCTTTTCCTACTATGGAAGTCAATCGCTACCATCAACTGTTTGATTACCAACATTCTTTAAAATGTCTTCTTTTGTGTTCAACAGAAGAAACAAACTCATACAGGTTTGGAACAACTTGAGGGTGAGTAAGTGATGAATCATTTTTCATTTTGGGGTAAACTATATCCCTTCAAGAAGGACACAAATAGAAAACAACAGTGAGTAATAATTTTAAAGACAATTAGTCATCTTTCAGATTAGCACACTTTGCTCCAGACCAGCTTTAAACCTTCTGCCAAGGCCAGTCTTGTCAGTACTCAGTATTATTGGTGTCATATTCTTTCTCTGCTCGAGCATCTCAGTGTTTGTCCCATCTCTAAAGTGCCACACTCTTGATAGGATAATGCTTGTGTCAATAAAAAAAGGCTCACTTTTGATTGGCTTTATTTCTTGTGGAGGATGTCGATTTACATAATACATAGAAACTGAAGTTATGTAATTGACAAATGAAAACGACGGGTAACTTGGGACTTTTCTCACTTAGATCACATATGATACAGAAACATAAAAAAACAAATAAATAATTTTGATCTTATGGCATTTTTTCCCCAAACCTTTATTTTGCATCAGGTCATTGATAAGGCACAATCTTAACATCTATAGGAAATATATTACTGAAATCGATACAATTTTTTTTTAGCATTTTCATATTGAAGTGAGTGGAAAAATATATAAATACTCATGTTATTTTTAAAATCTCCCTTTTAAACTTCGAGTTGATAGTCAAAACAATCATTCTTCCATTGTAATCTCGAACATTGAAAGGGAGATTGTAATAATAACAATAATAATTAGGATAACACTGAATTTATACTGACCCTCAGAAGCTAGGCCTACCCAGAGGCAAAGAAAATTGTTCATGCAAATATCACAATGTCACATGAAACCATTATGCACAAACAAGCCAAATTTCCATTTTTTTTTAAGAGAAAACACATATTACATACACATGGCCAATGTTGAGTAGGCCACAAATTTAATTTATTATTTGACTAGGTTTTTTGTTGTTGTAGTTTCAAATGACACCCAAAACTTCTGAAATCATAGCACATCAAATCTGTAATAATGACACGATGGTGATCACTTTATATTCTTTAGCAATATGCGGTATTTTAATTTAGGGAGACTTCTGGCTTGAAGGGTAAAAGACAAACAGTAGGCTACATAATATCAAATAAGATCATCTTTAAAGGTTAAACTGTGAGCTTCTTTGGCATACAAACATCCCTGAATACAATTTTAAAGTTGATCCATTTTAAGTGTAAGCTAAAGACAGGTAATATGTTTTGCTTGTGACTCTGTCATCATTTGAGAGAAATTTAAAAATACTGGCACTACAGTCAGATTCTGGTATGGACCTTGGGGAAAAAACAGTCAGTGCGAAGATCTGAATTCGCCTTTGGCTTTTGGTTGGGAGTGTCCGTTATGTGCTTTCATGAGAAAAAGTCATTTGAACACTGCTGAAAAACAAAATACCTATTAAATAATATTTTTTATTGCAAAGTCCTTGCTATCCGACAACAAAACTTTGCATATGCTTTAGAAGGAGTACTAACAATTCCCGGGAAATGAGTGATACTTGTTGCTAAACATTTGTGGGATGAACAATGATTGGAAGCAAAAGTGTTATTTAAACAAAGTGTGTTGGACATAATGTGCTTTTAGACTAAAAATAGAGTTTATAAAACCGATTAAGCCACCAATCCTCTGTAAAATACTGATACCGCACAATTTCATAATGACAACAACAATTACATCAAAAAATTAATACTGATATGTATAATATAAATATGTTATTATTTATAAAGAAAATACGTCAAATGCTCTCTCCATAACCTGAACCAAGTGCTAAAAAGCCCATGTTACACATGGTACTACAACAGAACATGTATGAACAAACACTTGCCCTTCCTTATCAAATCCCTTAGTAACTCTGGAGTGGCATCTGAAGAAGCTGGCACTTTTTTATATATAATTTGTCCATCAACAGCATTCATTATCAGTGCATTTGATCAATGGCAGGAATGACCCAATAGAGGGCACTATGAAGCAACGGTTTCCAAATGGTTCCTATTCTCTAAAAAAAAAACTGAATACAATAGCTCATGTGCTGCTGAACAACATCAGAAAAACAAGACCGACATTCCCATCTCCAATTAACATGGAAGGTTAGGGATGGATGCTCATCTGTGGCAAGTGTTTGTTTTCTATATTTGTGTCGGACTGATGCCAAGAGCTGCTTAATAGTGCCAGAGAGTTGAATTAACACTGTAATAGTCAAACAATACAAACATAACACTTAATGTACATTCTTACAGACATGTAAATGAAATAGCATGAAAAAAACGTATATAAAAAACGCAACAGACAAAGACACAAAGGGAACAAATTAAGGGAACAAGCACACGGCCCTCCGTCCTGATCGATATGCATAGTCAGAAACATAAAGATCAAAACAGCTGAACTTAACGTTCATATCCCTTGGCATATTCGATATTAAAATATTCATTGCATTCAAACAATTTGTTAGATTAAGTGGTATTACAAGCAAACAAAAGCACACCAAATGATTTTGCATATTTTGCCACACCAACTCCTCCACCGATCTCTTTTTAGAGGAGTCAGGTTTTGCATACACACCCCTTCTCTTTCTTCATATATAACTCTTCATATAACCTTTTCTTATTAGCATGCTTAGCATTAGCTTTTTGCATGTTGGACGGTTCCACAGAACACTTTTGAAACTTACAAATATAGGCGATTTATCAATAAAGGAGCCAAATGGTTCTCTACCCTGCTAATAAAAAACCTAATTTGAACCAGCTTAAGCTGCGGTGTTGTAATACTCGTGACTGGACAAGACCAGACCAAGTCGAGACAGAGACCTGAAGAGGGTCTGAACAATTCGAACAGTGTGATTTTCTTTAGGGTGAATGAAGCTTGGATTTGCATCAGTGTCACAAGGACCGGAGTCCAGAGACACAGCAGATATGTCAGATTTGTCGAATTATTATATTACTCGAGACCAGCTTTGGTGTCTGAGTCAAGAACATATGAAAATATGGAGGCAGACTCATCCGGTCTTAAGTTCTACAACACTACTAAGCTGGTTTACTGGTGTTAGTTGTTTTAGCTGGCCTGGCTAAGCTGGTGTTTAGTTGGGAGGAAAAAGTGTCCAAAATTCCCTTGAAACCAACAGACCAACTAAGACCAGCAAACCATTTTAAGCTAGTTTATTCAGCAGGGTTGTGGAGAAAGAGATCCATGCTTTGGCTCTTAGCATACAGGTCACACCTTCAAGAAACCTTCATATATCTTTCAACTCTATTTGCAGGTCATTATTATACAGTTGTCTCGCTCTTCCATACCCTGCTCTTCATACCAACCGAACCCTGTGATTGGTCTGTTCCGCTAGTGTCCAGTTCCAGCACGGATCCCTTTAGTGTTCCATTTGGTGCTGAAACTGTCGACAGTGAGGGCGTCGCAGTGACATTTGATGTCACGTTTAGTGGGAACGAGCTCCGCTTCGACTCTTTCTCAGTTGCGGCAGCCATTTTAAGATTGTCTTTGCTAGCGCTACGCCGTTGAGCGTTCTGCTGCATGGCGGCCCTACTTGCCACAGAAGGCAACAGTGGAAAAGGTTTTCTACCTCCGCTACTACCTCCATCACTTCCTTCCGAAGGGCTTGTCACTAGTCCCTCCCCTCTGTGCCGTCCATTGGTCAGAACGCCGTTCTGGCTCTCTGAATGGCTATTCCGTAGACTCCCATTCTCGCTGGAAGCATGTTTGTGTAGGAGGTGGATGTTTGATTGATCTGTCCCAGAGGGTCCCAAAGCACCCATGCTACCTCCTCCACCCGCTCTGAGAGCTTTGAGGCGGTAGTGCCCTCTAGCGTCCCCTCTGTGATGGTACTGGGTATTGCCACCTTTGGTTCTACTACAAGCCTTCCTCCTTTGAGGTTGCTGGACAGGCAGTAGAGTGGGCAGCAGGTTGTTGGCCGGTTTGTTGTTCTCCGTGTTTGAGCTTGTGTTGGTATTAGTTCCCGTCGGTGCCCGGGCGGCGTTGTTCACGTTGTCTTGCGTCACTTGGAGGAGGTTGGTGAGTTTGCAATGCCCAGCGGCAATGCTTGTCGTTCCACTTTGAGTAGATGAAGACCTGGCAGAAGAAGAGTAATTGTTGGGGTCCGTCGGTGGGTGGCATCCTACAAAAATTTGGGAGCCCCTTTCTGAGGCACTCTGGACGCCTACAGTGGCAGTGCAGGGATGGGAATAGGCTGGCATGGATTGGGAGCGACGGTACCCGGGGCAACACCCTAGCCACGCTGCTTGGACATCCAAACGCTTGAAACAGTGATGGAGCACCAGGAAGATCCCTAATCCGGTAGCCGTTCCTCCATACAGGCAGCTGAAGAGTTTCCGTTCTCTATCCACGTGCCAAACGGCCATAGCGCCACAGCACCACAGCCCCAAAAACACAAACTGTGTCGCCACCAGCGCCAAACATTGGACCTTCAATGAGTACTGGTCCTCCACTATCGTCCCAGCATGCACTGGGCCGACAGAGTCTGTCGAGAGAAGGCTGGTGCTGCCACTGAGTGCTGGTTGACTCTCTGGCAAGGTTGAGGGGTCGGAGGCGGAACATGGAGGATCTTTGGACTCCTGGAAGTTTTGGTGCCTCAGGCAGAAAACAGTGCACAGGAAGTAGATCCAGGTCACCAGAATGATCAATCCAGCTGGAATGTAGAAAGCCCCGAAACTGGGTTGCCATACCAACCAGCAGCTGCAGAAAGGTCAAGAGCAGAGCAAAAAGGTCAGAGAGGGCAAAGGCGGTAATCAGTCAAATAACAAAAACACAAAGCAAGCTCTGTACAAAAACAGACACTTTTTAAAGAGCCTGTAAAGGAGCAGCCCAGCATGAGTAATAAATCTGCAACAAGTATCAGACAGATAGAGAAAGAACGGAAGCTAATAAAAAACTAAGAGAATGACCTCAGTCAATTTAATTTTATTATATTAAGTGTCGCCAGTCTATCTGTAATACTGCGATGTGACAAAAACACCATAAAACCTGTAACAAAATTATCACTCGGTGAAAATGAAATGAAATAATTTTAATTTCAGTGCAGCTAGATCCAGTACTGGATACAATGCTTGAGTTTTGCTGCTGTAAAGATAATTATTGGTTACTTTAATTGATAATTGGTTCCTAAAGATGATTATTGATTATTGGGTGATTATTATCTTGATTATTGGTACTCAACGCTGACAGAATGCATGGCAAAATACTGTATGTACTGAAATAGCACATATTTAGTTAAAGCATTCCACTTTTATTGTATTATTTTTAAACAATATACATATATATATATATATTCTATCAAACTAACTGACTATTTTATTTATATTTAAAATTATATATAGATGTCTTTTGTGCTATATCTCAAGAATCAGTGTATTATCTTAGCACTAGGTAGGCTGTTGATGATATAAACCTCTATAGAGCTGGTAAGTCCTGCCCCTTCCGCTAACCCCGCTGGACCTCTAGGTTGAAAAATCGACAATGCAAGTGAATTGGAGAAAATAATTATTTTCTAATCCCGTTTAAATTTTGCAATGAATGTGAACATATGTTGTCTGTGAATTTTTTATATAATTTTTCGTGTAAAGAATGCTACAATTTAGTGGGTAGAATTTTCATACGGTTAGAGCACTTTGTGGACTACAACTCTTCGCTGCTTCGCATGGATCCCGCTAAACATGTCATCATGAATGGTGACATTTGGGTACAAAACACACAGGCATCTCGATCTAATTCCTTAGATTATCGCACCGTGATTTGTGGAGGGAAAATGTGTTATGCGGTGACGTCACATATGCGACGTGTAGTCTTTCTCGTTATGTCTATTCCACAACTGCTAGCCAAAGAATCATACAATATACTGTCAAACTTGTTACATGAGAAATTATATAAAAAATTCACAGACAACATATGTTCACATTCATGGCACAATTCAAACGGGATCAGAAAATAATTATTTTCTCTCATTCACTTGCATTGACGCTTTTTCAACCTAGAGGTCCACTTGGAGTTTTACGGATGGGCGGGACTTACCAGCTCTATAGCTAGACGTGAGCAAACAAATTTTCCTAATGTTTATGAAAACAGTACTCACTAAGGAATGTTGTCACCATAGTTATTGATGTTTACAGCTGCAGTGATACCACATATGATGAGTGGGACACCGCCAGCTATCAAATAAAACCTGCCAAAAGAAACAGAGATAAAGAAAAGAAGACTGTTAGGGGGCATTTTGCAAATTCTAACCATGGTAAAATAAATAATCATCAAAATAGTTTAAGATTTTTTTTTAAATGAGGGACAGCCTATCTTTCGTTTACTGTTCTTCTTTCAAAGCGTCATGCACATAAAATAATACACTTATAAAGAGCTAATAAAATAAAATAAAATACAATAAATAAATATATATATATATATAATAATATATAACTGTCAGTGAGCATGAAAACCTGGGTTCAAATCCCAGGTGATTTTGTTCCTTAACTTAACTTAACTTAACTTAACTTAACTTAACTCAACTTAACTTAACTTAACTTAACTTAACTTAACTTAACTTAACTTAACCTCAATTAATTCTGTCATCATTTACTCAACCTCAAGTTGTTCCAAACCTGTATGAATTTCTTTCTTTTGCTGAACACAAAAGAAGATATTTTAAAGAATGTTTGTAACCAAACAGTTGATGGTCCTTATATACTTCCATAGTATTTTTTCAATGGGGCGCATCAACTGTCTGGCTACCCACATTCTTCAAAATATCTTCTTTTGTGTTCAGCAGAAGAAAGAAATTCGGTTACATTTTATTTTAAGGTGACGTAGTTAAATTGTATTTACTCATAAGTACTGAGTAATATTAATTAACTACGTGTACTTATTATAGAGTTATGGTTTGGTTTAGGGTTAGTTCCCTGTAATTATGCATAATTTACTGTTATTGCTATTGCTAATATAAGTAATATGTAACTACATGGTTTGGAAGACCTTGAGCGTGAGTAAATTATGTAAGTGTTTTCATTTTTGGGTGAACTATCCCTTTAATAATCAGATACAAAAAGTTGCTAAAAAATGCTAAAAAATGTAAATGGACATACAATAACACTGCTGTCTGTTATATTTGCTACAGATGTTCCCTTTGCTTGCCATAAAAAAATTGTGAGGTCTATACATTAGGTTAGTTCTGTGACACTGTCTGTCACTGAAGAGCGTAGTCTGGGCTCCAGACAGTGAAGGAGGGAGAGGAAAAATAACAAGATTTGTCCCAGGAGGCAGGCGTGGGATCTGGCCAGACCTCCCTAGGGGATGTGGAGAGCATGGAGGTCTGGGGCAAAAACAGAGAACACAGACTAGAGAGAATGAATATATTTGCATGCATGTCTTTGAGGACATGTGAACGTTAGCCTTAACTAGTCCTACCGCTCATTTGATTTACAACTCTGTCCACTTTAATCTGTTCCCATTCCCCCCATTTGTGCTCCTTTTCTTCTGTCTCTCCATAACAGCAGATGTGAATCAGCTTTTATCTGGACAATGATGGTCTTTGATTAGGCAGTTTTTTTTACATCATGGTGGTCCATTCAGTTGCTCTCAAAAGCCCATTTTCCTCCTGTACATGCTTATCAATAGTTTCTTCTCAGGAAGTGCTCGTTCAATATGACGTTTGCACATAAAACTGCCAATGTTTTATGACCCATTTGAGATATTACTCTGAATACTGCAAGAGCTTCGATGGAACCCATTCATTTCCTTTGATGATGATGACAGGAAGGAACTTTTAATGCTATCTTCTTATGTTATGTATTGTTCATACTGGTACAATAGCAGTTATTCATGAGGCTTTCGAACAGTAATCGTTTCTTAGAATGAACGTTGAATGTAAAAGAGGTATTAGTGAAAATTAGCAGTGAAAATTACCGGTGGCCAGATTATAGAGAAAAAAAAACAGATATCTGTAAGTTTGAGTGTGCTTGTAAAATATACCTTATGGAAAACAAGCCGGTTATTATTCATTGAATGCTCCCAACCCTCCATGATGACTTCACTGACCTGAGCATGGGCCGCTGGGTTGGTTGTACAGCAGTCTCGCCTTCTACTTGTTGTGGAGTCCTCAATAAAGCTTCTTTATATATTACCCTGGCGCTAACACCGATCCATAACAAAGTGGACAGAGAAGAGTAGTGAAGAACAATCCCCACCTGACACAAACATACACATACATGAGTAACACAAGTAAAGTAACAAGATGTTAGCGCATAGAAAAAATCAACATTTTTGAGATTATATATTACTAAGGCCGTGACACACTTAAGGCTGTGTTTGAACACACCAAAACGACTACTGTATGTGCGTTCTGTGCCTGGTGTAAGACAATAACCGTCTATATCAGCAGCCAAGTAACAATAGTCCATATTTGTCATTCAAAAATTGGAACTGCAACTAGGGTCACCCCAAGGCGTCATATAGGTGACACTCTTTTGACATTCGTCAAAAACTGACGCACATGGCACCCTTTAGCGTCAATATGAGACGCAGAACCCAAGGCGTCATATAGGTGACGCTTTTGACATTTCGTCTAAATCCGACGCACATGGCCACCCTTTAGCGTCAATATGAGACGCAGATCCCAAAGCGTCATAACCCTAACGCTATCCCAGACCTAAACCTACCCGTCTCATATTGACGCTAAAGGGTGCCATGTGCGTCAGTTTTTGACGAATGTCAAAAGAGCGTCACCTATATGACGCCTTGGGGTGAGAATGCGTTGAGATATACCATTACCATTTTGAATATCAATCATGCCGATCAGTTTCTTCATTCTAGGCGACTCATGCTGTTATGAAAATATTCATGCATTGGAATGGTAGGGTAAGATGGCGCTTCATATATAGAACATTTTAGGGGTTCCCATCATGGGATAATTTTATTGATTTAGTTTTAATTAATTCTGTTTTAATCCATGTTTAACGTTAAGCTCGTAAACTTACTTTATCACAAAAAAAATGTAAATAACATGTTAAACATGAAAGCATTATGCAATCTTTTAAGAAATTTCTTCTCATTTAGGGTCAAAAACCCTAAAGTTCTATATAGAAACCCTTTTTTCTAAAAATTACACAATGCCACATAAAAGCGAATCATTTTGTTTTGAATGGTTATGTTCCTTTTTACTGTTTTGTGCATTTTTTCACTGTAAAAATGTAATTTGTGACTCAAAAGCGTGTTCGCTTCTTATGTGTTTGTGAAGTGACCTTGAAAAAGCTGTAGGAAAAAATCGCCTAATAGAATAAAACATTATTATGTAAGAGAAATGGAAACTTACTGCCTGGCATACAATAGGGTAGCCGGTCAGAGTGATGCCTCCAGCAAATACTGCCGACGTCATTGCGATGTGGAAACTAGTGTTCAGGAGGGTGTGCCAACTCTTCCTCGTGATTCTGATAGAGCTGATGGCAAAGAAAGCATCCGTTATGTCCGCAACATTATAGAGAATTGTGTGCTTACTACTGTGTGGCAACAGTTTGCAAGACTTTTTCTTTTAGTTTTTGGGTGTGTTCGTTTTTAACAGGTGAGAGAAATACCTGTGATGCAGTATATAGGTGATGATGATGGTGAAGAGACACAGGAGGAGCACTGCAGTGCACGTGTAGATCACTGGATGGAGCACTTCCACTGGAACTGAAGGTGAACCTGGGAAATCTGGCATCTCCTAAAATATTCATCAACATTGGTAGTGATAAATATTGAGGAAATGGTGAGAATATTTTGAAACATTCAACCCTTTATCTGTATTGCGTATCTACACCTCGAGGACTCAAAAAAGTGTAAGAAAATCTATCTATCTATCTATCTATCTATCTATCTATCTATCTATCTATCTATCTATCTATCTATCTATCTATCTATCTATCTATCTATCTATCTATCTAGTGATTTATAGCGATAAAATTCTTAATTATAGCCATTTAAATACAGCTTTCATTCTGTAACAATTTATTTTACAGTGTCAACATGTTTATACATGTAGATGTAGTTACTAATAACTATAAAGTATGCATAATTACATGCAACTAACTCTAAACCAAACCCTAATACTAAACCTAACCCTAAAGTAATATAACTCATACTTAAATGTATAATTACACTATAAAATCATCATAAAAAAAGTTTCAGATAAATTGTTCTAATGTCAGTACAGTGAATCATGGGTTCTTCAGTGCCAAGTATAATCAAATAGTATACAGTTTTCTCAATAAAACCCAATAGGACCTAGCTGAACATTAAAATCCTTTGACGCATGTCAGGATGAAGAAATGCAGGTTGCACATTTTTACAGTACGTGCACTTATGGGTTCTTACATTGTACTTACATAAGAAAGTACTCAGTAATGTAAGGTACAGTAACTACAGGGGTTAAGTTTACAGTAGGTTCAGGGTTAGTACCTAGTTATTACCCAGTTATTGTAATGACTATAATAAGTACATAGAATGTACATAGGGAACAAGACTGTAAAATAATGCTAACGAAATGTAGTGTAAAGTATCAATTTGTAATGGAGAATCTGTCATTCCTAAGTAAAGAATTGTCTATATCTCTCAACTAAGGGTGGGCAAGTTAGAGGAGCTCATTAGCTTTATAAGACTTTCTACAACATTTATCTTTACATGTTAAAGATAATTTGCACGTTTACTATTTACACAACCGAGTAATAATAAAATTGACATATTTCAGATTTTTCATTTCATTGTATTGGTGTCTGTTTCAAAAACCTAGCTGCCTCGCTGTCTACTTCCTACATTTCTAGGCAACATCAAAACTGTCATCAAACCTCATAGTTGAGTGATTTGAAATGCTCTACATTAAAAGCAACCAAATGTATCACTCATTCAGTGCTTTGAATAGAAGACTGAGTTGAGTTTGGTGTTAGCATATAATATAAAAAAATATGTGGAAAACAAAAATATTGGTTAATATAATCCTTTTTGAATTTGATTGAACAATTTTATTGATACTTTTCAGTGCTTAATGAAATATTAAAATATCAAGTGTAAAATGGGCCCTTTTCATATTTCCACAGTTCTCAGAAGAAAAACCGATCATAGTTGGGTAAACTTCTATAGTGGTGAATAGGAGATGACAGGAAATATAATTTTTGTACTCCCATTTGCTCCGATGGCAAAAGAAAAAAATACATATAGAGAGATTGATTACAGCAGGAATAATAGAATTATCCCTTGAGGCAGTGTTAATTAATCTTTTTTGTTTCTCTGTAATTTACTGCCAAGAAAAGATAACGCAAAGCGTTATAAATTTATATAAAATTTCTAAAAATTAAAATATGAGAAACTTGACTAGATTTGCAATGTTGATAACTGTGGAAACGCATCATCACATTCTGTGAAAAGGGTCCATTGTCATTTGTAGGGGTGGAACGGTACACATAAGTCACGGTTCGGTTCATACCTCGGTTCAGACGTCACGGTTCGGTACGATTTCGGTACAATGGAGTGAAAAGCAAAACAAAAATGCAGAAAGCATTTTTATAAATGTCTTAAGCCTTGTATTTTTTAAATAAGTTTTATTAATAAAGGGATTAGAACCAGTTTATTTGTAGTGCACTGACAGGTTTTAATAATTAGTTTATTTATTAAATTATTAAAAAGATGAAAAGACCTTGAGATATGTTTGGTAATTGTACCTGAATGAATTTAAAATTAATTTGCTCTTTCAGATCAATATATTGTTTTCCTTCATTTTTAGTTAACCCTAACTTATTCTCATCTGAATTATAAATAATTGATTTCCGTATAAAATAATACTACCTTTAAAAACTTTTGTTAACATTTGTAGGTTACAGTTTGACACGAGTTTAGAGTGTGACAAAAGCACAATGTTGTGTTTTATTGCAAGTGTACACAAAGTAAACAGTAAACACTTTGCAGTTTTATGATGTCCTGTATGAAAAAATGACGGAGTATGGATATGTTTCCACTGTTGGATCGCGCACGAGAGATCTCTCTCGCACGCGCGCAAACACACACACACACACACACACACACACACACACTGACTGTTCATCGCGCCTCTCTCTCGCACACGCGCGCGCAGACACACACAATGTTCATCGCGCCTCTCTCTCTCCTCTCTCTCTCTCTCTCTCTCCCTCTCTCTCTCTCTCTCTCTCTCTCTCTCTCGCACGCGCGCAAACACACACACACACACACACACACACACACACACACACACTGACTGTTCATCGCGCCTCTCTCTCTCTCTCTCTCTCTCTCTCTCTCTCTCTCTCTCTCTCTCTCTCTCTCTCTCTCTCTCTCTCTCTCTCTCTCTCTCTCCTTTTCTCTCTCGCGCGCGCGCGCGTTTTTGTACCGTGTATTCTACGTGCAAATTTGTGCACCGAACCGTGACGCCCGTACCGTTTCAGTTCGATACGAATACATGTACCGTTCCACCCCTAGTCATTTGTATTGCTTTGTTGGACATCTTGGATTTTTACAGAACTACATTCTGGGATCCTCCGAGAAGGATATGAGATCCTGGCCCAAAACAAGGTAACTTAAGAGGCAGAAAAATTACAGTGCCTACTACTACATATATACACTATATATTTTATATATACATACTTATCTATAAATACAGTCTAGGAATATTAGTATTTTATAAAGGTGTCACAATGTTACCTGTAGTACAGCATAGTTGCTCAGCACAGAGCAGCGCAGTGTAGAGATGGACGCGTCGCTATGGGCCAGCTGACAGCCATCTAGACTCCAACTCCCATGATGCTCCAGCGCCTGCAAGCTCCAATGGGCAGCAACAGGGTAATTTCCAGGTGAAGTGTGTCGTAGAGACACAATAATGGGATCGGACTGATTCCACATGCTGCATCCATCTGAAAGGAAGGGAAAGTTGTTTCTGAAAATGAGATGCATTGATTTACTTATTTGAATTGTATATTTTTAAGTCCAAGGATGAATTATATTAGTCTTCTCCCAAAATGCATGTACTACATCAGTATACAACCAAATACTCAGAACATTGTTAAAATTTTATGAATGTTTCGAATCCCTTGAAAGTTTGAGGTGAAGGCAACCCACCAAGGCCAACATAGATAACTGGCGTGTTGACGCCACGTCTGCGGGCAAGGTCAGAAGGTCCGGTAAAATTGCTGGTATATGGGAAGAATCTTCCATTGCGGAATGCCACAAACTGCAGCTTACAGTCAGGAGGAGCATTCGGAGGAAAAAGAGAAGCAGGGAGAGACACTGAAGCAAGAGCCACCGCATTCTGGAAAGAGAGAGAAAAAAAATACAATGTGAGGGCAAGGCAGAGATGTTTATTAAAGCAAAAGGCACTTGAGACATTGCATTTCAGACATTTTACCATGGTTAAGTGACTTTTACATTTATAAAACAGCAGCAGTAGCAATATGTTAGACAATAATGATATTGACAATAAACAATTCTTACGCTAAAAAAAGCTCCCCCTTGTAAAAAAACCCCCACACTTTAGCAAACTTTTAAAAAAAGTACTTACTAAGGATATAATACACTTAATAAGAATATACTTAGATGTGTTTTTTCTAAATTGCATGTTATCTGCTGTTACATGAAACTTAATTTCTATTTATATATGCAATTGAACTTAAAAGGGCTTTTTGAACCGCTTAAGTAGGCTTATATGTATTTTTAATAATTACCCCTAAATGTTTGTAATTGCACATTTGTAATGATGAAGTTGCAATTTAGTACATTGAAAATATATTAATTTAAATGCAATATAATTACATGTATAATAAAGTGAAATGTATAATCAAGAACTCTACATAGGTTTAGTATGTTAGTCAACACATACAAATAAGTGTACTTCTGTAAAGCATGACTAAAGATTATTTAAAAAACATAACGATTAAAAATTACCTTTAAAGAACATCTTTTAAGTGTGTAAAGTAACAGAGAAAGTTTTCTCTCTTTAAGTACACTTAAGTGTCCTTTTATTTCAATAATACTAATGATCTGCAAGTACAGATTTGACGAACACTACAATGCAATTAAGCAACTTCTTTTTCAAAGGTATAATAAGTCTGTCAGCACAAATAGTGCATAAAGTATGTATATTCCACAGACATACTGGATAAATATACTAGGTCTACACACAAAACTCAAAATATGCAAACGTGACAAACCTTGAGATGGAAAGCGTTCAGAGAGGTGTTGTGTGTTCCTGTGGTGCAGCGAAATCGCAGATGCTGCTCAAGGGAAAATTCAATCCCATCATGCACCTGGCTCCCTCCTGCCCCCTCTCGTCTCTGATAGACCGTGCAGCTCATGCCAGTAAAATGAGCAGGGCGAATCATGTGAGCCTCCATCACAATGTTACGAGAATTCTAAGAAAGTAAAAAATACGCTTTGGTGCTCAAGAATCCTTTCTTAAAGGGATAGTTCACCCAAAAATGAAAATGACCCCTCAAGCCATCCAGGTGTATATGACATTCTTCAGACAAATACAATCAGAGTTATATAAAAAAATGTCCTGGCTCTTTCAAGCTTTATAATGGCAGTAAATGGCCGGTTTCTGTTTTGAAGTCCATCAAAGGCATCCATCCATGATAAAAGTGCTCCACTGCTCTAGGGGGTTAATAAAGGCCCTCTGAAGCGAAGTGATGAGTTAGTGTAAGAAAAATATCCAGATTTAAAACAAACTTTATTGACTAAAATAACAAGCTTCCGGCAGACGGCCTACGCAAGTCGACTTACGCTTAATAACACTTAACGAATAATACTTGATGTATGACGTAGGATGTAGAAGTAGCGTAAGCTTTGATGCCTCTCGCAATTCAAACAAAAAGGGCTGGGCAACAAACTCAAGACATTTCTCTTTAAAAATTCTCGTTTTAGACTTCTAATTCGTGACTGGTATTTGGTTTTGCTCTATCCTCTGCGCTTCCGCGGTCATCAATGCATCATGCGTCAGGTCAGAAGTCACTCTAACGCAACGCATATACGTCATATACACCTAGGGCTTGAGGGTGAGTAAATAAATGGGGTAATTTTAATTTTTGGGTGAACTATCCCTTTAATATTATCAATGTTGAAAACAGTTGTATTGCTAAATATATTTTTGTGGAAACCATGATGCATTTTTCAGGATTCTTTGATGAATAGAAAGTTCAAAAAAAACAATCTTAGTTGAAATAGTAATAATATAAAGCTGACGTACTTTGGAAAGGTCCTGTGCGTGCGAGTGCAGCTGAGGCCAGGCGAGAGTCTCCAGTGTGTGTACGACTGAACTGCAGGCTCGTTCCTCTCGCTGGGCCCGCGCCAGGATCTGGTCATCTACCTGCATCATGTTACTGCCCATTTCAACTAGCACCTCAGACAGCTGGACGAAGGAGCGCATGTGTATGTAAGGACACAAATGCACGGTGCAATATATAAACTGCTGAATACCATCTTCTACTAACCTCACGCAGTTCTGTTATATAGTCCTTGAATTTGTCCATCATCTGAGCCACATAAAGAACATCCACCGTGTCAGTGAAACCGGCGGCCTCAAGAGTGTATGATCGCACCTGGTGCGCCAGAGTCACAGCGTTGGAGGAGTTGATGGGCATCTGAGTGAGAAGGACAGAATTAACAAAAAAAGTATTGCATTATTTGGCAGCAGATAATCATTGTATGGTTATGTCTATTATAGGGGAAACATTTATTCTTAAACCATGCTCATGATCACTAGTTTTAACACAAACTCATGGAGCTCATGAGCTGCTTTCATTAAAGCAAAGGGGCGATAAATCAAATACCGAGCCTTTCTTAAATTCATGCATAATTTTTAGTTCAACTTTTCACTCAACTTATTCTGCTGACAATAGAATTTAAAATGATATACTGTATATACACACATATATAGCGGTGATATATATATACATATACATATATATATATGGTAACACTTTACAATAAGTTCGTTAGTTAACATTAGTTAACTACATTAGTTAATATAAACTAATAATGAACTGCACATATACAGCATTTATTGATCTTGTTAATGTTAATTTCAACATTTACTAATACTTTATTAAAATCTTGTTAACATTAGTTAATGCACCGTGAACTAACATGAACAAACAATGAACAGCTGTATTTTTATGAACTAACATTAACAAAGATACACAAAGAACAAATGCAGTAACAATGTATTGCTCATGGTTAGTTCATGTTAGTAAATACATTAACTAATGTTAACTAATGAACCTTATTGTAAAGTGTTACCATATATATATATATATATATATATATATATATATATATATATATATATATATATATATATATATATATATATAATATAATTGATGAATTTAGAATAGCTAAATTGAAAATATTTTTTTTCTTCATTTTCTTGTTTCACAGCACGACTGGGACATAAAAAAAGGTGTGCGTAATAGTATTTAATGTGCAATTGTGGTGCGCTTCAGATCTTATAAGTATACACTTTAAAACACTGAACTTGCAGAAAATATAATATTAATGAAATAAAAGGACACTTATATCTTCTACAGTACATTTCTTAACACTACACTTTTAAAAAGTACAATTTATAATAATGTCAAATTAAAAGTTGTACATTAAAGTCCATTTAAAGCATCATGTTTAAATAATCTTTTGTCATGGTTTAAAGAAGTCTAAATCTACTTATGTTACATCCTAAGTTGTCAAAAAGCACTCTAAAGTTCAACTGATTGCTTTTAACATACATTTAAACAATAATGCATTTATTTTTTTTAAATGAAAACGGTTTGCTTTTAAGTACATTCCTGTAAATTATATTATTTCTGTAATAAATACTCTTTTTTAAAAGTATGCTAAAGTGTACTTTTTTCACAAGGGGAAGTTTTAATGGATTTACATTTCAGTGATTTGTTCCACATTTGAATAAATATTTCTTTTAAAATACAAGACTCTGCACTAACCAGTATGAAGGTATGTAGGATCCGTGTGATGTCATTAGTGTAGAGGCACTGAGAGTAGTCTCCCTCCTCCCAGCGTCCTGAGCGGTCACAGTTTCGTGAAGCCTTCTTCTGCTCCACACCGCCCCCCATAGTTAAGGAGGGATAGCGCAGATGCAGACAGTACTGGTAGGAGGTGATGCCAGCTAGAGTTCTAGGCCACCTGAAGCCAAAAAGGGGACAGTTGACATTTTGCCATAAGATAAGTTTTATTTAGCCACAGGTAAAGCTGTAGGACACCTCCCTCACCTGAACTCCCCTCGGTTGTTGGTCACTCTCTGCTCCGGACAGAAGGAGGCGCTGTTCTCCAGCACCACTATCTCCACACTGCGTGAGGTGTTCCCACGGCCCGTGGACACCACACACTCCCACTCACCACTCGCTTCAACGTGGACATTTGACAGGATCAGCTCACTAAAAGATCAACATAATGACCTGCTGTTACTTAAGTGTACTGTAAATGAGTTTTTTTTTTTTTTTTGAATGAATGAATGAGGCATTTATATAGCGCTTTCATATGTACTACTGTACACCCAAAGCGCTTTACAATCATATCAGGGGTTCTCTCCTCAACCAGCACCAGTGTGCAGCATCCACTTGGATGATGCGACGGCAGCCACAGTACAACGGCGCCAGTACGCTCACCACACACCAGCTGTAGTTGGAGAGGACAACTACCTCGAGCAGGTCTGTTGTTTGGAGGTTTTTTCTACTTTTTGTATTGGTTTTTATAAAATAAAAAAAGTTAAATTTGCACAGTAAAAGTTCGGTATTTTGACTGCAATTGTCTTTGCATTCTGATTCCTCACTTCATTAGAATCATGACTGCCTCTTATTTGTAAACAACAGCATAACTTTCTAGGGCCATGCAAAACCTGTATTACTAGTGTGGAATTATTCTACAATATTCACTAATAATGACAGTAAAATAGACCATCCTAAGTCAATTTACTGCAGTAATTCCTCTCAACCAGTAGAAAATGCTTTGAACACCTGATTATGCATGAAAAAAAACCCGTCATAAACCGGAAAACCGGCATAATTTTGAAAAAAAACGTGATATACATTTTTGGTCAAACCGCCCAGCACTAACACACCCTATATAACCAAACAGGTTAAGCATGTTTTACCTGGTGATGAATGTGCAGTCATGTTGTACACTCTCTTCTAAAAGAACCCCGTTCGTAGGGTCACTGGTGACAGGCTGACTGTTGTGCCGCCAGTGAAGGGTAGTGACTTTGTCAACCAGGGAAGCAGTGCAATGAAAAGGCAGCCTGTCCCCCTTAAACACGACCTGCCTCAGCGAGGGTAACAGAGACAGCGTGTGCAGCTCCAACGGACCCTCTGAAGAACAAAATTAATTCAAAGATAAACACAGAGAAAAATATTATTCAGAAATAAAGATTCACTGTAGATGTCTATCCTTAAACCGAGTCTTAGTCCTTTAATACACTGCCTTTCAAAAGTTTATTACATAAAATCAGTACTTTTATTCAACATGGATGCATTAAATTGATCAAAAGTGCGAAATAGATCTGTTACTCTGCTAACTGCTGCTGTTGGTTATTGCTGGCTGGTTATTATGAATACGGGACTTGCAACTGCCAATACTTAGACAACACACTGGTGTGAGCAAGTAAGACATGCTGAACAAAGCAGTACTGTCTGCAGCTGCGCTATCCCTCCTTAACTATAGGGGGCGGTGTAAAGTAGTGTATACAACAGTACGACGACACAAGTACTACTGCTGTACAAAGCATACATGAATTACCCATAGCAGATCTATACAGGTGGAGCTGGGGAAGGTGGAGGGTTTCTGAAAGCACGCTGCAATCTGCTACAGCAGACGCTGACCAAGTAGTTACATTTGAGCAGCGAGCTCATTGGATAACGATACAGCAGGAACCAATCAGCTGTGCCCTATAGAGAACAATGTGATTTCAAGCAGATTGAGTTAAGGACCTCTCAGCCTGTGCCATCTAGAGTTTCATGAGAGAACCTTGTATTAAAATAGAAAAGATCTTTTAAATTGTAATAATATTTCACAATATTACGGGTTTACTGTATTTTTGATCAAATAAATGCAGCCATGGTGAGTATAAGAGAGTTGTTTTTCAAGCCCAAACTTTTGAAAGGCAGTGCATTATGACAAAATCTGGCAATATATGTCCATGTAATCATAATTATTGTATATATATATTATGTGAAGTGGCCATTCTCACATGGCCTCCTGCTATTCTGGTTTTGCCCCTTTCGGTTGTGGATATTATGTGTAGGGAGATTAGGCCCTCGGTTCTGGATCAGAAATTAATTGTGTTTTCATCTTCATCTTTAATCCTAATAGACTGCATTGTTGGGCATCTGTTAATACTTGAAGCAAGTTCAAACGTATTATTTCTCATTCACAAATAGCAGGAGGTGTCAGAAAGTTCTTTGGGTGTTTTGTTGCCACGTAATCATTTGAAATCAGCTTTGGTTGTGAAACAGCCTGGGTGAATAAGACTCTTGTCGAGGGCTGAGGATATGTATTCACAATAGCAAACCCACAGAGGGATCTTTCCTAGTCGGTCACAGCTATGTGCTTCTGGCCAATATAAATATGTTTAAGGGCAGCGGAGGAAGAGATGGCGAAATGAGCTGATATTAAAACAGTAACAGGAGCCCCGGTTTGAGGCCCAAGACTTGAAAAAATGCAGCATATGTCTAACAAAAAGATCAGATGAGGTTTAACAGAAAGTCACTGAGAAATATAATAAGACCCCAGTGGCAAAAGTCAGAGAAAAAGGGAATATTTAAACAAATATTCTTGATCTTAGCTGGCTAAGACATATGGATTGAGCAACATTGCAATTCAGACAAAATACCAAGGCCGATTAAAGACTGATGAGGTACTGTGCTGATAAATTATACTATAAATATATAGAGTCAAGAGTCCAAAAAAACTCTTAATTGTATTGTTATTAAAAAAATTAAATAATAAACAATAAATAAATAATAGTTCATAGTAAAATAAATAATATAATAAATAATAATAATAAAACTAGGAAATATAATTATATTTTATGTCTAAAACAATGGCGTGCTATATACCAATGCTAGAAATTTAATTTTTGAGAAGTTAATTTTAAATCAGTAACTTTAGGTTTGTCAAAAAGTCCAATAAAACCCTTTTAATAATAAAAATATAATATTCCAAATAAAAAATAAATAAATATACAAATAATTTGTACAAATGAATTATGCAAATAATCATATTATTATTTAATAATAATAATTTTGCAATAGTTTAGTTATAAAAAAGTAAAAATTGTGACAACTAGGTTGTGACAACCCCTGTATATCCACTAAAACATATATATATATATATATATATATAATAATTTATGAAGTAAATATATTTGTAAATTCCATGCAGACGTGCATGGGGTATTTACATGATTGAATATGATATTGTATACGATTGATATTCATTTTGCTCACCACAGCTGAAGTCACTCTCCCTAAGGAGACGCAAGGGTTTGTTGTGAAGCCTTCTGGGATACGCACAGAGCGTTTCATCCCCAAGCCGAGCGGAACTGCTGCGGAGAAAGCCTGGGACCCAGCGCAGACCGCAGTCACATGACAGGAACTCGGAATGAAAGTTTCTAAGCACACAATTGGAGGTAAGAATTAGACCAAGCTTGTAGTTCAGTCTTAGACACTTCTCCAGGAAGATTATTCATTTATCCGTGCAATGAAAGACATTTAGTATCTCCTAGATCTTAACAGGAATGAATTGAGTAAAGGAGCCACAGAAGCATTCACTTGAACTCACACCAGCTTTAGAGAGTGTAACTCCAGGAACACATTTGGGTCCAGAGAGGAAAAGATGTTTCCAGAGATGTTTCTATAATATAAGAACACAAATGAAACTTCATTCATTGTCTAAATAGGACATATGTCAGACATAGGTTATCCTGTAAAGAGCGCTTTGTGTGTTTTAGCCTTCCAATAAATATTTGTTTCAGAAATAATGACTTACAATTTAGTGAGGTTGGTAAGTCCCTGGAACATTTCTGAAGTCAGGCAGCCAATTCGGTTACTGGATAGGTCACTGTACAGATTACAGTAAATGAGATGCACTGTTATTTTGTGTTCAGGCAAAGATCTGTGCTTCAGAAAACTAAAAACACTTCATTATTCAGCGACCATTATACAACGAGCAATGGTGCAACTTTGAAACTATAGCTTTTTAAACTATAAGCTCATTTGTTCAATTACAGTCAAGCAATTTCTCAAGGTGATTTTGATGTATGATATTGGATGTATGAAGCAGAGTAGGAACAGGTATAATGTGCTCCATTACCAATACTTGTCTTAAATTTTAACTATTATGTGAAACCTAATACACGTCTTTTTCCTTGATAAGTGTGTTTGTACTAGTGTTGTAGCACTCGAGACCGGCCTTGGTCTCAAAACCATTTTTTGTCTTAGTCTCGCCCACATTTGTACTCAGTCTTGTCTTGGTCCCAGACTAAGTTTTTTATCTCTCAATCGGGTTTTATCTCTGTGGGGATATCACTAAATTGCCAGTGCATTGTCTAACTTATTTGCTATAATCATTAATTTAATTGGATATAAAACGTCCTGCTTCAAATGCAATCACATTTCTAATTTGATTTCTTTAGTTATCAAAAAAACGAGGGATTGTGTCAAAAATGTCATAAACATTTGTACAAATTCCCACAAAATTCAAGATATGATTGCAAAAAAGCACTTGTATGAGATCTTGTTTTTAATGTTATAACATATTTAAGCAATATCACAAGAGCAAAAGAGCTGTTTGATTGCCAACACATTATTGATATTATGCAACGTTCAATAAACAAGAAGTTAACATTAGAGACAATTGTTTTACCGACAATTATATACAATCTATATTTCGGCAGCGAAAATAGTTCCAGACAAATCCATTGAAGAACTGTTGTGAATTTCCGGGCGACACACAACAGTGTTTCTTTACTGAATGAACCAGCATGCTTCGAACAAATCGGTTAAATAAATGATTCAGTGACTCACTCATAAAGGGATTTAGTTTCATATTTAAAAGTATCAAGCAAGTTAATTTTCTTGCGTATCAAGGTTTAAGTAGTTTTGTTAGTGAAAATTATAGGTAAAAGTGTGTAACTGATGTCTTATTATAAAAATGGATCATGACTTACAGTTTTCGAAGAGCTGTGAGACCCAGAAAGGCTCCAGGCATGATAGTGCTGATTAAGTTATTCCTGAGATCCCTGAGGAAGAGACAAATACAGAAACGTCTGAGCAGATCAACTTACATGTTTTGTTTAAATAGATTTGCCATGGATTATACTTATAGCAACCCCTTTTCCTTTTTAAGCAATACATGCTATGTTTGCCTTTAATTCTTGTACTTAATATATTACAAAAGATAAAAACATATACATGTTTGTATATGTTGAACATTACTGAAGTAAAAAAAAAAACAAGCAGGTCATATCAGCATAAAATAACATGAAATAAAATATCAAACACTCGTATATGCCATTGACCTCACGACCCTTGCCCTGCCTTTAAACGTTTTCTTTGTCCTGCCTCTGTTTGAGATAGAAAGAAGATTCCTGCATTTTTTAAACCGTACCTCAAACCACACCTGGTCCTGAGACCCAGAATCAAGGCAGATCCCCGAGCAGAGAAAACAGACACACATCAGAGGGATCCAGGAGCAGAGAAACTGGAGATGCCCTATTTAAACCATGGACACCGAGTGAATCTCCCCACAGTAAAGTTACACCTTCATGAGTCAAACTGTAAATATTCATTTCCAATAAAAGCTTTGAAGGTAGTGTTCTAGGCCACCTCTGTCCTGTCCCAGATGTTCGCTTATATCCATATTCACCCATCAAAATATGGATTCACACACTTAATATAACTTTTAAAGATGGTGTAAACTCTAAAAAAAGAATGATGTGCAGTGCACGTCTATTAAACTTGCTGAAACATTGAGCCATTATGAGACATGAGTTGACCATTATCATCCCCATAATTCACTGCTGGCAAGTTAATAAAAATAAATAAAAACATGCAAGAGTTTCAGAGGTTAATTTGTACATCATATCGTATTATAAAGTATGTTTTATGCTTTATATGCTTACTTTTAAATTATAATATTATTATATAAGCAGTCTATAATCTAAATAAATATTGCTATAAATAATATCAGCATACTGTAACAATTCAATGTGTTTGAGTTCTGTTTTTGTGATCTTGGTTTCCCCTGTCTTTGTGATTTTGGTTTAGTCCTGTTAAGTTTTCCCGCTCCTCGTTTGTGTCCAATTTTATGCACCTGTTTTCAGTTAATTATCTTGTTTGGTTCAGTTCTTTTAAGCCCTGTGTTTTCTCCCAGTTTTGGTTGATCGTCGTCTATGTATGGTTGTGTGTAAACCCTGAAAGCCCTGGAGTTTTGTTCTTGTTTCATTTTGGAAAGTTTCATTTTTGTTTATTAAAACTATTATCTTTGAAATTCCGTGTCCTCGTCTTCAGCCACCTGCACAGCAACCCTGACAGAACGATCGACCAACAACAAAGGATGGAGATCTGGAAGCAGGCCTTTGTGGGAACTCGCCTAGCTGTGTTTAGTGATGGCAAGATGAGGCTTCCTGAACCACTGAGACCTCGCAGCCCATTGGTTCGACCAAAGGTTCATTACTCGAAGCTTCATTCATTATTGCTCACTAGTGACACCTAGCTACTGTGCAAATAAATAGCAGGCAAATTAATTCATTCTGAACCAATGGCCCGCCCCCCTCCCGCTCTGTTTTATTTATTTATTTATCTTCTTCTCATTGTTGATGTCTCTGTAACCTTTCATTTGCAATAATAAATAGATCTGTGCAGACATTTGTCCATTGCCTGGGTATGAAATAAAACGTGTATCTTTCTCTGTCTGCATTTACTTGAGACAACTGTCACACACACAGTTAATTAATTATTCCAAAACAAATTGGATAGTGACAGCATGAACAACAAAAGTGACTGTGTTGAGTGCAGTGCTTATGGTGGAGGGAGTGTAATAAAGTAAACTGCAGTAAACACCACAGTTTGGGGTGGATGAAGGAAGGATTGCAATAGATTTTTATTGAGAAAATGAATTTTTTTAAGTGTGTTAGGGTTTAGACAATTCCTCTTCTTGGACAAAACCTCTCCAGCCTTGGAAAAATATCCTTTCACAAAGAACAGAGGATGCAGGAGAACATAAAATGTCAGTGCCAGCAGGTATAAATGAAGATACTAATGCTTCTGTTGAGGATTTCCTCTTTCGTGCTGGCTACATTACCAGGAAAAAGGAAGATGTCATAAAAAGCAAACAAATCCAAAAGGGCAATCCAAATTAAAAAACAGTCCAGTCCAGATCCAAAAATCTAAGCTACCAAAAATCCAAAGCAATCAAAATAATCTTATCTTATTAATATAACAAGACTATAATAACTTTTCTAACCTGATATAATGTAATAATATACAGCCCTAACACATATATGACACAATAACGACAATGAGAGTTCTCTAACTCTGACTCTCTGACACGCTACAACTGCTTACTACTCCTGCAACACCCACAAGGTGGCGCGAGTTTCGAACCCCCTTTATCCAGAAGCGACACTCAGACCGAACCGATGACGTATCCACACAAACCGAGGCCTCGTTTGTCATCAGTCACGTGATTTTCACGTTAACAACACAAGCCTCGAATCGCGGCTTCATCTGGCACGCCCATTTTTTCTCGACACAAGCTCCGATGCCTCGGTTCAAATGTCACATCACTAGCTGTGTTCCGTGGGAACCGTGGAGGTCACAGAGGAGGATATGGGCGATATAGTCCAGCTCAACCACCATCTCCAGCCATCTCCACCAGACCTACCATCAAGCCAGCCGTCGGTCTGGTCTATGGTCGTCCAGGACTGGTCTCACGCATAGCTGATCCCCCGCTGATATCAGCACGTGCTGCCAGGAAAGTCCAGCCAGAGACCGTCCAGCCAGAGACCGTCCAGCCAGAGACCGTCCAGCCAGAGACCGTCCAGCCAGAGACCGTCCAGCCAGAGACCGTCCAGCCAGAGACCGTCCAGCCAGAGACCGAGTCCAGTTCCGAGTCCCCTGATGTGCTGGCCCCGTCCAGTTCCGAGTCCCCTGATGTGCTGGCCCCGTCCAGTTCCGAGTCCCCTGATGTGCTGGCCCCGTCCAGTTCCGAGTCCCATGATGTGCTGGCCCCGTCCAGTTCCGAGTCCCATGAAGCGCCAGAGCCCTTTGACCCAGAGCCAGAGCCCGTTGACACACCAGACTGACCCGCCAGAGCCAGAGCCCGTTGACCCAGAGCCAGAGCCAGAGCCCGTTGACCCAGAGCCATGAGCCAGAGCCCGTTGACCCAGCCCAGAGCCCGTTGACCCCCAGAGCCCGTTGACTGCCAGTCTGTTCCCGTCCTGATGTCAAGTCTGTTCCGTTCTGACTGTCTTTCTCCCAAGAAAATTTTGGGGGGGGGGCTATACGCCTTCGCCGTGGCCGGCCAAAGATCCACGGAGGCCGGCCAAAGATCCACGGAGGCCCGAAAAAAATAACACCGCCATGGCCACCCGAAGGATCCTCACCGCCATGGCCACCCGAAGGGTCCTCACCGCCATGGCCACCTGAAGGGTCTTCACCACCACGGCCACCTGAAGGGTCTTCACCGCCGTGGCCACCTGAAGAGCCTCACCGCCATGGCCACCCGAAGGGTCCTCACCGCCATGGCCACCCGAAGGGTCCTCACCGCCATGGCCACCTGAAGGGTCTTCACCACCACGGCCACCTGAAGGGTCTTCACCGCCGTGGCCACCTGAAGAGCCTCACCGCCATGGCCACCCGAAGGATCCTCACCGCCATGGCCACCCGAAGGGTCCTCACCGCCATGGCCACCTGAAGGGTCTTCACCACCACGGCCACCTGAAGGGTCTTCACCGCCGTGGCCACCTGAAGAGCCTGCACCGCCATGGCCACCCGAGGGGTCCTCACCGCCATGGCCACCCGAGGGTCCCACAGCACCGCCCTGGACGCCCGAGGGTCCCACAGCTCCGCCCTGGACGCCCGAGGGGTCCTCACCGCCATGGCCACCCGAGGGTCCCACAGCACCGCCCTGGACGCCCGAGGGTCCCACAGCTCCGCCCTGGACGCCCGAGGGTCCCACAGCACCGCCCTGGACGCCCGAGGGTCCCACAGCTCCGCCCCGGACGCCCGAGGGTCCCACAGCTCCGCCCTGGACGCCCGAGGGTCCTACAGCTCCGCCCTGGACGCCCGAGGGTCTCACAGCTCCGCTGTGGCCACGCCCACAGCCTGCTCCGCCTTGGTCACGCCCACAGCCTGCTCCGCCTTGGCCACGCCCACAGCCTGCACCGTCGTGGCCACGCCCACAGCCTGCACCATCGTGGCCACGCCCACAGCCTGCTCCGCCGTGGCCACGCCCACAGCCTGCTCCGCCCTGGAGGCTTCCTGGACCTGCACCATGCCCTCGTCAGCCTCCAGGGCGCCCACCCTCCCACCCCTTTGGATGTTATACGGCGCGAGGACGCGCCTTCGGGGAGGGGGGAGGTACTGTAACAATTCAATGTGTTTGAGTTCTGTTTTTGTGATCTTGGTTTCCCCTGTCTTTGTGATTTTGGTTTAGTCCTGTTAAGTTTTCCCGCTCCTCGTTTGTGTCCAATTTTATGCACCTGTTTTCAGTTAATTATCTTGTTTGGTTCAGTTCTTTTAAGCCCTGTGTTTTCTCCCAGTTTTGGTCGATCGTCGTCTATGTATGGTTGTGTGTAAACCCTGAAAGCCCTGGAGTTTTGTTCTTGTTTCATTTTGGAAAGTTTCATTTTTGTTTATTAAAACTATTATCTTTGAAATTCCGTGTCCTCGTCTTCAGCCACCTGCACAGCAACCCTGACACATACATAGATTTATTTCAAACACACAGCATACAACAAACTTTATTAGCCACATAATTCAGTGCTACAACATATTATATTTATACATATGAAAATATTATATAACGTGTGTGTGTGTGTGTGTGTGTGTGTGTGTGTGTGTGTGTGTGTGTGTGTGTGTGTGTGTGTGTGTGTGTGTGTGTGTGTGTGTGTGTGTGTGTGTGTGTGTGTGTGTGTGGGGTTTATGAGATTTATGAGGACACAAATTTGTATAATGACATGTGTGTTACACTGGTATTACAACTAATGGGTGGTTTATGAGGACACTTCAAAAGTCCTCATAAAACAAATGGCTTAAAAAACATAAAAAAACAATGTTTTATTAAACATTTTAAAATACAGCATGTCTCCTGTGATGGGTAGGGATAGGGGCAGTGTAAGGGGGATAGAATATACAGTATAAAAACCATTACGCCTATGGAGAGTCCTCATAATGCTGTTGCACCAACATGTGTGTGTGTGTGTGTGTTAAAATCTCATTTAATATGTATTATAAAGTATGTTGTATGCTAATGGTGTATGCTTTATATACTGTAATCTGCTACATTTTAAATTGAATAAATAATTACGTAAACATTATTATAAATAAACAGATTTTTTAATATTAACATTACCACAAATTATATAATATTTTCATATGTATAAATATAATATGTTGTAGCACTGAATTATGCGACTAATATTTCCTAACATTGAGCAAACAAGCAATAAACCTCAATAATAAAGCAAGCTTCCCCTGTCCTAATGTATAGTATCTCAAGCATAAAGCTCTGTCAGTGCTGGTATAGCAAACAACACTGCAGCATGATATCATTTGCTGAATAATAAAAATGAACATTACAACAGCTTGATAACAGATTATCCTGTATATTATTGCAGGGAACCAAGACATTTACACTGGCGTGACAGAATGCAGTAAAGTGCTAGTCTGTCACATCTGTATAGCCTAGTGAGAGCTACATGATTGACACATTAATAGTTATCAGAGTGAATATGCGAGAGAAGCGGAGGGGTACAAGGTGAGAAAGTGACCACAGGAGAAAGTTATGCACTATGAAGTACACGTGTTTGAATTCCTATGACTACGAAAAGTGCGATGTCGGGTTAAATTGGATATTGTAGAGTATTCCGGTCTATGAATGTGAACTGCTGAATGAACCTGCTCACAAATGTGTGTGTGTGCCAGTAGCAGTGCTCTTGGACAGGGAACAATAGCTGTTTCCTGGCTAGCGTGTCCTAACCCTCATTAGCACTGTGATGAAAAGGGAGACTCTACCCACTGTTTCCTCACACACACACCGCTAGAGTAAAGGTCAGAGCAAAGTGTGCTCTCTGTGTGTGAAGATCAACACAACGGCTCACAGACACTCTCTTATCGCTGAGATGGGGAATGTGGAACAGGGAGAGTTCTCTTCCTAAAGTCTGGAGCGCGCACACACACACACACACACACAATGCAGAACCACAATGTCAGCATGGCTGGATTGATTAAAAGCCTCGTGAAATCATGAGTTTGGTGGCTTTGAATACGTGTGCGTTGACAAAACAATATTTTAGTACATGTACATATTTTAAATGTACAGTCTTTCTTTTCTAGAACACAATATTGATGACTCAGAATTACATTTATTTTGATGTGTTGACTTACATAATAAAGCTCATGCAAAGAACTTGATTATAGTGTGTTTAGTGTACATTTAAAATGAATATATTTGAAATGTTCTAAATTGCAATTCCAGCATTACAAAAGTGTAAATACCAATATATTTAAAATGCATGACATACACGTTTCAATAGAAGTGACATTGAAATATTCACCATAAAAGCTTAGGTTATTAGTACATTATGCAGTTATGCAAGCAGTTATGAGCAGTTATGAAATTACATTTTAAGTTCAAGTTCAAGAGTGCAACAGTTGGGTTCTGGAAGTAAAAAAATGGATTTTAAAAGATAACTTATAAACCTTTAAAGACAGACCTACTTTGAGATACTATTGTTCCATAATCCATAAAGCTGCTGCCCACAATATTTCAACTTAGTTTTAATATAATCATGTTTAATAGCGGATGCATGGCAAAAAAAAAAAAAAAAAGAATTAATACATTACCCATGATGCTTTACAGAAAATCCCACCAATCTGAGTCAAAACAAGCAAAAAACATCAAAATAGCTATTTGGCTCTGCCCTCTCCCAAACACCGTAAAGGACGTAATAGAGACGGTCTCCATACAGTCTCAAAATAGTTAAATATTTGAATATGTGTGCATATTTTTCAACTTAAAATATAAAGTTTTTAAATATATAATCAACATTTTTAAATTAGTAGTTTAATATTTCTCTATCGTTTTTTAATTTAAATATTTGCTGTTCGCAATGCTTCATGGGATTGTAGTTCTTTCCATCACAGTCTTGTACCTTTGTGTTTTTGTCTGATTTTCAAATACTTTTTTGCTTCAAACCAAAGTTTGTAATGTTATGATTCACCTGGTAGCTGGTTGGCTTGGTTCATGACTTATGGTGCGTACAAGTCATGTCGGAAAGATCGCATTTACGAGTTGAACGCACATGAAAGTCATCACAATGACTCAAATACGAGTGGGAAGCTCAGGATTTTCTTTAAGCCCTGATCCTTACGAGTTGGGTCAGTGAGAAACCCGGTGGAATACCACAATAGTTCAATTCATTTAGCAGTGACATTGACATTTACAACGAAGTAAGATAACAAAAATTATGATAGCATTGTATAAACAATATAATATGTAACAATAAAAATGTACAGTGGCTTCAACACCTGAAGCACGTTGTTTGTTCTTCATTTTCTAGGAACAGGGTTAAAAACCTTGCTGTTTTTGTGTAGGAAACTTCCGAACTTCCGAATACGAACTTCCACAGAGGACATAACCGCACCATTATAACACTTAAACAAACATCTTTTTGAAATCCCTATGGGACAAATGAATGGGAAAAATACTTCTGGAACCAGAACCGCAGAAAAAGTGGGCAGGCACTATTGCACTCTATTGCATACATTACAAATATAAATTTAAACTCTATGTGAATTTTCATTTCAAGTGTCTGAAAACATTACATTTAATTCATACTTAAGTATATTCTTTTAAAGTATATTATTTCCATAATAAGTACTCCAGAAGAATGCTAAAGTGTTCTTTTTTCACAGCAAATAGCAAAACATGTTCATGGCAATGATGTAAACTAAAGGTTTGTACAAAAAAGGGCACATTTTGATTTCTGCGTCCCAGCCCAACTTCCTGTTTCAATCGGAAATGAGTCAACGCAAGAGAGAAAACAGCACCCATCAACCCATTTCATATGGGTCTTTAAAACTCTTGAGGAGTTACACACTAATGGGATTTATGAACCTTCATGAACTTCACAAATGATTTATAAAGAATAATGTTTGATCAATGTCTTTAAATCACTTTCAATCCAAGCCAAAGTCTGCTGAATAATTTCTCCTAGCACATGGCTTAGTAAGACCTTCTGTAAGAAGAACATAATGATAGGTCTTCAAACATGCAGATGTTTCAACGAGAAAGCTGTGACACATTGCTATGATTGACTGAAAGTTCAATTCTGAACAAAGCGACAAAATCACAGCGCATAAACTAAACCAGTCAGCTAGGTAATTAATCACAGTGGGGAAAAAAACTCTATTCAGGATTGAGTCATTTCATTTAAAGTTGATTTATTTATTGATTTATTTAAAGTTGAAATCACTCTAATTTGTAGCTTCCCCACAATAATATCTCATCCCATAACAACCTCAGAGCTCAAGTTCGATCTGTCTTGAAATGTTTCTAAATTGTTGTTAAAAAATCTGTTTCACATAAAGTGATAGTTCACCCAAAAAAAGAAAATTTTCCATCAACCAACATTCTTCAAATTATCTTCTTTTGTGTTTAGCAGAAGAAAGAAATTCATAAAGGTCTGAAACAACTTGAGGGTGAATAAATGATGACATAATTTTAATTTTTGTGTGACCTATCCCTTCAAGGAAAATAAATGGGAATTTAATTTTGGAACCAGACTCTATGTGCACTGTCTAGATTTTTGTACAAATTAGATTGAATGTCATTGGCGAAATTTTAAAAGAAACTGCAACATAACACATGGCTTTAATCAAATATGCAAGAATGATATTCTGACCTCACTGATACAAAAATACAATAATAAATGAAATGTATATGTCAAATATTCCTCATATTAAGCCACCAAATTAATAACATTGAAACCAAAAAAAGGATACAATAATGATTGGTCTCCTTCAGATTTTTTTGGGACAGGTAAATGTTCAGAGCAGAGTTTTAATTTGAGTCTTCATGGTCTTAATCAGAATTAACATTTGTTCTGACAAGTTATATAGTTCCTTCGCTTATGTAGGCGGGTTTCCAGAAAACGTAGTGCATTTGGCACATTCATATAGGGAGGGATATGGTGAGGTGTGTTGCTTTGTAGATGTAGGTGCAAATAGCGGAAGCCATTTTGGTGCCGCATGTCTTTTCCTGTCCCTGCACAGAGGTTGATTCTCGTTTATTTTTACGGTTTCCGTTCTCCCTCTATTTTTTTAAACACTGTTTTTCCCGTATCGCCGGAGTCCTGAGTGTGTGTGGGGGGGGGGGACAGAACTGACCCCATGTAATGGCCACACAATGGGGTCCTTATAACGCTGCCTTGAAATTTACATCGACCCACTCCTAACCAAACAGGAAATCTGGATCTGCCTGCTTCTTATTTTTCCAACTCATTTCCTGCTTTTCCTCTCCTTCCTCAGATTATTGGAATAGTTTTCCTCTATCCAGTCCATCCTGAGTCAAAGGCAACAGCATTTAACTTTCTGTTGTATTTGTATTGAAATGATTGCAGCTTATCACCCAAACCAACACAAAAACATCTATCATTGAAGTCTGAGAATATATAAAATATCTGTCATGATTTTAATATCCAGATAAATTGAACCAATATCCATACCTAGTTCAGGGCTGGCTCTTTAGACTGCAATATTTAGCATATTTCAAGAGCTTGAAATAAATACACATGTAATATGAAGTCCAGACCGTTTCCTGACCAGGATTTTCACTAAACCTATAAAGACAAAGTGCACTTTTGAAGAGTTGCATTTCTGTGGTTTATGTTGATTATATATTTGTTCAATGGCAGAAGGAAGGTACTACGCCAAGATAAACGTTGGGACCGGAATTGGGGAAAATTGCTCGGCCCTGTGCTTGGAGCACGTGCTCTACCAGAAATAAATTAGGCACATGGGTTAAAAAAAAGACCATTTATGCTTTTAGAATATTGGTTGGACTCTGTATCATCTGGAGGGAGGTTTACTGACAAATCATTTGAAGAGACTCAAAAGTAATGAGAACTAATGCCAAAACCCAGTTTTACTTCATATAATTTTCAAACAATCTGAGCATGTGCATTTCCTCTAGCCACTAACAAGAACAGTGTATATTTACATCTACTCATTTAGCAGATGTTTTTATCCAAACCATCTTACAAATGAGGAATACAACAAGCAAAATATCAAAGAAAATAAAAATAAGTGATAGTAGAAAGATAAAACAAACAAAATAAGGCAAAGAATTGCCAGATACAGATACAAAAGGAACATGAGAAGAGGAAAAGTCATCAATCTATGGTCCAGTCAATGCCAGTCAACGGTCGCCTATACATGACAACAATCTGCCAAACTAATTACAAAATAAACAACTCACACTGAGACATCATCTCTTCCAGTCACATAAATACATTTTTAAAGCAATTAAAAAATAGTTAAAACGCATGCAATGGCACTTTACTTTGAGTTTAAGTAAAAAGTAGTTTACTTAAGAAATGCATGTAATTGTACTCTATGACCTTGAGTGGCCTTTTATTTCAATAATATAATTTCTGCAAGTAGTTTTTTTTAAAGGTGAAGTAAGTGATTTCTGAGAAACTTGAAATCAACTCAAACAAACACACCCCTCCCTTCACTGATCTGTCCCCAGACAAACAATGACACTCAACACATTACAACAAAAGCAAATCTTGGTTTTGTGAAACAGCAAATGTTACTCATAAAGCAGAAACAATGCAACCTCTGTGTCCATTTTCAGGCCTTCTTTAGTATCTCCAGTGCTGGAAAACTTTTCCAATATTAACACGGGTCCTAAAGCCTGATCATAACCCTTCCTTTTACAGTGATATTCCTCTGACCTTTTCTCTTTTGCTATGTCTCTCAGCCATCTCTAACAGTCTTTCTTCAACAATCTCCCTCTTGCTCACTCACTCTCTCTCTCCTCCCCTAGCATGCATGGACACGCCCCCTACTGCTGATTGGTGCTGTTGTAGTGCTCTGTCCAACCCACTTTAAACAGCGTTTCTCAGAAATTGCTTACTGCACCTTTAATATACATAAGATTTGAATTATAGGCCTACTAACAAGGGAACAATCAATACAACTATGCATACTTTTTTTCCCACAAGGGTATAGAAACAACATATTTTAAGATAATTTCAAACCATGCGTAGATATGCAAAAACCAACCCGATCTCATGGCAATTCGTACGTATTGTAACGATCGGAGAAAACGATAGACGCACTTAGCAGTTTTAAATGCTTTTTATTCACGTGAGCACCTGTGTGGCCGATGCTCTTGCCTCACAAAGTTCAACCAACCAAAAAAAAAAAAAACATTCTTCCGGGAATCCCCTTCCCTTTCAACCCCGCCCCCTGCATAACTGCGCAGGCTCGTTCTCCAGAAGAACAGCAGATGCCTTAAAGCCCCACACAACCAGAACACATAACCCATGAAAGAACATACATGCATCTACATATTGAACATAAACCGTCTTTAGACTTGCTACACTGCTCCCCCTTCACAAAGTTCCTCGACCTCGAGGGAACAAACAAAATCCCTGAACCGTCTCGGCGGCCTTCTGACCCGCTGAGGCCGCAGTTGCCCTTCCTGTGTAACTGAAACCGGGCTACCTGAATGTGAGGTTTGCAGCTCAAGAACTGGTGTTGCTGCATGTGGGTCTGCCAGAGGACTGGAAGTACTCGACTGGGGACCGGGCCCCCCCTCTGGGGTAGGCACAACTGTAGAGGAGGCCGGTGTTTGGGCTACAGGGGTACTTCCTCTATAAGGTGCCAATCTGTCTCGGTGAATGGCCACCTTCCTACCCCTCGGAGGCAACTGCACTCGGTAAACCACTTCTCCAATTCTCTCCAGAACACTGCACGGCCCAACCCACTTGGAGTCCAGTTTAGGGCACCTGCCCTTCTTTCTCTGTGGGCTGTACACCCACACCAGCTCTCCTGCTGTGAAATGCCGCCCTTTCGCCTTCAGATCATAATTTCGCTTCTGCCGGGTCCCCGCTTTTAACAACTGCTCCCTTGCGAAATTATGAGCGGCTTCCAATGAGTCCTGAAGCTTCCTAGCATACTCAGGGCCCGGGGGTACAGCAGGCGCATCAGGTGGCCTCCCAAACGCCATTTCCCCAGGAGTTCTGATCTCCCGGCCCAACATCAAAAGGGCGGGTGTGCAAGAGGTTGAGTCTTGCACAGCGGATCGGCACGCCATTAAGATAAATGGCAAGTGCGTATCCCAATCTCGCTGATGCTTGGCAGACACAATGGCCAGCTGTTCCGCCAGTGTCCTGTTAAACCTCTCAACGAGACCATCACTTTGGGGATGCAAAGGGGTGGTCCTTGTTTTGTGAATCCCTAGTTTTTCACACATCAGCGAGAAGACACGCGACTCAAAATTCCGGCCTTGATCGCTGTGTATGGATTCAGCCACCCCAAACCGACTGAACATGCCATCCACCAGCGTGTTCACCACTGTCTCGGCTTCTTGGTCAGGCAGTGCGTAAGCTTCTGGCCATTTAGTGAAATAATCCATAGCCGTCAGCACAAACCTGTTACCCCTCTCGGAACATGGGAAAGGACCCATTACATCTACCCCCACTCTATCCATAGGGCCTCCTACGGGGAACTGTTGCAGGGGAGCGAGGGACTGGCCAGGCGGGCCCTTGCGGGCAGTGCAACCATCACATCGCCGACAAAAATCCTCCACATCTCTCCTCGCAAGCCCCCAGTAAAAACTCTTTCTGACACGTTTGAGTGTTTTTGAAACCCCAAAGTGTCCAGACCCCACCGTCCCATGGGCAGCCCTGATAACCCCCTCCCGCAGCGACCTGGGCACCACCACCTGCCACCTCCCCTCCCCAGTGGCAGGGTCTTTCCACTCCCTCTCTAACACCCCATCTTGCAGACGCAGCTCTTTAAATTTTGCCCATAAGTTTTTTGTGGGCAAAGAGAGAATGGCCACTTCCTCCCACAGGGGTCGCTGCTTTGTTTGGACCCACTGGATTACTGGCTGCAGGTCCGTATCTTCCTCTTGCAGCCGCCTCCAGTCCTCTACTCCCACTGTCCCCACCGTCAAACACGCTGGCGTATTGCCATGCTTGCAAACCACAGAAGCCCCGCTGGCATCCGGGTCCCCCAGCTCTCTTTCCCTGGCTTCTCTTTTATCACAGTACCGACAACTATCGGCAAAGCATGGCCGACGAGAAAGAGCGTCTGCATTTGAATGGCCTGACCCTGGACGGTGTACTACTCTCATATTGTATGCCTGAAGTTCCTCAATCCAGCGTGCCAGCTGGCCCTCTGGCTCTTTAAACGACATTAGCCATTGGAGAGCTGAATGATCAGTGCGTACAGTGAAAGGTAGCCCACACAGGTAATACTTAAAGTGTCGGACTGCAAACAGCACTGCAACAAGTTCCCTTCTGGTGACACAGTATCTGCGTTCGGCCTTGTTGAACGCTTTACTGTAGTAAGCCACAACTCGCTCTCCCCCAACCCCCGCCTGGGAGAGAACTGCCCCCATACCCACATTACTTGCGTCCGTGTCCAGAATGAAGGGCAGTGCGAGGTCAGGGGGAACCAATACAGGGGCTGTGACTAGAGCCTGTTTCAGGGCAGCAAAAGAGTTTTGACACTCCTCAGACCAAGCAAAGGACTTATCTTTCTTCAGCAGGCGGAAAAGTGGGTCCGCGATGCTGGAAAAACCCTGCACAAACCTCCTGTAATATGAGGCCAACCCTAAAAAACTTTTGAGCTGCTGTGAAGTTGTAGGAGTGGGCCAGTTGCTTACCGCCTGCACCTTTTCTTCCATCGGGCCAATCCCTTGGCCCCCCAGCCTTGTGCCCACAAAACGCCACCTCCCTCCTAAACAAATGACATTTTTCTGGGTGCAGCTTCAGGCCAGACTCACTTATTCGAACCAGCACACGCCTGAGTGCCTCCAACGAGGTCTGAAATGATCGGCCATGGACCAGTATGTCATCCAGGTACACCAGACACTCTGACCGCGGAATACCCGATAACACCCTGTCCATTAACCTGGCAAAAGTGGCTGGTGCATTGCAGAGGCCAAAGCAGAGCACCCTGAACTGCCATAGCCCCCTGCTCGTACAAAAAGCAGTTTTCGGTCTGGCATCGGGAGCAAGTGGTACCTGCCAATAACCAGTGCGCAGGTCCAGTGAAGTGAACCATGACGACCCGGTTACGAGATCCAGTGACTCATCCACCCGAGGAATGGGGTAGGAGTCCTTCCTGGTAACCTCATTAAGGCGCCTATAGTCAACGCAAAACCTCCACTGCCCCCCCTTCTTAGGCACCATGACCACCGGTGCAGCCCACGCGCTTTCTGACGGCTCAATAATCCCCGCTTGCTGCATGTCTAACAAGGCCTTATCAGCAGCATCCTGACGGCCAAAAGGGAGCCTCCGGGGCCGCAGCCTAATGGGCATGGCATCCCCAGTCTCAATTTCGTGCTGCGCCAGGTGTGTTTGCCCGACATCTCCTTCCCCAAATGCAAAACAATGTTGGAAATCAATCAACATATCCCAAAACTGCCCCCGCTGACTCTCATCCAAGCCCTCACAATTCTTCAGCCACAACTCCCTCAAAGCAACCAACCCCTCCCCCTCCTCGAGAGCACGAAATGGAATGCCGTTTTCCTGCTCATACCTGCTGGAGAGACTCGAGGCTGGCTCTAAAGAGGACTGTGTGGCCACCCCAGGGAAGAGGTCAGCTGGGGTGTGGGGTAAGGGGGTGGGGCAAACATCTACCTGTGATGGCCTGGCGACAGCGCGAAGGTGGGTCCGCGAGTGTAGTGTGTGGCGCTCCAAACTAGGGTCCTCAGGTGCAGCTGCTGCATCCAGCAGACCTGTAAAAGACATATCAACATTCCTTTCAGTGGACATGGCAACCTCAGGACCCCCTTCAAAACGGAGCAGGCCATCTCTTAGGTCTAACTGGCAACCTGCACTTCTAAGGAAGTCCAGACCAAGAATACAAGGGTCCTGGACTGCAGCCACCCACACTGAATGACGTAATGTCTTTCCCCCTACAGTCAGCCCCACCACACCCTTACCCTTCATTGGCGCCAGTTCACCTGTCACTGTACGTAGTCGGACAGAGGTGGGTTCCAGACTGGCATTGGCAGGAACTACCTCTGGTCTTATAACTGTCACAGTTGATCCCGTATCCACCAATGCTAAACATGGAATCCCCTCCACCAAAATTGGCACATGACAAAAATCACTAACACATGTTCGTCCTACCACAATCACAGACTCTTCGAAGCCACATTCACCCTCCCCCAACAGTCCTTGATCATTCTCCCTCCGTCCATCCCTTGAGACTCCTGCTGGTGATGACTCATATTGGGGATGAGTGGTGGGGGTCCGCATGGCCCCGATCATGCGGACCCCGTCCCATTTCCCTGGTTACTGGCTAGCTTAGGACACTGACGAAGTAAATGTCCCGTCTGCCCACAACCCCAACACATCCTTGGTCGTGTGCGAGGACGCTGATCAGGTTGCAGTGCCACCGCGCGAATTAATTCAGTAATCTCAGAAACCCAGGCTGGCCTTCCGCTTATCCCCTCCCCCACGTCAGTAGACCTCACTGACACAGATTGGCGCTGGCTTTCATCCGGCATGCAAGTTCCCCAAACAATCTCCCTCTCCAAAGCCATCTCCAAGGCATCCTGCAGTGTTTGAGGGTGGGCTAGTTGTGTCTGTCTACGGAGCTCTACAGGGGTAAGGGCCTGTATGAACTGGTCTCTCGCAAGCTCCCCTTGAACCGCCGGTGGCATGTGGGCATATGCTCGCCGAGTCAAATTTTCAATATCATTTGCCAGGACTCTCAGGTGCTCTCCTGACTGCCTGCGTCTATTACTCAGTTCAGAACGCAGGAGCCCTGGCTGCTCAAATTGCCCAAAACGCCGTCTCAGTGCCCCGACAAGCGCATTATAATTGTGTCTATCTTCAGGGTTTAGCAGTAACAAACAGTTAAGAGCATCATCTGTGAGACACATAGCCAATTCAAGAGCTTTGCGGTTCTCTGGCCAGTTTGCAGCATGAGCCAACAGTTCGAACTGTGCATGAAAAGCTTCCCAATCAGCTTTACCTGAGAATTTGGGGGTTTTTACTGCCACCGTAGCCGCGGCAGTGCGGGCGCCGCCATATTCATTCACGTCAGGAAGCAGTGCAGCTCCGTGGGCGCCGCCATGTTTGTTTACATCGGCGACCAGCGCGGCTCTGTGGGCGCCACCGTGTATGTTTACGTCCGAAGACAGCGCGGCTCTGTGGGCGCCACCATGTCTGTTGACGTCCGAAGACAGCGCGGTTCCGTGGGCGCCGCCATGTCTGTTTGCTGTACTCGTGAAAGGTCGGCGGTGCTCGGCGGCACTCGGCTTCGGCAACGAAAAGCCAGCATCTGCAGCCATCTTCCTAGTAGCCTCCCTCACACGAGCCTTGTGCGATTCCAGAAAGTCTTCCTCTGTTGCGAATTGATCGGAAGCCGACGCCGAAGCGCCTAGAACTAGAGCCTCACGAAACATCCGGCTTGCTTCTGGCTCGGACTTAATCTTATCTTTAGTCTGCTTCCGCATCGTGTTACAGCTAACTGGATTCAAACAGTTCACTTCTGACACCAGTGTAACGATCGGAGAAAACGATAGACGCACTTAGCAGTTTTAAATGCTTTTTATTCACGTGAGCACCTGTGTGGCCGATGCTCTTGCCTCACAAAGTTCAACCAACCAAAAAAAAAAAACATTCTTCCGGGAATCCCCTTCCCTTTCAACCCCGCCCCCTGCATAACTGCGCAGGCTCGTTCTCCAGAAGAACAGCAGATGCCTTAAAGCCCCACACAACCAGAACACATAACCCATGAAAGAACATACATGCATCTACATATTGAACATAAACCGTCTTTAGACTTGCTACAGTATTTTACGAGGTGGCTAATTCGTACGAATTATTATGACCTCACTCGTACGAATTCGTATGATTTTTGATAATTCGTACGTATTTTACGAGTTGCCCAATTCATATGAATTCGTACAAATTGCCTACCCCTGACCCCGCCCCTAAACCTACCCATCACTGAGGTTTAGACAAATCATAGCCACATCGTACTCACTCGTACGAATTGGTTGTGAGATAGCGTTGGCAAAAACATAAGTATTTTGAGAGAGTGGGGAGACTGACTATTACATAATTTGCAGTGCTTCATGGGAGTAAGCGGGCACTGAATGAGTTATCTTTCAGCACAATTTGCTCACCTCTGATTGGTGATTGTATTTGCAGAATCATTGGTAATTCAGATTTTTACCCGGAATTTTGCTGTTAAGCACAACTATTAAAAAGTTAAAGTAGGCTAATGCACAATGATAAGCATGTGCCACTATTAACAATCTCATAGCTCACAGTAGGTCTATCTTTGAAGGTTTACAAGTTATCATTAAAAATCCCCTATGGGGAAAATAAATGGGTTTTTACTTCCAGATACTGACTGTTGAACATAAGTCCAATTATCAATATATTGGAAAAGATGCAATTATCAATCGAAAGTTCTGCATGTTGGGCCGGCACACAATATTTTAAGATTATAGCATTGAAGCACTGTCTAGGCCAGTGTGAGTACAAAGAAACAGCTGTCTGACAGACACAGAGCACAATATGAGTGAATGGATGCAGGACAATGACCAGCTATGTGTGAAAACTGCTGCATGTGGGTGGACTTCGAGATCGAGTCAGTCTGGGTTTTAGGAGGCCAAAATGAAAAGGATTTCTTGTAGACGTGAAAGAAGGAAACAGAGCAAATGCAACAAAAAAAAACCTCAAGTTGTTAATTCAGCTCAGCTGTGCATTTCACAGACACAGTGAAAATGGCCTCCCCAAAACGACTCTCGTCTGCTCTTTCACCGACTTCTCGGTACAAACGTACGCTCTGTCACTCCATCCTGCTTTTGCATTTCGTGTAAAGCCCAGGCGCTATCAGGTCCCGCTAGCAACATAAACACACCCACACTAGCACACATATACACACTCACAAACACACCCCTTGCCTTGAGTTTATCTAATAGTCACATCTGGAGTCTATCAACCCCAGCGGTCTGCCCCCCTTCTTCTTCCTCACACACTCCTCTGTTCCTGCTCTGTCCCACACTTTTAACACTTTCTTCACCGTGTCGCTACTGGATATAAAGCCTGAGATAACTGAATATTCAGTCCCTGGCGTGTTCATTGGCTCAACATCTCGACAAGAACTTGAAATGAACTCTGGAAGAAGAACTTGGGCTGTTGTTGTGCTGTGTAGGAGGTTTTGAGTAAACAGTGAGGCCTAGTTAATCAAGTCCAGTCAAATCAAGGCTAGTGAAACTTCTGTCAAATTTCAGTTATGAGCGATATGTGTATTTTTTTCACTTTTAAGAAACATTCTCCTTTTTACAATTCAATCAATTACTGATGGACAAAATCAAGTCTGCCCAACTGTCCTTTTTTCTCACTGAGTATCTTTTTAACTCAAAAATACCTTTAGCATAGTTTTAAACGTACTTAAAACAAATATACTGTAAAGAATATACTTAAGTGGCGACTGAATGTAAAGTCACTTAATTGCATGTAAATGTAAATTAAACCGGTTTAAATTTATATTTAATACAATTAGTTGAAGTTAAGATTGTTTTTTGACACACTTATTTAGGATTAAGTACATCTTTACATGTAATAATATAATTACATCTATTGTCTTTGAAATAAGTTAGTGTACTGCCAATTGTGCTGGCAAACATTTATGGTAATGTAATTAATATTAAAGATTAGTATTTCATTTAGTTAAAAATATTACATTACGTATAATATCAGATAAGACACTACAATAAAAATTACATATTACTACTATATTAAATGTATAGTACATTTTTGTAAAATATATTAACTTTACGTTTAATATCAAATAACAAACTACAGTTAAAATGATTACTTTACATGTGATTTAAAAGGTTAGTTGACACATTAAAATAAGTCTACTTTAAACTATATGATAAAATATTATAAAAACGATATAAAGTGTAAAGTAAAACTTTTAATTTACCAATATGACAAAGTGCATTTTTTAAAGTTAAGAAACAGTAATAAAAGTGTACTTAAGTGTGTTAAGAAACATAGTCAAAACATAGGCCCTACTTTTAAGATTTGAAGTACAGTACAAGTGTACATACAATTAAGCACACTTCTTTTTCACAAGGGTATGTCCGATTATGTCAGTGTTTGACGTGACTTTAATATCTACGACAGAATTTTTGGCCTTGGATTTATTTTTGTCTAACTGAGGTCTATTATTTTTTGTTTAAAGTATTATATTTTGGTCAATCAATGCATTGGACTTTTAATCACATAAGAAGGTGATTGAATCCACATATGTCTTTCTCTAGCTTTGTTTATTAGGGGAAAGGTAAATCACTGCCACTACCCTTCAGATTTAATGAGAAGTTTAGCAGTGACCAGCACACATACACATACTGCACTCGCACTCTGGATAATGCCATATCCTTACCAACATTGGAAACAATGTTAATCTTAATTCCAACACACAGCATAATGAACCCATGATAAATTAAGGAAAATTTTCATTTTGATCCTGTTCAGACACTCTCAATAAAAGAGTATGTTTTCTTAACTTTTGGTGGCAGGTACTGCTGGAAATAAATCTATCATCATTAAGGTTACAGACAACATTTTAAAGGAATAGTTCACAGCATCATATTGTTTCCATCCATACAATAGAAGTCAGTGGTAAGCAAAACATATATTTTGTGTTCCACAGAAGTTACATAGGATTGGATCCATCCATCCATTGTCATTACAGTAATATACAGTGCAGTTCACAGTGAAATGAAACAACGTTCCTCTGGGACCATGAAACGACATAAATAAACACGATATGACGCGAATTACAAAACTAACTACGGAAACCACATAAAGTGCAAACATGTGCAAACAACATTTAGTGCAAACAACACGAGATATTATGAACAGTGGCAGTGCAGCGCCGACAAGTACAGTAATTTTAGATTTTTTTTTTAATTTACAAAAAAGTATTTTTGTGCAAATTAATTGTCCATTTATTTGTTGTTTTTCAGCAAAGTTGTTTGTGCAAAAGTTTCACTGTGGTGGTAATTAATTGAGTGTCAGTCCATAACTTTTCTATTGAGGTGTTGAATGGCTTGAGGGAAGAAACTGTTAGACAGTCTAGATATGAGGGCCCGAATGCTTCAGACCTTTTTCCAGATGGCAGGAGGGTGAAGAGTGGATGTGGTCAGCCATGGATGCAGCATGTGGTGTAAATGTCTATGACAGACAGAAGAGATTCCCCAATGATCTTCTCTGTTGTCTTCACTGTCCGTTGTAGGGTCTTGCGATCCAATTTCCAAACCAGATAGTGATGAAGCTGGTCAGGATGCTCTGGATATGGTGGTTGGGAGCTGGGCTTTCTCAGCTTTCTCAGAAAGTAGAGACGCTGCTTTCTTTATTAAGGAGCTGGTGTTGAGGGACCAGGTGAAGTTCTCCACAAGCCGGACACAGAAAAAATTTGTTGTTCTTGACTTTTGTTGATGACAGTGGAGAGTGGTCAACAACCATCTCTTTTGCTTTGGCTACATTCAGAAACAGATTGTTTGCTTTACACCAGTCCTTTAGCCTCTGCACTTCTTCTGTTGACTCATCGTTCTTGCTGATGAGACCCACCACGGTTGTGTCATCGGTGGACTTAATGATGTGGCTGGTGCTGTACATTGCTGCACAGTTGTGAGTCAGCAGGGTAAACCGCAGGGGACTGAGCACACAACCCTGGGGGGCCCCAGTGCTCAGTGGGGTGGTGCTGTTCCCGATCCGGACTGACTGAGGTCTCCCAATCAAAAAGCCAAGATCCAGTGGATGATGCTGAGTTGAAGTCTTCTAACACTATTTTAATGTGGGTGTCCTTGTTGTCCAGGTAAATGAGGGCCAGGTGGAGTGTGGTGGAGATGGCATCATCAGTGGAGTGTTTTGGACGATATGCAAACTGCAGCGGGTCTAGTGAGGGGGGCAGCAGGGTTTTGATATGCCTCATGACGAGCTGCTCTAAGCACTTCAAGACGATGGGTGTGAGTGTCAAGGCTCATTGAGGCAAGACAAGGAAGACTTCTTTGGCAAGGGGGTAATAGTGGTAGCCTTGAAGCACGTTGGAACAATGGCCCTGCTCAGAGAGATGTTGAATATGTCGTAAGAACACCCTCCAACTGGGATGCATAGGAGTGCCGGCCAGCTAGGGCTTTTTTTTAGCCTAGCACAGGCTCCTGCCCGCTTGCCACGCTTCCACTTTCTCACGCATTGCTTTTGATGTCCCCTTCCCCGGCCAAAAGCATCAGACGTCGCAGAGGACTGGGGTCTGGTCCCCGTAGCAAGTCATCCTATTTGTTGATTTCTGGATGATTTCTTATCTCTGTAGTGTCTGTCAATGGTACACAAGATCATCTGTTGCTTCTATGTCCATATTCCGTGTAAATTGTGCTACAAAACAAAGATAAGCAGTGTTTTGGATCCGGAGCGGCCAATGTGAATTACTGCCGCGTTGCCATCTTCCACTCATTTATTATATCCATCCATCCTTCCATCAATCCATCCATCCATCCTCCATCATATCCATCCATTTATCATATATATAGCGATCCATCTCTCTAGCATTTTACGTTTGTAAAAGTCTAACTCTATCTATGTCTTTATCTCATTCTCTATATGAAACCACACTTTGCTTCTACCTTTTTGTTGTACTGTTCACTCTATCAGCCTGTAAATCTTCATTCTCTCTCTCTCATTATTCTCATTAGCTCTGCTCAAATCAGTGCTGGACAGGCCGCTGTGATCTTTTCACACACTCGTTAGGGTCGCAACTCGTTAGCAGGGACCGGCCTCATTACAGGATGTGTGTGTGTACGTGTCTATGTGCCGTTTTAAGGGACGGCGCTGGGTGTAAAATTTAATTTAGTAGATCAAGGGAAAAAACGTGGGTTTGGCTGGGTTCAGGTGAAAATTGCTCTTTTCATATAACGTGCTTGTCAGCATGTGAATGAAAGCCAAGATAACACAAAGACACACTTACATACAGGCACGCTAACATGTGGCCTTCACGACATCCTACAGCAGCCCGCTGTGTTCTATAAGGGTATAAAACAAACATGGCTAAACATCGCTCTCATTGGGTGGTTTGGCGAGCTATGAAGGACTTCTTTTCTTTGAGGAGGTCTGCTTTAATGAAAGGGAGGACTGTGTGAGGAGCTACCAGAGAACCAACACCGGCCTCTCCTTCTGCCCTCTGGCATTACTGTAATACTACCACACTGCGGTCCTTATAGAGGCATATACTGAAGAAAATTCATTTCACAATTTCTAAGAATGGGATTACTTCAAAGAGAATTTGTCAATCCTATCACACCTGGAAAATGTGTGATTCAAGGTCAAGTAGGCATATTTTGATAAATGAGATTCAGCGACAATAAATTTGTCGTTATATTTATGATTTTCTCTCAAGTCCACAAACATGGTCGTCTTGTGATAGCATGTCATAACTGTGACATTTTCCACATGACCTGTTTATGCAGTCTACTTCATGGTCATGGTTAGACTTTGGAGGAGCTTTGCATTGTGATTGTTAGTGTATATAACACTCTATGTACTTTTTTATATCTTATTTCAGATTTTTGCATTTCAGAAGAGCTGATATATATTCTCTTAGTAAAAGAACCCCTGTGGTGAAAAATGTTTGTGGTGTGGATTAATTTTATGTATGTGGTGTTTTTAATATGCTTTAAGACAAACCATGTGCAAATTCATAAGTCAACACCATTGCTGAGTTTTTTCTCCTTAAAACTGCAGTGAACCAAAAGACAGTCTCAAAAACGCCGTTTGAAATCGCTGGTGTTTCTGACATCACAAACTACCTTGTAACCAATCAGGTCAACGTGTGATCATCAACGAGTGGATCTCTGAGCTGGTGCGGGGGTAATTTGCATATTCATAGAACAGTGTATACTAGTGTAACATTTAATCTATTTTAAGGCATGAAGAATTACAAATGATAATAATGTTTGTGTTTACACATTTTTACTAACAACAAATGTGCAACTAATTATTAAAGATCCAAAAAAGTAAAGACAAAACATTAAAAATACAAAAAATATATGTTTTCGGAAAATTGGAAGTTAAAATATCTGACAGACTAATTAGCAATTTCCCATGTGTAATCTAGAACCATTTCAATCATGACAACTCTTACAACTAGCATGTTATTGACTATGGCAGTGTTAATGTATTTGGTCTTAGCAGACTACGGGCCCTATCATTCAACCGACACAATGCAGCACCAGGCATGACTCCAGTGTTTTTCAGTTATTATTTCCCGCCCTACGCCACATGTTTAAATAGCAAATGCATTTGCACCCATTTGAGCGCCCATGGGCGTGCTGGTCTGAAAACGAGGTGTGTTCGGGCACATTGTTGGCGCTTTGCTATTTTGATGCTACTGAAATAGACTGCAAAATATATCGTTAGTAATGTGCGACTATAGGCGAGATGCACAAGCTGTACACTCTGCTTATTACACCCATAGGGACGGCTAGCACCACACAAACATGCCACATAATAAAAATAAAAGGATTACAATGTAAAAGATTGTGTACATAAAGATATGGTGGAATCGGCTTGTCCCAGATAGTCTGCTTGCGCGCTTTACCTCGCGCAAATTCCATCATGTAAATAACGAATCCGCCATGGCACACACCCATTACTATTATAAGAGAATAGGGACAACCCTTTTAGACCTAGCTAGCAAAAGTGGATTCGGACACGCACTGAGTCCACTTGTGCCGTGCACTTTAGACCATTCACTTAAAATAGAGCCCTAGATCTGCTACACGGCTGCTGTTAATTATTGTTAATACACAGACACACTGCTGTGAGCATGTAATAGACACATAAATCCCGTAGCAGATATAGGCAGGTGGAGCTGGAGGGTTTTAGAGGAACTCTGAACCAGACTATTTAAATGTTGAACAAGCAATCTCATTGGCTGCAGGATCAACAGAGGCCAATCAACTCGTGCCATGTGGTAATGATGTGGTTGCTTGACGATTGCATGTCCCCTCAAGAGTTTCATGACTGAACTAGATATATAAAAGAAATTAGCACATTGCATTGTGCTTCCCTGTTGTTTTACCCCAATATAAGTTATTAAAACAGCTTTATAAGCTTGAGAGGAACATGTATTGTGCCAAATGCTGTCCATGAGTACACCAAGGTTTAACAAATAAAATCTGTCCTGTGACCTAAAATGAGTTTGACACTTAATTAAATGAAACAATCTGGATTCGTTTCTCTCTGTTATGTGATTTTACAGGAACACACGTCTTCAGAGCATAATATATATTTATATATAGTATACAAAGACAAAGAAAAAGACAGAGGTAGAGATGACTGCTGAGAATATTTAGAGCCTTGAAGCAATGCCAGAACAGTTTGAGAGAAATTTCCATAATAGGATGCATAGCACACAACACACGGGTCGAGACAAACACAGCCAGACAAAAAGACAAAGTGCTGCATTTTTTTTCATGTCATATTGATAACATATGTGTCATGGTAAAAATGCATTTGACATCACTTCAGTGAAATACAGCTTGGCTGATAAACACACCCTTTGAATTGAGAGAGAGGAAAAAGTGAAAAGTTTCAGTGAATGTTTCAGTAGTCAGTTTTGCCATTGATATTTACTATAACAACACTCCTAAACAAGAATATGATATCAGCAGTTTTTGGGAAGTAGATAGAGCACTAAGATCATCCTGTCCTGGGATGACTGGTCTACAGACTGCACAGATAAGAGAAGCTCCCGGCAGCATGTTACACTACACACATACAGTACAAGCTGGAAACAATGAACAGAGACACACACACACACACACACACACACACACACACACACACACACAAACACACACACACCAAGCCGTTGTATTAAAACAAGAATAAACTGCGTAACAATGGGATGAGAACAGATCACGCAGACCTGTCACTCTGCAGGAGATTGAGGCCCAGAGCAGGAAAACGTTTTTTGTTACAAAGTATACAATCAACTGTAATCATGTTCACATGAGAAATCTAAACTGATTTATCAGTGTTTTAACATTTACCTAGTGAAAAAGAAGTATAATTTTTTTTATAAGTAGTATACTTAAGAATCTGAGTATACTTAAGTAATCAGATTACATTACTTTCACATTGTGGTGTTTGTATTACATTATTGAAAGTAATTTGTAACTGTAATGGAGTACATTTTTAAAGTAACCCTCCCAACTCTGCTAGAATGTAATGTTTTCAGACACTTGATTGCCAGATAATTGCAATTAAATTAAAATGTATTTGATTACATTTGAATAAAATGCAATTAGCTGCACTTTAAAGTGCTTTTTTAGCCAACTTAAGTGGGACTTAAGTACATCTTTAAACGTGATCTCAAAAGTACTTCGATTGTCCTTGAAATATGGTTAAAGTGTACTGACGAATGCAATGATAAACATTTATGGTAAACTAAAATATACTTTAATATAATTTCTATTGAAACTTGTCTGTCATGTATTTGTAATTATACATTTGTAAGATGTAATTCAGTACATTCAAAATTATTTAAATGTAATATTCAATACTCTAATTAAAAGTATAATTGAGTACTTTACATGTGCTTTAGTATGTTAGCCAACACATCAAAATAAGTGTACTTTTTGTAGCATAATTTGAAATGCACTTTAAAGTAAAACTTTTAATTTGACATTATTACAATACAAAGTGTCTCAAGTGTGTTAAGATATAGTCATTAAAGTGCACTCTCTCTAAGTATACTTAAGTGGCCTTTTATTTCATTAGTATTATCTTATCTGCACATCCTTTTAAGATTTTAAGAACACTACAAGTACACATTCAATTCTATTAAATGCTCTTATTTTTCACAAGTGGTTGTAAAAGCCGGGCCTTCTTCTCCCGGCTGTCTCACAATTGGCTTCCGCTTTGCTACTTCCGCTTTGCTACCTGCTGTGAGCTGTGCATTTGTTTGCGTCGTGGCTGTCTAAGCCTCGTATTAGCTTCATATTTTTCCGTATTTCTCTCTTTTATTCTGTTCTGCAACATCATTTAACTCATAATTACAACTCGGACTGTTGGTCGCAGAGCGAGACACCGCTTCACTGCTGCTCGCCCTGCGATCGACTGATTTTGTCAGCCTCGTTGCCTGCTGTGCGCTTATCTGCGTCGTGGCTGTCTAGCCTCGTATTAGACGCGTCTCAAGCCATTATACGGCTGGAACCGCAAATACGGTAAGAACATCGGTTGTTGGTCGTAGAGCGAGACACTGCTTCACTGCTGCTCGCCCTGCGATCGACTGATTTATCCGCCTCGCTGTCTGCCGTGAGTTTGTTTGTCTGCGTCGTGGCTGTCTAAGCCTCGTATTAGGTTCGTATTTCCTTGTGTTTTTCCGTATTTCCTCCTTTTATTCTGTTTTGAACCATCATTTAACACATAATTATAACTAGGACTGTTGAACAGACGCGTCTCAAGCCGTTACCCAACACCACTAACCACTAAGTTGCTAACTTACTGTCCATCTGTTAAAATGGCGAATATATCAGGTGCATGTTATCTACCTTTTTGTGCAGATGAGAACAAATCTGAGTTGCTCGCGGTGCAGTCTGAATTAGAAGCTATAGAAAAGCAGATCCGTGACCTTCTAGAGAGACAAACTGAGCTGAGAGACCGGCGTTTAGCTCTTGAAACATCACGCGCTGATGCACAAGGATCAGTGATTAACGTTAGTAACCCGCTGACGCCGACCTCGTCTACTCCGTCCGTTTCTCAGCACTGGTCCCGAACGTCCAGGTCACGATCAGCCATGGTTTCATTCACTCCGGCTTCAACACACCACCACGAAGCCTGGGTGGTTCCGCGGAAGCCGCGAGCCAGGACAAGAATCTTTTCGCCCCTCCCGGTTTTCGAGATCTCCACTCAGAACCGCTTCTCCCCTCTTCGTGAAACGGAACGCGATGCTGTGATCATCGGCGATTCCACCGTCCGACACGTCCATGCTACGTTAGGTAAAAGTAAGGTGCACAGTCACTGCTTTCCTGGTGCTCGTGTTCTCGATATAACTGCGCGGGTAACTGAGATCTTGAACGGTGACGAGCGCGTCGGAGCTGTTGTGCTGCACGTGGGATCTAACGACACTAGGCTGCGACAGACGGAGGTTCTGAAGAAAGACTTCAGGAGCCTTATCGATACGGTACGCAGCACATCGCCTGAAATAGCGATTATTGTGTCTGGACCGCTTCCTACGTACCGACGAGGGCATGAAAAGTTCAGTAGATTATTCGCGCTTAATGAATGGTTATTGTCATGGTGCAATGAGCAGAAACTGCTCTTTGTAAATAATTGGAATCTGTTTTGGGAGCGACCGAGGCTCTTCCGCGCTGATGGCTTACACCCAAGTAGAATAGGGGCAGATCTTCTGTCAGATAACATCTCCAAGATGTTAAATACCATTTGACTAGTAACCAAAAATCCAAATCACAGTCTCTACTGCACCAATTTAATTGATATTAATACTAGTGTAGAACATTGCATAGAAACTGTGTCTATTCCTCGTTTACTAAGATCAAATAATAAATCTACTGCGGGATCTAGAAAAAATCTAATTGTTATTAAAACAAAAACTCTCGCTATTAGTGAACAAAAACAATTTCTAAAGCTAGGTCTTCTAAACATTAGATCACTTACACCTAAGGCGGTTATTGTAAATGAAATGGTCACAGATAATAATTTCGATGTTCTGTGCCTTACTGAAACCTGGCTTAAACCAAATGATTATTTCGGTCTAAATGAGTCTACTCCGCCAGGATACTGTTATAAGCATGAGCCCCGTCTGATCGGTCGTGGCGGCGGTATTGCAACAATCTATAGAGATATTCTCAATGTTACTCAGAAAACTTGTCATAGGTTTAATTCGTTTGAAGTACTTGTGCTAAATGTTACGCTGTTAGATGTAAGAAAAAAATCCCTATTATCTCTAGCATTGGCTACCGTATATCGACCTCCAGGGCCTTACGCCGATTTTCTAAAAGAGTTTGCTGACTTTCTATCAGATCTTTTGGTCAACGTCGATAAAGCATTAATTGTTGGAGATTTTAACATACACGTAGATAATTTAAATGATGCGTTAGGGGCTGCGTTTACAGATTTATTAAACTCCTTCGGGGTCAAGCAAAACGTCACCGGACCAACTCATCGTCTTAATCATACACTCGATTTAATTATATCATATGGAACCGATCCAACCGATATAGATATCATTCCACTAAGTGATGATGTCACTGACCATTACATGGTAACTTGCATACTACGTACTGCTGTATTATGTCATGCTGCGCCACGTTATCGACCAGGTAGAACAATTCTTCCATCCACCATAGATAATTTCTCAAATAGCTTATCTGATCTGTCTCAGCTGCTGCCTGAACCCAAACAAACAGATGAACTAGACGAATTAACTAGCACTATGAGCACCATTCTCTCTAGAACATTGGATATGGTTGCACCCATTCGATTAAAAAAGGTCAGAGAAAAAAGTATAGCACCATGGTACAATAATACTACGTATGTTTTAAAGAGAGAAACCCGTAATTTAGAGCGTAAATGGAAAAAAACTAATTTAGAGGTCTTTAGAATCGCGTGGAAAGACAGTATGTCACGTTATAAAAAGGCCCTTAAAACGGCCAGGGCTGAGCATCTCAGCAAATTAATAGAAAACAACCAAAATAATCCAAGGTTTCTATTTAATACCGTGGCTAGACTAACAAATAAACAGAAGTCGTCTGAACAAAATACCTTGTTACAGTTCAGTAGTAATGATTTCATGAACTTTTTCACCGAGAAAATTGAAAGCATCAGAATCAAAATCGTAAACGTTCAATCTTTGCTCGCGCCTTATAATTCAGCCGCAATTATCACCCCGCAAGAACAATTACAATGCTTTACAACCATAGAACAAAAAGAGTTAAATAAACTTATCACTTCATCTAAAACAACAACATGTTTATTAGATCCTATACCAACTAAACTACTGAAAGAAGTATTACCTATAGTGGAAGAGCCTCTTCTCAATATTATTAATTCGTCTTTATCTTTAGGTCATGTTCCAAGAGCATTCAAGCTGGCAGTTATAAAACCTCTTATTAAGAAACCACAATTAGATCCAAATAACCTAGCAAATTACAGACCCATTTCGAATCTTCCATTTATGTCAAAAATATTAGAAAAAGTTGTGTCCGCTCAACTCGGCTCTTTCTTGCAAGAAAACGACATCTATGAAAAGTTTCAGTCTGGATTCAGGCCACATCATAGCACTGAAACTGCGCTTGTTAGAATCATAAATGATCTACTTTTAGCTTCGGACCGAGGCTGTATCTCAGTACTAGTTTTACTTGATCTTAGTGCTGCGTTCGATACTATAGATCACACAATACTCTTAGATCGACTACAAAATTACACTGGTGTTCAAGGACAAGCATTAAGCTGGTTCAGGTCATACTTATCTGACCGCTACCATTTCGTCTACTTAAATGGAGAAAAATCGATCATGACTTCGGCAAACCATGGAGTGCCACAGGGATCTGTGTTAGGCCCTTTATTATTCTCAATATATATGCTGCCACTTGGTAATATTCTAAGGAAACATGGAATTAGTTTCCATTGCTATGCTGATGACACTCAAATATATATTTCATCACGGCCAGATGAATACGCTAAATTATCCAAATTGACAGATTGTGTTAAAGATATAAAAGATTGGATGACGCGTAACTTTCTTTTATTAAATCCAGATAAGACAGAGGTAATACTTATCGGTTCTAAAAACCGTCTACAAAACCTCTCACAACACAACTTTAACATAGTAGGATGCCCTGTTACTTTATCCGCTACAGTAAAAGACCTGGGTGTTATATTAGACTGCAACCTGTCTTTTGAAAAGCATATTTCATATGTTACAAAAACTGCCTTTTTCCACCTTAGAAACATTGCTAAGCTACGTAATATGCTATCTGTTTCTGATGCAGAAAAGTTAGTTCATGCATTCATGACCTCGAGACTAGATTACTGTAATGCTTTATTAGCTGGTTGTCCTGCATCCTCAATAAACAAGCTACAGTTAGTCCAAAATGCAGCCGCTAGAGTTCTTACTAGATCAAGAAAATATGATCATATAACACCAGTTTTATCATCACTTCATTGGTTACCTATAAAGTTCCGTATTAATTACAAGGTATTGCTTTTGACCTATAAAGCTCTAAATGGTTTAGCTCCAGTCTATTTAACGGATCTTCTATCGCCTTACAATCCATCGCGCTCTTTAAGATCACTAAATTCGAGGCTTCTGGTCATTCCTAGGATATCAAGATCCACCAAAGGAGGGAGAGCATTTTCACATCTAGCTCCGAAGCTCTGGAATAGCCTTCCTGATATTGTTCGTTGCTCAGACTCGCTCTCCCAGTTTAAAACTAGACTAAAGACACATCTATTTAGCCAGGCATTCATATAAATTTTTATCTTACAGTTACTGTAAATTCGGCCTCTAGTTCATAAACGCCAGAGGAGAACTGGCCCCGACTGAGCCTGGGTTCTCCCAAGGTTTTTTTTTCTCCATTGGGTGATCTGATGGAGTTTTAGGACACCATTGGGTCACTTGATGGAGTTTTTCGGTTCCTTGCCACTGTTGCCTTTGGCTTGCTCAGTTGGGGATATTCAAATTAATTAAACAATCATACCATTGATCAGCTCTACCAAACTTGGATGTCCTTTTTGGATGTCCAGTAATAAACAAACATTGTTGAGTTGTTTTGATTGATACTGTAAAGCAGCTTTGATACAATCTGTATTGTGAAAAGCGCTATATAAATATATTTGACTTGACTTGACTTGACTTGTATGACATGATATAGTATGTTTTTTGTTACTTGGTTCTCATGCTGCATTCCAATCAACTCTAAAAGTCAGAACTTCCTGCCTGGAAATCAGATTTGAAACCAGTTTTCTCATTCAGAAATGAGGATGTAGATGTATGATGTCACATAAACATGGGATAACGTATAGATCAGTCAAAGCTCTTGCGTTAAATGATGATAATGTCTGTTTGCTGAAACAGGTCACAGGTGTGTTAAACCCAATTAAATAACTATTATGTTCATAATCATACATCTGCAGAACAAATGCTAGGACTGCATACCATCATTTATACTCTGCACTTTGGTTGCTAGGAGACATCTTTGTTGACGATCAAGCACCTGCAAAGCAAAGACTCACATTGCAATTTGTTTCTTTATACAACATCCTAAGAATGTCTGGCAATAGGATGTCATTCTAAAGGGACGTCTGTGATATCTACTAGGAAAGAATATCCCACATCTGACTTTGAATGGAATGCAGCATTAAATTGTAGTAGCCGATGATATATAATTGGGCTTCCTAAAAAAGAAGCCCAAAAGATTTGTAAAGCTACATGGTTTTCTTAACGTACCATGCCATACTATTTTTGTGATGTTTTTTATTACAGACCAACTGCATAAGAAATGTGTTTCCAGTTTTGCGGATACAAATATTTTAAGTACATGGTATGCATATGCCTATTCCTTTCTCAGTTTTTAATCTCTATAGTATGCCAAGTAGTTTTGGTAACACTTTATTTTACGGTGTCCTTGTTACATATGTTAAATGTACTTAATGTAACAGTTAATTATTTATAATTACATGCAACTAACCCTAAATCAAACCCTATTCTAACCCTATAGTAAGTACATGTTGTTAATAAATATTACTCAGTACTTAAATGTATAATTATAGTGTAACAAGGACACCTTAAAATAAAGTGTAACCGTTTTATTCTCAAAAACATTCCTACTTTAAACTCAAAATAAGTGAATCATCATATCATTTAAAATTGTTCTTAAAATCCTAGTTCATTCTGACATTCAAACTCTTTTTCTTGCCTTTTCCAAAGAACATAGCGGTGTGCATTTACACATAAAGTTTATTACACAGTATATTAGCATACTATATTGTATTATTGTATACTAGTATAAATATTTCCAAATAAATTACTTTAATAATATAGCTAAAATTGCATTACAGTGATTAAACTTTAAAATTATATGATCAATAAGTTATGATTACATATGTTTTTACATTGCTTTAAATCATCAAAATAAGTTAAGCAATTTTTTTTAATGTTATACAAGATTCAACTTATGTTTTAAGTCAGCTTAATTTGATTTAAGTTCAAATGACTTAAATATCCAAGTTGACTGCACTTGAAAATTTAAGGCAGCAATTTATTTTACAGTGTACTGTAATGGTATGAATTGTCATATGGTTAATATAATCTTAATAATCTTAATCCTCAGAAAAACTGTTAAGCCAAGTCGCAGTGATTCGTAAATGACAATTGGCTTCATGACAGAATCAATCGTTTTATCTTGTATAGTGTCATAATGAAAGACAATTGACAGAAAGACTAGCAGTTTTTTTGGTCGTCCGCGTCGGGCTCCGTCACATTTGTGGAGTTGACCAAAAGGAGCACAGAAGCTTTATTTGTTTACGCTCTTTTTTTCCGGAAGTCTTCTTCGATGACATCACGCACGTCATTATAGACGGCAAGCGATGATCGGGAAGCAACGTGTAGTCTGACATGTTTCTTGTCTACGATGTGACAAGAGTTTAGGAGTCAAAATCGCATATCTGACAGTGACTATAGTTAAAGACAAAAATATTGTGTAGACTGAACAAAGCATTGGGTTTAATAACCAACATCTAATGATAACATCTATTTATCTAACCAATGATTCAGAAAAACTCCTGATGTATTAGAGCTTTAATTAAACTGCATTATATAATGCATATCAGCGTGGGAAACAAGGAAAGACTCCACAAATGCAGAATACAATTGCTTTGAAGATTTCCTATATAAAGTGAAAGGAAATGATGTTTTACTAATAGATGTATAACATCCGTAGTTTTACTAAAACACCCCTACCCCCAATACTAACCCAGTTTAACTACAATCCCAGGTACGAGTGCCTGTTTGAGGGCACGGCTCCAGTTTCTCTGACCTTTGACCTCCGCAGCTCCCCGGGGGTCTTGTCTGCACTTGCAAAAATAAGCAAATCAGATCTTTTTCCCCCAAACAAAACACCTCCATACAGAGAGCAGCCCTGTCTTACACACACATGGCTAATCACTCCACACGTGCACACATGAACACGAGCACACGCACGTGCACACACAAATGACCTCATACACACATATTCCCAATAAAAAACACATTTTTTTGAATTATAAAACATGTTTTAGTCCACTAAAAATAATATTATAGTATTATGTTGTTTTAGCCATTGTACCTCACTATTTTTATATATGCAGGCTTCACACAGAATGCATTTTTTCATTCCACTGCGCTACTTTTCCATTGTTTTTCAATGTCGTGAGCTACACGGACCTCTTTACATGTTTGCGCTCACGTCTTTTTCAGCGTCTCGCGCTTGACACGGCATTCTAAAAACAATGTGCTCAAGTTAAACTTCTAAAAAAAAGTTCCATTCCACTGACCTGGTCTCGTGTTTTTAACAGCAAAAGCATTCTGTGTGAACCGGCCCATAAAGAGCTACAAGACCATTTTATTAGAAAATAATATAGCCTAGCTGTCAGTATCATGCAACAATACTTCAGGTCAGTCAGCAACAGAACATATTTCTTCCTCCTTCAATCCCTGGCAGCCTCCTCTCCTCCTCCTCTATCTCTCCAGACTGAGCAGTTTTTCACAGAGTGATATATGGAGGTGTAATGAGACTCTTTCCTCTAGAGTTCTGTGATAATCACGCGTACCGACCCTTCCTCCCTACATTATCATCACATTCACAGATAGCAGCAAACAGGTCTCTGGCAGCGTTGACTTCAATATTCAGTATGAAAATTAAAGGAACATTCTGGTTCAAATTAAAGTAAAATGTTGTTATCACAATAATTTGGACTTGTTCTTCATTGAATTTAACTCTTTCCATTGAAAATGTCCCTTTATTTGTGAGACTAAGCTTCCCCGCATTGACATTGACATTGTTTTCAATGTTATACGTTAGGGGGCGCTATTACGCATCTTCTGAATCTCCTGATCAAAACAGAGATGAAAAAGAAGCAGAAACAAGCAATAGCATATGCAAGCAGATGAATATGTAAAATAACGCGATCATCAACATTAAACAGCACATAAATCAAAATTGGCAGATATCGCGGATATCGCACATATCGCATATTCAGATACTATTCATACAACAAAATATTGTGGGGGCCATGAAACTTTTTTGAAAATGATCAAGAATGGTGGCGGTGACTGGCAACCTTTTTTCAAAAACGCTGGCAGGGAAAGAGACAAGCAAAGAGGAAGCAAACCCAGACACTTCGGAGTCTCGGGTTCACACAGAAAGTGTTTTTGCATTCCACAGCATTTTCACAAAGAAAAAACTATAAAATAAAAGAAATATTGGTGATGCTTCATATTATTTGTCAAGTAACTGGTTACTCATTTTAATTTAGTACTTGACTCTAAAATGAGTCAAAAGACACCACAAGCCTTGAAATGGTGATGGAGATAATGGTGAGAAAGAGATTTACTTACAGCTTCTCGAGGGAGTACAAGCCGGTGAAGGAGCCATTTTTCAGGACACGGATACGATTGTTGCTCAGATTTCTGTGAAGAAATGCAAAAGCAGAGATGAAATGAGTCATTGTGATGACAGTCACTAATCACACATTCACAGACAGCGATGTAAAATAGAATCCATCCATGCATCCAATGAAAACAGGCCTCACTCACACACTGTCATACACACCCTTGCCAACAAGCATGCAGAACCAAAAAACACAAGCGCATGTCCAACACAAACACGCATATAACAGTAAACACCCTGACACAAACGTGCTTATATGGCTAGGCACCTCACACAAATACGCTCACCAACTCTCACACATATTCTTCATTTGCTGCCTTCAAACCCTGTGACTGCAGCTTTAGATTCTGGTATATATACACCTAAGAATGAATGTAGAAGTACAGAAACTTGCTACTGCCAGTACTTGCATAGACACACTGCTGTGAGCATGTACTGTAAGACCTACTGCTGCTGCACAAATAGCATGTACTGTATGCAATTAACCGTAGTAGATCTATACAGGTGGAGCTGGGGAAGGTGGAGGGTTTCAAAAGAACTCTGAAAGTGTGCCGCAAACTAGAGGTCTTCTCGGGTCCTAAAAACTGTACCCGACCCGAATCAACCCGAATCACTACTTACCCGAACCCGACGTGCATAACTAATTTTTTATTAAAGAAAAACCCGACCCGAGACAGACCCGATAAAATTAGACCCGAGTCCGACCCGACCTCATTTCCTTTAGAACCCGACTGGACCCGAACGTAAATGGCATTTACATTGTGCACAGCCTGCAGCCCTGCGTTTCTCAAAAATGCACTTAACATAGACGCACAAGTGTAAGCGCGCTGAAGTGCTAAAATGTCAATCACACATCACTGTAACCAATTACGTCCTATAAAATTTGGCATAATGTTATTTACCGGACCAGACGATAATTAGAACCACCACAGGGTAAAATTTACAGAGGCTGTTTTTCAAATGTAGCCTATAACAGATTTTCAATCAAATTCTCCCAGTCATTGACTTTTACTAAAATTGTGTTATTTAGCCTACAATCCCGTTGTTAAAAAGTTGACGACACTGGATGTTTCTGTTCTACATATTCGTTTTCCCTCACCTTTTTCACAATGTCTATTATCGCCTCCATGCTTTTCTGACAGTGTCGCGTATTTTTTAAATTGATTGACAGGCCTGGCTTGACGACAATTCAAATACTTGCATTTAGTCAAAAATCCATCCACATGATGGCGCACTAGTTCTTCTTGGCAAATGGAGGGGTTGGTTTATGTAGAGCGAGCAACTGAGTAAATAACAAGGGGGTAATCAAGATTCGGAAGGGAATGATTCAGATTCCTCTTGGCACAGCGACTAGAAGACGTACAACTGTCAGTCAGGTTGCTCACGTCATCAAGCTCAGTTTGAGCATGCGCAGTACGCTTGGCTATCAGGAAGTGAGTGCTTCGATTGAGCGTCAATTCTCTCTGTTGAAATCAACGGGGTCGCTGTGTCCATTTCTTTTACTGTCTATGGTAAATAAATGCGGAGGCAACCGTGCTTATGCTTATTAGCCCATTGCACGTAGAAGCGCTCTCTCACTTAGAGTTGTTTTAAATGCTGCAATTTTGTTAAATGCCCAACATAGCTTAAAAGAATTCGGGTCTTCTCGGGTCCATTTGGAAAAGGCATATTTATTTTAAATTACCCGAGACCCGAGGCCACTGATACCGAACCCGACCCGTCTCTGAGACACTCGTCGGAGATTTGGACCCGAACTCGCTCGGGTCTCGGGTCGGACCTCAGGTTTTCGGATCCAAGTGGACCCGTGAAGACCTCTACCGCAAACTGCTAAAGCAAACACTGACCAACTATTTAAATGTTGAGCAGCAGCTCATTGGCTGCAGATGCAACAATAACCAATCAGCTTGTGCCATGTAGTTAACTATTTAATTGTCACCAGTTTGCGTTTCATGACAGAACTTGGAATATATTTTTTTTTTTTGCAATGTGGATCTGTTTATGTTTTACACTTCAGACAAACACTCTCGACAACTCTCACACATATTCTTCGTTTACTTAAACCCCATGACGTCCGCATTAGATTCTGGTAATAGGCTACTCAAAGAAATAGTAAGACTGTAAAACTAAGCTGTGTTTCATTGTAACACTTTCATTTCCATCAAACAGAAACAAACATGTAAGAAATAAGGGGAGTTAAAAACTATTTTTCTTGCTCTTCTTCTTTTCTTTTTTATTATTATTGATTTATAGGGGTCATGAATTGAGAAATACATATTTCCTTGATCTTTTGACATATAAAAGGTCATTGGACTATAAAAATAAGTTTCAGAACTCAAAACTTACTCGTTTGTCCAAAAGCAGCTTTTATTGAAGCCAAGCAAAACAACTCGTTTCGTATTTTGTCACATCGTTGTGCCATAGAGAGACGAAAGACAGCCTATGCAGAAGAAGAGCAATGCCCACTTCTACATCATTGCCTCTTTAGCCCCGCCCACTGATTCACACGTCATGTAGTAGTAAATACGAAAGAGATCCGAGTACACAGGACTACTAAAGCAACAAAATTATAGAGATGCCTCTTTGGATTACAAGACGTTTTGCAGTGCCAAGTTGAGGATCAGCCTTTGCATTGCCATCTTTGTGATCCTAGCATTAAGAAAGCGTGGATGAACTTTATTTTGAATGAAGTTCTAGTCAAGATCGCAGCTGTTTATTTGTTCGGTTCATTTTACTGCGGTTTTTACACAAGACACAGCTAGACGCAGGCTTTTCAGAGAGACTGAAAATAAAAGATGATGCTACATTGGATCCGACAGTAATGTCACAACACAAAAGTGTAACAGTGTTTTCACCATGTGTCACTATTGCTTTATCTCATACAGTTCATTTGATATGCACTGAGTATTTATACTGTAGCGCCGCAGTCAGACTGAACAATTTTGATAGTTACAATTCGCTTTTGTTTCGGCATTTTATCAGATACTGAAGAAAGCACATAGAGATCGCTGCTTTTGTTGTTCAGTTATTCGCTGTTATCCTGAGTTAAAGTTTCAGTGAGCGACTGAATCTGTTTTATCAGCAGTAAGAAATTACAACACGTTTAATATTATTTAAAACACGACACGACTATCAAAACTGAGTGTTTGAAAGAGAGGGTCAAACACAGGATTTCCTAAATTAGGATGTTTCTTGATAACATTATAAGTGGACCTCAGAGAACAATTTTTAAAAATGCAGTTCATGACCCCCTTTAATGGTTTCATGCTTAGATGTTATGGCATATATTTTTGTAATGTAGATCTATTTATTTTTTTGTTTATACTGTAGATTTATATTAGTATTATTGTTCATTTAGATATAGAATTATGTTCCTGTTTATGTTTTTAAACCTCATTTTGAATTCTAAATTTGCTGCGTACTTGGAAGTGTGGCCTTTGTCATTATTTTCAGCTGTCAATGCTCTTAATAAACTATTAAATTTGCTGATACTTTTGCATGTTTTGGAAGCCAGAGGAAGGGTGACCGACCGAATCGTTGCGAAATCCCCTCATTCTCGAAAACCATGAACAAAGTAAAAGAAAATACAAGCCAGTCTTGATTAGTTATGTAGATCGATACATATACCAAATCATAACCCATCTTATCAGAACTCTTTTATTAATAGAAACTTCAAAAGAACACCATTTATTTTAAATGGATATATTTTGTAACATTATAAATGTCTTTACTGTCACTTTTGATTGATTTAATGCATCCTTGCTGAATAAAAGGTTTTATTTCATACAAAAAAAATCAGACTGACCCCAAACCCTTAAATGGTAGTGTCAGATTGTGTTTTTAAGAGAGTTTATTTCATAGGTGCACAAAGAAAAAGTGCCCATAGTTGAAGAAACACTAATATAATAATATGTAATATGTACTTTCACCAACAGAGAGGAAGAGGGAGAGCGTCTGGGAAAGGATGCTGCCCAAACACGATTTAAGCGACCCGACAGCTGAAGACAACGGCATCAACTTCAGACATCAGACCGGGCTGTTTCCAATTAATCTTCACGGCTTAATGGCGGGATGGAAAGGGCGAGGGAATGAGGAAGAGGAGGGGGAGGAAGCCATAATCTTGATAATCACAGTGGATACATTTTTACATCAAAAGGAAGTCGAGGTCCACATCAAACGCGCGCCCAGCTCTTTTCCATGACAATTATCCCTTTCGCCATTGGCTAATGGGCCTGAGACCAGAGAGAGTCTTATCAGAAGGAAGAGAGGAAAGAGAAGAGGAGGAGAGAGAGACGTTTGGATGCTGGTATGGATAAAGCTCATGAGTAAAACCGGTTTGGATTAGGTTTGTGGCTGACATGGACAAACAAAAACAAACAAATGCAAGTAAACTGATCCAGCCATTGTGCGTGTTAAACTGTATGTCAGATCTATTTCGGTCTGTCCTTAAATCATATACGGAAGCAATACATCAAAGAGGCCATACATTACAGTTATTTTCCCACAGTTTGCGGGTCTTTTTAGGCATGACAACGTTTTTATACAGCAGCCACTGCAACATGATAAAAACAACGTTCAATAATTTATCAGTTGACATATAACATGCAAATTCACTTTTTCAAGATCAAGCTGGGTCCAAAAGTCAAACCGGGATTCAAATAACAGCGAGATTAATTTAAATAATAAACACACCCGGTTTCACAGAAGGCTTAAGCTAGTCCCAGACTTAAATGCGTGTTTAAGCTGTTTTAACTGAAAGCAACTTGCACTTGACATACAGTATCATGTCAGTACCATGTTTTGTCTCAAGATGCACACCAGTAATGTTTTTTTTCTAAGGCACGTTTATAAAAGCTACTTAAATGCTTGCTCAGAGACTGCACTGTAAAGCGCTCAGGTACGAGTCCAGTGAAACACGAGTTTCGACAAAAGAGCTTAAAGACACAAATGTGTGACATGTTTGCTTTTGATAAAACTATCGGGTATGTTTAGGGTTTAACTTTAGTGTAGGTGGTACGTTATTTTCAAGCGCGATAGAGCGCTATCCTTTTAGCACCACTCACCTCACATTTCAGTATAGAACGGTTGCACAACAACCAACGTAAACATACACATTAAAACTGAACGCGCTTTTAGCTTCCCTCATTGGACATTTCACTTTGAAAGTGTCGCAGATGTGCAAGAAGCATTGTAATTTCATTTTGCAGAAACATTGCCACTGGCATGTTTTTCCAATGAGCCTGGATTGCAACATACACACTTGTATGTCTGTCTACATGATATGTTGCATAAAACAAAGAAAATTCCCTCTTTTACTCGCCCACACTTCAGACACTTCTGGCTTTTGCTTGTCAAAGAGTGACAACAATAAACACACAGTAAAATACAAAGTAAACATCAATACCAAAATCACAGATGTATATCTTCCAGTCTAAAAGAAAGTTGATGTTGCATAGTCTGCTTTGACTTTTACCCAAGATACATGGGGTGTTATCTGATAATCTGACAATTGTAAAGGACTTGAAACACGCATAGTGTACACCTGGCTTATCCAATCAGATTTTAGAGTTGTAATTATCCATTGTATAATTGCATATAAATCCTAGAACTTTCTAAAGTGTGTGTTAGTGACTGATGTTCCTCTTTCGTCTGTCCTCAATGTGTCACAGCCTAATAGACCACAACTGGCTCTATTTTCTCTTATCGTCAGGATGTGTGTTACCAATCAAGATTTAAGAATGTGTGTTGCAGTATGAGTGTGTGTATACGTTGAGAAAGAGTGTGTGTCTGCTTCCATTTGCAAACCAGCAGCTGGTTCATCTTATTTTTACACAAAAGTTAGGACGATTTACCAATGCAGGCAGCCACTTTTTTTGTGCAAACACACCGTTTATGTAAAATCTAGTATAGAATGGCATTAGTGTAGCCCCTCTAGGTTCCTTTACCATCCAAGCGGGATTCGAACCGAATTCCCTGCATGGGAGACAGGCACTTAACAAGGTAACCTATAGACCACAGTCCTCTAACATCAGTCCACCTCTGAGCCCAGGAGAGTAAGATTTACTCGCACAGCCCTTACTAGCTGGTTTCCGTTAACTCAACCCCTAAACCTCACTCCAATCCGGGTCACGGCTCTAATGTAACCCCTCTGGTTGTACTTGCACCGCTCTGAGTGGGATTCGAACTGGAAGGCGATCGCGTTAACAATGGCGCTAAAGCATTAGTAGCTAGTGTACCTCTTGAGTAGCTTAAAAATCTAGACGCACCCTAGTGGCAGCAAAAATTATTTTGCAGCCAGTGTAGTCTAGCAACTCTCCGTTGGCTTCCGAGCTGAAAAAACCAAACTCTAGTCAGGCCAATCACATCGAGTATACAGTTGGTGGGCGGGCTTAAAATAATGACTGCAGAGTTGTTTCGCGTGAATTCCCTGCTACTTGAAAACAAAGAAGATGACCGCTGCTGCTGGCGAACAGCGGTCTTTCAAATCGGCTTTGGCTGCGACTCTGGAGGACTTGGAGTAAAGAGAACGTCACTCAAGTCATTCTTAAAAAAGGAAGATGTGTTCGGAGTTTGGACGACCCGATACCCTGGTGGGAAAACGCATGGGACTCACTCATCCACAACCGTTCATTGCTCTGGTTGGTTGTAGCGCTATCCTATTGCATGCAGAGGGATATTGAAAGACAGCCGTTTATCCCGCCCCTAGGATTGAGGCATGCCAATGGTGAGTTCCCAGACCTAACATCTTGATGTAGGTCTGACTTGCCAGGCTACCTCTTGAAGCCAAGGGTGTGAGGTTTACTCGCACGGCTCTTACTAGCTGGCCTCCATTCCAGTACCAATGCCAAGGTCATGGGTTTGATTAGTAGGGAATATACAATGTATAGCTTGAATACAAATAAATAATTTTAGATAAAAGCATCTGCCATGTGTGTAATGTAAACAAACTAACTATACTGTACATAGACAAAATTCAGTTACTACATATTTTGTCAGAACTACAAAATCTGCTCTTCTGTGACATATGATTTGGCTGAACTATGCTTAGATAAAACTGAGTGTGAAAACTGATCCCAACTCAATCTTGCCATTACTCTTAGTGTTGCAGTAGTTATCTATTTACATTTGTAGCACAGTCCAGATTGTGCTTTGTTCACAAAAAAGTATTACAACATAACATTGTACTATTACCTAAAACCTATCAACAGATTTTCACAGCTGTTTTTTGTATGACTAATGCTAACGCTAGCAACCACGCTAATGACTTCCCGCATGTGTGCACATGTCTGGACAAACACACTGCTAAACTACATCCTGCCATCTAATTAAAGTAAATTAAAGGGGACATTTCAAAACCAACACAAGTGCCCCAAAAGGAGTCTCTGTGTTTTGGCTCAAAGTGAATGAAAATGACATCTTGCCTTTGTCAGGTCATTACTAAGGGTGACTACTCCAAACCACTAACCGACTGCAGTCATCCTACTGTTGCAGGATGTAAGGAGGATCAGGACACACAGTACTGGGACACGGCCAGCCGAACAGATCTTCAAATAGCTCTTTGACCCTGATCTACCCCGCCTGATGCTCTGGTCGGGCACACCAACCGTCAACTAACTGAAGCCAGACACGAGATAAAAGCTGAAAACCAGACAGATCTACTGCATAATTTAATACAGAGAGAGACTGAGAGATATCACTGGCAAAAACACAAACGGTTAATTGGACCCAGAGACTATAGAGCTATAGATAGTAATGAGTCAGAAAGCGTTTAGAAAGCGAGCATGTGGAGGTTATGTGTCACGTAAGGTCTTGGGTTGCTGTACTGTAAATGGCTCGCGTCAGTAGTCATATTCATTTATATAGCGCTTTAAACAATATAGATTTTTTCAAAGCATCTTTACAGTGATAATAGGAAATTACAATAACAGAGATTTGTTTTGGCTTTACAGCAGCTCTAGAATAAAGTTATTGTCCGGCTAAAGTTAGTTTTTGATTGATTCACTTCCGTTGCAAAGATCATTAGTTATTAACTTACAGTAGCTTATACAACACCGTTTTAGCTGAAAACAGAAAACTTTTAATGCGTTCTGGCCATTCATTTGCACGAAACTGTGTTTTGATACTATTTTTGGTATTATATGATACATACAGTCCATTTATACATGTAGTCATACAAAACCTTAGTCATGTGAATCCCTTTTTACAAAATCTGGATTTTGAAGTCGTTTCTTTCTCAAAGTAATAAAAAAGGTAATTGTGAGGTAAAGTTTAAAACAAGAAATAAAGTAAAATTGTGAGATTTTATATCAAAATCACAAAAAACATTAAAAATGCAGAATATAGTGCCATATAAAAGTCCCACATAATGTCACATTGAGAGATAAAAAAAACAAGTTGGCACTATGAAGTCATACTGAATTAAGTCGCAATTGTGAGTTATGAAATTGAATTATCTAGCCACAATTTATTAGTTACAACTGTGAGATATGAAGTCATATTGTGATCCAGATTTAATTATGCCAGCTCTGACCTAGCTTCAATGCATACAGTTGTAATCGCTGTATAAACGCATTTATGCACCTCTGAGCAGCATTAAACGGTCTGTGTAAAGACACTTAAATGCCACTTCAGAAGCGCTTCTGTGCCACCTTTGCAGTGTAAATGTGGCAATTTTGGCATTTATAAAGCCGCAATTGTGAGTTATAGTCGTAATAATGAAATATAAAGTCATACTGTGAGTTACAATGTCACATTTGTGAGAAAATTGTTGGCCAACCTTGAATGCAAATAAGCCACTTTAGAAAAAAGCAACTGCCAAAAACTCACTATACTGTGCAAAGACAAAATGTTTCATTCATAACGTGAGTTGTAATGTTGCAATTGAGAGATATAACGTCACAATTGGGAGATATAAAGTCATGAGAAAAAAGCCTCAATTGTGAGAAATATTAGAAATGTTTTTTTTTTTTTTTTTACTTTGAGGCGGAAACAGACTTCCATAGGATCTTATATAAGGAAACAAACCGCATTGTTCTCATTAGAACAGCAGGCAGGGATCCGCACACACTGACACCCGCATACGAAAATACACACACCGAAAAACATGCTGAATACACACACGCACACAAGAACTTGAAGTGGTCCGCTCTGTAAACAAACTGAAACAGGCGGTGCTCCTGTTAGCTAAACAGGAAGTGGAGAAAATGAGCTGTTTATACAGAGCTTGGCTGACTGAGGTCAGAGGTCAACCCCAGAGCGCTTCCTGTTCTGCTGTGTGATGGACAGGGCAGAGAGCGAGAGCAGGTGGACAACAGAATGAGGGGAAGAGATAAGAATGATATGACAAGAGAAAGATAGGAAGAGAGGAAAACAGGACAGGAATCCAGTTAGTGGATGAGTATTATATATAAAGAGAGCAATTAAAAGAGAGAAATGAGGGTGGGACATTAGTCTTGCTACTTGAAATCAAAATGGACACGATTTAGTTTAATGCTGCATTCATGTCATGTAGAAATACCGTAATTACAAGCAGAAAAAGAGCCAGTAAAAGATGTTGCTACTTTTGAAAATAAAAATAAACACAGTAGCAGTCAAAAGTTTTGGATCGGTAAGATTTTTTATGATTTTAAAAGAAGTCTCTTCAGCTGACCAAGGCTGCATTTATTTGATAAAAAACAGTAATATTGTGAAATTACAATTTAAAACAGCTTTTTTTCTATGTGAATATATAGTAAAGAGTAATTTATTCCTGTGATCAAAGCTGAATGAAAGATTTTGTAACATTAAACACTACCGTTAAAAAGTTTAGGGCCAGTAAGAATTTTTATTTTATTTTTGAGGGAAAATAAATAAAAGAAATCAATACTTTCATTCATCAAGGATTGATTAAATTGATCAAAAGTTACAGTAAAGACATGTATAATGTTACACAATATTCTATTTCAGATAAATGCTGTTCTTTTTAACTTTCTATTCATCAAAGAATCCTGAAATAAAATTACACAACTACTTTCAACATTGATAATAATAATTGAATGTTTTTTTAGCATCAAATCATCATATTAGAATGATCTGAAGGATCATGTGACAATGAAGATGGAGTAATGATGCTGAAAATTCATATTTGATCACAGGAATAAATTACACTTTACTATACTGTATATTCATATAGAAAAAGTTGTTTTAAATTGTAAAATATTTCTTATTGTATTTTAATCAAATAAATGCAGCCTTGGTGAGCAGAAGAGACATCTTTTAAAAAACAAAGACTGGTAGTGTAAAAAAATACTGCATAAAGAAAGAAAGGAATGACTAAAGTAAGTGAACTGGGGGAAAGAAATGTGACAATAAACAGACAAACATTAACTAGTCCTTCTTACTAGTGGCTCTGTCCTCCGAACAGCAGACCTCAGTAAAATTAACCTACATAAACCAGACCAAAGTCTAAAGCTCCTTAATTGAATTGTCAAGCTTAAAAACAAAATCAGCAGTGACATATAAGACATACACCATCAGTCATCTGAGCTCTGATACCACTCAGCGTGCTTTAATAATCATAATTACATCAGGGACAAATGCGTCTTCATGCGTCCCTTCATACATTAGTAGAGGCCATGTGAGCCATGTCAAATATTGTGCATTAGCCTGATGGGTTTCGAAAAACATGCTCAAATGTATTGTATCACACACTCACAATATACCAGATTACACCGTCCTGCTGAGGTGTGTGAAAGCACAATGTGATGCAGTCTGTCAAGGACGAGTGTTTCCTCTGTGACTGCAGCGGTTTCTAGTTCCTCCCTGTTCTTTGCCACTCGCTGGGAGCGGTTTGGCTCAATTTGTCTCCTCAAACCGCAAGGCCTCTGAGACGAAACAACAGTCCATGTCAGTTTGTCCCTCGGACTGCTAAATGGCCTTGTGCTTAGGAGAACTGAAACTTTAGAACAACTTATTCTAGGACATCCTGAACAATTTCAAACGTCCTATAAGACAATTTTGTCCAATAAGAGAGAGAGAGAGACACACACACACACACACACACGTTACCTCTTCAGAAATGACAAATGTATTCATTAATAATAACTGCAAATAGTTGAATTTCGGAGTGCTTTTTTGATCCAAGTAAGTTGGACTTAATCTAATCCTAATTACTTCTATTGTCTTTGAAATATGGTTAAAGTGCACAGCCGAATGTACTGATAAGCATTTATGGTAAACTGTATATAGTTTATAAACTAAGTACACTTTAATGCCGTTTCATTATTTTGAAACTTGTATATCATCTTTTAAATATATTTGTTATTACACAATTGTAATGACGAAGTTGCCATTGAGTACATTTAAAATATTTTAACTTTAAATTTATTTTAAATAATACATTAGAGTTCAAATTATAATTATGAAGTACTTTACATATTATTAAAACATTATTTTATTAAATACATTAAAACAAAAAATAAGGTAAAATTGTGAGATATTACATTAGTTTTATAATAAAACTTGATTACAAATCATGTCACTTTTTAAAACCGCACTTAAGTGTGTTAAGAAACAGTCATTAAAGTGTACGCTCTTTAAGTACACTTGAATGGCCTTTTATGTTATTAATATTAAATTATCTGGAAGTATAGTTTTATAAAATATACTTTTCAATATTTTAAGTACTCTGCAAATGCACATTAAATATATTTCAGTGTATTTTATTTTTACAAGACACCCATAATCTCCCTCATCCTTATGAAAAGATACCAACATATCACATTTACCAAGAATCTTCCCGAATGGAAACCAATTAAGGAGATTATCAGCAAACCCAACATTCGTCATGCCTTTATTAGTTTACGTGTGCATTACATGTGATTCTCAGTACAGGAGCTGTCTAACGGTACTTCAGCGTCATTCAGAGACGTCTCATAACATGACTTCATTTTCTCTATACTTCTGGAGCCAAACAGAAGAACCGCAGACTGGATGGGAATCACACAGTGGGATTTAAATTTAATAATACTGCGCAGAGTTTAGCCAACAAGCTCCCATTAAAGACCTTTACTTGGCCCGAGACGCCTACGGCACATTATTAACTACTGCTTATTAACCTTAGAAGAGACGCCATGTTTAATTTGACACAAATGTTGGATTTTTTTTGTTTAATTTAAGTTGTCCTTGTTACAGTGTAATTATACATTTAGGTACTGAGTATATTAATTAAGAGGACACAGAGAAGGATAAGTAGAATTATTTTTTTTAGATAGCCTACAGTATATAATTACGAAACTACGGAAGTGTATTGCATTCACTTGAGGAAAAAAAATCGACTCTGTTTTTCTGAATTAACGAGTTACTCATAATTTTGAGATAATTAAGACATTAATTCAGAAAAACAGAGCAAAAACTTTTTTCCATGGGAAACGACCCCTTAAGTTATGAGTACAAACACCTCACTGTCCCTCACTGACTACCTTCACATCTGTCTTCCACATTCACCGAGTGTCCAAAGAACTACAAGTATGTCAAATCTTTGGAGTGACTGCCGTCAGCACAGAATTGTTGCGAATGTCGATCTAGAGTGACGTGATGAACTCCGATATGATATGAATGCGAAATATCAGACCTGTATCTGATTCAGAAGCACATATGAAAGCGGCCAAAATCAGAATCCAAAAGATCAGATTCCATATGGTTTGCGCTGTTCACACTGTTAAAAAAAATCGTACTCGGTTACTAACGTAACCTCGGTTCTCTCTAGAGAGGGAACGAGTACTGCGTAATATCTTACGCTATGGGGAAAACTCTTTTCCACGAGATATTGAAGCCAAAAATTATCCTTAATTTTTTTTAATGTAAAACGCTTCGCGGCAGCAAGCAGACATAGGCGAGACAGCTCGCGCGCCTATTGGCTGCCCTGCGGCAACAGCAGCAGCCTATCGAGAGAGGCTCTGCGTGACGTCACGACGAATGGGGGCCTTTCGCGCCCATATCGTCACGTCCCGCCAGAAAGGGCGGGTCTCGCCCTATGAATAGGCTCGATAGCTGCTCTTACGTTGATTTTCATCGCCGAAGCGAACCAGAGCGTATTCCAAGCACGGCAAGATAGCAGTACTCGTTCCCTCTCTAGAGAGAACCGAGGTTACGTTAGTAACCGAGTTACGTTCTCTTACGAGAGTATCTCTCGTACTGCGTAATATCTTACGCTATGGGGAACACAATGCAACACGCCGTGCTGGTAGGGATCCAACACCAAAGTCCCAGGGGCCGAAGCCCGGGGCGCATATAGTGCATGATCACCATAAACTCACAGAGAGTGAGGGAAGAGAGGCTAGAAGCATCATTCCCTGTAAAATAGCATCCGAAAGGAGCTAATCATGTGACAAATAGACCATACCGTCAGGGTGAACATTCAGCCTGAACTGGGTGGCCACAAGTGTGTCAACATTTTAATGAGCTGCTGTACCGGTCAGTGAGCAATACGCAGGTCAAACTCAGTATCCGAGCCGCACAGCGGGCAGATAGCACTGAATTTTATACCGCCAAAAGCTTAGCTTGTAAGGCGGGAACCTCCAGGTTATAGTATTTTATAAATGTAGACGGCGAGGCCCAGCCCGCGGCCATACAAATATCTTGCAGGGTAACCCCGCTAGACCATGCCCACGAGGAGGCCATGCCTCTTGTGGAGTGCGCTCTAACACCCAAAGGGCACTGTAGGCCCTTAGAAGTGTAAGCCAGCGCTATGGCACCGACTATCCATCTGGATAGGCTCTGTTTCGAAGCGGCAAGTCCCTTAGCACGGCCGCCAAACGAAACGAAAAGCTGCTCAGTCTGTCTGAAACCAGACGAGCGGGACACATAAGCCCTTAGTGCCCTGACAGGGCAAAGGAGACTCGCGTCCTTCTCCTCATTGAGAACGACTGAATCAATGCTGTGTTTACAGCGTGCGAGGCGCGCGCTGATCACAGCTGGCAGCCTGGCCGCGCTCAGCTTCTCTGTGACAGGTCGTGCAGAGGAAGCGAGCGGGGGTGAATCCCGTGGGATTCGGCGTGTGTGCCAGAATGTGGGTGCGAGACTGCGGGCACATTAACTGTACTGATAACACTGTCAGCTCGCGCTGACTGAATCAACGCTGCTGTGTTTACAGCGTGCAAGCCGCGCGCTGATTATAGCGGGCAGCCTGGCCGCGCTCAGCTTCTCTATGATGGGTTGCGCAGAGGAAGCGAGCGGGGGTGAATCTCGTGGGATTCGGCGTGTCAGTGAGAGGATGCGGGCGCGGGACAGCGGGCACATTTACTACACTGAGAACACTTTCGGCCGGAGCCGACTGAATGTGTGTTGGTTTCGTTTTTCAGAAACCAAGGGACACGCAGTGTGTAGTGTAAGCGGGCATTGTATGGGCGCTTTCACTACAGTCTGCACAATCGAGTTGAGTCGATTTTATGTGTGCTAGCCCTGCACCGTGGCGGGCTGTGTCTGGGTGTGGGAATGGGCACTGGGGCGTGGGCATTCTTACAACACTCATAACACCATCGGCTGTGGCCGGAACACCAGAAAATACACTCTTTATTGGATTTATCTGGGTAGCCATAGAAACGGCTTTTGTGCGCAGGCAAGCGGGCTGAGACACCGGCTGCTTCACTGCGAAATACACTGGGACAGTCACAAAGCATGGAACTGAACGAGCGAGAAGTTTTGGTGGAAATCCGGCCGCAGCGGGATCTGAACACAGTCACTTTCCTAGAGAGACTAGGAAGGCCTTGAGACCTCGGGCTTTACCTCAATCCTCGGCCGGGGCCCGCGCCGAGGGGGGCGGCGTCCAGCAGAGCGAGAGCGCGGTGTCTGATCTCGGCCTGGCGGCGCTGCTGAGTAGCCGAAACGACGGCCTTTGTGCGCAGGAAAGCGGGCTGTGGAACCAGCTTGCTCACTGTGAAATACACTGGAACAGTCACATTGCTTGGAACTGAACGAGCGAGAATTTTTGGTGAAATTCCGGCCGCGGCGGGAACTGAACACTGTCGCTTTCCTAGAGAGACTAGGAAGGCCTTGAGACCTCGGGCTTTATCTCAATCCTCGGCAGAAGACGGCGCGGCTTCTCACTCTGGATCCAGCGATGCAGGAGGCTTCGCTGAAGAGATGAAAAATCAACGTAAGAGCAGCTATCGAGCCTATTCATAGGGCGAGACCACGCCCTTTCTGGCGGGACGTGACGATATGGGCGCGAAAGGCCCCCATTCGTCGTGACGTCACGCAGAGCCTCTCTCGATAGGCTGCTGCTGTTGCCGCAGGGCAGCCAATAGGCGCGCGAGCTGTCTCGCCTATGTCTGCTTGCTGCCGCAAAGCGTTTTACATTAAAAAAAATTAAGGATAATTTTTGGCTTCAATATCTCGTGGAAAAGAGTTTTCCCCATAGCGTAAGATATTACGCAGTACGAGAGATACTCTCGTAAGAGAACTGCTCTGATCACATAGAGCCTGCAGTGTGAACTTAGATGCAAATAAGGCCACCGAGTGAACTGACTTTCCTTGAAAGCAACTTTGATGTACCGGTAACCAAACAGCAAATTGCACAAAAAATATTTAAATTCAGGTTTCAGTTTCGTTTGATGGTCTTTTTTTTATGGTTAAAGTAACACCAAGTAACTTTTCCTCTTCGGTCGCCCTACTGGTTGGAAACGAAATTGTCCATTGCCGCTGTCGTAAATAATTTAGCCTACCGTCACACGCACGCTCGCTGTTTACCAGCACCGGCTTTAGAACGAACGATGTCCACAGACAAGGTAGAGTATGTTACATGATTTCATGAAAGGATGATGTATTGCGACATCAGAAACGAAGAAAAACGAAATAATGACTATTGTAGCGCTTGACGTAAAGCAGTCAAATTTTGTAGTTCTTTTTGTGGTCTGGTTCCTACCCGAACCCCGAAGTTACATAGTGCCAGTAAAAGCGATACAGACCCCGTCAGGCTATGACAGAAGTGCCTTTCACCCTGTTACGACTTGAGGAACCACTGATAAGATTTTAGAAACATTATTTTAAGGTAAACAATGTTGCATAGTGTTGCATTAAAGGCATGTGGAACAGACTTTTATTCCATCAGTGGCAGTCTCTAGGGCTGTTTTACACCTGATTAGATGCATATTGGTCGATGGGATCACAAGTAGACGAGGGAGACACATACAGTACCTGTTTACACCTACAGTGTTTTAATCTGTCTCTTTTGTCCACTTTCAAACACTTTTGTTCTGATAACATTGAGAGGAGTGTCTGTGTCTGGGTAAATCTATGTGATTTTTCAGATCTTTCGATCTAATGGACAAAATAATCTTGTGCAATTTACATACTTTATGGACGCAACCAAAGACGACGGAAAAACATGGACAAGCTCAAAAGTTTTAGACCTCATTTACACCGGTATTCAACGTCATCCACTTGTAAATGCATTTTAATACCAGGTGTAAACAGGGCTTAGTTTCTCAATGAGAACAAAATGAGCTTAAAGGACACACTGCATCCATCTGAAACTTTATCAGCTGGAGTTGCTGTTGGTCGTACACAGAGCCGGACAGTAACGGAGTACATTTACTCGAGTACAGTACTTATGTATAATTTTGAGGGATCTATACTTTACTCGAGTATCATTTTTGGGGAGTACTCATGACTTTACTCAAGTACATTTGAGAGGCAAATATTGTACTCTTTACTCAGCTACATTTCTATCCATAACCGTGAGTACTCGTTACTACTTCTAAAAAATAAAATAAATAAAAAAGGAAAAAATAAAAATCTCGGAAACCCTCAATTTGTTGTTTCCCTCTCAAACGTGATTGGATTGTGCAGGCGCCACTGATTGGGACAGCAATCAGCAATCACCTTCAGCTTTCCGCCAAGTCAACTCCTTGGTCGGATTTGTAGATAATAGACGAAATCATGGACGAAACAATGGATAAAGATGCAACAGGTCCATCCCGGGAATGTGCCGACCCGTGGCCTCACCTCGCCAGACTATTTAAATTTTTTGAATTTTCAGAAATTTTATTAAATGTTAAATAAAGATGAAAATTACTTCATTTTACTTTCAATTCCTTTTACATTCTCCAAGGTATTAACATTAACATTTTTCAAACCTCCATGTAGGACGTTTCTGTACATAAATGTAAGCACTGTGGCAGTAGTAATGCAATATTTAGAAAATGTACTCTTGTACTCATGATACTCAAGTACTTTTAAAAACAAGTACTTCAGTACTTTAACTTAAGTAGACATCTGATTGTAGTACTTTTACTTGTACTTGAGTAAAATTATTAGTATTAGTAATGAAGCTGTGTACTCAGTCCGCCTCTCACTATTTCATCATATTCGTCTTGTGTTATTGTTGTACCGTTGATTGTTTTCTCTTGCCTACTTTCCTTTTTTCTTTTTAAAAATGCTTCTGATGACAATAAGAACAGCTAACAGTGATCTCCAAAACCATACTGTATACATGTTCGAATTATAAGACATTATGCCATATATCAGAAGGAAGGGAAGCGGAGGGATGAGGAGGGAAGGAGTGATGAAGCGGTGCATGATGAATACATATAGAGAGAGTTGAGGGAGATGATAGGGAACCCGTATCTCTGTTGTCTGACAGTGGGTTTCTAAGCTCAAGAGGGGCCACTAGTCTATGCACTACACGTGTGTGTGTGTGTGTGTGTGTGTGTGTGGTGTGTGTGTGTGTGTGTGTGTGTGTGTGTGTGTGTGTGTGTGTGTGTGTGTGTGTGTGTGTGTGTGTGTGTGGTGTGTGTGTGTGTGTGTGTGTGTGTGTGTGTGTGTGTGTGTGTGTGTGTGTGTGTGTGTGTGTGTGTGTGTGTGTGTGTGTGTCCTATCACAGGCCCCACACTGAAGTGGAGGTTATCAGAAAAAGAAAGTACTCTGTCTAGCAAATGTGGCATGTTGAAATACCCTTAACCTCAAAGGACCTTCTGTCTCTCCCTCGTCCTCCTGCTGTAACGCTCTCAGATCAAAACCGGCTTATTTAGAAACTGTCAGGGAGCGAGGACATCATATACGAACTTTGTAATCAACAGCTCAGTGTTACTATTAGAACTTTATTAATTATTAAATACATAAGAGTGTCTAAAGAATGGTATTGTGGTAATAAACAGCATAAACAGCTAATCAGACCAATGATCAATAAATAGCTATATTTATTGTTAATAACCACAGTTAAACTATTCTGATGTGTTGTCACAGGTTTGTGTATATAAGCTCTTTTACAATGACTTCAAATGTGGCTCATCCAATCCGATTTTAGCATCAGAAGGATCCGTTTTATAATCTTTGCAGCCTCCTCATGAAGAAGTCTTAAAGGTATACAGTGCCAAAAACAGGATGTTTAATCCTAAAAATCAGAAAAAGGATGGAAAACAGTGGTCATAGTACACCATGACTGTGTTAAAAAAGGTTACGATAAGTGAATAATGCGGCCCTTTAAAACCAGAAAGGATTTTTCAAACACATAAAAGATGCTGGCTGCGTCCGAAAACTTAGGCAGCTGACTTGTTGCCTCGCTGCCTTATCAGGCAATGATAATGTAGGCAGTGTTTGCGCACGAAGTTACCTCACAAAACTGACTTAGATCATCTAGAGAACTAAGCAAATATTGAATTACTACAATAGTAATTGCTAGATAGAAATGACATCAAAAGTGGAAAACGTTGGTCAAAAATTTACATTTACAGACAGGTGATATAAAATGAGATGAGAGAGAAGAGATAGGAGCAATCATAGAGAGAGAGAGAGAGAGGAGAGAGAGAGAGAGAGAGGAGAGGAGAGAGAGAGAGAGAGAGAGAGAGAGAGAGAGAGAGAGAGAGAGAGAGAGAGAGAGGAGAGAGAGAGAGTTGAGTTCCCTTCAGCTTTGCCACTAATGAAGCCTAAGAGCCCAATTACACAGCCTTAACAGCAGGAGCAGCCAAGAGAGAGAGAGAGCGCGCGCGCGGTGTGTGTGTGTGTGTGTGTGTGTGTGTGTGTGTGTGTGTGTGTTGTGTGTGTGTGTGTGTGTGTGTGGTGTGTGTGTGTGATGTTCTCTTTTGTTTTGTATAAATTTGTTAAGATGAATGTGTTTTCGGTGTGTTTGTGTATGCTTATTCACGCATGTTTTTTATCATTCTTTTGAATCATTGCGTGTTTGTATAGTCCTGTATTGCTAGTGTGTGTTCAGGTGTTGTGTAGCTTTGTGTGGTGTTGTGTGTGTGTGTGTGTGTGTGTGTGTGTGTGTGGTGTGTGTGTGTGTGTGTGTGTGTGTGTGTGTGTGTGTGTGTGTGTGTGTGTGTGTGTGTGTGTGTGGTGTGTGTGTGTGTGTGTGGTGTGTGCTGGACCGCTCTGCTCTTTGTTAAATGGCAGCTATTCTCTCTAGAGTTCTTCAAGTACCACGGCTGCTGTCTGACAGTTCACTGCCTCTGAAGCTCCAGCCTCTACCCCCATCCCGCTCCAGCTTCCAGCCAGGATCCCCTCACCCGTGCTGGGGCTTGAGTGCTGCTGGAGGGTGGCTGTCTGGAGAAGCACTTTGCAGCAAGAACAAGAAGCCACTCAAGAAAAGTAGCGATGCGTGTCTGGGAGCTCTGTATCTGTCCTCGACAAGCAATGTCAAAAGTATGTGTCTGTGTACGTACGAGTGTGTACGAGAATGGACTTGTGAAAAAAAGTATCGAACAACATCCATTAAAAGCACAACTCAGATACACAACCTACATCCGGCAGCTCCACATATATAATTGCGCTTGGAGTAACTGTAGACTGTAAAAAATATAGTTCTGACTGATTTTGATTGAAGATTTAAGCTTGACGCTGCATATTGTGAACCATGCCGGCTATTCGCTGACCGCAGTCACAAAAGCTACAACATGGCATGGACACAAGTAATAAGAACATGGCAAACCCTGTCGAATAAAATGTCCAAGCATGAAGCCATCATGTAGCACTTGCAGTGTTTATGATCATTGGCGTCTGAATTGCACTATCGATGAGGCGTCAGAACTGCAAATCCATCAACAAGTTACTTTTTGGAGGCAGGTTCTTGACCGAATCATTACTGTCACTTTAACTCTGGCATCAAACAACCTTGCATTTCGGGGACATTTCGAAAACAATGAAAGTGTCAGCAAAGGTAATTTTCTCTCCATCATCGACCTACGGGCCAAGTATGATCCATATTTGAAGGAGCTGCTGCTGGTTCTGGTAAGTATCTCAGCCCAGAAATCCCAAATGAACTGATAGGTATACTCTCTGTCCAGAAAGAAATGAGTCTCTTCTGGGATTTCTGCAAATACCTGACTCGTACGCTGGCACAATAGCTAATAAAATTATACGTTCAGTTGAGAAAAAAGGTCTCGATATTTCAAAACATGAGTGGCATATACACGGGAGTTCAGGGAAGGATACAGGACAAGCAAATGCCGCATATGTACACCACACTTTAAATCTAGTCCTCAATGATTCAGTTAAGTCAATAACAGAGCTGAAAAAGTTTTACAAAACCATGGAAAACTTTTTGTGTTTTTTGCGCAGAGTATAAAGAGGTGGAATGTATTGGTTGAGATGACTGAAAAACGTAGCCTAGAAATCTAGACATACCCTAGCTGCAGCAAAAATTATTTTGCAGCAAAGTGTGGTCTAGCAACTCTCCGTTGGCATTCGAGCTGGAAAAACCAAACTCTGGTCAGGCCAATCACATGGTGTATAGAGTTGGTGGACGGGCTTAACATAATGACGGTTCCGCGTGATTTCCATATAGGGGATTTCCCTCTGCTTGAAAACAAAGATGCTGCTGGTGAACAGCGGTCTTTCGAATCGGCTTTTGCCGCGACTCTGGAGGACTTGGAGTTAAGAGAACGTCACTTAAGTCATTCTTAAAAAAGGAAGATGTGTTCGGAGTTTTGACGACCGGATACGGCAAAAGTTTAATATATCAACTAGCTCCGCTGGTGTAAAAACGCATGGGACTCACTCAGCCACAACCGTTCGTTGCTCTGGTTGGTTGTAGCGCTGTCCTATTGCGTGTCGAGGGAATTTGAAAGACAACCGTTTATCCCCCCCTCGGATTGAGGTATGCCAATTGTGAGTTCCCAGACCTAACATCTTGATAGGTCTGGCTTGCCAGGCTATGAAAAACAGACTCTGTTGTAAAAAACTGAAAAAACTGTGCGCTACTCGTTGAGCATCGCGCAATAATCCCATGACTGCAATCTACAGATATGTTGAAGTGTTGAAGGCCCTGTCCAAAATTTTCACTGTAAAAAGGCAGATGAGCGCAACGAGGCCATGGCTTTGATAAGGAAGATGGAAAGATTTGACTTCGTTTTTATTATAGTCCTTCAAAGTGAAGTCTTGGAACAGATCAATGTCATTTTAAAAATGCTTCAGGCGAAGGATGCTGACCAGTGTTGGGCAGTAACGCGTTACTAGTATACGTCAGTTACTTTTGACAGTAACTAATACTGTAACGCATTACTTTTAAAAATAAATTAACTCCGTTACCGTTACCATATGGTGCGTTGTCCGTTAATTTTTAAAATTAATTTGCTAGTTGCTGGAGCGGCTGAGAAGTGTGCGCTGTCATAACGAGAGCACTGAAGAGATTACTAGCATTATTTACAGAGCGAGAGGACACATAAACTATCACTGGCTGAGTTGTTTAGTTAACACGTGAGGCAGCGCGAGCACGGAGATTACAAGCTGCACGGAGAGCGCTGACACTTCAGATGCCCATTTAAAACACACAGACAGCGAAACGGTATGAATACAGAACACTAAAGTACACATTGCCATTATATAATTATAAAGTAATTATTTGTTTTTAATAAAAACTAGATGCTGCATCAGCAGAGTCAGAACGGAAGCTTGCCGTCGAGTCTGAGAGGAATAACATTAGTAACGGCTATTCGCGATTAAAGCAATGTGACAAAAACACAAGCAGACCTGACCAAAATGTTGTATGTCGCAATTGTTACATCTAGTTTATATCCAGCTGGTCACTTTTATGCATTCATTAGCCGGCGAAGTTGTATTTTTAAAGCTAGTAACGTGAATGCTTTCTCAACATTGATATGTTCATGGAGCTGACATCAAGTGTTCTAACATTTAAGCAAATAAAGTGAAAGACTGTACATGTAATATAGGTCTACATTTATATAATTTTAATGCTCTAGCCTTTGCAGATATTTAAATATATGGCCATCTTCTTTAAGCTTGAATCATATAAACTGGTAATACTTTACAATAAGACTACAATTTTAGCATTAAATATGGTTAATAAATGTTGTAGATCAGTATCATTCATTGTTAGTTTTTTATTTCAAAATTGTATACATTTTAAATTGAGTTTAAATTGTATTGTACCTGTTATTACCTTAGTTAATGTACTTTGAACTAACAAGAATGATCAAATTGTATTGCTCAAATATTCATACATGCAGTAAAAACATATATATAGGCTACTGTCAGCTGCATGAACATATCAATGTTGAGAAAGCAATCACGTCACTAGCTTAAAAAATGCTTGTTTTGTTATTTATTTCAGAAATCCTTGTGATATAGCTATTCAGTTTGTGCTGGTCTGACTTAAATAAAAGTGTTTAAAACTTTCTGTTTAAGTCAGTTTTGTGTTTGTATAGACCATAATGCATAAAATGGCATTAATGGGAACATTAAAGAACTTTCTTTAAAAAAGTAACTAAAAAGTTACTTTTAACAGTAACGCATTACTTTTTGGTGTAAGTAATCGACAAAGTAATTGAGTTACTTTTTGAATGAAGTAACTAGTAACTGTAACTATAGTTACTATTTCTTAGTAACTAGCACAACACTGATGCTGACCTTCATAAAGGAACAGAATTACTTACGAGGTTACATCGTGAAGTTAACAAGGTTCAGGGAAAATTTAGAGGAGGCAATAGCAACCTCACAATTCATGGCTGAGAACTGGGGAGTGAAACAAACCTTTGAAAATGAAAGAATTAGAAGGGCAAAGCGCCATTTAGATGAATTCTGTCAGGATGAGCGTTTGGCTGATGCTGAAAGTTACTTTAGGGTAGATGTATTTAACGCTTGCCTAGACATCATAATTTTCCAGCTGAGTCTGCGATTTTCCGCCTTGAAAATTGAGGAGAAGAACGCTATATACTAACGGGCACAGAGGTTAGTGGAGAGATACAACAGAGATTTGTCTCCAGCTCTTCCACAACAATTAATCGTATTCCATTCAGCCTTCAAAAGACAAATCTCTGGGATGACAACAGTTCAGGATCTGGCCAGTTTTTTTGATGGTTGAGAACAACTCTATTACATCTTGCTTCAGCGACATCTGCACCGTTTTAGTTCTCTTTCTTACCTTCCCTGTTACTGTTGCTTCAGCGGAGCGCTCGTTTTTAAAACTGAAGCTAATAAACAATTATTTGCGGTGCACCATATCGCAGAACAGACTATCGGGACTGGCAATTCTTTCCATTGAGAATGCACAAAGCTGTGAATTAAACACCAAGGACATCATGGAAGAATTTGCCGAAAGAAAGGTCCAGAGAATGCAACTAAAATTAGTGAGTATTTTTGTGTTTTTACATTTACACAATCGGAGTTATATTAAAAAATGTCCTGAAGGTCCTAGGAAGGTGAGTTATTTTAGTTGATAAAGTTTTAAATATGGATATTTTTCTTACACAAACGCATCGCTTTGCTTCAGAAGGTCTTTAACACCCCAGAGCCATGTGGATTACTTTTATTTTGGCTCCCATTAACTCCCATTATAAAGCTCGGATTAGCCAGGACATTTATTGATATAAGTCTGGTTGTATTCATCTGAAAGAAAATTTTAATTTACACTTAGGATGGCTTGAGGGTGAGTAAATCATGGGGTAATTTTCATTTTTGGGTGAACTATCCCTTTAAACAAACGCCCCCCTTTCAAAAATATTACTTCCAGTTGCCGTTGAGAAACACTAACTTAGAGTAAACCCATTTTTACTTTAGCATTTTTTTTTTTATTCTGTAAAAAAGTACAAACATTTTTTTACAGCTGTGAAGTGTAATAAGTGTAGCTTTACATTTTCAAATTCATTTTTTATTTTAATACAATTTTCAGTGTACTTTTAATTGCAGTTTAGTGTTAGTCTTACTTTTATTACAGTTAAAGCTATAAAGCTGACACTGATTTTTGTTGTTTATTTTCATTGCAAGCTATTACTATTGTAATTCATATTTAATCTTGACAGACTATTTAAATGCATTAAATATGCAGCAGGGATCTCAATTTATGTCAGCAGTACACAACAAACAACCAAAATCAAAGTGGGAGATAACGTCATTGCAATCGACTGAGGAATCAACACAACATTGCCAGAGTTATAAATTTCAACAAAAAAATTAAGCTTCAGGCTTCAACAGAGACAATTGAAACCACTTATAATCTCATCGGCTACTTGATGACTCTCAAATCTAGAAGGTTCAGCAAGTTTTTTTTAAAGCAGAAAAACGTCTCAGGTTACTATTGTAACCATAGTTCCCTGAGAAACAGGGAACGAGACGATGCGTCGAACGACACGGTGGGAACGCCTCTTGCGTGATTGCGTCTGAAGCATCTATGCCAACTAGTCCAATGGAATGAGAGAATGAGCGTCACGGGCGGGTGACGTCATGAACCAGGAAAGGATAAGAGCACTTCCGCTGCTCGCCGGCATTTAGCTTCGACAGTTGCCGAAGCAAGCCGATAGCAGGGACGCAGGAAGTATGGCAGGGGGACGCATCGTCTCGTTCCCTGTTTCTCAGGGAACTATGGTTACAATAGTAACCTGAGACGTTCCCTTTATCGAAAAAGGGAACTTCGAGATGCGTCGAACGACACGGTGGGAACGAGAATACCCAACCCGCCATAATTACAAGTACCTGAGTGTCAGTCTGTTGATCTAAGCACTCAGCACCTGAGAACCTGGGGTATCCAGGTCCAAACTGTAAAATCTCACGAATGTGAGCGGAGAGGACCAGCCCGCCGCATCACAAACATCTTGAAGAGATACCCCCTGCAATATGGCTTTAGAAGCCGCCATACTCCTGGTCGAGTGGGCTCGGACCACCAAAGGACAAGGCTGGCCCGAGTACTCGTATGCCAGTGAAATAGCCTCGACTATCCACTTACTGACTGTCTGTTTTGAAGCAGGAAGACCTTTCTTAGGTGATCCAAAGCAAATCAGTAATTGGTCGGACTTTCTGATTGAGGATGTCCGATGTACATATGTGTCCAATGCTCGCACTGGACACAACAGGTGCAGTCTTTCCTGGTCCGCAAATGGAGGAGGACAGAAAGCCTGCAGCACAATAGGCCTCGGAGTCAAGGTTGGAACCTTAGGGACGTATCCCTGTTTTGGGTATAGGAACGCCTTGACCACCCCCGGTGCAAATTCAAGGCAGGTGGGGGAGACCGAAAGAGCCTGAAGGTCGCCAACTCTCTTTAGGGACGAAATAGCTAGCAGAAAGATAGTCTTGAAAGTCAGGAACTTTTCTGAGACCGAATCTAAGGGCTCGAATGGGGCCCTAGACAGGCCTTCTAGAACTATAGTCAAATCCCAAGCTGGCACCTTAGTGCGGATTGCAGGCCTCAGCCTCAAAGTGCCACGAAGGAAACGTGTAATCAGGGGGTCTCGACCCAAAGATATACCTCCCACCATAGTATGGTAAGCCGCAATGGCTGCCACGTAAACTTTTAGTGTGGAAGGACAAAGACCTGACACAAAGCGCTCCTGCAGGAACTCGAGTACTGTGTTGACAGAACAGTTAACTGGATCCCACTGGTGTCGGTGACACCATAAGGAGAAACTCTCCATTTAAGCGCATAAAGTTTCCTCATAGCCGGAGCTCTGGAGCTTAGGATGGTCTCAGCAGCCTCAGCTGAAAGACCACTATCTATAAGTTGGGCCCCCTCAGAGGCCAAACCCAAAGATTCCACATGTCTGGTCGAGGGTGAAATATTGTGCCCCGGCCTGAGACAGAAGGTCCCTCCTCAAAGGGATCTCCAATGGAGGCCCGTCTAGCAGAAGGATCAGGTCCGCAAACCAGATCCGACTTGGCCAGCGTGGTGCTACTAGCAGTAGGCTTATTCCATACCGACGGACCCGCTCCAGAACTCCTGGGAGCAGAGCAACAGGGGGAAAGGCGTACAGACGTAGCCTCGGCCACGTCTGCACCATGGCGTCCAGCCCCAGGGGGGCTGGGTGCGTCAGAGAATACCAGAGAGGACAGTGCGTCATGTTCTGAGACGCGAACAGATCCACCTCTGCCTGACCATATGCCTCCCAGATTTTCTCCACCGCCTCGGGGTGGAGTCTCCAATCCCCTGGCCTCAGCTCCTGCCTCGACAGGATGTCTGCTCCTATATTCTGGTCCCCAGGAATATACACTGCCCTCAGGGAGAGTACCTTCCCCAGAGACCACAGGAGGATCTGGTGCGCCAGTTTGCAAAGCGGATGCGAGCGCAGACCCCCCTGGCGGTTCAGATAAGAGACCACTGATGTGTTGTCTGTTCGAACGAGCACATGATGGCCTCTTAGGTCCGGAAGGAAATGTCTCAACGCATTGAAGACGGCCATCATCTCCAGGCAATTTATGTGCCACGAAAGATGATGGCTTTTCCACAGACCCTGAACCGAGCGGCCTTCCATTACCGCTCCCCAGCCGGTGAGGGAAGCATCTGTCGAGATCACAACTCGATGGCAAAGAGCTCCCAACACCGGACCCTGGGTTAAGAACCAGTGTTTACTACATATAACTAAGGCACGAAAGCATCGCCGCGTGACCTTGATATGCAAGTGGGTTTCCCCTCGGGGAGAACCCTCTGGTCCTGAGCCAGCACTGTAAAGGTCTCATGTACAGCATGCCAAAAGGAATTCCGTTGGACACTGCTGCCAGTAGACCCAACAGTCTCTCGAACTGTTTACAATGCGTGACTGGTTTTGGGTTAAGAACCAGTGTTTACTACATATAACTAAGGCACGAAAGCATCGCCGCGTGACCTTGATATGCAAAGTGGGTTTCCCCTCGGGGAGAACCCTCTGGTCCTGAGCCAGCGCTGTAAAGGTCTCATGTACAGCATGCCAAAAGGAATTCCGTTGGACGCTGCTGCAACAAGACCCAACAGTCTCTTGAACTGTTTTACAGTGCGTGACTGGCCTAGCCTCAGCTCTTCTGTGGCTGTTAGGATACTAAATCCCGTACCACACCAAGGAAAGTGGTTCTCAATACTGGAGAAAGCACACTCTTCTTGGTATTGAGCCTCAACCCCAACATCTGCATATGAGCGAGAACGACACCTCGGTGCCGAACTGCCAACTGCTCTGATTCCGCTAGAATCAGCCAGTCGTCGATATAATTCAGAATGCGAACGGGGTGACAAAGCTAGGCCGAAAGGAAAAACCCGATATTGGTATTCTTTGCCCCTGAAAGAAAACCATAGGAACTTCCTGTGCTGAGGGAGGATGGAGATATGGAAGTATGCATCCTTTAGATCTATCGTGACAAACCAGTCCTCGGATCTGATATGGGTCACGATCTGTTTGAGGGTCAGCTATCTTGAACTTTAGTTTCTGAACTGACCGAATTAACAGGCGAAGATCTAAAAAGGAACGCAACCCTCCATCCTTTTTTGGAACAATAAAATAATGGCTGTAAAAACCCGACTCTCTGACGGGTGAGTACACCTGTTCTATAGCTTCTTTTGCTAACAGGGCCTTTACTTCTTGTTCCATTACCAGAGCCTGCTCGGGATGCACCACTGTGGGCAGCACCCCGCTGTAATGAGGAGGACGAGAGCCAAACTGGATTCTGTATCCTCTCTCTACAATCTGCAGGACCCAATGAGAAATATTCGGCAGAAGCTTCCACGCTGCCAAAAAAATTACTAAGGGAACCAGCCTCTCGAGGCTGGCCTCTGGTGTTACTGAGAGAGCCAAATCTGGAGCCTGAAACATAATGGCAGGAACTACCTGACCTGACTGCTCAAAAGCCCCCCTCAGAGGGCGCGAAACCAATGCTGTGCCGCAGCATAGCATCAGCGAATCGCTGGAGACCGCTGCGCCCTGAAGCACCGGAGGTGGCAGGGTTGGCAGGAGGGTCTCGTGAGGACCCCGAAATGGAACGGGCACCGTGTAATGAGGTGTACACCACTCCACTTCGGTCGGGGCTGTCCTCACTTTCTGTGCACATAATATGATGAACTAGACGGCTGGAGCTGCTCACGCCCAGCAGCCCCAGGGGGCTGGACACAGCGAGGGAGAAACCTTATTATATATATTTTTATATATATATATATAATGTATCACCTAACAACGAACGCATGGAATGCGTCGCCGAAGAGACGCGAAGGCTCAAATTTCACTATATCCAGAACCCCAGCAGATCGGCCTGATAAGCCTGGAGCATTATACTATAGTTTTCTATAAACATTCTCCAGCTGACCTGCTGCCGTATAAGCTTTACCCATAAAACCAAAGTAGCTATGCTTAAACCTACGCGCTGCCTCGGCAAACGCGAGATCCCAGCCACAGAATCTTATTTTGCAAAGTACACTCGAAATCTAAGCGGTGCCTCGGCAAACGCGAGATCCGAGCTAGATTCTGATTACAACATTGAACCTACGCGCTGCCTCGGCAAACGCGAGATTCTTTAGTAATAGGCTTATTGAGCAAAGCAGAGGCTTTAAATGACGATGCTGGACCAGGTGAAAACAGCATTTTTCTATTTTTTTTTTCTTTTTTCTGTTCAGCCTGGGGCATTATATCATAACCGTAATCTTTCAACCCTCTAACCTTGAATAAATCTTTAACACGAGGGCTGAAAGTAGTAATAAAATACGGTTTATCCCACAATTTAAATATTCAGTGTGTAAATCAGGGAAAAGGGAAGCCTCGTGGTGGAGATAATGTGATAGATGTAAGAAAACGCTCGATAAGTTTTTAGGAGCGTCCCTAATCTCAGCTGGCCATTAAATATTTAATTTATTAACAGCACGGGACAAAACCTCCACCAGTTCATCATATACTGGGGAAATAGATGGCGAATCTAATTCAACAGTGTGTGTGCTTGCTTTCACTTTCAATATTCTAAAACATTTAACCTCCTCGGAGGAAGAATATGAAGGAAAAAGGGCTCTCTCTCCCCGAGCGGAAGAAACCGCAGAGCGTGCTTCCGACACCGGGGAGATAGAGCTGGATCTTCCGGGTAAGGAAGGAAAAAAGGCCCACGGACCCGTTTCAAACCCCTCCAAAAGATCCATCTGCGATCCCCAGGAATGCATTCCCCACGCTGCCTCGGCAAACGCGGGTCCTGGGAATCGCAAGCCTGTCACTATCATACAGAGTGACAGGCGAGAGCAGAGCATACTATTTCACAGAGTTGGAACTCAGCCCCCACCTTTTTTCCTTTCAAGGGCTGAGAAGTATGCTCTACCCCAAACAAATTAAACAAAACTCGTGTGTGTCCCCACCCGTTTAAATAAACGCGGGCAGGGAGGAACACACTGTTTGTACATTTGTTTCGCCATAACGTTTCCATACAATATTGCAACAGACAACAATAAATAGACAGAGACAGTTTTGACACAGATCGCTTGCTGAGGCAACAGAAGCTAAATGCCGGCGAGCAGCGGAAGTGCTCTTATCCTTTCCTGGTTCATGACGTCACCCGCCCGTGACGCTCATTCTCTCATTCCATTGGACTAGTTGGCATAGATGCTTCAGACGCAATCACGCAAGAGGCGTTCCCACCGTGTCGTTCGACGCATCTCGAAGTTCCCTTTTTCGATAAAGGGAACTTACTATGAACATTATATCAGAATCTGCATCTTCTACAATCTTATCTATAATCTGTGTTTTAGAGAGAGAGGAGGTGAGTAAATATTACAAATCTAACTCTGTCTTTTACATACGTACTCTCGCTATGAGTGTCATCCACACAAATTGCTGAACCCAATAATTACACACAAATAAATACACATAAAAGGTTTTCATCTAAGTTTTAGTACGATAATAACCGTGTCACACACACACATACGGTTTGTCCGAAAGCCTTGAGCACAATGAGCACTTAGTGCTTAAATGCATCTTGAGATGTGAATGCATGTCTTTGTGCAGTCAGCCCGCAGGAAGAGAGAGAGAAATAGACAAAGACAGAGAAAGACACAGATTTTGCCAAGTCCACCCATCCATCTCTAAGTCTGTCAGCGGTGAAGTGGATGCATGTAATTGTACAGCAACTGTTTGCTGATTGAGTTATCCAGAATCATAAGACGATTACAAGTTCTTCTCAGATATGGACACAGAAAGCATGTTACTGTCCTGATCTCTACACAGACACCACATCAGATGCTGTAGATCCAGCCATGAATATAAATCATTCAACATATAAAAATAGCTTAAAATATAATAGCATTTACAATTAACCTATACTGCATATTTTTTGGAGGAAACCCACGACACAGGCAGAACATGCAAACTCCACACAGAAAGGCATCTTGACTCATTTGGGACTTGAACCGAGGACCTTCTTGCTGAGCGATCTATCAGGTACAGTACATGGAACATTTCCTCAAAGAAAAACATTTTTCTCAACTAATGCTGTAAACTATACAGGAACCCCAGTTGGAACTGCACATTGCTATAATATTAAAGGTTAAAATTAACCGATTTGTTAGCTACTTACATTTCAATTACACAAAGATTTTTTTTATATAATAATAACAACATTATAATAATAGATTTTTGATGACATAATTATGTTTCTACTCTTTTTTAATATAAACATTTAAATGGTGGCTGTCATAAACATGACAGATTTATTAAAAAAAAAATATTATTCAATAAATACTAAAGAACAGATTAAGTAAAAATACAACGAATATGCAACATAGTTGATATACTGTATTTAGCTAAATGCTCCTCTCTAGAGTTATTTTTTCTAGCTGAAAAACAAGATTTGAATTGCATTTCTGAGATAAATGTAACATGGCATTGTTTACAAGCTGTTTTATTGACGTCTTTCAGCAGCTGAAACTCTGATAAAGTGATTACACACTTTATAAAGTTAAAGTGTGTGTGTGTGTGTGTGTGTGTGTGTGTGTGTGTGTGTGTGTGTGTGTGTGTGTGTGTGTGTGTGTGTGTGTGTGTGTGTGTGTGTGTGTGTGTGTGTGTGTGTGTGTGTGTGTGTGTGTGTGTGTGTGTGTGTGTGTGTGTGTGTGTGTGTGTGTGTGTGTGTGTGTGTGTGTGTGTTTTTTCATGGTTCCCCACAGACCAAAAATTCAAACCAGCTTCCATTTTGCAGTATCTAGCATAATAATTAAAAAAATAATATATATTGTTAAACGTATAATAAGTATACTGTAGAACAACGATCTACACTTTCAATGCTGCTGGGAATCGCAGACAGAACTAAGACATTAAATATCTGTTTGTGTAAGTGAGTGTGTAATAAAAAGTGACCTTGTAGGCCAGAAAACCAGGCAGTCCTCAAGCTGCAGCTTATTTCAAAATTACAGACCGTGTTTGAGACACGTGTGTGTGTGTGTGTGTGTGTGTGTGTGTGTGTGTGTGTGTGTGTGTGTGTGTGTGTGTGTGTGTGTGTGTGTTAGAGAGAGAGAGAGAGAGAGAGAGAGAGAGAGAGAGAGAGAGCAAGCGGGCGGGCGCATGTATGTGTGTGTCTGTTTGTGTGCATATGTTGGGCTTTTCCATAGCCTAAAATTAAAATCTGGGTTTTATAAACGCTCTCTAATTATGGAGAAGGAGATGATGCACTATTTTGGGGAACTGTGGCCATGAACGCCCTTCTCGTACACACAGACACACACTCACTATAACAAAAAATACATATGTGCATAAATACAGTCTATACAAGCCACCGCAGAATCGAAAATATAACAACTAGTAACCATAAAAAGACAGCATGCTTTTGTAAATAGATTAACGTGCGTGGATCTGTTGAACGACACACTTTCTGAAATGCTACTACAGTAGTTTAGTGAATGTTAATTGCTATCTTTGGAATGCACAGACGTTTCTAAACAATGTTAACCATGCAAGGCCACCATCACAGTCATATTGCAGAAGAAAAAGAGCTGTTCTCCTGGGAACTGGTCTGTGTGTTAGTGTGTGTTCATGGTTTGACCCAGATAACAAGACGAGGTTGGTTTGGATGCTGGAAGAGCTCATTGTAAACATGAAGGACCAGGACTTTTGCTTATGATTATGATTATGTACAGGCCACTGGTCAAGAGGAGGACAACAAACAATTGTTGCTCTGTTGTGTGTTGTTTTTGAGTGAACAAGCAATGCAAGAGGAAAAAGTCTGTACTGAAGAAATATTTTAGGTTAAATACAACGTAAACTATATGCAAACAGCCAAAAGAGCGTCAGGACATTTTGATCACATTTGTTTTCTGTTTCCCTAATGAAGTCTCATTAGTCCAAAGTGAAAGTCCTCATAACTGCACAGCAAAAATTAAATGTTTTCTGATTGTGTGTAGTTTCACATTCATTGTGGACAGCCTAGTCTAGTCTAATCTAACTACGGATTGCCTAGTTAACATTGTGTAAATAATCCAGAATATTATTTTAATAACGAGAGTACAAAGTTTAGTCACCAAGTCAAAATTGACTGAAAATGCAATATTGCAGAATTTATTATATGATTTATCTGTGCACATCATTTTTTAAAATTAATGTGCCCTCATATTAAATAATTAAAATAACTTCTCTGATGACATGTTCACCGGTGAAAAGACGGAAACAATATACAAGTTTTCTTGATCGATAAACCGTTTTAAAAGACCATCACAACATCGGTTTCATGCCAACTTTTATAATATAATATTAATGAAATAATCTTAATTGTACTTAAAGAGTATAGATTTTCATTATACGTTTCTTAACACTTTTAAAAAGTGCACTTTGTTACGACAAATTATAATTTTTTTATTTGAAATAACATTTTAAGTTATGTTCTAATAATTTCTGTCATGATGTATAGAAGTACTTATTTTAATGTGTTAACAAATATTAAAAGTACATAAAAATTATAAATGTATTATTAGAATACAGTTCTGTCATTAATAAATAACTGCACAGGAACAAATCAGTAACATAACATTCTAGCAACTACTATTAACTAACAAGAAACTCTGATTAACAAATTATTAAGTAACAGTGCTTATACTGTACCAGTAATAGTGTCAAATGCGGTAGTTCAATATTAGCTAATCAATAACTACTGTTTTTTTTCATACCTCCATTAAGAACTACTATATCGGTTGATAATTACGGTAACATGAATAATACATAATGTATAATTAATTCTAGTGTGAAGATCACTGTAACCCACTAGTAATGACTCAAGTATTACCAAATCCTTCAGAAGGAATTACAAATTATTTGTATTAATATTATAAAGTGATAAGTCCTTAATATTAAGGACCTATCATTGTACGTTTTAGAGAAAGTTTTTCAGGTTTTTGTAAGGTTTTGATTCTAAAGTGTTCTAGATAGATCCCAAATCTACTTAAATATATGACATGACAAGAGGTGCATTCATTTTTTGGTCAAGATCTTGTATTGACAATGCAAGAGTCCAGCACTCTGTAAAGTCTCCTCCAGTATATCCCAAAGACTTTCAATGAATTTAAGGTCAGGTCTCAGAGGTGAAATCATTCCTCATGCTCCATCCCAACCTTTCTTTCACAGTTTGAGCCTGATAAATCTTGACATTATCAACATGGAATATGGCCCTGATTTTTCTTCCTACATTGTATTGAAGAAAAAGCTACACACTTCATTAATTACAGTTAGAAGAACTGTTGCCAAACATATAACATTCTAGAAACATAATAATAACTGCAATAATGATCCAATCCTCATTTGTCACTTTCCACTGGAATAACAATGTTAACCTGCAAAACAGGACATTGCCCAAATCAGTGAATGAATCTGAACCAATCTTTTTGATGAATAGACTCAAAAGATTCGAGTCACTGAGATGACCAGCACAATAAGACACATCCGTGAGAGACAAGCCACCAGAGGCACTATGGTGAACAGCTGAAGACAGAGATATACTGTACACAGAGGACTAAAGTAAGAAATGAGATCAGAATGAGAGTCTGTGGACAGGGAAGGAGGAAGAGAGAGAGATACAGAAAGAGAGTTAGTTCAACAATACTTGGAGTCAGTTAAGAAGAGTAGAGTGAAAGGAAAAACTATCCAAACAGAGATTCCCGCTGTGCGCCGGGAGGAGCATCTCTCTCTCTCTCTCCGTCTCTCTCTCTCCTTCTCAGCCCAACAAGACACTTCTGGGGGATTTTTCGTCCACAAATTCCCATCCGAAGCGGTCACACAAATAAACACATCACATAACTGCTTAATGATTCCGCAGAGAAAGTTTTTCCTCAGAAAGAGCGCTGACTGTTACATAGACGTTGGGGATGGAGGTCAAGGTCAAAGTGTGTGTGGCAGGGGCAGGTGTGATGGGTTAGGCTCACGGTATCCAGTGTCTGGGTCTTTGTTTGCTTTTTTGATTTATTGCGGACCGCCGCCCCTTCTAAGAACACGTGCGCTTTTCCCCTCCCTTCCCCTCCTCTACTCTTGTCGCCTTTTCCCACAAAAATAAACCCTCCTGGAATGCCGGCGTTCCGAGGACGCCCCTCCACACAATTCCCCGGATGTCTGTCAGGAAGGTTTCTCAAAACACACTCCCCTCTCGTCACACACTGACCTCAAGGAGAACCACGCGCATGTATCCATAAAGATGCTGAGTTATGATCGCACAACACAATAAAGCTCCAGTTTTCCAAAGTTCATCATGTCAGTTTTGGAAAAATAGACACAGACGGACAGATGCACACAAACTCGCCGCAGCTGTCTGTGGGGGGCTTTGGTTCAAGGTCACCAATGAAGTTGTATCTCAAAACAGCTTTATAAACACTCACACACATGTACAACAGCCAGCTCAGCTCACACCCACATTCTTACAGCCATTGAAAACACGCAAGCACGCTAGCGCTCAAATCTGCAGCAGGATAATGCTGATACAACGTTGAACAAACATTGATTTTACGACTGTTGAGACAGTGGATCAACACTGAGTCAAGAAATCTCGATATGGTGCGTAACTGTCAAAACATAATCACAGTTTTATGCTTAAAGATGGAGATCAACACTACGTGTACTCTTTGGCTGTGTGGAGAGATTAGCGTCAGCTAAATTTAAAGTAACGGGCACACAGAAACGCCAGCAAAATACCACTGTGTCAAGAACACTTATTATGCCCATTGTTGCTGAATAGATGTCCTTTATCGTTGAACCAACACTGATCTGTGGAATAAACACTTAATATATAATTTTTTATAAAACTATACATTTTAAAAGAAATCAAAAGCATTAGCATTGAGGTCTCCTATATGCTGGTGTACTACAATGATCCTTAAGTAGATAAACGTTTACAATTTACAGACCTTTCTTCTGGGAAAACAGACCAAAAAATCCATGACTAATCTTGCTCGCAAGGGCGTGTGCTTCATTTTGTCCAATTAAAGTCTATCGTTGTTTTATAAGGCTGTTATTTGATAAATTAAAAAAAAAAAAATTTTTAACACATCTGCATGCAACAATGTCATTCATTCAATATCGACATGAAATTTAAAGCAAATAATGACACAATCTGCATTAAAAACATTAGATTAAGAGATGTCTGTCAAATTTGTTTCCAGAATTTTAATTATACTAAAACACATAAGCACAGACTATTTCACTAGTGTGCACTTCATCCACAATCATGTCTGTTTGGAGCACGTCTCCACATTTTAGTGCCCACAAGTAATTCTGGTGATTCAAATATTTCAATAATGAATGTTAGCTTCTGTACTTGCATACTGCATTACCTTTTCAGCGAGGTATTGAAAAATCACTTGATCTATCACCTGCAGGGTTGCACCAGCCGTTCGTAAGTCATTTCTTAAATGGGAAAGTAAAGTCCACACTAGAGGCTTAGTATCTACTAGATAGTTTGTAACTAACTCTGTACTTCATGCCTACACCATTGTACATAAGGCAGAACATAGCAAGTAGCAATGATTTTATTTGAACATGCACAACACAGTTGGGATGTTGACTGTTGGGACAGATGCACACAGCGGCGCGCTGTTAGGACGGGTTCGTGTTGATGAGTCGCTGACAAAGTAATCTATTTACATAATGTTCTCTCTCTTAAAATGCAATCGAGTATAAATGTCAGGATTATCATATAGGTCTAAAGAATTGAAGTCTGTCAGGTAAAAAGAAGAGCTAATTGATGCAGTTTAGTCTCTCTGCTATTTTATTCCAACCGTTACTCCTGATCTGAGACTTCTGTTTAGTTTATATATAGAGTCATGCTTTAACTAAGTTTAATGGTGCAATGAAAAAATATTTAGTAGTGCGTAAGTTGTAACTTAGTGCCCATTACGTCAAAACTAGGCTAAGTTGTAACTTGCTCACAGCTGGTGCAACCAGTAAATCCAGCCTCTAAAAAGCATGCAAAAGCCTCTAAAAGCCACCTCTGTCAAAAATTAGATAATAATATTGAGTGAATGCTCTCCGCACATAGTATACGTTCATCAAATACTTTCAATTCAAACTCACTAAACCCAACCTCAGCCCCTTCAGGTATGCCAGTACTAGAAACCTATACATAGGAGCCTGATAAAAATGTTAATGCAAAAACTTTAGGCGGACTAAGAGTTATATATATATACATTCTCATTCTGATCTCATTTCTTAGTAACAGGTGATCTACACTCCAATCCAGAAAGGGGGGGGGGGGGGGCAAAAGCTGTTTGCTAACCACCACGACAGGGAAAAAAGAGCAGAAGAAGAAGAAGAGACAATCTACGCACCAACACAAATTAAGAGTTCAGATGGCAAGTAAAAACTAGTAGTTAGCTAGTACTTGCTAGTAGCCTATATGCTGAATTTCGATTCGATTATTATTGTGAAGTGCTTCACTAACTTCACGGAAAGGAATCTAAGACGGCAGAAAGCAGCATCCTGTTTGTTTAGTTTTTATTGTGAGTGTACACAAATAAATATAGACTCTTTACATTTTCGAATGATCTCTTACTCTTACCTGTATGACCATAATTTATGCCATAAATGACTGAGTATTTTAAGTTGTTTTCGCTTTTATAATGAGACAAAATCATTTGGCATTGTGCCGATTTGTGTCATGGAAGTCTTACTACAGTCCAGTGATGTAATATGCATGTCCAGGAAACGGGAAGCCTCAGGTGACGCTTCACTCACTGTCTCCTCGTGGAAAAGTGAAGTGGGCTCAGATGTAGATGGCACCTTTTCTCCTTCTCACTTTCCGTGATTTCTTGAAAAAGCGTAATATTGAACTTTGTGCATCCGCCATTGTCACCGCATGTTAATGAACTCTCACGCGTAAAAGAAAACTAATCTCTGCACAAGTTTTATTTTTCATTTTCATTATTTCACAAATACCTTTATATCAGCCCTACAAAAATTTGCACTACTGTCTGTTCAAAATAAATGAAAAGCTAGGTGAACTGTGACTTCTGTGTACTACTATATACTGTATGTATGTATATATATATATATATATATATATATATATATATATTATATATATATATATATATATATATATATATATATATATATATATTATATATATATATATTTAACTATATATACTGTATATATGTACTGTATATATATATACTGTATATATAGGTATATATACTGTTTATTGTACTGTGTGTGTGTGTGTGTGTGTGTGTGTGTGTGTGTGTGTGTGTGTGTGTGTGTGTGTGTGTGTGTGTGTGTGTGTGTGTGTGTGTGTGTGTGTGTGTGTGTGTGTGTGTGTGTGTATATATATATATATATATATACTGTATACAGTGTATACATACATGCATACATACATACATACTGTACATGCTGTGTGTACATACACTCACAAACACTCATGAAGCAAAACCCAGACTCGACTCTCATTACACTCTCTCACTGTTTCCCATTTGATTCTCGCTCAACAGATAAACAAACATTCAACTAAAATGACTCTCCTTCACCCCCTCCACATCATCTCATTCTCTCATCTTCTGTCCTTTCCTTGATCTCTACCTCTATTTCACACTTTCCACTTCTTTACCTCCTCTCTCTCCCTTCTTTCTCTCTCTCTTGGTCTCCCTCCCCCTCTATCAACTCAGTCACTGTGCAGCCGCACATAATTAGCTCTAAACAGCACACTGCTCTCCCCCACATCTGGAAAGAGTTTAGGCATGGCAGTTTCCTACCAGGACAGCTAAATATTTAGGTTCAGACTCACTGTGTATGGATGAACTCATGATAGAGGGGTGGAGCAAGAGGAAAGAGAAGGCGCGTTTGTGCAGAGAGGGGGAGAAAGTGGAAAAATGGCCGTTTATGGTAAATATATTGGGCTTTATACCACAAAGTAGCACCAAATGACTTGTATATGCCAACGGTATACACTAATGCGGAGAGGATTTATGAGTAATTTAGGATGTAATGGAAACCTGGAGAAGGCTGACGTGTGGAACGGCATCAAACAGCACGCACACACGCACGCACAAAAAGCGATCAGTTACCCACAGAGGTCAAAGCAGTTAAACTCTAATATGGAGGTGTAGCCACAAATCCTCTGCCGAGCTGTTTGACTAACTACGAGAAGCAGCCAATGAAAGGCTCTCACTGAACAAACCGCATCTCCTAACCGAGTGCTTTGGGTGATTTACAGTTTTAAATATATTTGAAAGAAGGGCAGAGGCGAAATGTGGGGAGTAAGGAAACAGACGAAGCAGTCGGAGCAGTGGCTGAGAGGTTAGCACACGTTCTCCGACACATTGAGATGTGGGAAGCGCAAATTCAAATCCAGTTCATGTCATGCCAACAACCCATAATCGACAGCATTTGCTATGCTCTATCTAATGTGGACTGTCATATTAGGCAAAACCAATAAAATAGCAAAAATAGGCAAAAGTCGTTAAAAAAAGGATGGAGAATACGATTTGGGGTAATTACTGAGGTCGCTCCTCCACATTTTCCCTCTCCACCAATCAGATTAAGGGATGCCATCTGCTTATCTAACCTAATCAGCTGAGGAATGCCAGATGTTGTGTTGCAGGCCTGCAGCTGGTCCAACAGATAACCTTTACCAAAATGACTGACCCCAGAAATCACATTCTGACCTCTTGAGGCCTGTCTGTTTAGAGTTGGTGAGATACAACAATCACTTATTTACGGTTAGAGCTAAAACCGATTGTCAAACTGATTTTCTCAGTCACATTACTTGGAAACTGAAATGAAAATGAACTAACATACAGTACTCGGATACAGTATCAGTGGATATTCTGCTGTGAGACTTCTAAAACCACAAAAAAAATGTACCGCACTACCCATAATTCCCCTTCTCTGCCTGACACACCGACAGAGACTGTATAAGGGGGAAGATACTGACTACTCGTAGGAAAATGAATGAGATAGATTTGGATTTGGCAGTGTCATGAACAATTCAGTCCACCCGTTTAATCAAGCCTGTCTTCACACTCAAATATAAAGGTTCTTTATTGGCATTGATGAACCTTTAGCATCCATGGAAATTTTCCATTGCACAAAAGGTTCTTTATGGTGGGAAAAAGGTTTTTCAGATTGGTTAAATGTTCTTCACACAAAGAACATAATTGTTCTGGTGAGAACTGTTCACTGAAAGCTTCTTTGGGGAACCCAATATGGTTCTTTTATGGCATCAAAACCAAAATGGATGGTTGCACTTTCATCAAAATGAAAGCTTTATTTTTTAAAAGTGTTGGACCAAAGGATGAGCTGTTTGTAATGCCTGATGAAACAGTATAAAGACTACTGTGATTACATGATTAAGTGACTTCTGTAGGTTACAGACTAAACTAGTATGCAATGCAAGTGGCTTTTTAAAGCGAACTGCCTGAAGAACAACGTGTAAAATGACTGAAAAACAACGTGTAGCCGCCGCACTGGACTACTGCATAAAGGACATGGCAGAAACTTAAGGAGGCTGCATGCATGTCACCGAAAGAAAATATGTTGAAAGATTCAGTACAACTAACCGAAATCCATATCATGTCCCATGTAATCACTCAATCAGTGTTGCAAACAATGTCACGTAACATTATACCTCGGAAAAGCCATTTGTTGACGATAAACTTGATAGTCAGCAAGAAAAATAAAACTAATAAGGGGAGCATTTTCCACCATATTACATAAACTTTTTTTACTGTTCTTTAATATTTAATGCATGTTTGAATGAATCTGTCAAGTTTTATGATAGGCACCATTTAAAACAAAACTAACTGGATTAGACCCTTAATTCTGTAAGTATGATAACATTATTATTATAAAATGGACTTAAACTGGGTGCTTGCCTGCTGTGTGTAATCAAATGCATCGTTTTCATTTTATTCCTCGGAGACTGAACTCGCGCTCTGCTGCACACTGGAGCGCACTCGCCACCAACTGGGAATTACAGTTACAAGTTACAAAAGATCACCCTCAATGTAATCTGTCAAATAATGGACGGCGTTTAGATTTTTTCGTGACTGCTAAAAAAAAATCCGGAAATTTTTGGTTAACGAGACATCCCTTCTGAACGGCCATGTTCAGACTGACAGCAAAAAATATGTTTTTTTTTGCATATCCAGATTTTATCTAGATGGATTTTTGAAAGTCTGGACAGCAAAACCACACATTTTTTTCAAACCACACATATGGAGGTGGTTTGAAATGCGATTCCAATCAGATCTTTAGTGATGCTCTCAGTCTGGCTTCTGTGGCTGCTCAAAACGGATTTCTTAATTGTCTTGTGTATCACTCTTAATGCGACACACAACAATAACGTTAAAAGTGGCGGAAATGCTGGAAGTATTCATACGGTGTTCAAATGATATGTCCAAAGATTTCAGCATTTTCCTGTGCAACAGAGGAGTTCCGCACCACAACTTGACAGGGCGGTTTTATATTGGAGAGCGAGAAACAAACATGGCGGACGATGGGCAAGAAGAAATGGCGATAATAGTGTTTGGACTTCTTTTTATAGAAAGTTTGTGGAAATAAAAGAAAAAGCTTTTGATGAAGTCGTGTAATTCTTCCTCCTTCTGTCAGCTCGCTTTCTAATTTGGTATCGTTTCCTTCCACGTGACAAACTACAAACTGCGTTTGTCATCGGGGTTCCTCCCGCACTAAAGGATTTTTTATGCATGTTGGATATTTACAATCTGAGATCGGTGCAGCCACAACATTCTTCTGAGCAGATTCAATCACTCTTAACACAGTAAGATCTGATAAAATAATCTGTACAATCATCAAGATAATCAGGACTTTACCTAGGATTGTCGGAAAGAGAATTGGGGCCAAAATCGTCCAGATTAGCTCGTAGTGTGTGAGTGCCTTAAGAGATCCATAATGTGCAGTGTTGGGGGATATTTTACTTGTGTGTGTAATTTTACACATTTTCTCCAGCAGTCCATATCTTTAGGTCAATCAAAAAAACTAAAATAATACATCAGCTTCATTGCAGATTCCAAGTGATTAAGGATTTAGGACATTACAATTGAACCCATTGCATGGATTCTGCCAGTAGTGGGCACCCCTGCTACTACTGTAAGCAATGACGTACACCCGAGTCAATGCACTGGAGGGAAGTTAGCGAAAGAAGGGCATTAAAAAAACAAAGTGGAACACAGCTCATGTCAGCACACCGTAGGAATAGAAATCCCACGTTTCAAATAAACCTTTTTTTAGTGATTGGCAAATATTGTCAAGCAGCTTTGAAGATGTTGGTCCCTTTCAAGCAGGTGTGAGCCAAAATGGCCACTGAGTGGACGGACTTGCCTTAAAGGGGTTTTGGTATCATCCACCTCTACAAGAACAATTTTTATACAGACATTCCACATTCTCTCCTGGCGAATTAGAGAGCGGCTGAATGAGATGAGCAAGAAAGAGACAGGTGATGATTCCCAGAGTGTATCTGTTCTCTGAACAATCACAAAGCATGTCCACGAAAACAGCATCGACACAATTTCAAACATCGCATCTAATCAGACAAAACCCAATCCTGAGAAACAGTTGGATCAACTACCTTGAAAAACACCCAACTAAAGTAGTGCTGAGTGCAGCATTTTCATTAACCGTTGCTCATTTTCCCTTCAGGGGGCAGGAGACTATGAATACTTCTAACACACAAAGCCTCATAAAACTGCCACACGGTGCGCTTTCCACATGCTCGGAAAACAAATAAACGATGTTAAGAGGTGCATGAGGCTCATGAGAGCTTGTCTCCGACCGCCTCCATCGTCTGCCACCCAGCCTACTTTTGCCCCCTTCCTATTTTTTTTTTTTTGTCCATTTCCTCCGGTTTCGCAGAGGCAATGTGTTGAGCAGATGTGAGCAGTTATTAAGCAGAACCGCTAGTCTCTTTAAATGGAGTCATGGCTACCCCGGGCCTCCTCCTCCGAGGGGACCAATCCTCGGGCTGCATACTCCTCTCCTGGGCTTGTTCGCAGCGTTTCGAGTGCTTTTAATGTTTATGTTTTTACGACAGCCATGTGCAGGCGAATTCTGCTCCTGCTGGGAAGGGGAGCAGAAGGGCATCATGGGAAGGCAGAGTTCTGAAACGACGAATGTTTTATTCCTGCTTTTCCACACCAATTTTATAGGGCGGATACTACCAAAGACGTTGGACGGCTGCACGGGTGTCCACGTCAAGAAACAGACGAAAAATAGCACTCTCCTCACCAAAACAAATACACATAGCTCTAAAATGATCTCCCTTGTCTCACACAGGGATTAAGTGCATACTTTGTCGGACAAGTATTTTGTACAGGCGCCGAAACACCCACAGACCTACTCTGAAGTACTAGAATAGTCATCCAGATTAACAGGTAATATAACAATAGGTCATAACTAGATACAGCCACACTTTGGAGTGGGTTTAACTTCCTTCCTGTGCAGACAATATGAATATGGTCCATTATGAACAGACTGGGATATTACAGCACAGGGAAAGGAAGGAGACGGATGGCCATTAAAGTGTATTTTTTATTCTACAGGACTAGAGGACCTGTGTGCATATGTGTTTTTTGGGGACAGGACCGGTTTCCTTTGCTGTCAGATGGAAGGCATGTGTAAAATGACAACACATCAGTTTTGAGTTCTGCAACAAACTCCTCTGCAATGCTTCACTCTGCTTATAATTCTCACCACATCTCACATCTGAATGAAAATATGAGCCAAAACAATGAGCTGGTAGCGTCACACTCAGTAGAGTTTGATTGTTTCACTTTGTGAAACATTCAAGCCAAAATAAAAATGATTGTTGGTCAAAGAATGTTGGTCAACAGCGCATAATGACAGAATCTCTGTACTCGGTACAGTGTTTATTTACCATAAATAATGTTTTATGGCTGTGAGGTTGGACAACTGTTAACAAAACTAGTTATGAATGAATACATTGTAAAATTTAACCTTTAAAATGATTTCATTAAAGAATCAATTGATTTAAAAAATATATATTATTAAATACAATCTAAACACCTGAATAAACTCCGATATTATGAGTGTTTCTCATTGCAAGTCTATTAATGTTACTGTAAAGTTTCCTTATACCAAAAGATGGCACAAATAGTTGTAGTAATAAGTGAGTTGTGAAAAAAAATGTAGGCTAGTGTAAAATGTAAAAATTGTTACAGTTGCCCCTGGACTCCCTATAGAGTTAAATGTTGACAGCTGCTCAAAGCTGCTGTCTATTTAGATATTGTACAGTAGTCACCAAGAAGTGTACGACCTTTGTCTTTAGCACTCTTGTAATACCAGTTTACATCTTCCAGACTGTTGCTGTTACGCTATAGACATAGGCTACATTGTCAAATTAAAGCCATGTGCAATGATACATGTTTCTGTATCTTAAGACAACCTCTGGGCCATCCATCATTCATGCAGTCTCATTTGCTGAAGTTCTCTGGATCTTTAAAAGTGTGTTTGAAATATGCGCTTCAGAGAATTAAGCATAATGGTATTCTCAAACAACACCCCACATCCTCCTACAAACTCAGGTATAATTTACTGCACAAACCATCAGCTTAATAATTACATTGAGAAGTTGATTTTGAGTATTGTAGCTACTTTACACTTTGTAGGCTACTTGAGTCAATGAATTGTGTTTTCATGAAATATGCAGACTATAACATTGATAAAGTGTTGCTAAATAGTAAAAGATAACAAATAACTCACAGAGAGACGGTCCTGTTGGGGAGCAGACTGACTTCTGGCGTTTCGGTCAGCTCTTTCCCACCGCAGCTGACTTTCCTCCGCGCTCCGGGCGCAGGGTGAGCTTTACCGCGGTCCTCCGCGCAGCTGCAGCCGCTGGAGAGGAGCTCCGGACAGCCCGCAGAGACTCTGTGAAGCAGCAGCAGGAGAAACACACGAACCCAAAACGGGATGCGGACGCAGGGTCCCGACATTGTCCCCCACACTATCAACTGTGCGGTCCCAGGTCAGCCCATGACATCAGGGCACAATCTTTTCTGGGTGATAATAACTTAAAGTATCAATGCTGAGACAGAGACAAGTTACTCCTTTATAAGTATGAATGGATAGATCACCACGGTATACTGCAACACTCACTTCTGTTAAAAAATGACAGCACTCCTGTCACTGAAGCAATAAATTATATCCATGTCATAATTCCATCATGCATTTTCTTTCCTCCATGTCCCAAATGAAACGGAATAATGTTGTAGCACTTTTCGAATGTGACACGCGCAAACGAGCGGCGCGCAGAAATGTCACTCTGTCGACTTTCTAAAGGAAAGTGAAGTTGTTACTCTTGTGCTTTTGAGCGCAGCGCAATTACGAGTCCTCAGAGCAGCTGTTGTCCATACTTTTTCCAAGCAGTATTTCACAGAAAAATGCGATTTGATTTGTCATAAAGTTCCGGACGCGTATCAGCAAACATGACGGACTGCTCCGCTGCGCTCCGGGGTCCGTGTGGTGTAAATCGCAATCTGACTTTGAATAACGGTGCAGATCCTAATTCCAGGACTCTGGCGCTTTTCCTCTGCCATCCTGTCACACTCATATTCAGCTCCAGCCACAGTGCGCACATTCCTCTCCCTGAGCCGCGCGGTCCTAGCGCAGCCAATTTCATGTCTCTCATCTAGTTATTACATTGCAGTCTCTAGATTATGTTACTCTAATTAATTAGTATGGTAATAAAATGTACTATTTACATTTACGAGAGACAATGGGTAATGGGCAAGTGAATGTTAAAAAAAAGTATAATTATATTACATACCGTGTAATTGTATTGTACAATATCACAACAAATAGGCTAATCTTCTTAAAACAATCTCAATTCAATATTTCATGATTTAGATGTATGAATCTGGTTTATCAAGTGAAAGAGGTCATTCCCTTTTAAAGGGATAGAAAATTGTCATACTCACCCTGATGTTGTCCCAATTGACAGCTACGCAACTACCACTTTGACGCTTAATGTTCCTAAAGAAATCGTAAAACTAACCCATATGAATTGAGCGGTTTAGTCAAAATTTTCTGAAGAGACACGATTGCTTTATATGATGAACAGATTTAATTTAGGCTTTTATCCACAAATAAACATTAATCAATGCACACATCTGATCTGCTAAACGGAAGTTCAAGCATGTTCGCTTAACTTGTGAGAACCAATGAGGTTCATTCTCGTGTTACGCAGCAAGTTTGAGCTTCAGCAAGAACCAATGAGGTTCATTCTCGTGTTACGCAGCACGTTTGAGCTTCTGCAAGAACCAATGAGGTTCATTCTCGTGTTACGCAGCACGTTTGAGCTTCTGCAAGAACCAGTGAGGTTCATTCTTGTGTTACGCAGCACGTTTGAGCTTCTGCAAGAACCAATGAGCTTCATTCTTGTGTTACGCAGCACGTTTGAGCTTCAGCAAGAACCAATGAGCTTCATTCTCGTGTTACGCAGCACGTTTGAGCTTCAGCAAGAACCAATGAGTTTCATTCTCGTGTTACGTAGCACGTTTGAGCTTCAGCAAGAGCCAATGTGGTTCATTCTCGTGTTACGCAGCACGTTTGAGCTTCAGCGGAAACCATTGAGTTTCATTCTTGTTACGCAGCACGTTTGAGCTTCTGCAAGAACCAGTGAGGTTCATTCTTGTGTTACGCAGCACGTTTGAGCTTCTGCAAGAACCAATGAGCTTCATTCTTGTGTTACGCAGCACGTTTGAGCTTCAGCAAGAACCAATGAGCTTCATTCTCGTGTTACGCAGCACGTTTGAGCTTCTGCAAGAACCAATGAGCTTCATTCTTGTGTTACGCAGCACGTTTGAGCTTCAGCAAGAACCAATGAGCTTCATTCTCGTGTTACGCAGCACGTTTGAGCTTCTGCAAGAACCAATGAGGTTCATTCTCGTGTTACGCAGCACGTTTGAGCTTCAGCAAGAACCAATGAGCTTCATTCTCGTGTTACGCAGCACGTTTGAGCTTCAGCAAGAACCAATGAGTTTCATTCTCGTGTTACGTAGCACGTTTGAGCTTCAGCAAGAATGAGCTTCATTCTCGTGTTACGTAGCACGTTTGAGCTTCTGCAAGAACCAATGAGGTTCATTCTCGTGTTACGCAGCACGTTTGAGCTTCAGCAAGAACCAATGAGTTTCATTCTCGTGTTACGCAGCACGTTTGAGCTTCAGCAAGAATGAGCTTCATTCTCGTGTTACGTAGCACGTTTGAGCTTCTGCAAGAACCAATGAGCTTCATTCTCGTGTTACGCAGCACGTTTGAGCTTCTGCAAGAACCAATGAGTTTCATTCTCGTGTTACGTAGCACGTTTGAGCTTCTGCAAGAACCAATGAGCTTCATTCTCGTGTTACGTAGCACGTTTGAGCTTCAGCAAGAACCAATGAGCTTCATTCTCGCGAGTCAAGCAGGTTCGGTTGAGCTTCTGTTCATGTTTGCTGATAAATGTTTATATGTGAATAAAAGCTTAAATTCAATCATAATATTCAATCATAATGTTCATAATATAAAGCGATCGAATCTCTTTAGAAAATTTGGACTAAACCGCTCAATTCACATGGGTTCGTTTTACGATCTCTTTATGAACTTTTTTGAAGCGTCAAACTCATAGTTGCATTGCGGTCTATAAGACAGAAAGTTCTCTGATTTCATCAAAAAGATCTTCATTTGTGTTCTGAAGATGAATGAAAGTCTTAAAAGTCCTAAATCCTTTTAAATGTGAATTTTTGCATAATTTTAATGGCAATCTCACAATGGTGTCATTGATGAAAACAGCCACAGCCACACTAAAACTAAAGAATCTTTGAAAAGGTTTTAATTACATGACCAACACCTGAGGAATGACTATGAGAAACCCCTGGGAAACGGCAGCATTTGGTTCATCAATAACTACAAAATATTTTCCCTTCAGTCTCTCTAGCTCTCTTAATATAACTAATAGATGTATGTTTGGGCTTGGCCTTTGACTTGTAATTAATGCTGACTACATATCAGGCACTATGACCCAGTAGGTCAGTCCATGGGGCTGTCGGTGCCTCCTTGGATCTTCGCGTGCGACTGGACCATAGGAGCCTGAATGAAGCTTTGGCTGCTATGTGCACAGAGCACATGGGGTCTGAGAACCAAAGAGGAGAAATTTTATACATCCAGGAAACAGATCATCAAGAATGATAGATATACAGATGCCTATAAGTTTGTTTCTCATGGTTCTGACAGAACAAATTCAACAGAACTTGTTGATTTAAGTAAGCAGTTGTAGGATGGTTTCACAATGTACACATGAGAATGTCATAAGTATTTGACTTATCCTTACAGCTGTGTCAACACTTCATAAATGCACAGCTGAGGAAATGAAAACCACACTATAGCAGAACATTGCAAGTAACCTATTACTGTGTTATTAAAGTATTGTAAACACGTAATAACAATGAACCACACACATGCACAAACTAATGTTCCCCTTTTGGAATCATTGTTGCCAAAGTTATGAGCTTTTTCTTCAAAACTATATTTTCCCTTACTGACTAATTATGGTTTACGTTAATGCTGTATTATGAATTGACAAAAACAGCTTTAAAACGCTCCAATGAAGTGTTGTTTAACAAACTGTGGACAAAAAGTGAGCGCCAGGCAATTATATTTCAACGCTCGGATACCACTAAGAAGAAACGTGTGGATGATCACCATGTGTCATGCAGTATACACACTGGTTGAGGTTAACCTTCAGACGAACCAAAAGAAAACCACAGAGACAGAATCAGAAGGATTATTTTGAAGGGCATAACGTTTCTGTTTATCATCATTATAAAAACAATGTGTGTCTGTTCTGCTGCTACTAAAATCCTCTTATCAGGCATTTTCTATGGAGGGAAAAATGCCTCGCATCAGCATAAATTTTCAAAAGTTTCAATAAGAGCTGTTGTAACTAGGGAAAAGAGGAAAGGCGAACCCGATATGGACCGCTGAGATGTTTATGGGCCATGCTGTAAAATTCCCAACACACACGAGACTTAATTTCCTCAGGTCTTTGATACCCATACTGTAAATCAACTTTTGTTTCCAGCAGAGCAGAAATCCACAATGTTGTCTTATTTTCAAACGGCAACTTTTCATTTTAAAACCGACCCCTTTTGATATACAAGAAGCGGGGAAATAGGAAACCAGAGCTCAGGCTTTAAAAAACAGACCCAGGCCACGTTTCGAAAATACTGCGGAGAAAACGGATAGAGGTTTTCAATTGAGGTTGACGTTGGTGTGTCGGTGCCACAGGTTCAGACGTGCGAGAGCTGCCCACTCGCACAAAGGGACACTGTACTCCAGCTAAAACCGTGCAAACCCGCGTTTGTTATTCCTGTACGGAACGAGGGCCTGCGGGAAAGACGATTCCGATTGCTTCCGGAAACGTGCAAAGGCGCACCACGGGCGCCTCTAACCGAGGTCTGTTTATCCTGCACTTTAAATAACGTTTCGAACACGTTCTCTCCGCACCTTCAAGACCCCCGAACCCTCCTCATCTGGTACGCAGTTTCCATTTAAAATGTCACGTCCCAAACTGCACATTACATCAAATTGTACTTAATGGCATCCAGACAAACTTTTATGTCCTTCCAACATTCTCGTGCTCACTTTCGCTTACTCCCTCCTATTCCCCCATTGCTTTTCTTGTCTAGCTCATATCGCCGAGCAAGCAGTATATCCCTCTCCCTCAGCAACATCTGGAGTCCATTCCAGGTGGAATAAAGAAGAGGGAATATAAATGGAGAAGTGGGCCTCAGTCTGCAGAGAGTGAAAGTTATACAATGGACAAATACAAGGAGGAAATGACACAGAGAGTTATTAGGCTTTAGAAAGAGACAGATACTATATCATTTTTATACAGGACATGCAGCCCAAGTCACACATGAAACCGGTCGAATATGATTTGGTGCTCAAGCAACATTTCTTATTATTAGCCATGTTGAAAACAGTTGTGCTGCTGAATACACTGTTAGCCCTTACCGGGTCTTTTTACAGTAAAATACTGGCAACACTGTTGCCAGCAATTTACTGTTAATTGTACAGTTATTTACTGTAATCTACAGTATGTTACTGTAAAAATGCACTAAAACTCAAGTTAACTAATTTCACTTGCAGAAACCGACTGCTTTAAAATGACCAACTATAATTTAAATGTATTAACTAACATTTATAATACATTAAAACTGTGAGCAAAGTATTACTGTGAACTTATTTCATTTGAAACCACAAAAAACGTTTTTAATTAAAGAGATTTCCACTGGACCAACAACTACACAGTCACTCTCTGTTAAATAAAGCAACATGCAGCATATCATCAATGTTTGTACAGCTTCTCCTGGACTAAAGCACAGGCTCTACTCTTCAGCACAATGGTGACCAAAAAAACTACATTTTACAGTAAACTACTGGCAACAGTGTTGCCAGTATAAACCTGTTTAATAACTTACAGTTTATTACTGTTAAAAGATATCTCGTGGGTGTGTCTTTTTATCTTACACTGTTAACCCTTTCAAGCCCACAGGGAATTCCACACTACAAAGAGTAAAAAGTGAGATCTTGCAGTGAGATAATTCAGTGAATATGTAAGTGATTGTTGAGCATTAATGATGAACACCTGCTGTTAACAAGCAGAATCACTGAAGGAAAGAGGAACACAAGAAAAGAAAATAGATAAACACAAGAACTACAACTGACTTACAGCCATTACACAGTATTACACTTATTAATAACCAGTATGACTTTATTTCTGTCATGCATACAGAAGTTGTTAAAATGTGTGGTTTGAAGTTACCATTCTGGAGATCAGTGCTTGCATTAGTTGGGATGCTGATGCTAAACCTTTAGTGTTTTTATTGTTTCGTGAACTGTGTTTTTGGTAAATCACACTTGAGCACGCACACAGTTTATGAATGATTGAGGTTATAATGATTATGATGACAAAAATCATCATATTGCCTGTTTATTCACTAAACTAATTCATTCTCACTTGTTCAGAATTTAATCCTCAATCAAAAGTGTTACATTACCACCACTATGAAACCATAGCAGTAAATTACAATGACTATTTTTTTTGAACAAATAATGTATTAACCAAAAAAAAAAAAAAAAACTGAGCTACACTGTCTTTCAGAAACACAGAGATATCACAATTTAGCACATGAATCTCAACAATGGTGGCAATATTTTTTTATTTATTCATGCAGCAGTGCATGCTGGGAGTTTTATACTATCCTGGATGCCAGCATGCACTGCTGCATGAAACTTTTGATTGTCACCATTGTTGAGATTCATACGCTGATTATTGATGTCTGTGTGTGTCTAAGTTAAGCAGGAGGGACATATTTTTAATTCAATATATGGTTACAATATTGTTCAGAAGACCTAATTACAGAAATATTGATTTCATGTTTCACAGATATATATGTTAAATATTACATACTCATAAACTCAAAAAATATATACTGGAAATATCTGAAAATCAGACATGTCCAGGATGATTTTGACATCATAAAAGTCTAAATCACCTGATAACCTCTTACTTTTTCTTGCCACAACAGATGTGTTTTATAAACTCACTGTTACAGCAGTCAGAGTGAAATAAATAGTTAGAAGTCAAGTGTCAAGAGACCAACTAAAGCAAACACTGATCTCCATTATGGTGACAACAAACTTTATTATTAACTAAATCTCTGTTAATTCTCAACAATAACTTTTGTACATGTATGAAAGAAATAATCATAAACTGGTTTGTAAACTGTTTCACACTCAGTGTTGCTGGAAGTCAGTTGTAGTTCTTGTGTTTCTCTTTTTTCAGTTCTTGTTTCTCTGTCCTTCAGTGATTCTGCTTATCAGGTGTTCATCAGTGTCTCAATTCACTCACTTCTTTTCATTCACTCAGTCAAGTGGACTATATTAGTTAACTAATGTAGGGAATAGTGAATGAGGGTATAGTGTGTGATTTGGAACACAGCCTCTGGGTGTCTGCTAACTCACAGTATATTCCTGTAGGCTACTTTCTCGAAAATGCAAAAATAACCCAGAATGCATTGTTTTCTACGGTATATTACTGTTTTAATGGAAAATGGTATGATACTGTCACTTTTTTTACAGCAAGGGCTAACAGTGTATGCTTGTGGAAACCGTCATACATTTTTTTCCGGATTCTTTAATGTAGTAATGGGCGATATAAACGATATGCGATATAAACGATATAAAATTGGTCTACGATAGAGATTTTAATTCTATTGCACTATCGCGATATTGCATGTTGACGCAATTTTCCCGCAAAAATTTAGAGCCACGAGCTGCAACCGGCAGCAACGCATCGTCATATTCGTCATCTTGAGTAAACATGCGTCTGAAAGCGAAACGGAGGACCTGGTGAAAAAGACCGGTACAACATCCATATTTGGATTAGGTTCGGATTTAAGCCGTCCGACAAACAGCAGCAAACTATACTCTGTAGGGGCAACAGTTCTGGCTAACACCTGTTTCACACATACCGGTACTCCGTTTGCAGTTCATATGGCATATGCGGTGTGTATTTTTTCCGTACCCATGTTAACAGGCCTGCACGCGGATGCGGTGCGGCAATGCGTTGAGATCGTTTCAGCACAGAGTCTGTGCTGCACGTGCTGAATTAAAGTGACAGCGCATGGCTCGTGGTCAAAATGAACACGAATTGATATGAAAATATAGTAATCTCTCCTTAAATGCATTTATACTACTATTTTTCAATCATTTTCTTTTTAACTGTAAGCTCGGGGTAATAAGCAAGGAAAAGTTACCTCAACAACGCGACAATAATGGATGTTTGTCTCTTGTGGAGGTGGAAAAACAAGTTCTTTGTGACCGCAATATTTCTTGTAAAAAAAGATTTAAATGCAAAAGAAAAGGTATGGTAATCTGTTTTTGTCAATTGTGTATGCTTTAATTTAAAATGTTTGCAATTTTAACGTAAATGTAGTTGCTTTTTCAGCTTTTTCTTTGTTAAAGTCTCTGCAGCTAGTGCACTTGGATTTTATTAATCTGCAACATTATGTTGTATAATTAAAGTTTTGCATAATAAATGTTCTCAAAACTACATACGTTTCTTTTAAAACAAATAGCCTACATAGCAGTTTGACTTTCCTTATGGTCTATCTAACCTGTTCTGAAATTGTTCTATTATAATTTATATATCGCGATATATATCGTTATCGCAAGAGGCTGCAATGTATATCGCAATATGGATTTTAGGCCATATCGCCCATCCCTACTTTAATGAATAGAAAGTTCAAAAGAACAGCATTTATTTCAATTGGAAATCTTTTGTAACATTAATGTAAATGTCTTTACCGTCACTTTTGATCAATTTAATTAAATTTTTTAAACATTTTAATTAGAATTTTATCTTCGGAACCACTAATTTATTTACTCACAAATCAGTTATTAAAAATAATAAATAATTAATGTTATATATGGGTAGTAACTGAGTAAATGTAATTAGGATTATGTAATCAGATTCCAAATTGTAATTAGATTTATTCAAAATCACGTTACAGTTACTTTTTTATGGATTACATGATTACATTTTATTCATACAAGGGTAGTAAATTATTCATAATTTATTGATTCTAACAAATGTATCAATTTACTCTTTTAAATGGTCCTTTCTAAAATATATATATATTCATTTTCATTTGACATTTTTAATGAATCATTATCTTTTCATCAACTCAGAATCCCACTGTGGTTCTTTAATTAACCATTGGGAAGCCCTGTCATAATAATGCTTAATGTTTATTGATAAAAAAATAATGGAAAATATCAGGAAAAATCAAAAATGTTACACACTAATCCCATTCAAATCAAAGTGATAAATGAGTTAGGTGAAAAGTAATCTAAAAGCAATCAAAAAGTAGTTAGAATACCTAAAATGAGTAATCAGATTATGTTACAAACAAAAATGTGTGTCATAATTTGTGATCAGTAACAGACTCTATTGTATTATTTTTTATATAAATGTTCAGTGTTGTGATGGTCATGTGATATCAAAGACAGCTACTGCAATACTACTGACTTTACTTTTAGACACTACGCATATTAGACAGTTCCTCCCAGGGATGAAGGTAATGACCCCTGGTGAGAGATGTTATTTCCCGTTGCTCTATCGCTCTGATGAGGTCACTGTCGGCCTCCAATCCGCAGGGAGATTTAATACTGGTTGAAAAACACAACCAAATGTATGAAAGGCACAAAAACAAAAAGGCAGCCAACAAATATATAAAGAACACTTTGTGAGTTCATTTCAAAGCAGTGTTGGCCTGTGATAAAAGGATATCTACTTGATCTGAAGTCAAGTGAATCAGATATGAACGTTTTCAGCAGGCCAGTGTTTATGTATAGCGCCACCTTGTGGTGTCTGTCTGTTCTTGCCATTCCTGTGATCTGTGCCTAACAATATGCATTTCAGGGGTGAGCATCTCTATCACTTTTCTTCAACTATAGGCATTATCAATATGCAATGGGGTATAGATACAACACAGGATTTTTTCTTTTATCATTTCCACCAAATGACACTTCCACTAGATATAATGTATTGTGTTTAACAGCATTTGGTGGTGGAAATTACATTTAAAAAAAAATATTTTTATTTAAATAAAATGACATACTCCTGTGTCTGGCTAAGACAAATATAGCTATATATTAAAAGAAATACAGATATTTATTTATTTAACCTATTTTTATTCATTTGACAAAATTGTAGCTTTGTTGGAAATGACACAAAAATATTCACTTTTAAGTGATTTTTTTTTTTAGGTGATGTTTGAAATTTTTCAATTTATTACATGCATCATATTTCATCTGAAGATCTTCACTGACACGATCTCCTTGGTAAATGAGTACAATATCTTTATAAATCGCAAATTCAGTGTGTTGGAAATTGTCATAATTGAGAGACAGTCGCAAGTAATTTTGGTATGAATCATTTTCACACACACTAGTTTGGTTCATGTTTCATTTAGGGCCTATATAAGGCTACTATTATTATAATTTATAAAGATGTATTACTTCATGTTGTAATAATGACTTCAATCTAAACTTGAATCATAAATGATTTTGTGTTTGGATAGGATATATTTCTAAAACAACATAAAACAGTGTGAAGACCAAATATGTGCAAGTGAGCCAATATTTGACACACCCCATAAAAAGTTGGGCCTCGACAATGAGGTTAGAGAGCAGCAGGAGTTAAGTGCGGACCACTTGAATGTACATCAGCCATTCCGTCAGCGTGTACCATTAGAAAATCAGAAATGTCTGATTGCTCCCATTTCCCTGTTCACCAGGGCACAGTTCCTGTCTTTAGTGTTAACCGCTGATTCTGTTTAATGAGCTTTCGGGGAAAGATTGATTACAGCGATGTCTGGAAACAGGCATGATCTCACACACGTGAACAAAACACCAGAGATAACAACCCGTGACCTTAACTGATTGCTGGGAGAAACCGATGTCCAAAAATATCAAACAGCGCAGGCAGGTCATTCATCTCCGCCAAACAAAGTAACTTGCTCCAGCACAGGTTATTTTTATGAGAGAGTAAGTCTTAAATGAACTGAAAATCCCAATTACTGTAACAACTGCAATTATTCTTAAGGCTAGGTTAAGAGAGACTGCCCTCAATGCATGTTTGACTTGCACTGCATCACATGGAAGAAGATTCCCTCAGCCATCACATAGCTACCTTAACAACAGACATCGCTGAGTGTTATTTATCTGTGTTTCTTTTCTCTCTCCCCTGTGTTATGTCTTTTTGTATATTGGTTATGTTGTGTTAGTTAAACAAGTGCAGTGCTGTGGAAAAGAATTACCCCATGGGGACAATAAAGTTAAAGTTAAAGAAAACATCACTGATGCCCCCTAGTGGCCAAACCGAAAATCAACAAAAATATATATTGTTTCCTTTTCTTCTCAATACCTTTTATTTGTGAGATGGCTTTAGTTGCTGCAAATCTAAAAAAGAAAAAAAAAAAAAAAAACTTTTGTGATCCGTACTCCTTTTGAATTTACAGAAATGTCAGCACCCTGTCTTTCCTAAATTATATAATACTTTTTTTTTCCCAGCTTTATATTTCAGGTTTTGTTTCTGATTAACTTCTGATGAAGAATAAAATAAAGTAATTGAGACTTTTTTTTTCACACTTTTTTTAAAGAAAAAAATGTAGAATTGTGAGATAAAAGTTTATCTTTTAAGGTTTTAACTTGTTTTATTCCAGGACGGAAAACAAGCTGGCGAGTTTATCTCACAATTCCGAGAAAATATGTCAGAATTGCGAGATATAAACGTGGAAAAAAAGAAGTTATAATTGCCTTAATCATGTCATGCAATGCTGAGAAAAAAAGTCAGAATTACGAGATAAAAGGTTACATTTAGGTTATCTATAAATTATTATTATAATATATTTTTTTTATTAAATAATAGGCTATAGGAAATAAACTGTCTCGGGCTTTAAAAGTCATTAGTCTGTATGCAAATACGTCATGTTCATGTCCGGATAGTTTTATTTGTTTTGATGGCATTTTCGCATGTACATCGGGGTGTTTTGTAAGTAGATTAATTGATGCCGACTTCCGGTCTGCGTGCGATGATGATTCGAATTTTAGTTGCTACGCGCGTGTTATGATTTTTGTGTTTGTTTAAACGCTTTCAAAACATCGCTATCTGTTGTTGAGAGAGGAGGCTGTTGAGAGACTTTTGCCGACTATTTTCTAGCAGATCTTGCGATTTTGAAGCTATTCTGAGAATTCCTGAGAGAAAACGTACTCGGTTACTAACGTAACCTCGGTTCTCTCTAGAGAGGGAACGAGTACTGCGTAATATCTTACGCTATGGGGAAACACTCTTTCCTCGAGATATTGAAGCCAAAAATTATCCTTAATTTTTTTAATCATGCAAAACGCTTTTGCAGCAGCAAGCAGACAAGGGCGAAACAGCTCGCGCGCCCATTGGCTGCCTCGCTGGAAAAGCTGCAGCCTATCGAGTGAAGGCACTGCGTGACGTAATGACGAATGAAGACGCTTCGCGCTCATTTCGTCATGTCCCGCCAGTATAGGCGTGGTCTCGCCCTGTAAATACCCCTCGATAGCTGTATTTCTCTGATTTTGTACACCGAAGCGAACCAGAGCATAGTTCAAGCACGGCAAGATACGCAGTACTCGTTCCCTCTCTAGAGAGAACCGAGGTTACGTTAGTAACCGAGTACGTTCTCTTACGAGAGTATCTCTCGTACTGCGTAATATCTTACGCTATGGGGACCCCATACAAAACGCCGTGCGGACAGGGATCCAACACCAGAGTCCCGGGGCCAAGCCCGGGGCACATCTAGTGCATAACCACCATAACTCACATAGAGTAGAGGAGGAGAGGCTAGAAGCGTCACTCCCTCATAAAAGTCCCGTAGGGGTACCGACCCGTAAGGGCAACATAGCCGCATTGGCGGCCGATAAGCCCGAAGTTCAGACCGCCAAAAGCTTAGCTTGTAAGGCGGGCACCTCCAGGTTATAGTACTTGATAAATGTCGACGGCGAGGCCCAGCCCGCAGCCGTACAGATATCCTGCAGGGAGACCCCGCTATACCATGCCCACGACGAGGCCACGCCTCTTGTGGAGTGCGCTTTGACACCCAATGGGCACCGCAGGCCCTTGGAAGTGTAAGCCAGCGCTATGGCATCCACTATCCATCTGGATAGGCTCTGTTTTGAGGCGGCGAGTCCCTTAGAACGGCCGCCAAACAAAACGAAAAGCTGCTCGGTCTGCCTGAACTCAGGCGAGCGGGACACATAAGCCCTTAACGCCCTGACAGGGCAAAGGAGACTCACGTCCCTCTCCTCATCGAGAACCGGAAGGGCTGACAGGGAAATTACCTGGGCCCTAAACGGTGTATTGAGGGATTTCGGCACGTAGCCGTGCCTCGGTTTGAGTACGACCTTTGAGTCGTTAGGCCCAAACTCCAGACAAGACGCGCTTACAGAAAGCGCCTGTAAGTCCCCTACACGCTTCACTGAAGCGAGAGCCAATAGAAACACCGTCTTAAGGGACAGGTGCTTCATGTCCGACAGCTGGATCGGCTCAAACGGGGCGCCTTTCATGGCCTCCAAGACCGTGGAAAGGTCCCAAGCCGGGACTGAAGGGGGCCTGGGAGGGTTTAACCTCCGAGCTCCTCGTAGGAAACGCACGACTAAGTCGTTTTCCCCAGCGACTGGCCAGACACCGGTTTAGCAAACGGTGCTATGGCCGCCACGTAAACTTTGAGCGTGGATGGGGTCCTTCCCTTATCCATCAGCTCCTGAAGGAAGGCAAGCACTTCCTTAACCCCGCAGTCCACAGGTGAAAAGCCACGGGCTCGACACCAAGTAGAGAACACCGACCATTTCGAGGCATAGAGCCGTCTGGTAGACGGAGCTCTAGCCTGCGCGATCGTGTTTAGCACTCCTTCCGGGAGGCTAGCGGGTACCCGTTGATGGCCCATGCGTGCAGGGACCACAGTTCCGGGCGAGGATGCCAAATCGAGCCCTCCGCCTGAGAGAGGAGATCTCTCCTCAACGGTACAGGCCACGGGGCAGTGCTGGCCATCCGCATCAGGACCGGAAACCAAGCCTGGTTCGTCCAGAGCGGAGCTACAAGCAGCACTGGGCATCCATTTTCCCTGATCCGTTCCAACACCTGAGGCAGGAGCGAGACAGGGGGAAAAGCATACAGGGGACCGCTGGGTCAAGCATGGGCCAGCGCGTCCCTGCTTTTCGAGAAGAATACTGGGCAGTGAGCGTTCTCGCGGGACGCGAACAGGTCCACCTGCGCTCTGCCAAACGTTTCCCACAGCAGCCGGACCGTCTGCGGATGCAGCGACCATTCTCCTGTCGGGACATTGTCTCTGGACAGCTTGTCTGGACCCGTATTCAGGTGCCCAGGCACGTGCGCCGCTTTCAGAGAAAGGAGGTTGCGCTGGGCCCAGACCAAGAGGGGTTCCGCCAGCCTGCAAAGGCGTGTGGACCCGATGCCGCCCTGGCGATTTATGTACGCCACCACTGACATGTTGTCCGACCGGACCAATACGTGGTGGCCTATTATCTGGGGACAGAAGCGCCTTAGCGCTTTGTCGACTGCCATTAATTCCAAGCAGTTTATGTGAAGGAGCTTCTCCCGTACTGACCATAGGCCAGCTAGTGGTCTGCCCTCGAGCAGCGCTCCCCGCCCCGATGTGGAGGCGTCCGTAGACACCACCTTCACACCCGAGGCGATCCCCAGACTCACACCTGACTGATACCAGTCGGTCACTTTTCCACGGTTTCAGAGCTGAGACGCACTGAAGGTCGACCCTGAGGCGAAATAGACCCGCGGTCCACGCCCTGGGGGAACTCGTGCTTTTAGCCATAGCTGCAGTGGGCACATGCAGAGCAGGCCCAACTGGAGTAAGGAGGCTGCTGAGGCCATCAGACCCAGCATTTTCTGAAACCTTCTGAGCGGGACTATAGAGCCGTGGCGGAAGGATCTCGCGACGTGCTGAATATTCAATCCGCGCTCCGGTGACAGGCGTGCTGTCATGGATAGCGAGTCCAACACTGTTCCCAGAAGGAAATTCTCCGACTGGGGAGCAGTGAGCTTTTCGCCCAATTGACTGTAAGGCCCAGCTCCTCGAGGTGCTCGAGTAATGCGGCCCTGTGTTCTATGAGCTCCGTTCGTGAACGAGCTAGAATCAGCCAATCGTCCAAGTAGTTCAAAACTTGCATGCCCCGAAGTCTCAGGGGGGCGAGGGCCGCGTCCATGCACTACGTGAACGTACGGGGTGCTATGGACAGGCCGAACAGCAGGACTGTGTATTGATATGCCTGGCCCTCGAAGGCGAATCTCAAGAATCGCCTGTGATGGGACGCTATTTGTATTTGAAAATAGGCGTCCTTCAGATCTGTTGACATGAACCAGTCTCCTTGGCGCACTTGCGCGAGGATTTTCCTGGTCGTAAGCATTCTGAACTGGCGCTTCCCGAGCGTTCTGTTCAGCAGTCGCAGATCTAGAATGGGTCTGAGCCCACCATCTTTTTTCAGTACCAGAAAATATCTGCTGTATAAGCCCCCTTCGCCCTGAGATAGAGGTTCTATAGCCCCTTTTCTCAGTAGTTTCGCTATCTCGGCTCGAAGTAGATGAAACACTTCGCTATACACCGTAGTTTCGACTCGCGCCGTATAACGGCGGGGCGTCGAGCGAACTGTAGCGAACAGCCTCTCGTTATAGTGTTCAACACCCATTCTGATACCCCGGGAAGCCTTGACCACGCATCTGCGTGAATAGCTAGGGGTAGAATGAAATCTGGGCTCTGGCCGCGGCAGGACGGCAGCTCGAGAGCCCCTGTGTACTGGGAACACAGCACCGTGTTTACAGCGTTCGAGGCGGGGGGCGCGCTGATCACAGCGGGCAGCCTGGCCGCGCTCAGCTTCTCTATGGCGGGACGCGCAGAGAGCGAGCGGGGCGAATCCTGTGGGATTCGGCGCGTGTGAGGGAATGTGGGCACATTTACTAATGCGGCACATTTACTACACTGAGAATACTGTCAGCTCGCGCGACTAAATCACTGCTGTGTATACAGCGTGCGAGGCGCGCGCTGATCAAAGCCGGCAGCCTGGCCGCGCTCAGCTTCTCTGTGACGGGTTGTGCAGAGAAGACGAGCGGGGGTGAATCCCGTGAGATTCGGAGTGTCTGTGAGAAATGCGGGCGCGAGACAGCGGGCACATTTTCTGCACGGAGAATACTCGGCTCGCGCCGACTGAATCAACGCTGTGTTCACAGCGTGCGAGGTGCGCGCTAATCACAGCGGGCAGGCGCGCGCTGATCAAAGCCGGCAGCCTGGCCGCGCTCAGCTTCTCTGTGACAGGTTGTGCAGAGAAAGCGAGCGGGGGTGAATCCCGTGGGATTCGGCGTGTCAGTGAGGAAATGCGGAACAGCGGGCACATTTACTGCACTGAGAACACTGTCGGCTCGCGCCGACTAAATGTGTGTTAGTTTCGTTTTACAGAAACCAAGGGACACGCATCGTGTAGTGTAAGCGGGCATTGTATGGGCGCGTTCACCACATTTTCTGCACAACCAACATGAGTTGGTTTTATTTGTGCTAGCCCTGCACCGTGGCGGGCTGTGTCTGGGTGTGGGAATGGGCACTGGGACGTGGGCATTCTTACAACACTCGTAACACCATCGGCCGTGGCCGGAACACCAGAAAATGCACTCTTTATTGGATTTATCTGGGTAGCCATAGAAACGGCTTTTGTGCGCAGGCAAGCGGGCTGAGACACCGGCTGCTTCACTGCGAAATACACTGGGACAGTCACAACGCATGGAACTGAACGAGCGAGAAGTTTTGGTGGAAATCCGGCCGCAGCGGGATCTGAACACCGTCACTTTCCTAGAGAGACTAGGAAGGCCTTGAGACCTCGGGCTTTACCTCAATCCTCGGCCGGGGCCCGCGCTGAGGGGGGGCGGCGTCCAGCAGAGCGAGAGCGCGGTGTTTGATCTCGGGCCTGGCGGCGCTGCTAGTTAGCCGAAACGGCGGCCTTTGTGCGCAGGCAAGCGGGCTGTGGAACCAGCTTGCTCACTGCGAAATACACTGGAACAGTCACATTGCTTGGAACTGAACGAGCGAGAAGTTTTGGTGAAAATCCGGCCGCAGCGGGAACTGAACACCGTCGCTTTCCTAGAGAGACTAGGAAGGCCTTGAGACCTCGGGCTCTACCTCAATCCTCGGCCGGGGCCCGCGCTGAGGGGGGCGGCGTCCAGCAGAGCGAGAACGTCGAGGAACACGGAGCGCTCAGCTTCCGTCATCTCGGATAGCGTTAGCCACAAATGTATCTCACCATTCAGCGATGTAATCCACGGCTTGAGAGAGCGGACGCATCGGCTCAGTTTCAATGCCGTCTCCGGTAGTTTGTCGAGCTCAAGTGCGGACGCGGCGGCAGACGGCGGCCGCTGTCCGTCTGGGAGCGACTCGAGCGAAGCCGGCGAAGCTGGCGGGCGAACCGGCGAGCTTTGGCGGGCTGGAAATAGCTCGGGAGCGCGCAGGGCGCGGCGCTTCTTGCGGCGCGGCATCACGGCGGGCTGGGATGCGGGCTCGGAGAACGACGCCAGGCGAGTCCGCAGAGTCACCATAGGCAAGCGTTTACAATGATGGCATCCGCCGTCAGCGAGCGCGGTGGCCGCGTGATCCTCACCCAGGCAGGACACGCAGATGACGTGGCGGTCCTCGTCGCTGAGTGGGGCTCGGCAAGAACCACAGGAAAGCATCTTTAAAAAGACGCAGCTCTTTTAGAACAGTAGAAATGGGTGTTGCGTCACGTAAGCAAACACACACACACACACACTTAGCAGAGTAAAAGGATATAGTACGCCGGAAAGCGCAGCAGGTACGGCAGTTGAAGGCGGCTGGGCCAGCGACTTCAGAAGATGGCACGTCCCGCTGAGAAGGCTACAAGTCAACGGCGCGGCTTCTCACTCTGGATCCCGCGATGCGTGAGCTTCGCGTGAAGAATGAAAAATCAGAGAAATACAGCTATCGAGGGGTATTTACAGGGCGAGACCACGCCTATACTGGCGGGACATGACGAAATGAGCGCGAAGCGTCTTCATTCGTCATTACGTCACGCAGTGCCTTCACTCGATAGGCTGCAGCTTTTCCAGCGAGGCAGCCAATGGGCGCGCGAGCTGTTTCGCCCTTGTCTGCTTGCTGCTGCAAAAGCGTTTTGCATGATTAAAAAAATTAAGGATAATTTTTGGCTTCAATATCTCGAGGAAAGAGTGTTTCCCCATAGCGTAAGATATTACGCAGTACGAGAGATACTCTCGTAAGAGAACTGATCATATTCTAGGAGGAGTAGAGCGGAGGATATATCATTTCCTTTTTTTTTCATATTCATATTATTTCTGAGGACGCTTTTATCTAGCCTAACTTAACTGTTAACGTTAACTTTATTGTTATTATCTGGTAGTTAAAGTAGGAGTTTATAGTTTTATTATTTTTATTATTTTTCTTTTATTTATTATTTTATTTATTTATTTGATTTCTTTTGGTTGTATTTCTGAGGAGGGTTATATTGTATTCTTTTTTTGTATTGTATTTTGTATTTTGTAAGTTAGTGTTTCTATTGCAGGTTGGAGGAGGACATTGATGGCTCACATGATGGGTGAAAGAGGAGGTAGTGCTCTAGTTTTTCATTTGTTTATGGTATGTTATGATATGATGATGGACTAAATTAATGTGAAGAAACTTGTTCGAGATCCGCCAATTTTTCCAGCTAAAATGGCGGCCGAAGCGTAGCGATGCGTAGCCTTGCGGACGCGTATGCGTACCGATGCGTTGACTATGTAATGGCCCTTAGTGATCATGTATTTGATTCCTTGCATGTGAAATAAATCTTTCAAATTGTAACAATTTGCAATTGACCACTGACATTGATTATTGATTATTATTAAAAACATAACTAACGTTAACCATTTGATGTCTGAAATATTCCAGCCTCAGGTCCAGGATCCAGGAGAGCTGCTTCCACTCAGACGGCTGGTCTGCAGGTTTGGAGTCTCAGTTCTGGTGATTTTGCTCCTCTGTCTTCTGAGTTTTCTGGTTCTGTGTTCACAGGTCAGGATCACAGGAAGAGGCAGAGCGGCCAGCAGAGCCCAGATGATGGCTGTGCGTCCAGGCGGTCATGTGGAGATTTGAGTCTGAGCAGCAGAGGGACGTACAGCGTTGAGTGGAGGTGGAGTGGCGACGGATCGGACGGCCCAAGCGTACAGGACAGTTGTGGCGACTGGAGTTTGTCCGGGTCAGACAGCCTCCAACACATGATGTGTTCTCCGCTGCCAGGTCTAGTCAAGTCCCCTTTATTTATATAGCGCTTTTTACAATACAAATTGTTTCAAAGCAGCTTTACAGAGATAACAGGAAAACAATGTTGTAATAGTATTGTTAAATTCAAAATTAGGTCAAGTTCCTGTGGAGCCAACAGTGGCTTCCAATGGCCTGACAGCTCAGGGTGCCGTGGCGGCGTCTCCTGCGAACAAGAGCTCAACAGGTGAGATTGAAATAAGGCTGGGGGTGTAAAGTGTACTGATAGAGATTTTGCTATTTCGTGCATAAGACTGCTTCAAGTTTTTAACAGGTTAAGGTCATATTTACCATTGCTCAGCATAATTTAGCTGAAATTTTCTTTCCAAAATATTTTAGTTTGACGTTTGTCTAAAATATTTTTCAGACATTCAAAAGCCCATAATGTTTGCAAAAAAACATTCCCATACGATTGTGAAATAAGACTTTGGGACATTTATGCAGGCATTAAGCAGAAGCACAGACTTGGTTTTGTAACATTACAGATAAGAATCGAACAGTAAAATGTGTAATTGTGTCATTTTTTAATTTGAGGTCAGAGATGTTTCTAATAGTTGTCTTTTCAATTGTTTTTCTTCTTTTCAGAAAAACCTACAGAACGTAGGAAGAGGAAAGGAATTTGTACTTTCCTCAGGAGCGTGTGGAAGGCTATGAAACATCATTTCGGCTGCTGTTGCCACAGTAGTGCTGTGGATGTTGTGGAGCCTTTCGTCCCTCCACCAGATCTGGACCCAGAGCCTGATCCAGATCACTCCGCCATCAAGCCAAATAATGGTAAATCCACACAGTCATTATTTCTTGAACATTATTTTAAACAGTATTGTCTTCTTGTTTTCCACTAAAAATATCTTAAGGCTTGTTTTCTGAGAATAATAATATTATTCTCCCCATATTAATATAATATAAAGTTAGGTTTAGGTGAAGGTTCAGGGTTAGTACCTAGTTATTACCCAGTTATTGTAATTACTGTAATAAGTACATGGGAAACGGGACTGTAAAATAAAGTGCTACCGATAACACTTTATTGTAAGGTGACGTAGTTACACGTTAGTACTGTACATCTACTTACTATAGTAATAATAACAGTAAATTGTGCAGAATTACAAGTAACTAACCCTAACGTAACTCTATAGTAAGTAAGTACATGTAGTTAATTAATATTACCCAGTACTTATCTGAGTGAGTACAATGTAAATACTGTACGTCACCTTAAAATAAAGTGTAACCTTTTATTGTTAATTCAAAGGATCTAGTAAGCTCATGTATTTATCATATTGTTTCTGTTTTTCAGAGTCCTTTGCGTCTTTCTTCAACGTAGGAAAGATGATTGGATCCGGGGGATTTGGCAGGGTGTACGAGGGAACACGGAAATTTGATGGCAAAAAGGTAAATATTGCTGAACTGTACAAACATTTTGCAAAACATATTGCCTGGTGCCTCAATACTGTTACTGTTACTGAAAACATTTTTGTTTGTTTTTTTGCAGGTTGCCATCAAGGAGATCAGCAAGATTGACAACAATCGTTATCTTGATATTGTAAGTTGTTTAAAACCTGAATGTGTATTTAGTTGTTTAAGTGCTGATTACTCTAGTCAATACACCTGTAGGAAGCATTAGCTGTAAATGTTATAGACAAATAAGCCTAGAAGCACCAAAAAACGGCTCTGTATGTACAGAGGTCAAAGAAAAGTACATTCAAAAATGAGATTTGTACCCAGATAACCTTCTGTCTGCTACTTTTCTCTAGCCTGGGCATCCCGAACCTCTCGTAACAGAAGTGGCACTGCTTCTAATGATGAGGCAAGAACCCAGAAGCCCCAACGTCATACAGCTCTACGAGTGGTTTGAACACCCTCGAAAATTCACTCTCGTCATGGAGTACCCCGAACCGTGCGAGAGCTTGCTTGACTTCATCATTCGTAACCCTCAACTGGATGAAACAACGGCACGGGTCATCATGAGACAGGCTGTGCTGGCTGTACAACACTGCATCGAACGTGGCGTTTTTCATAATGACGTTCATTCGGGAAACTTCCTGATGAAGAAAAACACGCTAGAGCTCAAGCTGATAGACTTCGGCTGCGGTCAGCTACTTAGTAGTGACGGCTACGAGAGCAGAATATACCTTGGTGAGCATTTTGGCAGTGTGGAAACCTGAATGTAGTGACTTACTGATTATTTGACACTTTAAATAAGAAAGCTCAACAATGTGCCAATGTCTTGCTTACAGGATTATTGACTTACTGCCCACCCGAAGTCTTCACAGAGACGAGATTCCACGCCGTCCCAACAAATGTCTGGGCTCTAGGAGTGTTGCTGTATGAGATGGTGAACGCATGTTCTCCTTTTGGCAATAAAATGGAAATCAAACAAGCCAAAGTTACATTTTGGAACTCCAACTTATCCAAAGGTGAGTGAATAATATTGATATCTTTGATAAACGCACACATAAAGCAAAGGCTCTGTACAGAGACAGTTAAAGGTGAAGTACTCTATGTAAGAACCAGTTGCGTTTGTGATGTTTGAGTTGGGAAAAGGCGTGATACACGCAAGGTCTTTTGAAAATATGCCCTCTTTTTGTCGCAGAAACTGCATATACTTCACCTTTAAAGTAAAGATAAAGAACATTTTACCTTACATTAATCATGTTTAGATGCCAATTCACATGGTCATGACTAACCAGCTCTCTTCTTATTAATATTGGTACAGAATGCAGTGATCTGATTAGCCAGTGCCTAACAAAGGATCCAACTAAACGGCTGACGTTAGAGCAGATGTTACAACATGAGTGGATTAGAAATGATCTTCTTGTAGATTGGAGAAGTTCAGGAGATTCACTCGAGCTGTGATTTCAGGTGTGAGGAAGTGTAACAGACAGAGTAGGATTATTATCATTTATCTTCAATTCTGTTATTTTTTGTAGTGAGATTTTCTAATTTGTGTAGTGAATGGAGTTGTTGACTAATGTTTTTGTCATAGTCTAGTCACCTTCATTTATATAGCGCTTTATACAATACAGATTGTTCCAAAGCAGCTTCATGATATTAAACAGGAAAATAACAGAATCAGTGATGCAAACAGAATTCAATTCTGCTGTAAAAACATTTATGAGTTGACATGTTCATATAATCTTTGTATTGGATAGGAAATTCTTGCTGTCCTTGGTGGAGGGCTTGAGCTTGTGACGTGACCCGAAGCCCGAAATCCAACTTCAACTCGACAGGGACCTTTTGGGTCCTGGCAACATGGGGGATCTTTCGGACAGGAAATCAATCAAGGGCAATTTGGGATCCTAAAGTTAACCCAAAGGATCTCTTAGTGTCACAGTCACCTGTTAGTCACCGTCTGCACTACATGTACCATCATCCTCTTCGGCTCGCACCTGCACTTACCCGCACCTGCCAGCAATTATCATCATCTATGCACTCAGAAAAAAAGGTACTAAAGCTGTCACTGGGACAGTGCCCTTCAAAAGGGTTCAGTTTCCTTTTGTTCAGTCAGTCTTGGTCCGTTCTACGTTGTATTTAGTGTGTGTGAACCTTCTGCCCCTGTATGAAACTGTCTGAGTTATATATTGTAAGTAAACGCCTTGTTTTGAAACTTCTGTCTCCTCTTCTCCTTCAGCCTGCACCACACCATGACAGAAGAATGGACCGCCCCAAAATGAACTATAGGGCAAGAATAATCGTCAACTGCCACCAATTTCAAACCATTCCACGACCTCCCAACAAACCCTGGACTGACTAGAGGGAACCGTCATCCGTTGCTGGAGAGCGTGGCCGATCCGGAACACAGCTAGACCCAGAAAATCATAGTTGAACACTGATCTCACTAAGCAAGCCTGACAGTACAGTTAAGCGTTGAAACCTCATCCCTGACCAGTGAACTTTGTTCGTTTGATGGCTAACCGACACGAGCTCAAATACGTCACTCTGTCCGAGACCTGATTTCACATCATGCCTTGCGACAAGAACTGTTCACGTCATGTTGTTGAGCCGGTCCGTGAGCCTAAACCCAGCCTGCCAGAATTTTTTTGGTAGAAGAGGACATTACGTCCTCAGGCCTTAGTGGCCAGACCTGGCTCCTACGAATGGCCACGATCGCAATGTGGAGCCTGCTCCGTCCACTGGTGATAGGTGTGAGGAAGTGTAACAGACAGGGTAGGATTATTATCATTTATCTTCAATTCTGATTTTTTTGTAGTGAGATTTTCAATTTGTGTAATGATTTACTAATGTTTTGTCATAGTCTAGTCACCTTCATTTATATAGCGCTTTAACCAATACAGATTGTTTCAAAGCAGCTTCATGATATTAAACAGGAAAATAACAGAATCAGTGATGCAAACAGAATTCAATCTGCTGTAAAAACATTTATGAGTTGACATGTTCATATAATCTTTGTATTGGATAGGAAATACTTTTGCTGTCCTTGGTGGAGGGCTTGAGCTTGTGACGTGACCCGAAGCCCGAAATCCAACTTCAACTCGACAGGGACCTTTTGGGTCCTGGCAACATGGGGGATCTTTCGGACAGGAAATCAATCAAGGGCAATTTGGGATCCTAAAGTTAACCCAAAGGATCTCTTAGTGTCACAGTCACCTGTTAGTCACCGTCTGCACACATGTACCATCATCCTCTTCGGCTCGCACCTGCACTTACCCGCACCTGCCAGCAATTATCATCATCTATGCACTCAGAAAAAAAGGTACTAAAGCTGTCACTGGGACAGTGCCCTTCAAAAGGGTTCAGTTTCCTTTTGTTCAGTCAGTCTTGGTCCGTTCTACGTTGTATTTAGTGTGTGTGAACCTTCTGCCCCATATGAAACTGTCTGAGTTATATATTGTAAGTAAACGCCTTGTTTTGAAACTTCTGTCTCCTCTTCTCCTTCAGCCTGCACCACACCATGACAGAAGAATGGACCGCCCCAAAATGAACATAGGGCAAGAATAATCGTCAAACCTTTTTTAGGGCCACATTCAACCATCCAATCGACCTCCCAGACACCACTCTGGACTGGTGGAGGGGGACCGCGTCCATCACGGTGTCCTGGAAGCCGCCGTTCCTCGATCCATGAACACAGCTGACCCTGGAAATCACGTCACGCCTGACACCGACCCTCACCTGACTTCTACCTCCTGACGCCTGACCCAGACCTGATCTTCACCTCACACGCCTGATCCCAGCCTGATCTTAGGTTTTTCGCGTCATGGCTACCGACCCTGAGCTTCATCACGTCATCCTGCCGAGCCTGATCTTCACATCATGCCTGCCGCACAAGAGACTGTTCACGTCATGCTTGTTGAGCCGGTCCGTGAGCCTAAACCCACAGCTCCGACCAAGACATTTTTTTGGGGGGGAGGGGCTATACGTCCTCAGCCTTAGTGGGCCAGACCTGGCTCCTACGGAATGGCCACGATCCGCAATGGGCGCCTGCTCCGCCCTGGTGATGTGAGGAAGTGTAACAGACAGGGTAGGATTATTATCATTTATCTTCAATTCTGGATTTTTTTGTAGTGAGATTTTCAAATTTGTGTAATGAATTTAATGTTCTTGTCATAGTCTAGTCAGCTTCATTTATATAGCGCTTTAACCAATACAGATTGTTTTAAAGCAGCTTCATGATATTAAACAGGAAAATAACAGAATCAGTGATGCAAACAGAATTCAATTCTGCTGTAAAGCAGCTCTAAATAAAACATTTATATGTTGACACGTTCATATAATTTTGTATTGGATAGGAAATACTTGCTGTCCTTGGTGGAGGGCTTGAGCTCGTGACGTGACCCGAAGGCCGAAATCCAACTTCAACTCGACAGGGAAGTCAAGCCGCCACACCAGAGAGCTCAGAGCCTGTGAGCATGAGAGACTGCAAGACCGGAAGTCATCACAACCATATTCCAATCCTTCTCTTCCTTATCCATGTTCAGCAAGTACAGTGTTAGCCGTAGCCACAACGCAGAAGTCAAGTCAATCTGATCGTCAGAGACATCATTGTTCACGTACCCACCAGAGATGAGACAGATTCAATGTCATTTCCACAAATATACCAGTGACTTCAAATAGAAGGTGGCATGGTCGAACAAACTGTAACAATTATAAATCAACACGTGTACACAATCTTAAACTTGTTAAGTTAACTTGTTTTTATCTGGCTGTTAGACAAAACAGGAAGGATGGTGGATTAGCGCTAGCAGTTATTTTCTCCTCAAAGTTAGTAAAATACTTACAAATGTTAATTGCAACACCAAAAAAGAGAAGAGAAAATCACATTATGGAGGAATTTCAGTCTGGCTTTAGTCACAGTACTGAAACTGCCCTAACAAAAATAATTAGTGACCCCAGAATAAACTCATAAAAATAAGGTCTCAATTCTAGTTCTTTTAGACTTGATCATTTGATACGATCGATCATGACATTTTAATCAATTGTTTAGAAAAACTTTTCTGATTCTGTATTAAATTGGTTTAAAACATATAATAAAGGGAGACATTTTTATGTCAAAATCTGAGAAACATGAAACTTTTCCATTTGGTGACATTACCAGAGAACATAATGTTTCCATAGTTACGCCGATGACACACAATGTACATTTCTGTGAAGCCAATTGACACGGGGGCTATTAATTCGATCACTAAATAAATGTATGAGTAACAATTTTCTAAAATTAAATGAGGACTGATATTTTATTACTTGGCCCAAAAACTAAAAGAACTGTTGTTTAAGAATCTAGTTAAATTGACTCCTCGGGTACGACCAGAGGTTAGTCTTGGGGCATTATTTTAGACTCGCAAATTAATAAGGTAACAAAATCTTCTTTCTTTCACTTAGGAAACATAGCTAAAATTGGTCCTTTTTTAAACCAGAAAGATGCAGAAAAATTAATTCATGCTCTTATCTCAAGTAGTCTTGATTATTGAAATGCACTTTTTATTGGCCTCCCAAAAATATCAATTACCAGACTCCAGCTTATCCACAACTCTGCAGCTCAAAACTTGTTGTTTTACTCTGCCATGTACTTAGTTCTACTCTGGGTTATAGTTTATTAAAAAACTTTTTTTAACGGTTTACCATTTTGTGTGTTGTAGATGATTACTTTCATTTTATGGCTTTTCTTTATATGTTTTATATCTTATATTGTGAGATTAAATCCTTTTTATCTGATGTATCTTTTATGCTCAGTGTTATTTTTGCTGTTGATATTCATTCATCTGTGCAATTTAAAGCACATGTAAAGCACATAGAACATTTTATGTCTGAAAGGGTCTATATAAATAATTTTTATTGATTATATTTGCTTTGTTTTAAAAGGATTTTTTTATATAGTAGTGATTTTGCACTACAATATCTATACATCTATATATTTTGCTGATTTTTTCCTCCCCTTTATTTTTACTTGTGTGTATATATGTTTTATTGGTCTCTTACTTTGTATAAGCAGCTATGCCTTAATAATAAAAAAGTAAAACAAATAAAGCATTTGGGTCATTCTACAAAAACGTCCACTTTTGGTATGGCAAGATGTCTTAAAATTTATTTCTTTTTCTAACATTTAAACTTACACCACATTATTAGATTACCCTTTGACTTTATGAATACGCATAAATGACAGCTTAATGATTTTTTATATTTTTTGTGCATTTATTTAAAGACCGCATGTACCATTTTTTGTCACTGGTGTTACCTTACGACTTTGGCAATATGAAATGTTTTTATAAAAAGTTATTTCTAATTTTTTTTAGCACATGTAGTCAGAGTTACCAAATAATAATAATAATGCAACAAATAAGGAGACTATGTTTTATTTATTTGAATCAGGTTTGTTAAAAGTGTGCTTGAATGAGGTTAGTTCGTTTCCACAACGTTGTATTTGCTATAACAATGAAAATATTTGAAAACCAGTTAAAATCAAGTAATGATGCAATCCTTTAAATCTTAACTTTTTAGTGTAGCATAATTAAATGGATGTAAAATTATTATCATGTCACATGTGGCATTGTATTTAATGTGACAGAAAAAAAAAGACAGTAACACCAGTGACACAATGAATGACCAATGACATGCAAAAGACCAAAGATCATTATTCTTCAACTATAATTAAGTAGATGAGTCTAAATTGTTACATTTGCCATATAATCTAAATTAATATCTTTGAATAAAGTTTATCTATAAATGGGAGTCACTGGTGTTAGTGTTACCCATAAGAAAGGTAACACCAGTGACAGTAACACCAGTGACAATTTTCATGAAAAATTCATTTTACAAAATGGCTGCTGCAAAGTATCAAACCACATTTGTTTTTTTTTTTTTATTATTTTTTTTTTTTATTGAAAATCAAGATTTACAAACAAACATGGCTGCATAACTTCCTTTTCTTCAGAATAGTATACAAGGAAAATATAGCCAGAGGGAGCAGCTCTTAATACAACAAGAATATAAATGTAGTCAAAGTACAAAAATAAGGATATTTGTAAGGAAAATAAACATTTAAATAAATAAATGGTAAGGAATTATAATAAAACATACATGACATAAGGGGTGAATTCAGGCTTGATCATCCATTTATCTCAGTTGGGAAGTGTTTTAGGGTGTCATATATTTTTTGTGCTTTAGGACCTTTCAGAATTTTTAAGGATTTTATATACAGTTTGAATTCATTTAAAAACACAACAAATTTGGGAGATGATTTCAAAATTCTACACTTGTGAATGAAGAATTTAGCTAGACATACAATTGTATTAATACACAGCTCATCACCCTTGCTTTGCAATATCAAACCAAATGTAATGTCGTCTCTGGATATAAAAGTTGGGAATGAAGATATCTGCTGCTTAATCCATTTATGTACATCACACCAAAATATCTGTATCACATTACATGAGAAAAACACATGGTCCGTAGTTTCAACATCATTTTCAAAGAATGCACATGTGTTGTCATCTATACCAAAGCGAAGTCTCAGTAATTCTTTAGAAGGATAAATGTTGTTCATCACTTTAAAGTGAGTTTCTTTCACTTTGGGAGGTAAAGGGAGTGTTAGATACATTGTTCTTAGTTTAGTAATTGTCTCTTTATCAAATTTTTGTACGATGTTATTTTTATTTTGCCTTTCAGGGTAAAGATATTCAGTAAAACAATTTCTAATAAAGTGGTTAGTGCATTTTTTATCTAGAATAAAGATCCCTTGAATTGATAGTGGGGCCAATTGTGGTTGTATTGGATAATATGCCAAAGTGTTTCTTATTAGAAAGACAAATTGTTGGGGTAGCGCTCTATGTAATTTAGAGAAGTCTGATTTTAAGGGTTGGAAATTATGTTTGATGCAAAATTGTTCATAATTTAAGAAATGACCATTGGTATCCATTAAGTCAGCTACGGACCATATATTCCTCCCATACCAGTCTTCAAAGAACAGAGATCTGTTACGGTGCAGAACATATCTGTTGTTCCAGAGTACAGACGTGTGGGGTGAGAAGTTATGTACGTACAACATTTTCCAATACAAGAGTATTTGTCTGTGAAACTCTGATAAGGATATAGGCTAATTTGTCAACATTAAAGTCCGCTCTAAGTAGAAAATCTAAACCTCCTATTTTCTTGAATAAAGTATTTGGAATACAATACCAAAAGGAGTTGTTGTGTTTGATCCAAGATTTTAACCAATTTATTTTTAAGGTTCCATTAAGGCAGTCAAAATCAATAACTTTTAGTCCTCCATCCTTTGTGTCTTTAACCATATTGCTTTTCTTCATATAATGTGGTCTATTTCTCCAAACCAAGTTTAGGTTGATTTGGTTGATAGATTTAATCAGTTTGTTTGGAATGGCATTGGAATAGGCTGGGTAAATACATCTCGATAAACATTCCATCTTAGTTAAGTAAATTCGTCCTAGAATTGATAGGTCCCTCTGTATCCATATATTTAGCCGTGACTTACATTCTTTAATTTTATTTTCTACATTCAGAAGTTGGCTTTGTTTTTGGATCCTTAGATAGGTAAATCCCCAGGTATTTAATTTCGGATTTAATAGGAATATTACAGATGTCTTTCAGTAAAGTGTCATGTATTGCTAGCAATTCACACTTTTTTAAATTTAATGTTAGGCCTGAGGCTTTGGAAAATTTTTCAATTTTGGCAATAGTTGTTGAAATTTGGTATCTATCTTTTAAGAATATTGTTGTGTCGTCTGCTAGTTGGCTGATTATTATGTCTGTGCCAAGTACATTAAGTCTTTTAATTTCATAACAGTTTTTAATATAGATTGCTAGCATTTCTGTGGCTAAAATGAACAGGTATGGTGAGATGGGGCAACCTTGAGGAATACCCACATTAATCTTGAAGCTCGGGGTGGTACCACTAGGTAATAGGACACAACTATTAATATCTCTATATAATCCACCAACCAACTCTCTGAACTTGACTCCAAAACCAAAGTGTTTTAGCACCGAAAGAATAAATGGATGCTCCACAGAGTCAAATGCTTTATAGAAGTCTAGAAAGAGAAGGAAACCATCATCCTCTATTTGGCTTCTATACTCAATTATGTCCATTACCAGTCTTATATTGTTATGGATTGACCTCCCTTTTAAGAACCCTGACTGTGTGTCTGCAATAAGATTTGAGATCCCTGTTCGAAGACGATAAGTGAAGATGTAAGTTAGAAGTTTGTAATCTGAATTTCTAAGTGTAATGGGTCTTCTGTTATCTATAATTCTGGGATCTTTCCCAGGTTTTGGAATTGAGATGATAACACCATGTCTCATTGTTGGTGGCAGCACGCATGTTTCAAAAATTTCAGTAAAAACTTGTATCAGCAGGTCTCTTAAATCTACATAAAAATGTCTGTAAAAGTCACCTGTGATACCATCAGAACCGGGGGCTTTGTTAAGAGAGAGCCGGCCAATTACTGCATCCAGTTCTGTAATTGTTATTTGATTGTCGCATGTTTGTTTGAAGCTATCCTCGACTATGGGAATATGTTGTGCTATTTCCTGAAAAAAGTTTTCACAATCCACAATAGAAAATTTAGAGCTATAAAGCTGGCTATAAAATTTCCAGATTTCTGAAGAGATCAATTTTTCATCTGTGACTTCATTATCATCAACTAACAAGGATCTGATGCTATTTTTCCCCTGTCTTCTTTTTTCCAGACCACAGAAATACGCTGAATTTTTCTCCCCCTCCTCAATCCACTTAGCCCTTGACCTAACGAAGGCTCCTAGGGCCTTACGACTGTAAATTTCATCCAGTTTAGGTTGGAGGTTTAATATCTTCTGCCTATCGTCTTCAGTTTGGTTTGGCCTATTGCAATAAAAATTTAACTGATTAATAATGTCTACTTCTTGTTTTTCATTATCTTTTTTAATTATTTTACTGAATGAGATAGTAAATTGGCGTATTTTATATTTTAGGAATTCCCACTTTTTGGTAGCGGTTGTTAGCTCCTCGGAATTGGAAATTTCCTTAATTAACACTTTAATTTTCTGGCAGTAGTCATTATTTTTGAGCAGGCTGGAATTGAACTTCCAATATGTGTGTGAGTGAACATTGTTATCATTGGGTTTGATCTGTAGTAAAATAACACAATGATCTGTTAGTGGTGCAGCAGAAATATCAGAGCTAATATTATAAAGCAGTAAATTATTTGTAATTAACCAGTGGTCAATTCTGGATTTAAAATTGTGACTTGAGCTAAACCAGGAGTATTTAGATATTCCTGGGTGTAATAGAATGATTAGTTATGTCTGAGTGTGTGACGTGACTGATGACGTATGAGGAAGGCGATTCCGAACGCAGCAGTGTGTGTATAGCGTGGCTGCCGAATAGTTGTAAAGGAGTTCACTAATAGTCTGAGTAAAAGTTCAAAGAACATATTCAAGACTGGACATTGTATTCTTTTGCAACATACAAGGGTTTATTACATGGTGTCAGAGTGCCGATCGTCGGATGGCGAAGTTTAACCCACCTGAAAGCTTTTGCTTCGAGAGACCAGCGGAATGGACTGACTGGAAAAAGCGGTTTACTCGGTACAGAACGGCGACGAAACTGGATAAGGAGGACGGCAGTGTTCAAGTAAGCACCCTTATCTATGCCCTGGGAGGCGAAGCAGAGAATATTTTCAGCTCATTCACCTTCGAAGGGGAGGGAGATGACGAGGATTACGAACTAGTGCTCGGCAAGTTTGATTCGTATTTCATACCAAAGCGCAACGTAATACACGAAAGAGCATGCTTCTATCAGCGCGTTCAACGTCCTGGAGAGAGAGCTGAATCTTTTATCCGCTCCCTTTATGAACTGTCAGAGCATTGCGAGTTTGGGGCTGCTCGTGACGAACACATTAGAGACCGAATCGTGGTTGGAATTCAGGACAAGGAGCTGTCGCGCAAGTTGCAGCTAATTTCAAATCTCACACTAGAGATGACGGTGCAAGAAACCCGCCAATCGGAGGAGGTGAAAGCACAAGTTAGCGCGCAAGGAGAAGCTGCTGCGTGCGCTGTCCAAGAGGTAGCACATAAACGATACACACATCGGAAGCAACACGCCCCAGGGCCAAAGTTTAAACAACATGCCAGAGAAAATGGAAGAGAGAAAATATGCGGCAGATGTGGAAAAGAAATGCACAAAAAATCTGACTGTCCAGCGTTGAAATCCTCATGCAACAGATGCAGGAAAATGGGACACTGGGAAAAGATGTGCAAGAGCAAAGTGGTGAGTGAAGTAAGAGACTGTGAAGAGTATAATTACCACTTTCTCGGTTCAGTTAATAGCACAACTTCATGCAATGAATGGACTGTACAATTAGAGATTGGCAGTACACCGGTTAGCTTTAAAATAGATACCGGCGCTGATGTGTGCATTATGACTGAAAAAGCATTTAGAATGCTCAAGCCTGAGAAAACACTGCTCACTGCTAAGACTGTACTGAATAGCCCAGGTGGCCGTCTAGACTGTATCGGTCAGTTTACAGCAAATACGGAGTTAAAAAATAACCGGTACTCATTCAAAGTGTATGTTATCAGAGGAGAGACCCCTAGCAACCTACTTAGTCGAACAGTAGCTGAGCAGATGGGGCTGGTGAAGAGAATCCTGGAGGTGCACAGTGCTGTAATGGAGGTTGGCTTACTAAAAACACAACCAGTGAAGATTGTGTTACAAGAAAATGCACAGCCTTATGCAGTATACGCTGCGCGCAGGATCCCAATCCCCCTCATGACACCTGTGAAGGAGGAACTGAACAGGATGGAGGCCGAGGGCATCATAGAGAAAGTAACAGAGCCCACGGAGTGGTGTGCACCGATAGTGCCAGCTCCTAAAAAGTCTGGACAGGTGCGTATATGTGTCGACCTCAGGAAGCTAAATAAAGCTGTCAAAAGGGAAAGGTTTGTTTTACCTACAGCAGAGGAGATCACGGCTAAACTGAATGGCGCAAGGGTGTTCTCCACACTGGATGCAGCTGCAGGGTTCTGGCAAATACCACTGGATAAAGATAGTCAGAGACTGACAGCCTTCATAACTCCATTCGCAAGGTACTGTTTCAAACGTCTTCCCTTTGGAATTTCCAGCGCTCCTGAAATTTTCCAAAGGAAAATGATGGAAACTCTAGAAGGCCTGGAGGGAGTGGACGTTTACATGGATGACATTATCATCCACGGCAGGGACGTGGCGGAGCATGACCAACGACTACAGTCGGTGATGGAACGACTACAATCAGCTGGCCTGAGGTTAAACACGGGGAAATGTAGGATGAGACAAGAGAAGCTACACTTCCTGGGCCATGAAATCAGCGCGGACGGGGTACGGCCGGACCCTGCCAAGATATCGGCTATTAACAAACTGCCTCCACCTGATAACGCCCAGGGGTTAAAAAGAGTTCTCGGGATGATCAATTACCTGGGAAAGTACATCCCCAACCTAGCAGATGTGGGACGACCGCTCTACGATTTGCTGAAAGTCAAATCAACATGGACATGGGGTCCAGCCCAACAAGCAGCTTTGGAGGAGATTAAAGGACTCCTCATGTCCTCACCTACCTTAGCATTTTATGATGCGAGAAAACCAACCAAGGTGTCAGCAGATGCAAGCAGCTATGGAATCGGTGGTGTACTGATGCAGCAACATGACAAGGACTGGAAACCAGTGGCTTATTGCTCCAGACGACTGAGCGAGGCTGAAACCAGATACGCTCAAATAGAAAAAGAGTGTCTGGCAGCTGTCTGGTCATGCGAAAGATTTGAAAAATACTTATATGGTCTAAATGAGTTCAAGCTGATCAGTGACCACAAGCCATTGGTGCCACTAATAAATGCCAAAGACCTGGACGTGGTTCCACTTCGTTGCCAGAGGCTGCTGATGCGATTGATGAGATTCAACCCTACTGCTGAATATGCACCCGGGAAAACTCTCATAGTGGCCGATGCTCTGTCCAGGAGCCCCTCAGATGATTTGCAGGACTGTAGTGACACCCACTCAGATGTGGAGTGCTATGTGGCGTCCATTATTGACAGCATGCCAGCTTCAAAGCAAAAGATGGACATCATCAGGTCTAGCACTGCCGAAGATGAAAGCCTGAAAAAGGTAATCGCATATATCCGGTCAGGCTGGCCTGAACACATAGCCAGGGTGCATCCAATGGCCAGGGACTTTTTCCCTGTGAGAAATGAACTTTCAACTCTAGAGGGAATCGTCACCAGGGGCAACAGAATGATCATACCTGGAAAACTGAGGGCAGAGATCATAGATCGCATACACGATGGGCACCAGGGTCTGAGCAAATGCCGTGAAAGAGCAAACACATCAGTGTGGTGGCCCGGTATATCGTCCCAAATTAAGCTTAAAGTCTCGTCGTGCCAGTCCTGCCAAGAAATGAGAAGAGCTCAGCCCAGAGAACCACTAATTTCCACGCCACTTCCCGAAAGACCATGGAAGAGGATCGGAATTGATCTGTGTGAACACAACAAACAGAGCTACCTTGTCATTTCAGATTACTATTCACGTTTTCTAGAGGTACTGCACATGACAACAACTACCAGTACACAGGTAGTGAGAAAACTGAAAGCCACCTTTGCCCGCTATGGTATAGCTGAAGAGGTGGTCAGTGACAATGGGCCACAATTCATCAGTGCGGAGTTCAGAGAACTGGCTTGTGAGCTAGATTTCAAACACATAACCTCCAGCCCACATCACCCACAAGGAAATGGGCATGCTGAAAGAGCCGTACAAATAGCCAAAAGAATTCTAAAGCAAAAAGACCCCCTTCTGGCGCTTATGTGTTACAGATCCACTCCATGCAGTAGTACAGGTGCCAGTCCAGCAGAACTGTTGATGGGTCGGAAAATTCGGACGACCTTACCCACCCTTGACAGTAATCTGTTACCTAAATGGCCAAACACAAAAGTCATCGAGAGAAATGATGCAGCTAAGAAAAAGGAACAAGCGTACTACTACAACCAGCGTCACGGTGTGAAAACCCTACCTCTTCTATATCCAGGGACTCAGGTCCTCACCAAAGTGGACACTCAAAAATCCTGGCTGACAAAGGCAACTGTGATGAATGGGAGTGTCACACCACGATCTTATCTGTTGGAGACAGAGCAAGGCGGTATGTTGCGCCGAAACAGACGCCACCTACAGGAAGTGCCAGTGGGGAAAGCATCAATAACGACATCTGTAAATACCCCACAGGATGAGACCGCACTACAAACATCACTGAGTGCTGTCAAAACACCAAATGTTCCAGAACAATATGGAACAAATCCATCTCCTGACGGACTGATAAGAACCAGGTCTGGCAGGATTAGCAGACCACCACAAGTCCTGGACCTATAAAGGAGGGAAGAAAGATAAGAGACAGAAACACATAGCATAAGTACTTTGAGAAATGTTAAGAGAAAAAAGTTTACAGTAAACCCAAGTTAATACGGGTTCATTTGAGACTGTATGTTCTACAGATGGAAGGAAATGTTTTGCCTGAACGTTACATGTATGCTTGAAGTAACAATGAAGCATTTGTTTTGTTATAAGGCAAACAACAGATTGAAAGGGGGAGATGTAATAGAATGATTAGTTATGTCTGAGTGTGTGACGTGACTGATGACGTATGAGGAAGGCGATTCCGAACGCAGCAGTGTGTGTATAGCGTGGCTGCCGAATAGTTGTAAAGGAGTTCACTAATAGTCTGAGTAAAAGTTCAAAGAACATACACAAGACTGGACATTGTATTCTTTTGCAACATACAAGGGTTTATTACACTGGGTTAAAGTGTCTCCAAGTATCAACCAAATTATGTTTTTCGCAAAAGTTTGTAAATATGGTGTTTGGGTTACTAGCAGAGTGTCTGCGAGGATATTTATCAAAAAATTCATCATGAACTAGGTTAAGATCGCCTCCAATTATGATGTTACCAGTTGAGTGAGTTAATTTAAGATTATCTAAATGTAAGCCAATTTGTTCAAGTAGGTTTCGGTTTTCTCTTCTAATGTTATAGCCATAAATGTTGACTAAAATGAATATCAGACCATCAATGTTTATAATAAGAATCAGCCAGTGACCAAACTCATCTGCCTTATGGGACACAATATGACCTTTGAAGTTATTTAGGAGGATGGCGACTCCTGCTGACCTTGAAGTGCCATGGCTAAAGTAAGCTTCATCTCCCCATTGTTTACACCAGAAAATAATAGCATCGACATTAGAATGCGTTTCCTGCAAAAAAATTATATTAGACTTCTTCCCCTTGCAAAATAAGAAAATACTTTTCCTCTTTGTCATGTCTCTTAAACCCCTTGCATTAATAGACATTAAAGAGATGGTACTCTTTAAACTGAACATAGGTAGAAATAAAATAACAAACAATCAACAACAATTGATTACCGAACTTAAACAACAGTAGAATTTCCTATTAGGAATGTATAATAGTAGCAAAACCCTGAGAACACGTTATCATTCAAACTCACTTGTTATCAGGATTCAAAAACCCTGGATCGTTGTGTCTATGGCAAGACTCTTTGTCCATTAATGAAAGCATGGGGACCCCGAAACACTGTCTTTAGACCTGCCTTCCTCGCTTGTTCGACTTTCGGCCACACAGCCATCCGTGCCTCTCTGTCTTCTTTGATGAGGTCCTCTGCGAACCGAATATTGAGATCCTTGCAAACGGGGTGAAGTTTGGTGATGCGCCAGAGTTCGTCCCTGAAGTGGCGTCCTGTGAACTGCATGATGATCTGACGAGGGCGGTTGGTGTTACTCGGCCCCAGTCTGTGTACCGAATCCAGGATGAAATCCATCTTCTCCCTCCAGTGTGGCATAATCTTTCCGATGATATCAGAGATGATTCGTCGAGTGTTTTCTTCTTTTTCCTCCTTTAAACCATTAACTCGCAGGTTCCATCTTCTTTTATAACGCTCCAACTCTGCAGCTCTTTTTTCCACTTCTGTTGCTCTTTTTCCAAGATCTGTGTTCATCTCTTTAAGTTGTTTCACCTCGACGTGCAGTTTCTGGGACTGCTCCTTACAATCTTTGATCTCTGCAGAGTTAAACTCTACCGCTTTCGCGATGTTGGCTATGGTCAGCGTGTTCTGCTTTAGATCCTCTTTGAAGTCTTGCAAGAGTGCCGATAGCAGCCAGGATTGCAGCGTTAGATGCGTCATCTGCATGGGCGCCAGCAGCCACGACGTCGTCTGGTTTTGACTTTTTTGGTGGTGCTAGTGGTTTGGAAGGCGATGTTAGGGTATTTTTGGTACCTTTAATATTCGTTTCCATACTTTCTGGACCGCAGTAGTCGTGTGCTTGGAGAGCTTTCAATTTAGCATTAGCTTTCGAGCTAGCCATGTTGTGGTCTGCAATATCGTTCTCCAGGAGGTGCACAGGGTTTCTTACACGTTTCTGAATTATTGGGATACGTTCCCTACGGTTTTACATCTGATAAATCAGAGGTTTAATGAGTTATAGGTTCATTCCGTTTATTATAAAGGTTTTGCTACCTAGAGCTATTCACAGAGCGTCTGCTCTCTCCGCCATCTTGCCACGCCCCTCAAACCACATGTTCTCAATCATGGTATACTAACTAAATTAAAGGTGCCATCTGTCAAAAAATCAATTAAAACTCCACATATTCCATACCAGATGGGGGCAGTATACCTCCAGAAAGTTGGCCTACTCTAGTCTGTTCTCTTTCATCATCTCGTTTCGAGATCCACCTATGGGAAGGGCATCCGTACCTGACCTCTGCAGAAGCATCCAATTGCACCAAGTCTGGCTAACAGACAGAAGCGCGCAGCCAATGCCAGGTAGGGCCACACCCCCTTACCTACGGGCATATAACAGCTGGGCGCGCTGCTATTCCTCAGTTGTCATTCGCTTCTCGCGATCTCTGCATTGACACAGTTCGGTTGGATTAACGTTACGCTGCTCTCACTTTCGAGTCTTCAGGAGGACATATCGCCAGATCAGCCTCCGCCAGACGTGAGTGACAGTCGTTTCTTCAGCCTATCAGCTGTGTTTTTTGCATCCGGAGCCGCCCGAGCTCCCGCTGTCCTTCACCTGCTCCTCCTTACATGGCTGCCCGCCACGGATTTTTCCGAGCTATTCACCGCTGGCCCACCCATGGCTATGTGACCGTCTAAACAGCCGCTCCCCCGGGGAACAGCCTATCACGACGAGCCTGCCCGGCCGCGTGTGGTGCTCTCATCGCCGCTAAGGACCCTCTCGTCCTGCGCGGTGTGCTTGGGCTTAACACGCTCAAAGCTGTGGAGAACCCGGAGAATTGCGGTCATTGTAATTGCTGCCCATGTAGCTTTTACATAGCCGGCCTTAGTTGCACGACCCACCGCGCCGTGCTCGGCCTTTCTGACTCGGAGGGGAGACACGGTGATGATGACGCGCTACCGGGGGACTCCCGGAGCGCCACCTCTCTTAATATTTGAGCTGACATCAGCCCAATCCGCATTCTCTGAAGAGGACATCTTCGCGGGAAAACCCCACTCTCGTTGACGAACCGGTCGGTTCCGGCGACGGGGATGACGCGGCCCGTTTAGCGTTCCCTAGGCTAGCGCTCACGCGGCTTTGCCTCAGTCCATCCTCCATGGAAGTTTGTGAGCGAGCGGCCGTTCGCCTCAACATTGTGTGGTCAGACGCTGTAAACACAGCGTTGATTCAGTCGGCGCGAGCTGACAGTGTTCTCAGTGCAGTAAATGTGCCCGCTGTCCCGCGCCCACATTCTGTCACAGACACGCAGAATCCCACGGGATTCGCCTCTGCTCGTTTTTCTCTGTAACGTTACAACCCGTCACAGAGAAGCTAAGCGCTACCAGGCTGCCCGCTGTGATCAGCGCGCACCTCGCACGCGATAAACACAGCGTTGATTCAGTCGGCGCGATCTGACAGTGTGCTCAGTGCACTAATGTGTTACGATTACGTGTTGAGGCCTTCAATTTATGCCTTCCTAGGAAGGCGGCCCCGAACGCAAGCGGCCTGCCTGTTGTTCGACCATTGGGAGTAACACTACACAGGGTCTCCCACCGACGGTCGGTTAATCCCGTCTCGTGGCTGCCCAGCCCGTGTGTTTAGTGGACGTTATGTGTGTGTCCCCCCCACCCCCACCCTACAGGGGGGTTGTCGTGAGGAAAAGTACATAGCAGTGTTACCACACCGCACGCACTTGGTTCCCCTCACCCAGTTGTTAAAAGCTTCGGCCCCAGTGTTTCCCAACACAAAAACACACATTACTAAACAACACATTTTATAAACGAATCAAATGAATTCCTGCAGATTTATATATCTGCCAACATAGAGAGCAAATCTCTCTGATCCCATGCATGTCGCCCTGAGTCCGTCCACAAGAGGGCGCCATTGCATCAAAAATCAACCAGCTGGGCTCACACAGCTCAGTTGCGGCTGCCCAGCCCATGTGTTTTTAGTGTACGTTGTGTGTGGAAGGCCCCTGTGTTCCCCAACACAAAACACACATAACTAAATAACACTTTTAAACAAACGAATTAAATAAATCCGTTACAGAGAGAGTTTCTCTCTCCGCGGATATTATTTTTCTGCCTGCGCTTAGACTGCCCAGTTCATGTGTTCAGGTATGTGTTTTTCCCCCACTTTCAGGGGGCACCTTGTGAGGGAAAGTTCAGCACAGTGGACACCACACTATGTTCCCCTCACTCGGTCAATAAAGGCTTCGGCCCCAGTGTTTGCCCAACACAAAACACACAAAGTTACGAATCTAATGAATTCGTTTTGGAAAGAAAACCTCTCTCCGCAGAGAAAACTTCTCACTGCAGAGAGAGAAAATCCCTCCGAACCCCTGCATGTCGCCTCTAGTGTGCCCACTAGATGGCGCCTTGCATCACAAATGAACCAGCTGGGCCCATACAGCCCCGCTCCGACCCGAGCGGGGGCGCTCGCTAGTCACAAAGCGGCTTGGCAAGCCGTTTTCAGTGCCCGAGTGGGTTTTTGCGTACCGTAACCCAGGGTTACAAGCTGCAGTTTGCAATAAAACCTCCGCATTTCAACGGCGTTCTCTCTTCTCACACAGAAGAAAACGCCTCACACATTCTGGAAGAGGAAATTTCCTCCCTCCTAACAAGGGAGCGATTCAGATGGTGCCACCCAATCTGATAAACCATGAGTTTTATTCCTGGTATTTTCATGTTCCAAAAGGCGTGGCGCCCCCACGCCCTATATTGGACCTTCGAGTGTTGAACAAACATTTGAGGAAATACAATTTCAGAATGTGACACAAGGCTCTCTCGCCTGTGCCATAAGCAGAACGACTGGTTCACATCAGTCGATCTGAAAGATGCTTTCTTTCACATAAGCATCTACCCTCCACACAGGAAATATCTTCGTTTCGCCTACCAAGGCATTTGTTACGAATTCACAGTTCTTCCGTTCGGGTCCCCGAACGTTCTGTCTGTGTGCGGAAGTGGGCGTGGCGCCCCTGAGACTATCAGGGCTGAGAATTCTGACTTACAAAGACGATTGGCTCATCACAGCCAAATCGAAGGAGAAGGTGTCGCTGGACACCGGCCGGGTGCTCACGCACATCACATCCCTCGGGTTCTAGGTGAATGCGAGCAAAAACAATCTGACTCCCAGTCAGAATGTCATTTTCCTGGGCTTGGAATTGAACTCAGTCTCCATGCGAGCGCGTCTCTCTCAAGAGCGCGTTCGCTCTCTGATGAACTGTCTGTCGCAGTTCAGAGAAGGGGCGAGAGTACAATATCGCACATGTCTCAGGCTGCAGGGTCTCATGGCTTCATCTATCCAAGTTGTGCCGTTGGTCTCCTGAGAATGAGAGCGTTCACGAAATGGGTTTTGTCACTACATTTCAGCCGATTCGCGATCTCTGCCGCTCGGTAACGGTGACGCGCGCCTGCTCGGCGGCCCTGCGCCATTGGGAGAGCGAGAACTTTTACGCACGGGGAACCCCCCTCGGGACGGTTACGATACGGAAAGTTGTGACGACAGATGCATCCTTAACAGGCTGGGGAACCACCCAGGAAGGCAGAACGGTGAACGGTCTGTGGCTGAGCAGACTACGTTCAACACACATTAACTATTTAGAGTTTTTACCAATTGGAAAGCTCTGAATAATTTTCTGCCTTGCCTGTCAGGGCGGCATGCGCTCGTCGAAACTCCACGCTCTAGCTCACAGGCTTTTGGTGTGGAGCAGACAGGTTTTTCTGTCATTACGCGTGACTCATGTCTCGGGCATTCTGAACAGAGGCGCGGATCTGCTATCGAGGGGAAACCCAATCTACGGGATTGGCGTCTTCACCCGCAGATAGTGGAGAGGTTATGGATGAGATTCGGACAGGCAGCTGTAGATCTTTTCGCCTCCCGCGAAAATCACCATTGTCTTATGTTCTTCTCGCCAAAGGACGAGGACGCGCCCCTCGGGGCAGACGCACTGGCCCACCCATGGCCCAAAGTGCTGCTGTACGCCTTTCCTCCCCTGTGCCTGATAGTTTTCACGCTGGCCAGGGTGAGAGAGCACGACCTGTCTCTCATTCTGATAGCACCCAGGTGGCCCGAAGCCCCGTGGCTGGCAGAGATAATCCCTCTGTTATACACCGAGCCATGGCGCCTTCCCGTTCGCACGGACATACTGTCCCAAGCCAACGGGGAGATTTACCACCCCCACCCGGACAGGGTGGCTCTCTGGGCCTGGCCCGTGAGAGGACGAACCTAAATGCACTGGGGCTCCCGCCGCGTGTAATCGCCACTACTCAGAATGCCAGGGCCGTTTCCACGCGATCCCTATATGGCTGTAAGTGGCAAGTGTTCGAAGGGTGGTATGATGGGCGTGGTCTCACATCTTATCAGTGCTCGGTGCCTGATATTTTGTGTTTCCTGCAAGACCTCATGGAAAGAGGCAGGTCCTTTTCCACTATTAAGGTCTACCTGGCTGCATTTTCAGCCTGTCATGTGGGTTTTGAGGGCTCCACCGTCAGGCAGCACCCTCTAACCTGCAGTTTTATGAAGGGTGCACGCCGCTCTTTGCTGGTCATCAGGAGATCTGTTCCAGAGTGGGACCTCCCCATGGTGCTGGAAGCGAGGTCTCTGTATCCTTTTGAGCCTCTTGAGGAGTATTTCCCTTAAGCTGCTGTCCCTCAAGACAGTTTTGCTCTCGGCCTTGGCATCTGCTAAACGGGTCAGTGAGCTACATGCACTCTCGGCTCACCCGTCGTGCGCCAAATTCCCCCTAGTGGGGATAAGGTTTTCCCCTTAAGCCTAACCCGGCCTTCATGCCGAAATGGTTTCCTGCGTTCACTTAGGAGGTTTTGGAGCTATCCGCTTTTCACCCTCCACCCTTTGCCTCCCCGGAGGATCAGGGGATGAATGCTCTGTGTCCCGTCCGTGCTCTGCAAGCATATATGACCAGGACCAGTGCTTTCCACAAGAGCGACCAGCTCTTTGTTTCAAGGGCTCCCCTGCATAAGGGGAGTCCCATTTCAAAGCAATGCCTCTCACATTGGCTTGTGGACGCTATACTATGGCTTATGAAGCAAAGGGAGTCCAGCCCCCAAGGGGCATCAGAGCTCATTCCATAAGGGGCTTAGCCGCCTCTTGGGCTTTGTTCAGGGGAGTGCCACTGCAGGACATCTGCTCCGTGGCCAGCTGGGCCTCTCCTCATACCTTTAAGCGTTGCAACCGGTTGAATGTCACCAGAACTTCGGTGGCACACTCGGTCCTAGGGGTAGGGTCCTCTTAGCCCTTTCCCACAGCCCCGTTTGGTTAACCAACGAGGAGTGAATGGGTCGGCTGGCCATGTTCATTCCTGTCACCAAGCATTCGCATTCCTTCTTGGGTTTAGCTATGTGCATTGGTGGTGCGGGGGCCATTATCATGTATGTGTCTCATGCATGTTTCATGCCCTGCTTTCCACAGCAGTTAGCATGACGGAAAACATGCAGGGTCATGTGTGTGGGACGTGTCAGGCACCGCCTCTCTGAGGTGACAGTCCTTCTCTGGCCTTCAGAACCTCACTGTGAGTGTATTGGGCAATCGGGGAGCTGTCCATGTCTCTCCCATAGGTGGATCTCGAAACGAGATGATGAAAGAGAACAATAGGTTACTGTCGTAACCCCGGTTCTCTGAAACATCGAGTGGAGAGATCCACCAGCTTTGCCCCGCTTGCCGCACGAGAAGCGAATATACTTACTGAGGAATAGCAGCGCGCCCAGCTGTTATATGCCCGTAGGTAAGGGGGTGTGGCCCTACCTGGCATTGGCTGCGCGCTACTGTCTGTTAGCCAGACTTGGTGCAATTGGATGCTTCTGCAGAGGTCAGGTACGGATGCCCTTCCCATAGGTGGATCTCTCCACTCGATGTTTCAGAGAACCGGGGTTACGACAGTAACCTATTGTTTTTTAGTTTCAGGTTATTAATCTTCTAAAACCGTCAAATAGTCCGCTTTGTCCCGCCAAAGCCTATTTTGATCGGTGAGGGATGTAGACTAGAATGACTGCTGCCGCTGCGCTTGACAGGGCGCGTTACGAGCAGAGAGAGAGAGAGAGAGAGAGAGAGAGAGAGAGAGAGAGAGAGAGAGGAGAGAGAGAGAGAGAGAGACAGAGAGAGAGACAGAGAGAGAGAGCCCCGGCCGCGCGCGCGCGCGCACTCTCATGTCTTCAAACAACACGAGCGCGGTCCTGCTCTCTCTCCCTCGCGCATATTAATCAAATCAATTGACACGATAGTAAAACCGCAGTTTCACTGGAGCATTGGAGATTTTTAGAGTTATAAGAGATACAAGCATGCGAGTTATTCGTGTGTTGCAGTTTGGCTGGTGGTTATGGGATGTTGCCCGCATACCCCCTCCATGGCCGAAACTGGTATTACAACAACTGCGGGCCGGCGCTAGTAATGCTAATGCTAATTTAGTTGATATCTCTGCAACACTATAACTTTTCATTTTTTTAAAGACATCATCGCCTTATTCTCATCTTTTGATGCGTGTAGCTCATTTTTGGATATTTTACCTCAATTATTACACATGGCACCTTTAAGTAGTTTAATCCCTTTGTATTCTAATTTTTTTTACAATTACCTAACAGTAAAGAGGTCACACCAGTGACTTCAACTAAAAGCTTCATTGAAATCATGAGACAAAGAGAATATTTCTGATAATGAAAAGAGACAGAGGATTTATTATGGGCTTTTCTTCATAGAAATCAGGAAACTGGAAAAGGAAGTCAAGTGATGTCATCAGTGTGATTTATTTCAAAATAAGAGTTTTTGTTTAACGTAACACCAGTGACACAACTCCAGGGGACCACTACTTTCATTATAAATTTTATAATATTTATTCTGCATTTAGTTTTTTATGTCATTACATAATATATAGATATTATTATACATATTGTATTTGAAATATGTATATTGTAAAATCTGTTATTGACCTGAAAATAAGCATTTTCCCTCTGTACATGACTGTGGGGACGAGCACTTCTGTGGCGCTTGGAATTCTATAAAATTAATAAAAAATAAAATATTGCCTCTTGATGGCTCAGAAGGTGTAATTGTTCAAATAACATGTTGTTTTATTTTAAAATGTAAGAAATTGTAATTCTAAAGTGTTTTTTTAAGTGTAATATTTCTGTAAAGGCTAGGGACAGAAAAATGGACATTTTCACATTTGTAAAATAAAATCTAAAATGCAGAACCACCGCAAAATAAATTGGTAACACTTTATTGTTCTATTATTCCAAACTAGTTTTATTTATTTATTTTTTTATTTTTTACAAATATTTTATTTTTACTGCTTTATTTGCTAATTTGTTATTGCTGTTCAGTTTAAATAAATGATCAAATCTTAAGACTCCAACATTTCTCTTTGTAACATGTTGTTCAGGTTTGATTCTAATCATAATACACTTTATTGGAAAACTGTTGTTTTTTCAGTACAAAAAAAAATGCTAAACTTTGACAAAAAGTATTTTATTTTTGTTATAATTGTGATTTTATAATATTTAGATATGAATCCAACTGAATTTAACTTTAGAAATTATATCTTTCAGTTATTCAAATAGTATATAGGCCTAGTGGAGCCCTATAGCCATCTAGTGGTTAAAGTGATTTATTACAAATTTAACCTGTATTTTCCAAAAAATGGGCAAAAATCTACATTAAACCTTGTAAAATTATCCATGGAATGAAAGTTAGAAATCTGGGTCTTTTATAAAGTTTATTTAACATAAAATGCAGTTTTTTTGTAAAAATCGTATTTAAAAAATATTTATTTATAGAAATTTAAAAGAAAATCATAAATCCTCCAAAAACTGCACAAATGTTGAGTAAAAACATCAATAAACAGAGTAAAATTATATTTGTTGAAAAAAAAATTTGTTTTGTTACAAAATTCAATCTTATTGTCTGGGGTCCAATAGACCCGAAGACCACGAGTGTGACTTTTTTTTGAAGACCATCAGAGGGTAAACGCTGGCAGACACAGCAGTTGTAGGCACTGGTATATTGATCATGAAATCAGAATTTTCTTGTCTTGAATTATTTATTCATTCGTTTATGTCTCTTGTTTAAGTCATTTAAAAAAAAATTGGGGGGGGGGGGGGGGGTAAGGGGGTTATTCCGAGAAAATATGTTAGAATTGCGAGATATAAACTCGCAATTGCGTGGGAAAAAAAAGAAGAAGAATTGCCTTAATGTCATGCAATGCTGAGAAAAAAAGAGTCAGAATTATGAGATATAAACTCGCAATTGTGAGGAAAAAGTCAGAATTGTGAGATAAAAGGTTGCATTTAGGTTATCTATAAATTATTATTTTTTTTATTAAATAATAGGCTTTAGGAAATAAACTGTGTCGGGCTTTAAAAGTCATTAGTCAGTATGCAAATACGTCATGTTCATGTCCGGATAGTTTTATTTGTTTTGATGACATTTTCGCATGTAGCTACATCAGGGTGTTTTGTACGATTTCTATGGTTTTGTAAGTAGATTAATTGATGGCGACTTCCGGTCTGCGTGCGATGATGATTCGAATTTTAGTTGCTGTAGTGACGCGCGTGTTATGATTTTTTGTGTTTGTTTAAACATTCTCAAAACATTGCTATCTGTTGTTGAGAGAGGAGGCTGTTGAGAGACTTTTGCCGACTATTTTCTAGCAGATCTTGCGATTTTGAAGGAGAATTCCTGAGAGAAAACTGATCATATTCTAGGAGGAGTAGAGCGGAGGATATATCCTTTCCTTTTTTTTCATATTCATATTATTTCTGAGGACGCTTTTATCTAGCCTAACTTAACTGTTAACGTTAACTTTATTGTTTTTATCTGGGAGTTAAAGTAGGAGTTTATAGCTTTATTTTATTTTGTATTTCCTTTTTATTATTTTTTCTTTTATTTATTATTTTTCTTTATTTGATTTGATTTCTTTTGGTAGTATTTCTGAGGAGGGTTATATTGTATTCTTTTTGTGTATTGTATTTTGTACGTTAAGTTAGTGTTTCTATTGCAGGTTGGAGGAGGACATTGATGGCTCACATGATGGGTGAAAGAGGAGGTAGTGCTTTAGTTTTTCATTTGTTTATGGTATGTTATGATATGATGATGGACTAAATTATGTGCAGAAACTTGTTCGAGATAACGAACTTTCGATAACCAATTTTCCCAGCTAAGTGATCACATGTATTTGATTCCTTGCATGTGAAATAAACCTTTCAATTTGAGTAACTATTGTAACAATTTGTAATTGACCATTGACATTGATTATTGATTATTATTAAAACATAACTAACTATGTGATGTCTGAAATATTCCAGCCTCAGGTCCAGGATCCAGGAGAGCTGCTTCCACTCAGACGGCTGGTCTGCAGGTTTGGAGTCTCAGTTCTGGTGATTTTGCTCCTCTGTCTTCTGAGTTTTCTGGTTCTGTGTTCACAGGTCAGGATCACAGGAAGAGGCAGAGCGGCCAGCAGAGCCCAGATGATGGCTGTGCGTCCAGGCGGTCATGTGGAGATTTGAGTCTGAGCAGCAGAGGGACGTACAGCGTTGAGTGGAGGTGGAGTGGCGACGGATCGGACGGCCCAAGCGTACAGGACAGTTGTGGCGACTGGAGTTTGTCCGGGTCAGACAGCCTCCAACACATGATGTGTTCTCCGCTGCCAGGTCTAGTCAAGTCCCTTTATTTATATAGCGCTTTTTACAATACAAATTGTTTCAAAGCAGCTTTACAGAGATAACAGGAAAACAATGTTGTAATAGTATTGTTAAATTCAAAATTAGGTCAAGTTCCTGTGGAGCCAACAGTGGCTTCCAATGGCCTGACAGCTCAGGGTGCCGTGGCGGCGTCTCCTGCGAACAAGAGCTCAACAGGTGAGATTGAAATAAGGCTGGGGGTGTAAAGTGTACTGATAGAGATTTTGCTATTTCGTGCATAAGACTGCTTCAAGTTTTTAACAGGTTAAGGTCATATTTACCATTGCTCAGCATAATTTAGCTGAAATTTTCTTTCCAAAATATTTTAGTTTGACGTTTGTCTAAAATATTTTTCAGACATTCAAAAGCCCATAATGTTTGCAAAAAAACATTCCCATAAGATTGTGAAATAAGACTTTGGGACATTTATGCAGGCATTAAGCAGAAGCACGGACTTGGTTTTGTAACATTACAGATAAGAATCGAACAGTAAAATGTGTAATTGTGTCATTTTTTAATTTGAGGTCAGAGATGTTTCTAATAGTTGTCTTTTCAATTGTTTTTCTTCTTTTCAGAAAAACCTACAGAACGTAGGAAGAGGAAAGGAATTTGTACTTTCCTCAGGAGCGTGTGGAAGGCTATGAAACATCATTTCGGCTGCTGTTGCCACAGTAGTGCTGTGGATGTTGTGGAGCCTTTCGTCCCTCCACCAGATCTGGACCCAGAGCCTGATCCAGATCACTCCGCCATCAAGCCAAATAATGGTAAATCCACACAGTCATTATTTCTTGAACATTATTTTAAACAGTATTGTCTTCTTGTTTTCCACTAAAAATATCTTAAGGCTTGTTTTCTGAGAATAATAATATTATTCTCCCCATATTAATATAATATAAAGTTAGGTTTAGGTGAAGGTTCAGGGTTAGTACCTAGTTATTACCCAGTTATTGTAATTACTGTAATAAGTACATGGGAAACGGGACTGTAAAATAAAGTGCTACCGATAACACTTTATTGTAAGGTGACGTAGTTACACGTTAGTACTGTACATCGACTTACTATAGTAATAATAACAGTAAATTGTGCAGAATTACAAGTAACTAACCCTAACGTAACTCTATAGTAAGTAAGTACATGTAGTTAATTAATATTACCCAGTACTTATCTGAGTGAGTACAATGTAAATACGTCACCTTAAAATAAAGTGTAACCTTTTATTGTTAATTCAAAGGATCTAGTAAGCTCATGTATTTATCATATTGTTTCTGTTTTTCAGAGTCCTTTGCGTCTTTCTTCAACGTAGGAAAGATGATTGGATCCGGGGGATTTGGCAGGGTGTACGAGGGAACACGGAAATTTGATGGCAAAAAGGTAAATATTGCTGAACTGTACAAACATTTTGCAAAACATATTGCCTGGTGCCTCAATACTGTTACTGTTACTGAAAACATTTTTGTTTGTTTTTTTGCAGGTTGCCATCAAGGAGATCAGCAAGATTGACAACAATCGTTATCTTTATATTGTAAGTTGTTTAAAACCTGAATGTGTATTTAGTTGTTTAAGTGCTGATTACTCTAGTCAATACACCTGTAGGAAGCATTAGCTGTAAATGTTATAGACAAATAAGCCTAGAAGCACCAAAAAACGGCTCTGTATGTACAGAGGTCAAAGAAAAGTACATTCAAAAATGAGATTTGTACCCAGATAACCTTCTGTCTGCTACTTTTCTCTAGCCTGGGCATCCGAACCTCTCGTAACAGAAGTGGCACTGCTTCTAATGATGAGGCAAGAACCCAGAAGCCCCAACGTCATACAGCTCTACGAGTGGTTTGAACACCCTCGAAAATTCACTCTCGTCATGGAGTACCCCGAACCGTGCGAGAGCTTGCTTGACTTCATCATTCGTAACCCTGAACTGGATGAAACAACGGCACGGGTCATCATGAGACAGGCTGTGCTGGCTGTACAACACTGCATCGAACGTGGCGTTTTTCATAATGACGTTCATTCGGGAAACTTCCTGATGAAGAAAAACACGCTAGAGCTCAAGCTGATAGACTTCGGCTGCGGTCAGCTACTTAGTAGTGACGGCTACGAGAGCAGAATATACCTTGGTGAGCATTTTGGCAGTGTGGAAACCTGAATGTAGTGACTTACTGATTATTTGACACTTTAAATAAGAAAGCTCAACAATGTGCCAATGTCTTGCTTACAGGATTATTGACTTACTGCCCACCCGAAGTCTTCACAGAGACGAGATTCCACGCCGTCCCAACAAATGTCTGGGCTCTAGAGTGTTGCTGTATGAGATGGTGAACGCATGTTCTCCTTTTGGCAATAAAATGGAAATCAAACAAGCCAAAGTTACATTTTGGAACTCCAACTTATCCAAAGGTGAGTGAATAATATTGATATCTTTGATAAACGCACACATAAAGCAAAGGCTCTGTACAGAGACAGTTAAAGGTGAAGTACTCTATGTAAGAACCAGTTGCGTTTGTGATGTTTGAGTTGGGAAAAGGCGTGATACACGCAAGGTCTTTTGAAAATATGCCCTCTTTTTGTCGCAGAAACTGCATATACTTCACCTTTAAAGTAAAGATAAAGAACATTTTACCTTACATTAATCATGTTTAGATGCCAATTCACATGGTCATGACTAACCAGCTCTCTTCTTATTAATATTGGTACAGAATGCAGTGATCTGATTAGCCAGTGCCTAACAAAGGATCCAACTAAACGGCTGACGTTAGAGCAGATGTTACAACATGAGTGGATTAGAAATGATCTTCTTGTAGATTGGAGAAGTTCAGGAGATTCACTCGAGCTGTGATTTCAGGTGTGAGGAAGTGTAACAGACAGAGTAGGATTATTATCATTTATCTTCAATTCTGTTATTTTTTGTAGTGAGATTTTCTAATTTGTGTAGTGAATGGAGTTGTTGACTAATGTTTTTGTCATAGTCTAGTCACCTTCATTTATATAGCGCTTTATACAATACAGATTGTTCCAAAGCAGCTTCATGATATTAAACAGGAAAATAACAGAATCAGTGATGCAAACAGAATTCAATTCTGCTGTAAAAACATTTATGAGTTGACATGTTCATATAATCTTTGTATTGGATAGGAAATAATCTTGCTGTCCTTGGTGGAGGGCTTGAGCTTGTGACGTGACCCGAAGCCCGAAATCCAACTTCAACTCGACAGGGACCTTTTGGGTCCTGGCAACATGGGGGATCTTTCGGACAGGAAATCAATCAAGGGCAATTTGGGATCCTAAAGTTAACCCAAAGGATCTCTTAGTGTCACAGTCACCTGTTAGTCACCGTCTGCACTACATGTACCATCATCCTCTTCGGCTCGCACCTGCACTTACCCGCACCTGCCAGCAATTATCATCATCTATGCACTCAGAAAAAAAGGTACTAAAGCTGTCACTGGGACAGTGCCCTTCAAAAGGGTTCAGTTTCCTTTTGTTCAGTCAGTCTTGGTCCGTTCTACGTTGTATTTAGTGTGTGTGAACCTTCTGCCCTGTATGAAACTGTCTGAGTTATATATTGTAAGTAAACGCCTTGTTTTGAAACTTCTGTCTCCTCTTCTCCTTCAGCCTGCACCACACCATGACAGAAGAATGGACCGCCCCAAAATGAACTATAGGGCAAGAATAATCGTCAAAGCCTTTTTTAGGGCCACATTCAACCATCCAATCGACCTCCCAGACACCACCGGACTGGACTAGAGGGAGACCGTCATCCGTTGACTGGAGAGCGTCGTGCCTCGATCCGGAACACAGCTAGACCCAGAAAATCACCTCACGTCTGAACAGCCTGATCTCACGTCAAGCCTGACCAGCCTGATCTTCACGTCACGCCTGACCAGCCTGAACTTCACCTCACGCCTGACCAGCCTGATCTTCACCTCACGCCTGACCAGCCTGAACTTCTTCGCGTCATGGCTACCGACCCTGAGCTTCATCACGTCAGTCCTGCCGAGCCTGATCTTCACATCATGCCTGCCGCACAAGAGACTGTTCACGTCATGCTTGTTGAGCCGGTCCGTGAGCCTAAACCCACAGCTCCGACCAAGACATTTTTTTGGGGGGGGGAGGGGCTATACGTCCTCGGCCTTAGTGGCCAGACCTGGCTCCTACGGAATGGCCACGATCCGCAATGGGCGCCTGCTCCGCCTGGTGATGTGAGGAAGTGTAACAGACAGGGTAGGATTATTATCATTTATCTTCAATTCTGATTTTTTTGTAGTGAGATTTTCAAATTTGTGTAATGAATTTAATGTTCTTGCCATAGTCTAGTCCGCTTCATTTATATAGCGCTTTAACCAATACAGATTGTTTCAAAGCAGCTTCATGATATTAAACAGGAAAATAACAGAATCAGTGATGCAAACAGAATTCAATACTGCTGTAAAAACATTTATGAGTTGACATGTTCATATAATCTTTGTATTGGATAGGAAATAACATACTTGCTGTCCTTGGTGGAGGGCTTGAGCTTGTGACGTGACCCGAAGCCCGAAATCCAACTTCAACTCGACAGGGACCTTTTGGGTCCTGCAACATGAGGGATCTTTCGGACAGGAAATCAATCAAGGGCAATTTGGGATCCTAAAGTAACCCAAAGGATCTCTTAGTGTCACAGTCACCTGTTAGTCACCGTCTGCACTACATGTCCCATCATCCTCTCCGGCTCCACCTGCACTTACCCGCACCTGCCAGCAATTATCATCATCTATGCACTCAGAAAAAAAGGTACTAAAGCTGTCACTGGGACAGTGCCCTTCAAAAGGGTTCAGTTTCCTTTGTTCAGTCAGTCTTGGTCCATTCTACGTTGTATTTAGTGTGTGTGAACCTTCTGCCCCATATGAACTGTCTGAGTTATATATTGTAAGTAAATGCCTTGTTTTGAAACTTCTGTCTCCTCTTCTCCTTCAGCCTGCACCACACCATGACAGAAGAATGGACCGCCCCAAAATAAACGATAGGGCAAGAATAATCGTCAAAACCTTTTTAGGGCCACATTCAACCATCCAATCGACCTCCCAGACACCACCGGACTGGACTAGAGGGAGACCGTCATCCGGTGTCTGGAGAGCGTCGTGCCTCGATCCGAACACAGCTAGACCCAGAAATCACTCCCCTTGACAGCCTGATCTTCACGTCAGCCTGACCAGCCTGATCTTCACCTCACGCCTGACCAGCCTGATCTTCAAGACACGCCTGACCAGCCTGATCTTCACGACACGCCTGACCAGCCGATCTTCACCACACGCCTGACCAGCAGATCTTCACCTCACGCCTGACCAGCCGATCTTCACCTCACGCCTGACCAGCCGGATCTTCACCTCACGACTGACCAGCCGATCTTCACACTACCGCCTGACCAGCCATGATCTTCACCTCACGCCTGACCAGCCTGATCTTCACCTCCGCCTGACCAGCCGATCTTCACCTCACGACTGACCAGCCGATCTTCACCTCACGCCTGACCAGCCTGATCTTCAGACACGCCTGACCAGCCTGATCTTCACGTCAGCCTGACCAGCCTAAGCTTCTTCGCGTCATGGCTACCGACCATGAGCTTCATCACGTCAGTCCTGCCGAGCCTGATCTTCACATCATGCCTGCCGCACAAGAGACTGTTCACGTCATGCTTGTTGAGCCGGTCCGTGAGCCTAAACCCACAGCTCCGACCAAGACATTTTTTTGGGGGGGAGGGGCTATACGTCCTCAGCCTTAGTGGCCAGACCTGGCTCCTACGGAATGGCCACGATCCGCAATGGGCGCCTGCTCCGCCCTGGTGATGTGAGGAAGTGTAACAGACAGGGTAGGATTATTATCATTTATCTTCAATTCTGGATTTTTTTGTAGTGAGATTTTCAAATTTGTGTAATGAATTTAATGTTCTTGCATAGTCTAGTCAGCTTCATTTATATAGCGCTTTAACCAATACAGATTGTTTTAAAGCAGCTTCATGATATTAAACAGGAAAATAACAGAATCAGTGATGCAAACAGAATTCAATTCTGCTGTAAAGCAGCTCTAAATAAAACATTTATATGTTGACACGTTCATATAATTTTGTATTGGATAGGAAATACTTGCTGTCCTTGGTGGAGGGCTTGAGCTCGTGACGTGACCCGAAGGCCGAAATCCAACTTCAACTCGACAGGGAAGTCAAGCCGCCACACCAGAGAGCTCAGAGCCTGTGAGCATGAGAGACTGCAAGACCGGAAGTCATCACAACCATATTCCAATCCTTCTCTTCCTTATCCATGTTCAGCAAGTACAGTGTTAGCCGTAGCCACAACGCAGAAGTCAAGTCAATCTGATCGTCAGAGACATCATTGTTCACGTACCCACCAGAGATGAGACAGATTCAATGTCATTTCCACAAATATACCAGTGACTTCAAATAGAAGGTGGCATGGTCGAACAAACTGTAACAATTATAAATCAACACGTGTACACAATCTTAAACTTGTTAAGTTAACTTGTTTTTATCTGGCTGTTAGACAAAACAGGAAGGATGGTGGATTAGCGCTAGCAGTTATTTTCTCCTCAAAGTTAGTAAAATACTTACAAATGTTAATTGCAACACCAAAAAAGAGAAGAGAAAATCACATTATGGAGGAATTTCAGTCTGGCTTTAGTCACAGTACTGAAACTGCCCTAACAAAAATAATTAGTGACCCCAGAATAAACTCATAAAAATAAGGTCTCAATTCTAGTTCTTTTAGACTTGATCATTTGATACGATCGATCATGACATTTTAATCAATTGTTTAGAAAAACTTTTCTGATTCTGTATTAAATTGGTTTAAAACATATAATAAAGGGAGACATTTTTATGTCAAAATCTGAGAAACATGAAACTTTTCCATTTGGTGACATTACCAGAGAACATAATGTTTCCATAGTTACGCCGATGACACACAACTGTACATTTCTGTGAAGCCAATTGACACGGGGGCTATTAATTCGATCACTAAATAAATGTATGAGTAACAATTTTCTAAAATTAAATGAGGACTGATATTTTATTACTTGGCCCAAAAACTAAAAGAACTGTTGTTTAAGAATCTAGTTAAATTGACTCCTCGGGTACGACCAGAGGTTAGTCTTGGGGCATTATTTTAGACTCGCAAATTAATAAGGTAACAAAATCTTCTTTCTTTCACTTAGGAAACATAGCTAAAATTGGTCCTTTTTTAAACCAGAAAGATGCAGAAAAATTAATTCATGCTCTTATCTCAAGTAGTCTTGATTATTGAAATGCACTTTTTATTGGCCTCCCAAAAATATCAATTACCAGACTCCAGCTTATCCACAACTCTGCAGCTCAAAACTTGTTGTTTTACTCTGCCATGTACTTAGTTCTACTCTGGGTTATAGTTTATTAAAAAACTTTTTTTAACGGTTTACCATTTTGTGTGTTGTAGATGATTACTTTCATTTTATGGCTTTTCTTTATATGTTTTTTATCTTATATTGTGAGATTAAATCCTTTTTATCTGATGTATCTTTTATGCTCAGTGTTATTTTTGCTGTTGATATTCATTCATCTGTGCAATTTAAAGCACATGTAAAGCACATAGAACATTTTATGTCTGAAAGGGTCTATATAAATAATTTATTATCGATTATATTTGCTTTGTTTTAAAAGGATTTTTTTATATAGTAGTGATTTTGCACTACAATATCTATACATCTATATATTTTGCTGATTTTTTCCTCCCCTTTATTTTTACTTGTGTGTATATATGTTTTATTGGTCTCTTACTTTGTATAAGCAGCTATGCCTTAATAATAAAAAAGTAAAACAAATAAAGCATTTGGGTCATTCTACAAAAACGTCCACTTTTGGTATGGCAAGATGTCTTAAAATTTATTTCTTTTTCTAACATTTAAACTTACACCACATTATTAGATTACCCTTTGACTTTATGAATACGCATAAATGACAGCTTAATGATTTTTTTATATTTTTTGTGCATTTATTTAAAGACCGCATGTACCATTTTTTTGTCACTGGTGTTACCTTACTACTTTGGCAATATGAAATGTTTTTATAAAAAGTTATTTCTAAATTTTTTTAGCACATGTAGTCAGAGTTACCAAATAATAATAATAATGCAACAAATAAGGAGACTATGTTTTATTTATTTGAATCAGGTTTGTTAAAAGTGTGCTTGAATGAGGTTAGTTCGTTTCCACAACGTTGTATTTGCTATAACAATGAAAATATTTGAAAACCAGTTAAAATCAAGTAATGATGCAATCCTTTAAATCTTAACTTTTTAGTGTAGCATAATTAAATGGATGTAAAATTATTATCATGTCACATGTGGCATTGTATTTAATGTGACAGAAAAAAAAAGACAGTAACACCAGTGACACAATGAATGACCAATGACATGCAAAAGACCAAAGATCATTATTCTTCAACTATAATTAAGTAGATGAGTCTAAATTGTTACATTTGCCATATAATCTAAATTAATATCTTTGAATAAAGTTTATCTATAAATGGGAGTCACTGGTGTTTAGTGTTACCCATAAGAAAGGTAACACCAGTGAATGTAACACCAGTGACAATTTTCATGAAAAATTCATTTTACAAAATGGCTGCTGCAAAGTATCAAGCCACATGTTCTCAATCATGGTATACTAACTAAATTAAATGTGCCATCTGTCAAAAAATCAATTAAAACTCCACATATTCCATACCAGATGGGGGCAGTATACCTCCAGAAAGTTGGCCTACTCTAGTCTGTTTTTTAGTTTCAGGTTATTAATCTTCTAAAACCGTCAAATAGTCCGCTTTGTCCCGCCAAAGCCTATTTTGATCGGTGAGGGATGTAGACTAGAATGACTGCTGCCGCTGCGCTTGACAGGGCGCGTTACGAGCAGAGAGAGGAGAGAGAGAGAGAAGAGAGAGAGAGAGAGAGAGAGAGAGAGAAGGAGAGAGAGAGAGAGAGAGAGAGAGCCCCGGCCGCGCGCGCGCGCACTCTCATGTCTTCAAACAACACGAGCGCGGTCCTGCTCTCTCTCCCTCGCGCATATTAATCAAATCAATTGACACGATAGTAAAACCGCAGTTTCACGTGGAGCATTTGGAGATTTTTAGAGATTAAAGAGATACAAGCAGTGCGAGTTATTCGTGTGTTGCAGTTTGGCTGGTGGTTATGTATGTTGCCCGCATACCGCCTCCCATGGCCGAAACTGGTATTACAACAACTGCCGGGCCGGCGCTAGTAATGCTAATGCTAATTTAGGTTGATATCTCTGCAACACTATAACTTTTCATTTTTTTAATGACATCATCGCCCTTATTCTCATTCTTTTGATGCGTGTAGCTCATTTTTTGGATATTTTTACCTCAATTATTACACATGGCACCTTTAAGTAGTTTAATCCATTTGTATTCTAATTTTTTTTACAATTACCTAACAGTAAAGTAGGTCACACCAGTGACTTCAACTAAAAGTTTCATATGAAATCATGAGACAAATGAGAATATTTCTGATAACTGAAAAGAGACAGAGGATTTATTATGGGCTTTTCTTCATAGAAATTCAGGAAACTGGAAGAAGGAAGTCAAGTGATGTCATCAGTGTGATTTTTATTTCAAAATAAGAGATTTTTGTTTAACGGTAACACCAGTGACACAACTCCAGGGGACCACTACTTTCATTATAAATTTTATAATATTTATTCTGCATTTAGTTTTTTTATATCATTTACATAATATATTAGATAGTTATGTATACATTATTGTATTTTAAATGGTGTAAAAATCTGTTATTGACCTGAAAATAAAGCATTTTCCCTCTGTACATGACTGTGGGGACGAGCACTTCTGTGGCGCTTGGAATTCTATAAAATTAATAAAAAATAAAATATTGCCTCTTGATGGCTCAAGAAGGTGTAATTGTTCAAATAACATGTTGTTTTATTTTAAAATGTAAAGAAATTGTAATTCTAAAGTGTTTTTTTTAAGTGTAATATTTCTGTAAAGGCTAGGGACAGAAAAATGGACATTTTTCACATTTGTAAAATAAAAATCTAAAATGCAGAACCACCGCAAAAATAAATTGGTAACACTTTATTGTTCTATTATTCCAAACTATTTTTATTTTATTTTTATTTTATTTTTTTACAAATATTTTATTTTTACTGCTTTATTTGCTAATTTGTTATTGCTGTTCAGTTTAAATAAATGATCAAATCTTAAGACTCCAACATTTCTCTTTGTAACATGTTGTTCAGGTTTGATTCTAATCATAATACACTTTATTGGAAAACTGTTGTTTTTTCAGTACAAAAAAAATGCTAAACTTTGACAAAAAGTATTTTATTTTTGTTATAATTGTGATTTTATAATATTTAGATATGAATCCAACTGAATTTAACTTTAGAAATTATATCTTTCAGTTATTCAAATAGTATATAGGCCTAGTGGAGCCCTAAAATTATCCATGGTATCCCCTGGAATGAAAGTTAGAAATCTGGGTCTTTTATAAAGTTTATTTAACATAAAATGCAGTTTTTTTTTGTAAAAATCGTATTTAAAAAATATTTATTTATAGAAATTTAAAAGAAAATCATAAATCCTCCAAAAACTGCACAAATGTTGAGTAAAAACATTAATAAACAGAGTAAAATTATATTTGTTGAAAAAAAAAATTTGTTTTGTTACAAAATTCAATCTTATTGTCTGGGGTCCAATAGACCCCGAAGACCACGAGTGTGACTTTTTTTTGAAGACCATCAGAGGGTAAACGCTGGCAGACACAGCAGTTGTAGGCACTGGTATATTGATCATGAAATCAGAATTTTCTTGTCTTGAATTATTCATTCATTCGTTTATGTCTCTTGTTTAAGTCATTTAAAAAAAATTTTTTGGGGGGGGGGGGGGGGGGGTTATTCCGAGAAAATATGTTAGAATTGCGAGATATAAACTCGCAATTGCGTGGAAAAAAAAGAAGAAGAATTGCCTTAATGTCATGCAATGCTGAGAAAAAAAGAGTCAGAATTATGAGATATAAACTCGCAATTGTGAGGAAAAAGTCAGAATTGTGAGATAAAAGGTTGCATTTAGGTTATCTATAATTATTTTTTTTTTTATTAAATAATAGGCTTTAGGAAATAAACTGTGTCGGGCTTTAAAAGTCATTAGTCAGTATGCAAATACGTCATGTTCATGTCCGGATAGTTTTATTTGTTTTGATGACATTTTCGCATGTAGCTACATCAGGGTGTTTTGTACGATTTCTATGGTTTTGTAAGTAGATTAATTGATGGCGACTTCCGGTCTGCGTGCGATGATGATTCGAATTTTAGTTGCTGTAGTGACGCGCGTGTTATGATTTTTTGTGTTTGTTTAAACATTCTCAAAACATTGCTATCTGTTGTTGAGAGAGGAGGCTGTTGAGAGACTTTTGCCGACTATTTTCTAGCAGATCTTGCGATTTTGAAGGAGAATTCCTGAGAGAAAACTGATCATATTCTAGGAGGAGTAGAGCGGAGGATATATCCTTTCCTTTTTTTTCATATTCATATTATTTCTGAGGACGCTTTTATCTAGCCTAACTTAACTGTTAACGTTAACTTTATTGTTTTTATCTGGGAGTTAAAGTAGGAGTTTATAGCTTTATTTTATTTTGTATTTCCTTTTTATTATTTTTTCTTTTATTTATTATTTTTCTTTATTTGATTTGATTTCTTTTGGTAGTATTTCTGAGGAGGGTTATATTGTATTCTTTTTGTGTATTGTATTTTGTACGTTAAGTTAGTGTTTCTATTGCAGGTTGGAGGAGGACATTGATGGCTCACATGATGGGTGAAAGAGGAGGTAGTGCTTTAGTTTTTCATTTGTTTATGGTATGTTATGATATGATGATGGACTAAATTATGTGCAGAAACTTGTTCGAGATAACGAACTTTCGATAACCAATTTTCCCAGCTAAGTGATCACATGTATTTGATTCCTTGCATGTGAAATAAACCTTTCAATTTGAGTAACTATTGTAACAATTTGTAATTGACCATTGACATTGATTATTGATTATTATTAAAACATAACTAACTATGTGATGTCTGAAATATTCCAGCCTCAGGTCCAGGATCCAGGAGAGCTGCTTCCACTCAGACGGCTGGTCTGCAGGTTTGGAGTCTCAGTTCTGGTGATTTTGCTCCTCTGTCTTCTGAGTTTTCTGGTTCTGTGTTCACAGGTCAGGATCACAGGAAGAGGCAGAGCGGCCAGCAGAGCCCAGATGATGGCTGTGCGTCCAGGCGGTCATGTGGAGATTTGAGTCTGAGCAGCAGAGGGACGTACAGCGTTGAGTGGAGGTGGAGTGGCGACGGATCGGACGGCCCAAGCGTACAGGACAGTTGTGGCGACTGGAGTTTGTCCGGGTCAGACAGCCTCCAACACATGATGTGTTCTCCGCTGCCAGGTCTAGTCAAGTCCCCTTTATTTATATAGCGCTTTTTACAATACAAATTGTTTCAAAGCAGCTTTACAGAGATAACAGGAAAACAATGTTGTAATAGTATTGTTAAATTCAAAATTAGGTCAAGTTCCTGTGGAGCCAACAGTGGCTTCCAATGGCCTGACAGCTCAGGGTGCCGTGGCGGCGTCTCCTGCGAACAAGAGCTCAACAGGTGAGATTGAAATAAGGCTGGGGGTGTAAAGTGTACTGATAGAGATTTTGCTATTTCGTGCATAAGACTGCTTCAAGTTTTTAACAGGTTAAGGTCATATTTACCATTGCTCAGCATAATTTAGCTGAAATTTTCTTTCCAAAATATTTTAGTTTGACGTTTGTCTAAAATATTTTTCAGACATTCAAAAGCCCATAATGTTTGCAAAAAAACATTCCCATAAGATTGTGAAATAAGACTTTGGGACATTTATGCAGGCATTAAGCAGAAGCACGGACTTGGTTTTGTAACATTACAGATAAGAATCGAACAGTAAAATGTGTAATTGTGTCATTTTTTAATTTGAGGTCAGAGATGTTTCTAATAGTTGTCTTTTCAATTGTTTTTCTTCTTTTCAGAAAAACCTACAGAACGTAGGAAGAGGAAAGGAATTTGTACTTTCCTCAGGAGCGTGTGGAAGGCTATGAAACATCATTTCGGCTGCTGTTGCCACAGTAGTGCTGTGGATGTTGTGGAGCCTTTCGTCCCTCCACCAGATCTGGACCCAGAGCCTGATCCAGATCACTCCGCCATCAAGCCAAATAATGGTAAATCCACACAGTCATTATTTCTTGAACATTATTTTAAACAGTATTGTCTTCTTGTTTTCCACTAAAAATATCTTAAGGCTTGTTTTCTGAGAATAATAATATTATTCTCCCCATATTAATATAATATAAAGTTAGGTTTAGGTGAAGGTTCAGGGTTAGTACCTAGTTATTACCCAGTTATTGTAATTACTGTAATAAGTACATGGGAAACGGGACTGTAAAATAAAGTGCTACCGATAACACTTTATTGTAAGGTGACGTAGTTACACGTTAGTACTGTACATCTACTTACTATAGTAATAATAACAGTAAATTGTGCAGAATTACAAGTAACTAACCCTAACGTAACTCTATAGTAAGTAAGTACATGTAGTTAATTAATATTACCCAGTACTTATCTGAGTGAGTACAATGTAAATACGTCACCTTAAAATAAAGTGTAACCTTTTATTGTTAATTCAAAGGATCTAGTAAGCTCATGTATTTATCATATTGTTTCTGTTTTTCAGAGTCCTTTGCGTCTTTCTTCAACGTAGGAAAGATGATTGGATCCGGGGGATTTGGCAGGGTGTACGAGGGAACACGGAAATTTGATGGCAAAAAGGTAAATATTGCTGAACTGTACAAACATTTTGCAAAACATATTGCCTGGTGCCTCAATACTGTTACTGTTACTGAAAACATTTTTGTTTGTTTTTTTGCAGGTTGCCATCAAGGAGATCAGCAAGATTGACAACAATCGTTATCTTTATATTGTAAGTTGTTTAAAACCTGAATGTGTATTTAGTTGTTTAAGTGCTGATTACTCTAGTCAATACACCTGTAGGAAGCATTAGCTGTAAATGTTATAGACAAATAAGCCTAGAAGCACCAAAAAACGGCTCTGTATGTACAGAGGTCAAAGAAAAGTACATTCAAAAATGAGATTTGTACCCAGATAACCTTCTGTCTGCTACTTTTCTCTAGCCTGGGCATCCCGAACCTCTCGTAACAGAAGTGGCACTGCTTCTAATGATGAGGCAAGAACCCAGAAGCCCCAACGTCATACAGCTCTACGAGTGGTTTGAACACCCTCGAAAATTCACTCTCGTCATGGAGTACCCCGAACCGTGCGAGAGCTTGCTTGACTTCATCATTCGTAACCCTGAACTGGATGAAACAACGGCACGGGTCATCATGAGACAGGCTGTGCTGGCTGTACAACACTGCATCGAACGTGGCGTTTTTCATAATGACGTTCATTCGGGAAACTTCCTGATGAAGAAAAACACGCTAGAGCTCAAGCTGATAGACTTCGGCTGCGGTCAGCTACTTAGTAGTGACGGCTACGAGAGCAGAATATACCTTGGTGAGCATTTTGGCAGTGTGGAAACCTGAATGTAGTGACTTACTGATTATTTGACACTTTAAATAAGAAAGCTCAACAATGTGCCAATGTCTTGCTTACAGGATTATTGACTTACTGCCCACCCGAAGTCTTCACAGAGACGAGATTCCACGCCGTCCCAACAAATGTCTGGGCTCTAGGAGTGTTGCTGTATGAGATGGTGAACGCATGTTCTCCTTTTGGCAATAAAATGGAAATCAAACAAGCCAAAGTTACATTTTGGAACTCCAACTTATCCAAAGGTGAGTGAATAATATTGATATCTTTGATAAACGCACACATAAAGCAAAGGCTCTGTACAGAGACAGTTAAAGGTGAAGTACTCTATGTAAGAACCAGTTGCGTTTGTGATGTTTGAGTTGGGAAAAGGCGTGATACACGCAAGGTCTTTTGAAAATATGCCCTCTTTTTGTCGCAGAAACTGCATATACTTCACCTTTAAAGTAAAGATAAAGAACATTTTACCTTACATTAATCATGTTTAGATGCCAATTCACATGGTCATGACTAACCAGCTCTCTTCTTATTAATATTGGTACAGAATGCAGTGATCTGATTAGCCAGTGCCTAACAAAGGATCCAACTAAACGGCTGACGTTAGAGCAGATGTTACAACATGAGTGGATTAGAAATGATCTTCTTGTAGATTGGAGAAGTTCAGGAGATTCACTCGAGCTGTGATTTCAGGTGTGAGGAAGTGTAACAGACAGAGTAGGATTATTATCATTTATCTTCAATTCTGTTATTTTTTGTAGTGAGATTTTCTAATTTGTGTAGTGAATGGAGTTGTTGACTAATGTTTTTGTCATAGTCTAGTCACCTTCATTTATATAGCGCTTTATACAATACAGATTGTTCCAAAGCAGCTTCATGATATTAAACAGGAAAATAACAGAATCAGTGATGCAAACAGAATTCAATTCTGCTGTAAAAACATTTATGAGTTGACATGTTCATATAATCTTTGTATTGATAGGAAATTCTTGCTGTCCTTGGTGGAGGGCTTGAGCTTGTGACGTGACCCGAAGCCCGAAATCCAACTTCAACTCGACAGGGACCTTTTGGGTCCTGGCAACATGGGGGATCTTTCGGACAGGAAATCAATCAAGGGCAATTTGGGATCCTAAAGTTAACCCAAAGGATCTCTTAGTGTCACAGTCACCTGTTAGTCACCGTCTGCACTACATGTACCATCATCCTCTCCGGCTCGCACCTGCACTTACCCGCACCTGCCAGCAATTATCATCATCTATGCACTCAGAAAAAAAGGTACTAAAGCTGTCACTGGGACAGTGCCCTTCAAAAGGGTTCAGTTTCCTTTTGTTCAGTCAGTCTTGGTCCGTTCTACGTTGTATTTAGTGTGTGTGAACCTTCTGCCCTGTATGAAACTGTCTGAGTTATATATTGTAAGTAAACGCCTTGTTTTGAAACTTCTGTCTCCTCTTCTCCTTCAGCCTGCACCACACCATGACAGAAGAATGGACCGCCCCAAAATGAACTATAGGGCAAGAATAATCGTCAAAGCCTTTTTTAGGGCCACATTCAACCATCCAATCGACCTCCCAGACACCACCGGACTGGACTAGAGGGAGACCGTCATCCGTTGACTGGAGAGCGTCGTGCCTCGATCCGGAACACAGCTAGACCCAGAAAATCACCTCACGTCTGAACAGCCTGATCTTCACGTCAAGCCTGACCTGATCCGCACTGACACTCTTCACGTCACGCCTGACCAGCCTGATCTTCACCTCACGCCTGACCAGCCTGAACTTCTTCGCGTCATGGCTACCGACCCTGAGCTTCATCACGTCAGTCCTGCCGAGCCTGATCTTCACATCATGCCTGCCGCACAAGAGACTGTTCACGTCATGCTTGTTGAGCCGGTCCGTGAGCCTAAACCCACAGCTCCGACCAAGACATTTTTTTGGGGGGGGAGGGGCTATACGTCCTCGGCCTTAGTGGCCAGACCTGGCTCCTACGGAATGGCCACGATCCGCAATGGGCGCCTGCTCCGCCCTGGTGATGTGAGGAAGTGTAACAGACAGGGTAGGATTATTATCATTTATCTTCAATTCTGGATTTTTTTGTAGTGAGATTTTCAAATTTGTGTAATGAATTTAATGTTCTTGCCATAGTCTAGTCCGCTTCATTTATATAGCGCTTTAACCAATACAGATTGTTTCAAAGCAGCTTCATGATATTAAACAGGAAAATAACAGAATCAGTGATGCAAACAGAATTCAATACTGCTGTAAAAACATTTATGAGTTGACATGTTCATATAATCTTTGTATTGGATAGGAAATAACATACTTGCTGTCCTTGGTGGAGGGCTTGAGCTTGTGACGTGACCCGAAGCCCGAAATCCAACTTCAACTCGACAGGTCAGACCTTGTGGTCTGGCAACATGGGGGATCTTTCGGACAGGAAATCAATCAAGGGCAATTTGGGATCCTAAAGTTAACCCAAAGGATCTCTTAGTGTCACAGTCACCTGTTAGTCACCGTCTGCACTACATGTCCCATCATCCTCTTCGGCTCACACCTGCACTTACCCGCACCTGCCAGCAATTATCATCATCTATGCACTCAGAAAAAAAGGTACTAAAGCTGTCACTGGGACAGTGCCCTTCAAAAGGGTTCAGTTTCCTTTTGTTCAGTCAGTCTTGGTCCGTTCTACGTTGTATTTAGTGTGTGTGAACCTTCTGCCCCATATGAAACTGTCTGAGTTATATATTGTAAGTAAATGCCTTGTTTTGAAACTTCTGTCTCCTCTTCTCCTTCAGCCTGCACCACACCATGACAGAAGAACGGACCGCCCCAAAATGAACGATAGGGCAAGAATAATCGTCAAACCTTTTAGCCACATTCAACCATCAATCGACCTCCAGACACACCGGACTGGACTGGAGGGAGACCGTCATCGGTGTCTGGAGAGCGTCGTGCCATCGATCCAGAACACGCTAGACCCAGAAAATCACGTCACTCCTGACGCTGTCTTCACCTCACGCCTGATCTTCACCTCACGCCTGACCAGCTTACTCACCTGACCAGCCTGATCTTCACTCACGCCTGACCAGCCTGATCTTCACCTCACGCACTGACCAGCCATCTTCACCTTCACGCGCTGACCAGCCTGATCTTCATCACGCCTGACCAGCCTGATCTTCACCCGACTCACGCTACTGACCACGCCTGATCTTCACCTCACGCTGACCAGCCGATCTTCACTCCACGCGCTACCAGCCTGATCTTCACACTCACTCCTGACCAGCCGGATCTTCACCTCACGCCTGACCAGCCTGATCTTCACCTCGCACGCCTGACCAGCTGATCTTCACCTCACGCCTGACCAGCCTGATCTTCACCTCACGCCTGACCAGCCTGATCTTCACCTCACGCCTGACCAGCCTGATCTTCACCACCTCCGCCTGACCAGCCGATCTTCACCACGCCTGACCAGCTGATCTTCACGCCACCCTGACAGCCTGATCTTCATGACACGCCTGACCAGCTGATCTTCACCTCACGCCTGACCAGCCTAAGCTTCTTCGCGTCATGGCTACGACCATGAGCTTCATCACGTCAGTCCTGCCGAGCCTGATCTTCACATCATGCCTGCCGCACAAGAGACTGTTCACGTCATGCTTGTTGAGCCGGTCCGTGAGCCTAAACCCACAGCTCCGACCAAGACATTTTTTTGGGGGGGAGGGGCTATACGTCCTCAGCCTTAGTGGCCAGACCTGGCTCCTACGGAATGGCCACGATCCGCAATGGGCGCCTGCTCCGCCCTGGTGATGTGAGGAAGTGTAACAGACAGGGTAGGATTATTATCATTTATCTTCAATTCTGGATTTTTTTGTAGTGAGATTTTCAAATTTGTGTAATGAATTTAATGTTCTTGTCATAGTCTAGTCAGCTTCATTTATATAGCGCTTTAACCAATACAGATTGTTTTAAAGCAGCTTCATGATATTAAACAGGAAAATAACAGAATCAGTGATGCAAACAGAATTCAATTCTGCTGTAAAGCAGCTCTAAATAAAACATTTATATGTTGACACGTTCATATAATTTTGTATTGGATAGGAAATACTTGCTGTCCTTGGTGGAGGGCTTGAGCTCGTGACGTGACCCGAAGGCCCCAAATCCAACTTCAACTCGACAGGGAAGTCAAGCCGCCACACCAGAGAGCTCAGAGCCTGTGAGCATGAGAGACTGCAAGACCGGAAGTCATCACAACCATATTCCAATCCTTCTCTTCCTTATCCATGTTCAGCAAGTACAGTGTTAGCCGTAGCCACAACGCAGAAGTCAAGTCAATCTGATCGTCAGAGACATCATTGTTCACGTACCCACCAGAGATGAGACAGATTCAATGTCATTTCCACAAATATACCAGTGACTTCAAATAGAAGGTGGCATGGTCGAGAACATAATGTTTCCATAGTTACGCCGATGACACACAACTGTACATTTCTGTGAAGCCAATTGACACGGGGGCTATTAATTCGATCACTAAATAAATGTATGAGTAACAATTTTCTAAAATTAAATGAGGACTGATATTTTATTACTTGGCCCAAAAACTAAAAGAACTGTTGTTTAAGAATCTAGTTAAATTGACTCCTCGGGTACGACCAGAGGTTAGTCTTGGGGCATTATTTTAGACTCGCAAATTAATAAGGTAACAAAATCTTCTTTCTTTCACTTAGGAAACATAGCTAAAATTGGTCCTTTTTTAAACCAGAAAGATGCAGAAAAATTAATTCATGCTCTTATCTCAAGTAGTCTTGATTATTGAAATGCACTTTTTATTGGCCTCCCAAAAATATCAATTACCAGACTCCAGCTTATCCACAACTCTGCAGCTCAAAACTTGTTGTTTTACTCTGCCATGTACTTAGTTCTACTCTGGGTTATAGTTTATTAAAAAACTTTTTTTAACGGTTTACCATTTTGTGTGTTGTAGATGATTACTTTCATTTTATGGCTTTTCTTTATATGTTTTATATCTTATATTGTGAGATTAAATCCTTTTTATCTGATGTATCTTTTATGCTCAGTGTTATTTTTGCTGTTGATATTCATTCATCTGTGCAATTTAAAGCACATGTAAAGCACATAGAACATTTTATGTCTGAAAGGGTCTATATAAATAATTTATTATCGATTATATTTGCTTTGTTTTAAAAGGATTTTTTTTATATAGTAGTGATTTTGCACTACAATATCTATACATCTATATATTTTGCTGATTTTTTCCTCCCCTTTATTTTTACTTGTGTGTATATATGTTTTATTGGTCTCTTACTTTGTATAAGCAGCTATGCCTTAATAATAAAAAAAGTAAAACAAATAAAGCATTTGGGTCATTCTACAAAAACGTCCACTTTTGGTATGGCAAGATGTCTTAAAATTTATTTCTTTTTCTAACATTTAAACTTACACCACATTATTAGATTACCCTTTGACTTTATGAATACGCATAAATGACAGCTTAATGATTTTTTTATATTTTTTGTGCATTTATTTAAAGACCGCATGTACCATTTTTTTGTCACTGGTGTTACCTTACTACTTTGGCAATATGAAATGTTTTTATAAAAAGTTATTTCTAAATTTTTTTAGCACATGTAGTCAGAGTTACCAAATAATAATAATAATGCAACAAATAAGGAGACTATGTTTTATTTATTTGAATCAGGTTTGTTAAAAGTGTGCTTGAATGAGGTTAGTTCGTTTCCACAACGTTGTATTTGCTATAACAATGAAAATATTTGAAAACTAGTTAAAATCAAGTAATGATGCAATCCTTTAAAGGTTGTGTAGGTAGAAATTTATAAAAAAAACTTTTTTCCAAATTTGTTTAAACTTTTTATATATATCAATGCATAATTAAAATCTAAGTACTCTGAAAAAAAAGAGTATAAAAATCGATTGACTCTAGACCGTTTAATCTGCATTAAACACAGCTCATTATTTCGAACCGGGACGAAACAACGGATTGGCCTAGGCGACTGTCACTCTCTCGCAACCATGGCAACCACCCCTTCGCCACACAGGACCTGCCCTTTTGCGCGCACTCGTTTGGTTTGTGTAATTCAGCCACGGAACCTAGGATTACCAAAACAATGGCAGAGAAAGACCAATCTAAGTCCACATTTGCAGTTCACGAAGGCAACCCAGTCAAAAAAAAAGGAAGCCATTTACATTACAAGAAAAGGTAATGAACAAAAAGTTGTTGGATAAACAAAGAAATAAAACTCGGGTGAATATCGGCGTGGCTTTCCAGCGTTGGCGAGAACTGAGGGACCTCAAGGGGCTGAAAAGTGACGCCTTGATGGCTTCATTTCTGCTGGACAGGTAAATCTTTCTTTTTGTATTTAGATCATACAGATTTTTTTGTTTATCTTTTCAAGAAGCATGCGTCATTAGCACACGTAGCTGCCTAATATACATAGCATTACTCAGCGAGCCGTAGTAGAGACGGTAAATAATAGACTTAGCTCAAGATGATAGCTGTAGTGTTGAATTGTGCATAATTTTGTTTAGATAACTAAATGTAGGTTTAACAGATAGTAGGTCTAACGTTACTCCGCATCCTGGTATTTTTCTTAGTATTATATTTACCCTCTGTCTAACTCTTTTAACATGTTTACCATGATTTATCATTTTTTTCATCTTTGTTTTGTTTTTATATTCTAGACCGATGTTTACTGATGTCTTTATCGTCTATCTTTGTGTGTCGTACACACTATGTTGTATGTGTGTGTTAATATTTTGTGTTATAAATCTTACACGAAATTCATCTACATCACAGTGTAAATGATGGCAATGGAACAACGTGTATCACGCAACCTGTGTTTAGCTTTGCCTTATAGATAACTAGCTCGTTAGCGAATCAATAAATATATATTGTAAAGTTTACCAATATCAATATGCTAGTTTGATAGTGAGTAATAAAATACAACTTATTTGTTTAACTTCATAATGATAAAGTTAGATTTTTTTATTTACATGTGTGTCTGACATGATGTCACTACATGCACTCGTTCCTCTACTCTTCGCTCGTCTCAGGTAAATAATGCGTCTTCAGCTCAGCTGTCAGAGTCGCGCGTTCATGTGTTTTGGGGGTGTGGCTTTGGAAGGAGACCAGAAGGGAGGGGGTGAAGTGAATGGAAATAATGAGCTGTCTTTAAAACAGTCGTGAGAGGTCTACAGACACTCGGATTTTTATACTTTCTTTTTCAGAGTACTTAGATTTTAATTATGCATTGATATATATATAGAAAGTCTAAACAAATTTTGAATTTTTTTTAATAAATTTCTTACCTACACAACCTTTAAATCTTAACTTTTTAGTGTAGCATAATTAAATGGATGTAAAATTATTATCATGTCACATGTGGCATTGTATTTAATGTGACAGAAAAAAAAAGACAGTAACACCAGTGACACAATGAATGACCAATGACATGCAAAAGACCAAAGATCATTATTCTTCAACTATAATTAAGTAGATGAGTCTAAATTGTTACATTTGCCATATAATCTAAATTAATATCTTTGAATAAAGTTTATCTATAAATGGGAGTCACTGGTGTTAGTGTTACCCATAAGAAAGGTAACACCAGTGACAGTAACACCAGTGACAATTTTCATGAAAAATTCATTTTACAAAATGGCTGCTGCAAAGTATCAAACCACATGTTCTCAATCATGGTATACTAACTAAATTAAAGGGTTAGTTCACCCCAAAATGAAAATTAAGTCATTAATTACTCACCCTCATGCTGTACCAACCCCGTAAGACCTTCGTTCATCTTCGGAACACAAATGAAGATTTTTTTGATTAAATCTGAGAGGTACATCACTGCTACATCGGCTGCCAGGGAATGAAACTTGACGGCCCCGAAAAGTTATTAAAGAAAGCGTTAAAATAGTCCAACTGACTACAGTGGCTAGATCTTAAGTTTATCGAGCTACGAGAATACTTTTTGAGCACAAAAAAACAAACAAAAATAGCGACTCTATTCAAGTATTCTCTTTGGGCCTGGAGATTTCATGCATTGTTATTGCGCAACGCTTCTGGTTGAACGTCACACGCATCACACACATGACCCGCGTCGACCAATAGTGAGCCTACGTGTGACGTATAACACAGAAGTGCTGCGCTGTTACACTACGTCAACAGCTTAGGAGAAAGACACGGAAGAGAAGAGATGGTAGAATAAAGTCGTTATTTTTGTTTTGTTTTTCGCACAAAAAGTATTCTCGTCGCTTGATTAACTTATAGTTGAGCCACTGTAGGCACATTCAATATTTAAACATTTTCTTTAATGACTTTCTGGGCCGTCAAGTTTCATTCCCTTAGGCAGCCGATGTAGCAGTGATGTACCTCTCAGATTTAATCAAAAATATCTTAATTTGTGTTCCGAAGATGAACGAAGGTCTTACGGGGTTGGTACAGCATGAGGGTGAGTAATTAATGACTTAATTTTCATTTTTGGGTGAACTAACCCTTTAAAGGCCGCTTCCCTAACGCTATTTTGCAAGTTTTGTTAGCTTGTTTTTTAACAATGACTGGAGAAAATCCGGTTTTATCTTAATGTGCAAGGTCACTCAGTGTCCAGGACCGCGATTTTTATTTGCAAAAGTAAATTTTAACGGACGGAACCAGACGTAAAAAAACGTTTTACGGCTGACCCGTACACGCTCACTCAATGATCTGACAGGATTAACGCTACCTCCGGTTGAGTGGCCTTACTTCTACACCTACATGATAGAGAAACCGAGCGTAAAGAGAAACTGAGGGCATATAAATCTTTAGATGCCTATAACTATGTGCTGAATGGTCATGTACAAGACTTGTGTGTACGATCCGCAGTTCTGCGAGCTAGCGCCGAGAAGACGACAATGTAAACAGTGACAGTACGTGCAATGTTAATGATGTGAATATTTTCGAGAAATAAAAATTCCAGATACAGCATACTCATTTTTCATTGATTCTTGCACCCAACAACACATCAAGATGACATTTAACAATAATAATAATAATTTAAGCTCCTTATTATGTAGCTGAATCTGTGCTGGTTTGTATTAGCCGCCTGCAGTTTTCCGTTTGTTTTGCCTCCAGCTAGCGCCGTGAAGTAACTGACGTCGGCTGATAAGGGGTCTATTCGGTAAAACTTCAGACCTTTGTTTACAGATGGTCGATTCTGGCAACCCACTGCACAACACGACATTTTCCCGGGTTTGTTTCAGCGCCCAGTGCCCAGCTTCTGCTGCCGACATGCGCAGTTGCACCTGCGTGACGTCAGTGTGACGTAGTGTGATAATTCCCCTATAAGAAGCGTTGGAAAGAATGATACTACTTTTAAACATAACACCAAACCGCCAGTGGGTGGCGGCAGGCCACCGTCTTAATGAGTGAGTCATTCATTCATTCATTCATTCAAACGATCCGTTCAATCGGCTGATTCATTCAAGAATGAGACAGATGTTTATGAATGGGTCATTGAATCTTTGGCTCAACCGATTCGTTCAAAATGCTGAATCATTCAGTAATGAAAACAGGTTGAGTGTTCCTATGAGATGTGTCGTGGTTCTGCTGTGATTTTTGTTTGGAACTATTTTCGCTGCTGAAACAGAAAAAAAACAGCCAATATTGCATCTAAAATGTAAGTGACTTTTAAGTGAGTCTGGCTGTTTATTGAACTGTTGTAGGAAATCAATGTCACATTTTCAATCGTGATGGTGTTCAGGAAAAATAACTCTTGAGGTTGCTTAACATATGTTAAAAATATAAAAACTCCACATTTAGATGTTTTATAGGCATGTTGTTAACTGAGTGTGTGTGCTGCGCTCATTGTGTAGATTTCTCCTCGAGAGCTGCGCGAGCTGCAACTCCTGCGCGCTGAGCTGCAACTCCAAAATTATCAATATTTGGTTGCTGATCACCATTAACAAAATAGTTATAACACCAGTATTGTGTTTATTTGTGTATGTGTTATGTAAGGTTGGGTCTGTAAAGCACTTTGATCAACTTGTGTTGTTTAAAAATGTGCTTTAGAAATAAAATTATTGATTGATTGATTATTTTGGATGATTTACAATTACTCTTAGCCATATTGATTTGGTGCATCCTGATGGCAATATTAATTAATTAGTCATGACTCATCCTCCACAACTTCGCTTACAGGCAGTGAACACCAGAACGCCCTCTTGTTTAGGGGCATAAGAGGACATAGTTTTCTGATTATGTTGTTCTTTTTAGCCTCTTCAATCCGCCGGTCATGTGGTCTCAGGAGAGAGGTAACCTTCAGCTCAAACTTAGCCCGAAAGGAAGTCCGACTCGGTAAAGTGAGCATCTACATGGTTTAGTTTGAAGAACAGGCTCCTAGAGCCACGTCGCAGCTGGATCACTGACAGCTTGCCTAACTTTGATGCCTTCTTGATCTTAACACAGGAGTGCCCATCCTTCCAATTCAGCACATCTTCATTCTTCATTTCAACCACTTCCACCTTCCTGGAGTTTGAGCTTGTCACAACACTCACAACATCCTCAAAGTCATACAGCACACCTCCAGGTCGTTTTTTCATCTCCAGCTCGACACCATGATGAAAGCTGTCAGCACACAACGTGTGTCCCTTTTCAGAGTTATATCCTTCATGGAGGTGGTATCGCCATTTACAAGGCAGACCAGGGAGGATAGCAAGCACCAATTCTTATTTTGGGCAGAACAGTTGTCCACCCAGAAGATGCAGTGGCAATGTCCCTTTCTTTTTTTAGTGCAGTCACATAGGCCGAGGTGATCTCTGCTGCTGTTCGCCCTGCCGTGCCCTCATGCCAGACCACAGAGATGTTTTTTTGTTTGTTTTTTTCTTGCCTACAGAGGCAAAGGTCTTATGGAATGCAACGATGCGTTTTGTGAAGATTGATATTTTCAAACCAGGCATACGAGGCAACATGATGACTTTTAAAAGGTCCACACTTTCTCCAATGTGTCCTCTGGCCAGTCCTTCTCTGTCTGCATCAGCCTGGTATATTATTCTACTCTGCACGGCAGACTCTGTCCTGTGTCCATGTCTATGTCCACGCCACCTCTGGCACTGCGAGCAGTCCACGTCATGGCCATCCCCATCATAGTCATTTAGCATGTGCTGATCCTGCAGTACGCACTCCTCACAGTCCTCCTCTCCAAGCTCTGCAAAACTGATGTCCTTATGTTTTACAGCTTTGCGGTAGCTTTCATAAGAGCAGCTGTTGCCTTTTTCCAAATAATCAGCTTGATGTTAACGTCGCTAGGGAGATAGCGGCGATGTGGGGCATGCTCCCTTCGGCCTAAACATTCTCAGAATAAAAGGCCTACCACGCAAAAGCTAGAAAGAAAGGGCACACTCACTACCAAGCCCGACGCCAGAGCTTCAAAAGGGTTCCGTATTGAAGGAAAAAATCATCATAGATCCAGTCTCAGGCCTGATGTAAGAAGCGCCTGGGGTGAAGAAGTGGGGGAGAGGAAAGAAGAGATTTGGCAGCGGTTTGTTTGGTGGCCCGTAGAGCCAGATCCATGGTGCGGCGCAGCTCGTTCACTGCGTCAGGGGAGAGACCCTGGTCCAAATTCTTCAGCAGGTCGGCTTGGTATGCTTGTAACAAACATCGTGTGTAAAGCAGCCCCAGCCTGATCCGCTGCAGCGTTTGCCCTGCCATTAAAGCGAGATGTCAACTTGAGTGGCTTGGAAGGCATGGCCGAAGCTTTCAGTGCCGATGCCTCTCCAGCGACGTGATAGTTCGACACCAATATAGTTTGCTTGCTGATGGCGATGGATGCGTGCTGAATACGTTTTTTTCAATGCCTTCTTGATCTCAGTGTGTAGCTCACGGGAGCTGGGGAATTATAGCCAGAAAGGAACAGTTCATCAAGCTTGCTGCGAACAGCTCCATCCCTCACGCGCTCCCACGGCAGCTGAAGTGTCGCTGAAGCACGCTCAACACCCAACAGCGCCAGACGAGAGTGGAGGAAAACTCTCACAATCTGCACAATCAGGTCTCTCAAGAGCTGATCGAGCATGCTCTTCGCCCAGACAGTAAACACACAAGTCGTGTGTGTCATCTGATGTCAGATACCTGAGACACGGATCCACACACTTGAAACGCTCATCACTTGCCATAATTGTTTTCTTTACCTTTTCCAGGTGATTGCAAATCAGACAAAACAATCCCTTCAGACGAAATGTTCTCTAGGCACCCCATTTATACTTCTGGGTCGCACATGTGGTGTCATCATAGGCTGTCACCAGTCAATAACGATTGCCGTGATTGGATAAGCTTTCAGACACCGGTTCACGTGGAGGACGTTCCCCATAGCGTCATTGATGCAGTGCAAGTTCTCTTTCGAAAGGGAATAGGTTCGTGATAGCCCTCTCCATGGTTGTTAATGTGCATGTGGAACAAGTCAGCCTCTGTTTTCATTTCCTTTATTGTATTATCAGAAAGATTCAGGTCTCAAATCTTAAAAATGGAAGGAATAGTAACCCCAAAATAAATCATATTACTTAAAAAATGTATATCATCATTACTTACTCAGCCTCGTGTTGTTTCAAACTCATATCCGGTTATTTTTTTGTCAGTTTGAAGTGAAAAGGAAAAGGCCAAAGAATTTGCCAAAAAGGCAATTTTTCATCTGTAGACCCTTGATCGAATGTTAAAAAGTGACCCTAAAAACAAAGCATCTTATATTAATACACACACAAAAGAGAAAAAAAGGTCACATTATCAAATATAAATACACAATTCCACTCGGATATCATGCTAAAATACACAAACAGAAAATTTTGTCTAAACATATATTGTGCTACATAGGACATAAGAAAAGTAGCGACAGGAGAAAGCAAATTACTCAGAGCAATTATTACAAAGAAGCTAAAATCAGAATATTCAGAGACTAATGTTGAGTGTTGAGTAATAAGTAACCCTTTTTTGAGATTAAACTTAAAAGAACCATACAGTCTTCTAATTATTGATGGGATGGAGTTCCATTCCCTTGTGGCTTTGAAAGAAAATACAGACTGGCTAAATTTACTTTTTCTGAAAGGAATACTACAGTCCCCTCTTTCTCCACCCCTTGTGGACAGATGTGCAATTGTTCTAATGTTAACATAGCCTGTCTTCCCCGTTGAAACTATGTATAGTCTTAAACATCAGACAAACATCTACATATTTTATCAGGTTATCCCAACTTAGTAAATTGATTTTTTTTGTATTGAGCAATGATGAAAATTAACTGATTTTTTTTTTTTTATCAAGGATTTTTAGTGATTGTTTATACAGTGACTCCAATGGTTTTAGAGTAGTTGTACTTGCTTGTGACCAGATTGTTAGACAATAAGTGATATGAGAGATAATCATGGAATGTACATACAACATAGCGGCCTCTGTTGACATATAATCTCATATCTAAAATTTGACAGACTAAATTTGACCCGGTTCAGAACTTTTTAACTTGAGCCTTAAAAGAAAGTCTGGAATCAATCACAACTCCAGGGTACTTATATTCAGATACAACCACATCTGGCACTACATTTGAGCTGTTTGTTTTGGTAAAAAAAAAAAAAAAAGCATGCACACTGTTTTAGAGATATTTAAATGTAAACAGCATTGTTCTAACCAAGCTGTGACATTAACCAGGGATTTGTAAGATTGTTTGTGACTTGTGACAGTGCTCCCATGTATATAAATAATGGTGTCATCCACGTATATTTGGATGTTAGTGTTCGGGACAAACGGATAGAAGATCATTGATATACAATGTAAATAGCAATGGACCCAGAATAGATCCTTGGGGAACACCAGTGGATATTTAGCCTGACTTCGTCATACTCATATTCTGGTCAGAACATGAGTCTGATACTGGTCCATAGGGCTTTGATTATGAGGCGTGTCTTAACCGAACCAGGAAAAACAACAACTCTGCACTCAATTGGATAGACCGACAACCAATCAGAGGAACGCAGTAAGTGACGTATGTTGAGCAACGCATAGTTATCAAACAGAACTCTGGAAAAAGTATGAAAAAAATAAGGAGTGTTAACAATCTTTGCCGGTGTTGCAAAAAGAACTTAAGGATTCGCGGAGTAGGCCTACTTGCATGCAAACACGAAAAGCTTTTTTGAAAGAAAAAATACGTTTGAGGACGTGATGATTACGTTATTGGATGGATTATCTGTCCATCATCGTATAAAGCCCGCCCTGGCAATTTGATTGGTCCGACCATTTTTTGGCTGATCATAATTACTCCTCAATGGATCGAGTCCAGACCGAACTTCCCGACCAAAAAATGTTGTGGGCGGGGTTCGGGCTGGCATCCAGGCTAGTGGATATTACTTATGGTGGCTAATTTATAATTCTGAACTCAGTCATACTGTGTGCGACTGCACAAATATAATTTTATCCACCTCAAAGTCTCTGAAGAAAAATAAAAACCTAATAATTTAGACATAAGAATTGTGTGGTGTATATACAATGATTGATATATGGTTGATATACAATGTGTCTGTATGTGTATATATATATATATATATATATATATATATATATATATATATATATGTGTGTGTGTGTGTGTGTGTGTGTGTGTGTTCATCCATGCTTTGTTTTATGTTGTTTGTTTGCTCAGTTTCCTCTCGTATTATGCATTCTTTTCTCGTTTGTCGGCAACTTATTTGTCTGATACTTGCTTTTTCAACATCTATATTTGTCTATTTGTTTTTTGCTGTTGTTTTCTTTATGTACTTATCTGTATTGCATTGTTTGCTAAAATTGTTTTATTTTTAAATAATTATGTGGTTTACAGTGTCAAAAGCTTTCGTGTGGTCAAGAAACACTCCCCGAAAACCCCACCTTTGTCTAAGAGAGATAAATACAAAATAACTATTCGCGGTATAACTAACTCGAGTTCCGGTTCAAAAAGGTAGTGTAGGGTGAAAAACTCCATCTCATTTTCATTTTAAGAAATCGTTGGTTTACCTTTTATTTATTCATTTTTTTTGTAAATGCTGTTTGATTTAGTCTTTGCATGTTCGCTTTGTAAACACTAGGTCGGTACGTCCGTGACCTTTCAACGAGATTACATGATGCGTGATGCAGAGCAAGAGCAAGACCAGCATTTGTGGTTAAAGTATATAAATGTTTTTTTTTTTTTTTAAATAACTGATCGTTTCGCTAGATAAGACCCTTATTCCTTGGCTGGGATCGCAAGCCCTTTGAAGCTGCATTGAAACTGCAATTTGGTCCTTGAAAACCATTGTAGTCCACTAAATGAAGGAATATTCCTGGAATGTTTTCCTCAAAAACCTTAATTTCTTTCTCAATTTCTTTCTTAATTTCTCAAATATTAAGCAGACAATGACAGTTAGTTGACATGTAGCTGCAAAGTTACTTATAGTTAGTAGAATGTCTAAAGTGTACTGTGAAAATAAAGTGTTGCCAGAAATTTTAATTCTGAAGTGAACTAATCCTTTCTGAACTTCTGTGAGTCAAACTTTTTAATGGAGAAATATCAGTTCACTTTGATTCTTACTGAAGCATCTTATAATTAAACAAAATGGGCAAATTCATATGGAATTTAACCAAAATACCCCAATGAAGCAAAATAGACAAAACACAATATCCGCTGATAATCAAAGTTTTTATTTGAAACGGAAAAGGTAAAGAGAGGCAACCCAACAAACACAATGTGAGGATTCACGATTCATCTGACCTTGGCTTGATGTTTTCACTCTGATACTCTTTTCTCCTGCATTCAAAGGACACAGCTGTGTATCTGAGCATGATCAAACCTCTCTCACCCAAAAATACACAATACAGTCAAAATGAAACATGCAACCCTGAACACAAACAAGTGCGTGCAAACCCCTCCGCTCGATCCAAACACAGTTTAAAGTGAAAAATAAACATATTTACACATATTTATCATAATTTCTTAGATTTCCCTTATTTAATACAAAGCAAATGGCAAATACACTAAATGCATGTGGATGGAGGATTTGTTGTGGATGATAGTTTCTTTTTATGAAGGGAGAAATATACATCAAACTAAGAATCACTTCCAAGTAATCATCAAACCCTTCAAACAGGTGCAAACTGAAATATATGAAACCGTTTGCAACTATTCACACACACAAACACACTAAGGAAACCAGTCCTGTATGCATTAGCGCTGCTGATGCCCACTTGCATCTAACCATTTGAGTCACGGTTTATGGAAAAGCTCTACAAATTTCAGCCAAAAATACAAACTATTTAAGATAAACCCAAGTTAAATGTCTATCGAAACAAGCTGTTTTCTAAGCATAATACAACATGTGGAAGTGGCAGGCAATGTAGAAATTCAACTGTAATATGCTGACTGTTATAGAAATAGCACACACTAATGCAGACGCCCCCTTCCAAATCCAATAGTCTCTAGTTGTGGGGGTGTAACAATACCTGGAGGAGAAGACTCAACTGTGCCAGCTCCCAAAGCTCCAAGTGACATTATGCCAAACCATTCTTATTTGGCTCACATTGGACAACGTAACAATGAAATCATCTTCTCCTCCTTATGCTGCTGGCCAACTAGAGGAGTTGGAGGTGGTGTCAGGAGGGCGGCTGATTGGGCGTCTCAGTGGTGTGGGGACACAACAGAGCGGGGGCTACCGCTGGGAGCCAGGTATCTTTCCCTGGCGTGTTTCTCACAGAACATGTTGTCCTCCACCCAAAAGTGACCCGCATCTTTAGGTTGAGTCCGCATTCTGTACAGGTGTAGCACTCCGGATGACGGAAACAGTCATCTGTGATCCTCACAGCCTGAGTGCTGAAAGGGGAAGGAGAGATATAACTTTTAAAGTCACTGAACACAAGGCCTACTTAGTAGTCAGAGTTGACAGATTTAGTGCATGATGGGCACAGACACTTTCTTTAGCTTCAAACTCTGATTCCATCCAATTGGAGGATATCAAACATGTTTGATATTTTGAATTGATTTTAGAACACATTGTTTTCATTTTACAGGGATTAATGCACGTTTCTGTGTTTAATTTGTTGTGTTCTGAATAACTTGAAAGTCTGGTAGGGGTGAACCAAGTTCATAAGGTGCTTTATGGGATGTCTTTTAAATATCACTCAAGTCAATTAGATTGTTGTCAAAAGGTGGTACCTTTTGGAACAATGTTCTTGTTGAGGACGCACCTAAAGTGCCTTAAAATGCTGTCTAGGTTTTGAAAAGTGTTTGTCTCACTTTATAAAGGTGTTGAAGTGTAATTCTCACATGGTCATATATGAACGAATAACCACTCAGATGGTTTTGTCTCAGTCATACTCAATCATCAACTTTAATAAATGTGAAAAGATGACGAGAACGATTCTTCCCTAAAGGCTAAACATCACACAACACTCAAGTTAGCGGCTCATTAACTTCTTAAGCAATCCCAGCGTGCCTGTGCAAAGAACATACAGTACAATGGAGTGTGTGCAGAAACTGAGGGATTCAGGCGTTTTATCTTACACAATACTGGTGCCACATTTTTCACAGGTGTGGTGTTTCTGCACTCCAGAAACAGAGGACGTTCCCTTGGAAGGGCTTGGCGACAACTTGCTTGGATAAAGGATGGCGCCCTCTGCGAATACAAAAATTAAATTACAGCGCCTGGAGGAAACATCATTTCCCTTTTACCTCCACCCTCATTGACTTCACTTATAGCAGTTTAATTTGCACTTAATGTCCTTTAAAACGTCAAGCCCATCCTTATCACATGGGTCGTAACATAAAAAATAAAAAAAGCTTTTACACCATAGAGTCTTCTGACAACCGAAATAAAACATAACACTTTCTGATCTTTTTCGATTGTTTTTTATAACCAACACCTAAGTTGGTCTATTATTATTGTTTCAAAAATTTCGGAACAATTGTGAAAAATGTGAACTCGACTTTGTTAAACATTCATTGAATGTCTAAGCCTGTGACATACATTTCCCAAAGCACTCTTTTCATCTTACAAACCTTTCTCATCAGCTTCCAGCACCTCCTGCAGCATCTTGAAGGTGTTGGATTGGCGAGGAGCCGCACGCGATTCTTTGTTCTCCTGAATCATCTTGTACACCTCTGATTCTCTGTCAAACCTCTGCATGGCAAAGTCTGAGCTGAAAGAGATAAAGAGAGTTCACTCTCAAAAGTAACTTGCACCACCTTAAAAACACAACCAACCAGTGATGTCTATATCTGTAGTAAGAATGAAGGGCCTCAGTAATCTTCCATCTCTGAATTATGTAGAAACTATGCCCACATTAGTGTAACATTATGGAGGGATCAGTCCTGGTTTTGTACTACAGAAGAGATATGATTACAGATGTCTTTAAGGCAAAAGTGCTTATAGTTTAGTGCATTTTTTATGGAGTAAAGACTGGGCTGCTGAGTGAGAGGTCTTCATGTGTTCCCCTGTCTTGTAAAGGACTTTATTCTGTGGTGTTCACTCCTGTGTTGGGTTTACATTGTTGTCCTGCCTGCCTTGTTTGTTACCCTACCCTGATTAGCTCCTGATTGCTCCTAGGTATGTCTATTGTTTGCCAATCACTCTAAATCACATGTTCTTTGTCTGGTGTTGTCCTTCTATGGATGTTGCATGTGTGCTTGTCAGCTTTGTTTGCATTCCTTGCCCATATCTGCAGGGTTTGAAATGAACACCCGCCAACCCGCCAAATGCGGGTAAAAATGAACTGTGGTGGGTAACGCGGTCAAATCACTAGCCAATTTGGCGTGTTATGATGTTTACTCACTTTGCTGGGGAAGTTTGTGTAAAATCTGCGCAAATACTCAACTCGTGAGTCATCGTGATCGATTAAATACAGCGTTTTGCACAAAATCTGCGCATATCTGGCTTACTTGAACATGCCCGTCACTACGCAACAAATAACGGCACGCTTGTTCATTTGCATTGAAGCAATAGCGAAGATTAAAAAGCATTTGGTTAACAGAAAAGACATTTTTAATTTTCCAACATCCTACATGTTCTTTGTACCGTATTGATCTGTCCACCTAAAACACGTATTTGGTGATGAGGATGAAATATGAAGAGAGGAGATTCTGGATGACAGGATTTTGTTTGAAAATAAAAATTAATGAAATCCAAATTTTATTATACTCTCTCTCTCACACGAAGTATTCATATTATATAAGCTGTGACGAAGTTAATCATGTTCATTTCTTTTTTTTCCTCTGGCTAGTAGAAGTTCTGAATGGCCGGTAACTTAATTTAGAAGCCAAATTGGTGGATAAAAAAAAAAACCCGTTTCAAACCATGCATGTCTGTATTTATCAGTTTTGCCTGGTTTTAATATTATGTTTGTTTGAATAAACGTTTGCTGTATCTGGTTTCTACTGTAGTAGCAAGCACACAACAGGATTGACAAGATTGGCCTTGTGATAGTTTGCTAATGAGTTGTCAAAACAAATGTTATCAGGATTTCTGTTTTGTGCAAAGGCCATGACATGGGGTGAGAAATGATTAACCAGTAGCCAAAACAATCCAACAGGACTCTTGCCCTGACAAAAAGTGAATGCTTATTACTGTAACATCAAACAGAGGCAGAAAATTACAATATCAGTCTCAAATGAGATTTAAAGTGTCCGTCACGAGGGTTTTATTGAGTTTCTGGGTGTGGTTGTCACAAGAAACCTGCATGACAGCATGTCATAACTGACATGACTGTTTGTGTGATGGAACGCGTGCTACCATATGGTACTGGACAAAAAGTAGCATGTCCCAGAAATGACGAAAATTAAAGAAAGGAGCATTTGGAAGAGTCATTACTGAGGAAAAAGCATCTGAGGACACTATAAATCTCCAAATAAATGGCATGTTCACTATCTTCATGCAGGCTGTTCAATGAGACATGCTTCAAATTGAAACCAGACAGTGAGTTTGAGTTTCCACTGAAAACTCTCCCAGCACCTCTCAGGGTCGACGGCTAAATTCATGGGGCACAGGACAACATGTTTATGGGTGCGCCACCTCCACTGTCTGGGACCAAAGAGTAGGTTATAGAATAGGGGGTCAAAGGAACCGCTTTGTCCCCCCCTGTGTTGCATGCACAATCCCCTGACATAAATGAGTGTTGCAGTGGGGAAGTGTTCATGTTTCTCATTCTGAATATTTAAACGCCACCATTTACAGAAGTGAAGACTACACATGCATAGAAAGAACATTCCATCCATCTGCAACCCCCCACAGCTGAAATATGACTACAATCTTGCTAAACAGGCTTCAGACTGAAAAGTGAAAACAGTCGACGCAGCATCATTACATTACAGTGCAGAGAACAGAGCGGAGCGCTAGTCTCACATTACAGTATTTCATCTTCCCTGCAGACTAGCCTGTCATTTGCCATGTAAGTTCGAGGAAGATGTCTGAATAGTTTGGACTTACCTCAAAAGCAAACAAAGACAAATTCCTATCCAACTAGTTCAACTCTTGTTGGAACAACAGAGCATACGGTGACAACTGCACACACATACACACATCTAAAACTCCGGCAAACACGCACACACACACACACACCCCTCTCTGTCGAGTCTTGACGAGATGTAAGAAAGTTGAGAGTTTCAGTCTGAAAGGTGTGACTTTAGGCTGCCTAGTATTGGTTGACAGCAGAAAAGGGGTGTAGTTAATTTTTTTGACATTTTCTTATTGGTTGAGCAAAAGGGGGAGGGGTCATTTGTATGTAGAAGAGGGAGAAGGGGGGGGGGGATAATATAATCCAATCAATTCTAGAAAGCAAGACAGTGAGAAAGTAAAGGCATTTTTGAGACATTAGCCATGTAGTGCAAGTAATTTAGCCATCTGACAGAAGGAGCCAAAATAAATCTGTTCTGAGAACTGTTAAATTGATTTAAATGCATTATGAAAAAAAATGCAATAAAAACTATGCAATTGAACCAGACCTAACATTCTCATTCACATTTTAAAGAAATACTCTTAAAGGAGGGGTGAAATGCTGTTTCATGCATAGTGAGTTTTTTACACTGTTAAAGAGTTGGGTTCCCATGCTAAACATGGACAAAGTTTCAAAACTGAAGTTGTAAGTTTGATGGAGTATTTCTGTTCCAAAAATACTCCTTCAGGTTTGTCACAAGTTTCGGAAAGTTTTTTTCGAGTATGGTTCTGTGTGACGTCAGGTGGGGCGGAATTTCCTTATACGGGTCTTAAGAGCACTTCTCCCGGAAGGGCGCGCGCATCTGTAGCCTAGTGCGTGCGAGAGATCAGAGAGATCAGAGCGCTGGGCTCGGCTGCGCTGCAATAAAAAAAATGGCACCAAAAAAGTGTGTTTTTGGTTGCCAGGGCAAGACAACACTGCACAAATTTCCAAAGAACCCAGCGTTAAGGGACCTGTGGATGGATTTTGTTTTTCCAGAGCAGCAACGCAGTTGTGCAAGTTCCCTTCATTTCGACGGTTATAGTTATAGGCCCAGTTCGACGCCGGATTTGCAGATCGCCTAATACTTAAAGGAGAACTCCGGCGCAAAATGAAATTTGGTCTAATTACACATTGTTACCTAGTCAACCGTTATCTGAGATTTGTTTTCATGATTTTTGAATGTAGATAGTTTTATCTCTAAAAACAGTTTAGCCTATAACGCTAGTATAACGCAAGTAAATAGGGCATAGAGGAATGACAAATAAAAATCGCTAGTTAATACCACTAACAAGGCTCAAAATAGCCCAACACTAACACGGTAGCATAATCAGGGTCCCTACATACAAACCGAAGCATTGAGAACGTTGTAAGTGTACAGACAGTTTAATAAGATATTTTATAAAGACAGTCGACTTCACGAAAACAGACAGGAGCCATCTTTGGAAAACAGTCTCGAGTAGTCGATCTACGAACGCCGAGCCAAGTGCGCTGGTGAGATGTGAACGAGTCAGAAGTTGTGATAAGGTGGCTCGGCGTTCGTAGATCGACTACTTGAGACTGTTTTCCAAAGATGGCTCCTGTCTGTTTTCGTGAAGTCGACTGTCTTTATAAAATATCTTATTAAACTGTCTGTACACTTACAACGTTCACAATGGCTCGGTTTGTATGTAGGGACCCTGATTATGCTACCGTATTAGTGTTGGGCTATTTTGAGCCTTGTTAGTGGTATTAACTAGCGATTTTTATTTGTCATTACTCTATGCCCTATTTACTTGCGTTATACTAGCGTTATAGGCTAAACTGTTTTTAGAGATAAAACTATCTACATTCGATAATCATAAAGAACTAAAGACTAAAGACTAAAGACTAAAGATAAAGATAAAAGATAAGATAAAGATAAAAGATAAAGATAAGATAAAACTAAAGACTTTTTGGCGATATGAAGGATGCAATACTACTCTATAGGTACTCAAGATTAACATGAGATTGAGTGAAACTGAGTGTTTGACCCCCCCTTTAAATAAATAATAAAATACTGTATGCAATGTATTTCCGTATTACATATTAATTTGTACAATTATAATTTTAATAATAATTGTATTAGTAATGTAGATTAAAATGTTTTCCTGGGTGATCTGAGAGGAGAAACAAGGCAAATGTGCATATATGTACCTGCGTCGAGGGGAAACGGGAGGCTCTCGTTCAGTGGGGCTGTGTGGAGAGTATCGTCCAGGAGGAGTAGGAGTCCGACTTGATACGGAGTTACTGCGGAAATCCACGGAAGAGAACTCCTACAGAATACACAGAACATAGGACAGGTCAGAATAACACACTTTACAGTGTTAGCTGTACATCCCTAAGATTGTGTGTGTATGCTGAGCAGATGTCGGAAAAATCCCAGGATCTTCCCTCGGTCTCATACCCCATGCTGAGGCACCTGCAGTTGCTTAGGAGACGTCTGGGGTTGAGCAACCTTGTGTGTGTGTGTGTGTGTGTGTGTGTGTGTGTGTAAGCTCAGTCCAAAGGCCAGAAATACTGCCACCCTTGTTTATTTCTTAATAATGATCAAATCCAGGGAGTACCAAAATATTTAAGTGTAAATGTAACCAGCATCAGAAAGCAGTTTTCAAAATGGTTAAAAAAAACAAATGACTACAGACTTTCAAAGACAGGATTTCTGGAAAAGCCCTATTTTTTAGGTTTATTGTAATATTGTAAACACATACAATGCTATTTATGAAAATAAATTTTCAATATATACTGATATTGTAAATTGTAAGTGTTTTCTGTACATTTTAAATGTCCTACACTGTATGTGTGTAGGGTGAATATCTAAACTCGGGTGTGTTAAACTCAGACAGAATTAAAAAATTAAAAAAGGCGGTGTTAAAAAAAAAAAAAAGCACACACACACGAATCTGACATACTGCTCTTCCTTCAAGTAGCCAGCAATCAAATCACATTCCAGCTCACACCAGAAGAGTTGAACAGTGAACAGTGACAGTTTGAACATTAGAAATGTATTTCAAAATCCAGAAGAAATATAAGTAGCGTGGACTTAGTTGTTGATTAAGGCACATCTGCAGTGACTAAGAAAGGGAAGGGCATTAAACGGACAATATGAATGAAGTCCTGCATACGTCACCAGAGAGAAGTCTGTGGTTTCAGCAGAAGTTAGAGTTACGAAATTACCTTTACCTTACCTTCACACACAATACAAAAACTCCACACCATAAATCACACTATACCAAAATCCACATAAAGGATGTTTAAGATGATGAGATCCCTATTCCAGATCAATAAGTGTTCCAGATTGGATCCCACACATGTGAAAATTAAAAATATACCGAGGGGAAAAGCTGATTAGAATTGTATCAGCTCCATTAGCTGATAAGAACCAAAACAATGCAAAGGACAGAAATGCATTCAGATCTGAGGAGTCAGACTTTGTACAGGCAAATTCCTCAGGGTTTCCTCATGGAACATGATTTGATAAACTCTGGAGACCGTTTACAACAATAATTAATGTGGAGACAGAACACAAACAGGGGGACAAAGATAATAAAACAAAGCAGGTGGGAGAAACTGATACCGTCACCAGGGGTCCACAAGTCGGTTCCTGGAGAGCCACAGCCCTGCAGAGTTTACTTCTGCTTCAACACTCATAACCTGTAGCTTTCAAATAAGCCTGAAGGACTTGATTAGCTGGATCAGGTGCTTTAACTAGGGTGGAAGCTAAACCCTGCAGAACCGTGGCTCTCCAGGAACTGAGTTTAACACACCTGACTTAAGAGTAAGCGGAAACTTTTTTCCTGCGGGTTTTCTTTTTGCATACAGCCGACAACATTGTCAAAACCATTCCCTTTCACACGGATCCAGGAAAACGACTAAAAAGCTCTTCAGGTCAGGTCAGTTTTTGGAGATGTCACTTAGTAAAGAAACACTACACGCCTATAGACTGAACACGAATGCGCATGCAGTTTTCACAAATTAGCTTTTTTGTAGTTTACACAGAGACGAAAAAGGTATCGTTTACAAAAACTTGCGCTTTGAATCCCGTTTTCAAAAGTTTGCATTTTCAGGCCCCCAAAACACTGTTGTTGTGTATAAAAATGGCCAAATGCATACAAAGTTTTCTGTTTTTAGTTGAAAATGCTGTGTACGCCCCTTCCTTAGACCACGAGACACTTCCAACACCTCATGGCTTTCCTCACACATCAGGACAAAAGATGAAAACCTGATTAAAGCTGGAAGTATGCAGATCTGTCAACATGTCAGCTGGTCTTAGTGTCCAGATAATCTTTGACTGTGATCTTAGCAGGATTCTTGGTCACAGAGACTGAGTACAATCGATTTCACATTCACAAAGAGGAGCAGCTGTGTGGAAAGTTTTTCGTGCCGGTCTTGTAAGTTCCGGATGGCCGTGCATTTCTACCGGAACTGTTGGGAAAGAGATGAGAGTGATAGAGAAGGCATGCTAACAGATGTTTGGCCCTAATGCTGATTGATGTCGTCCTGGGCAGCTCTTTTGACACCAGCTGTACTAAATAGAGGAGTCTGTTCCCAGGCCAGCTCCAAAATGACAACTTCCACCTGGGTCTTTTTGGCTCCATCCATCAAGTTTCACAAAAGTGCAGCCAAGAGCATTTCCGCCCACTTGAAGCAATTATCAGCTGCTGTGACGATCAGATACACTGCTGGAAAGTGTTGGCGGTAAACACTAAAGCAAACTCAACTGAGAACACATTTGCATTAAAACATTCTTTAAACACATTTAGCAAGTAAGAATACAGAGAATTGAGGTAAATGTTACTTTCCCTGAAATGTCAAGGCATGGAAAAAAATGGACAAATACAGGAGGAAAAACAATGAACTAATGCACAACCCCAATCCAAAGTCTTATTCGCAGCACATTATTTTCATATGCAGCCAGAAAAAATTATATTTTCACCAATATATATGGTGAAACAACTATTTAAAATGTATTTTTTATATATCTATATAGAAGTGTTTATTTTACTAACTCTAAATAAATGTATTATATTAATTAAAAAACATGAGATTGTTAATAGATTAATTGGGAGATGAGATACATTAATTTTGGGGGTAAACCTACTGACACTTGCCCCACTATCGAGATGGTCCTCACTGCAGAACATGAAATCCACGGGGAGGAGTCGGATCTAGATCCAACTCCTCCCACCTTACATACCTAAACCTACCCAGCTCCACCCCTTATCCCTAAACCCACCCCTAAACCTACCCAGCTCCACCCTTATCCCTAAACCCACCCCTAAACCTACCCAACCCCACCCCTTAATCTGGATCCGACTCCGCCCCCGGATCTCGTGTACTGCAATGAGGTGCTACTGCCACTATCCCTTAACGGGAAAAGGCAGGAGGAGAGGCAGAGAGGTGTAAATTAAGAATCCCACCACTAGGGGGAGTCATTTACAAGTTAAACAACAATTTTATAAAGGAGGACCACAGTCAACTTCCAATATTTTTTCCTTAAGCATTGTTGTGGTTTTTATGAGTAACTCATTGCTCACAACATTTCTCTGAGTCAAAAAATGATTAGTTTATTTGGATAAGTTGTAAGAAGGAAAGTGCCCATTTTCTCTTGATCCAAACAAAAGTTTCCTGTAGACTAAACTTCTTCTGGATGGCAGCAATGGCATCCAGGCATTCCAACCAACTTCATGGAAAAGTTTACAAGTATTTGCTTTTGTATGTCTATAGTTTGCCGAAACTGCTTTCTCCCCGTTTTGCCTTCTTTTCTCCCCCCACTCTCTCTCATCCTCATTACATTTTTATTCACAATAATTTCAGTGCATGTTCATAGGTCTTAATTGGTCCAATAATCAATGCGAATCACACAAACCACAGTTGTGGTATTTTCCAAGTTATCAAACTCAAAATCTTCACCTGGTAGACTATAAAACAGACTTTCATTGAAGTTGGGACTTGAGCCACATCAAGTGCAACCACTAAAAATACTCTGAATATGCTAACATAATGGTGCAACCACCAGTCCCATTTTTTCTAGTTTTCAATATTTTCGTCCATCATTTCGTCCTATCACTTTGTTTCTTCCCCGTTATGTAATATAAAGCTGTCACCTGTCATCAGTTAGCAATCGGTTAGTTCTACCCTAAAACAAACGAGTCAACCTAATTGAAATCAAGCAGAACAATGTTGCAGTTTCTTAACACAATCTGACAAGATTGGCAGAAAGCGAATTTCCCCTCACACACACCCAGGCACAAATCTCTGGAAATAGACGTGCCAAGGACTTCTCGGTCACAAACTGACGCAGACCGGGAGTAAACTAGACCACAGCGTCGATGCAGGATTGCCATGAGGTAATGGAGAGAACAATGTAACAGAATAGAGTTTAAAAATAAAGAAAATGAAAGTGGGTAATGCTCAGGGTAGTGCCCTTACCAAATGTCAAAAGGCTGTGATTTAACTGAAACATGTCAGTTAATGTGCATTGGGGAACACCGCGAACGCCAGTTACGCTGTATGTATTGTTGCACTTTGGTTTAATGCATGAAAGTGAAGAAATTAAGACATAAGTATTGTAATTTTACTACTGTAAAATAAGTAATTTACGGTTTATGAAATATACATTTTCAGTTACATTTATTTCACAGTTCAGTTGTATTACAATAGTAATATATTATTGTCTTACGGAGATTATTATTATTATTATTTAAAAATACCAGTGTGAATATAATGTGGACAGACTCTCACAACTAAAGAGGTTTGAGTCCACTTTAAAGTCCAGGTAGAATTAAAGGGGTGATGAACTGAGAAATCATTTTCCTTGAGCTTTTGACATCTGAGAGGTCATCATATTATAAGAATATCCTGTAAGTTTCAGAACTGAAAATGTCCTTGTTAGTCCAATAAATGCTTTTATTGACACCGGCCTCAGCAAACGCCTCGTTTTTCAAACTGGGGAACTATGACGTCAAAGAGGATAAAACACCACCCCCGCAGAAGATGATCAACGCCTGCTTCAACACGGCCGGTTTAGCCCCGCCCACCGATTCGCGCATTTTACACGCATACATAGCTAAATAACATAGGCCGCCTACCTCGTGATGACAAACCGGATCGAGCTACTGAGCAATACAAAATATTGTGCAGTGCCTGGTTGTGGAAGACAGTCGCTGCATAAGCTTCCTCTGGATTCCAGTGCATGGATTACCTTTATTTTTAATGACGTTCCACTCCAGCTGATGAGGTAAAACATTGTCCGTCTGTTCGCTTCATTTCACTGAGGATTTTTTGTAAACAAGACTGGATTTGCAGACCGATTAAGAGTAAAGAACGGTGCTGTGCCGTCTATATTGGATCTGACAGGAATTGCAACACCTGGACTCTGTGTCGAACATGTATGGGCGAATCATTCCGGTTGCCATTTTACAACATTGGACGTTTTCAAAACAATTTCCCCAAGTGCATCGACGGGTGAGTTGAAACTCATAATATGCAAAACTGTTAACGTTATCCACTCACAGCAGTGGGCGTTTACTTCCAAGTCTTCAGTGCGAGACGCCCATAAAAACCGAGCGTTTTTCAGCTAGGCTCAAAACTAGGTTAGAAAATAGCCTATTACTTACTGCAAAAACCAAGCGAACATCATAAGTTTACCTCAGACAACAATATAATAAGATTTAAAAAGCCAGTTCATGACCGCTTTAATGCAAAGACTTTACTCTGGTCAATTTAGTCACTCAATTTTGAACTGATACAAAGCACAATTTAAAAAACAACTTAATGTATAAGATGGACTGAGGTTCACTTGCCCATAGTCTCACAAAATCCTGTGGGGGGGGGGGGGGGGGGGCAATTAGTTTGGACCACGAAATCGGACCAAGTGTTAAAGCACTGTAAAATAGTTGCCCTCAAAAATATTGCAAAATGGTTCAAACAATAAGAGTCCGCGAGGAACACACTTAAAATTCAGTGAGGGGAAACTTGACAGCTGGACATAACATGGATCTGGTAAAAAGAGGAGGAATTTTCCAGGCCTTAGGTATGACAAAATTACCCCTACCCCCCCAAAACAGTGTTAGACACAAATGGGCCGCTGAGGGCTTGCAGCTGTAACTCACTGAGCTGGCACTGCTCTCGTCTGCTTATAGATGCGGTACCCATCAACAGCACACAGTTAAGATCTAGACAAGCTTGCCAGGAATGCAGTCAAACCCAAACATGATCAGAATGGGAGAAACAAACAGACTCAGACATGGAGGAAGGAAGAGAAGGTACAGTAAACTGCCTCTGCCATTCCATTAATTGACCTTGGCTGTTCAATGACCAATGAAACGCAAAGTAAATCCAAACAGGTCAATCGCATTTGTGCTTGACCATTTATAGTGTTGGTGAAGTGTTTTTTACTGGGGAAGGGGTGCATTCCCTTCTTGCCCTGTGTCTGTGAGGATGTAAGCTGTGTTTGTGTTGGACTGAGGTTATGAGAAGGAAAGGAAAGGAAGTCCATGTGCAATCACAGGCTTTTCCTCAAAGCCCAAACACACACAAACACACACACACACTCAAGTCTATCTTCTGGCTGGCACAGGTCACTGTGCTTGATTAGCTTTCATCTGTGCCGTAATCAGGACCTCTAAACATCCCCAGGACAGCACTGCACATACACAAACATTCACACGCACACACACACACACACCACCAGACTACCTACAAGACCATCGGTGGCACTTGGGTTTAAAAAGCAGCTTCTGATGATTTAAAATGGTCATGGATGAATTTAGGAATATTAATTAGATTATGCACTAATATTAAAATTAGAACATTTAAAAAAAAAATAGACAATATACAGTATGGTAAGGACCCTTACAATAATTTACCATGATAACCACACTGTCCACAAAAATACAATAGTTAAAAAGGATGTTAAACTCTTTCAAAAAGAACATGTCAATTTGTTTCATATGTTACCAAAGTAACCAATGTTTTAATGTAGAAAATAGCCATATAACCAAAAATATCTCTAGTAACTATGTTTTTTTGATAAACTATGGTTACCATAAAAAAATGTTTTTGAATTTAAAGAACGTGTAGGCGAACAACTATTATGTCATCTTTTTCTTTCTGATAAAACTGTGCTTGTGCACAAGATTACATTTGCAGCACAGTGATGTTTTTCTAGTCCTCTTCTTGCATTCGGGCACGAAGCATTAGTTTCGACGAAAACTTTTAATATCAGATTTGTCCTGCGTTGCCAGTGTGTAGTACTTTGAGCAGATTTATTAGGTTAAGGTTCTTTTGGGAAGCACCCACAATGCATTGCTCCAATCAGACCAAACCATTCAGTAATTTAAAATGAAACCTGCTGACTACAGCATCTGTAAATCCTGATCTTACAGGCGAGAGATCTTAACTTCTTCGAATAAACTCGACATCTCCTTTGAAGCTCTGCTGAAGACTTGGCTACAGCGAGTGTGCTAAACCCCAGTGCCTAATCTCAAAGTGAACGTGTTTATTTTTCCCCCTGCATGTGCTGCACTGTGTCCTCTGATACATATTCATGCCATATGTACCACACAAAATTAATCATGCGGCAGGAAGCCCCAATCAGAAATGTTATGGCTCGTGTGTAGAAGGGAGTTGTCGTGCACAAGTGTGCCGCAAGGGTGCTAAATCAAAATCATACGTGTGGTTTTTACATTATTATCTTAAACAAACCCAGGGCACGTCACTATAAAAATACTCCGTGATAGCTTTGAAAAATTGAAACCATCATACAAAGCAGGCTAAATCTAGTCGCATGCAATTGTGTCCACATTTTGTATGGAAAAAGCAGAGACTGAGTAAGGAGGGGCAGATAAACTAAAATGAATGAGAGAAATTGTAAAGCTCAATATAACGCATGTAAGGCAGTCTTAACTTTCAGTTAAAAAGAGCCAATTACGTTTTTGATTCTTTCCCCGTTTGTCATTAACCCTGCCTGCATCAGTTTGTCTGCCTGCATCAGAGTGATATGAAAAACACGGAAATGAGGAAAACTAGTTCTGGTGTTTCAGATCGTCCATGTGCCCCCAGAGCATGACATCATCACTGGCTAACATTCATCTACCTCAAGGGAAGATCATCACAAGACTAATGGAGAAACAGATGGGAAAAGAGTAATGAGGATTTCCTGGTTGTTTTCTTGTTCCAACTTTTTTTCTGGAAATTAATTAAATTAGCTTGTTTCTCATCAAGTTTGTAAAATGTTCATTTATTTTTAGGCCCGTTTAATTTTTGTTAGTTTCAGTTAACTTCTATCTTTTTGTGTGGACTTTGTTTGAAAATGACTTTCGTTATATCTGCCCCTGTATATTATTATCCTTTTGGTTGGAAGAAATAAATCTTATCCGTTCTCAACCTGTCCTGCCTTTTCTTGGCCCTGACCACCACAGTCTATAGAAGTTTTACAAATGTATCAGAAAAACCATTTAGTAGAAAAAACAAGAGAGTCTCTAGATCAGTGGCTCTTAAAACTTCAAAAGGGACCTCAAGATGACTTAAATTAAGATAACTATTTTTGCCCTAAAAACAGGACTCGTACGGTCTTGAAAATCTTGAAAATATGAGGTAACCTAATTTTTAAAAATGCAATTCTTAGACTTATTCAAATTCTCAGTGTTAAGCGTGATGATATGGTAACATATTACACTGAAGGCTGCTTTTAAATGAACATTTACTCAAAGCAAAACTTACAGCTTGTTAACATTCATTGTGTTTTACCGTGAAATGACAGGTCTGTGTCTTTATTAAAACCAACACATTAAATTATTTATTTATCATCAACGCGTGACCCACACACAATTTTCAATTTTTTTATTTGACCCCTCGATTTGAGTCAAAAAGTTTGAGAACCACTGCTTTGCCTAACGCTGTATAAATTGGACCAATGGCCTTGTATGAAAAAATGAAATTAACAAAATTCCAAAATGGACACCCACGTGACCATCTGATTCATGTATGCTGTAGAATCTGAGTTACAAGCGAAAACATCTGTGGAGATTCAAAAGGGATTGTGTCACCGTTTTGGTCTGTTAGAAAAGCATTTTTTAAAAGAAAACAGTGAAATTAATCAGGACAGAAATAGGATATCATTTGAGCATCTGATCCAGGAATGTTAAAGGATCCGGAACAATAAAAAACAAATTAAACCTAGATTCAGGTAGATGTTTGTGTACATAACCCATGCCCTTCTTATCTCCTTAAACTAATTCAGACAATCTTCATTGGGCTTTGAACACGTTCAGATGCCTTTGATTTGAGTGAGTGTGGTGTAAGGACTCACATGTTTACTAAAAGTACATCAAACACAGACGTTCAGCATGTGTAGAGAAACAGAAACAATGAAAGCGAAATTCTAAGCATGTGTTTGCATGTTGCTACTCCAGACAGCGTGACACAGTCCTGACCCAATAGTGTCACAAGATAATGTTATTATGTTTATGTGAGGAATACTATGCAGCAACTATGCATGACAGCTTTAGCAAGTCAAAATTAAAATACAATTTCAACAAATAACCAAAGGATATGCATCATACAGCTGCAACGAACACATGCGGACCTGGTTAAGATGTTTAGTTGAATCTGTGATGGTAGTTGATGCCAGCTGTGCTGGTTTTCTGCAGCGCACAAACGGATGACCTCGAGACACTTTTATACACTACAGTTTAAAAACAACAGTGCTGTAACCTCAAAAACATCCAAAGAGTCACCGTTTTACCGGCAGATGGGAAATTGACAAGACTCATTCAAGATACAAAGGTGACAAGAGTATAGACTTACAGAGTGAGACTTCCTCTGGGCAAGAACGACTCGCATAGCGGGCCAGCGCTTCTCATTTGACCATCGATTCGGGCCAGATTATCAACCAGTGGCCCAAGACCAAGTGAAGCACACTTCCAAAGGATTGCTTAAAATTATTTAATAGAAGACAAAACAAGCTTTAAAATAAGATAAACATAAGAATTACATTGGTTTTTGTTATAAATGGCACAAATTAAAAATAAGAAATACAGAGGCCAGATTCACAAAAATCTTCAAGAAAGAACTTAATAAAAGAGTCATGATGTCACGGTGGGGGAATTTTCACACTGGCAAATAGACTTGCGACACCGGGAGCGGGGGGTGGATTTACCATTTACTTATGCCCGTCTCCCTTGCCAGGGTATGAGCCGCCAGCCACAGATCTCCAGATTCCTGTCTTTGGCCATTCTTTCCAACTGGTTCCAGGTGTAGCCCATATTGGTGATGTCAGCCTCAAGCCACGTCGCAAAGTGTTAATTGGACGGCCTCTTCTTCGCTTTCCTGGGGGGGTTCCACTTCAATGACTGGCTGTTGATGTTGGTTTTACGAAGAGTGTGCCCTATCCATCCCCATCTTTTCCTGATTTCTTCCTCAGCAGGGAGTTGAGTCTTTTCCAAAGGTTGGTACTGCTGACGGTGTCAGGCCATCGGATCTGGAGAATTCTTCTGAGACAGCCGTTGATCAAGTTAATCATCCTCCAGGCTTCCGCTCCATACAGCAACACTGACTTCATGTTGGAGTTAAATAGGCAGATCTTTGTTGCCAAGGACAGGTCCAGATGTTGAGCTGTATGTAGACCACTCTTGCTTTGCCAATCCTTGCATTGAATCTGCGTCTGTACCACACTGTTGGTCAATGATTCTGCCCAGGTACTGTAGGTGAAAGACTGGACATCTTCCAGGGTACTTCCATTCAGCATGACTGGATCTTTGTCTTTTTAACTGTTAAAGGGATACTCCACCCCAAAATGAAAATTCTGTCATCATTTACTCATCCTTTAGCTGTTGCAACCCTGTATGAGTTTCTTTCTTCTGCTGAACACAAAGGAAGATATTTTGAAGAACGATTGGAACCATTGACTTGCATGGTATTCTTTTTTCTACTATGGAAGTCAATGGTGCCAAACAACTATTTGGTTCCAATCATTCTTCAAAATATCTTCCTTTGTGTTCAGCAGAAGAAAGAAACTCATACAGGGTTGCAACAACTTGAGGGTGAGTAAATGATGACAGAATTTTAATTTTTGGGTGGAGTATCCCTTTAATGTTGAGGCCAATCTGAGATGATATAGTTGACACTACATACTTTTTTTCTGCATCTGCTGTTTGTTGAGGGAGAGAAGTGCAAGGTCGTAAGCAAAGTCCAGGTCATCGAGCTAGGTCCACTGGATTCAGTTATTTTGCGCTCTCGTGGATTCTATCATAATCCAGCCAATGGCAAAAAGGAACAGGAAGGGTGACAGCAGGCATCCTTGTGGATTTAGGGTATAACATTTCTTTATAATTTGCGGGCATCAGGAAGCTTCTATCAATATGTGTGGAATTGAAATTGCCTTTGAATGCGTGCTCGTTTTCACTTTTTCCGAATTTGCGGGCATCACCGAGACGCTATTAATGTCCTGGATATTTAAATCACTTTCGCTTTTGAATTCGTGATTGTGACATTTTACAAGATATTTGTCAATGACGCTCATGATCTGTTGTGCATCAAATCCTCAACCATAGTCTGTCATCTCACCTTATACTTGTCACGCGATAAGTCACGTGAAAAAATTATCATTTATGTAACTAAGCTCCAATAATGGTTGGAGTTGTGGGATTTAAGTAAAAATTATTTAAATTCTTTATTTTAAATCACAAACTACTAGAAAAGTCATGTAAATTAATTGGTAATAAAAAGGATTAACATTCAGTTATTGAAACTTCTGAAATTCTGGAATTTAATTATTTGAAAATATTCTATTTAATTAATTAAATGATTGCATATTATAATATAGCACTCCTGGAACACACACAGAAGTACCAGAAATATATTGAAGGCCTTCAAATACTGTCTTAGACTATGGGATTTTGGTACAAGCAAAGTGACCCAATGCAGATCTGTGTAAGAACCCCTTTTACAATGTGGCAGAACTTCTCTTGCTGATACCATGTTGAAAATTAAGTGCTGAATTAAGTGAAGGGTTCAAAATACTCAAAAGTAGACTTCTTTAAAGAAAAAAAAGGAAAGAATGTCAAATGGCGCTCAGAGACGCAAGTACTCCGCTGGTGGTACACCTACAATGGTTTGGTGGTTGATGCATAATATGACCATTGGTGTCCAACTGGATTGCAGTTTTTCCATTTATGTGAAACACGTTTTTAACAGTCTCACATTTAGAAATAAATACTGCCAGAAGACTAAAACGTCATGTTGTAAACAATGTGAACTGGGACATTTGCATTTGTGTGGCCAGAAACTGTGAAACACAAAGTTAACAGAAGAACAATGCCAAGGGCATATTTTCAAAGTACGCCACAAGGAATTCAGTGTGCACACGGTGGTCGAAACCAGTGCATAACAGCCTCAGAGTGCATAGCATGCTGGACAGTACCAGCACACACTTCTTTTCTAATGAAGAAATGTGAAAGTGGTCCAACTGTAGCCGAGAATCAAACTCATTAGGCATCTGGTAATCATTAGGACCTTGTTAAAACTGTGGACTTCATGAAGATTATTATGGCCCCCAACCTCCTTTCCACACTCGAATCTAACCCGAGAAAGAGGAAAACTGAGAGACCGACTCAGTCACCACTAGTTACCAAGTCTGACTGTCCTTAAATTGATGGTAGTTAATCTTTTTTCCATCCATTTTTCTGTTTATAGAACTCTTTCATGAATGAAATGCTTCACATATAAGTCATAGTAAGTCGAGCTTGAACCACGTTAAATGTCAGTTCAAGTCGTGACATCAAAGTGTGTACATTATATATGTACCATTAAACGGTCCTAAAGGTTGAAATAATACACATTTTAAGCGATACAAATAGTAATTCACCGTAACCATGCTTTTATTCCACTGAAAAGAGGGTATGCGTCCAAACACGGGCATAATCTGTTGTACGGTCTACAGTATGAAGAATGAACAGGAAAGAAACAACAAAAGAAAAACAACAAGTTATTGAATTAAAGCTCAAAGTCTGGCCAGGCGGCGCTGCATCACTCATGCTAATAGAGATAATGATCTCCATCTAAACCATGCCTGACAGTTGCAATTTATGGAGTAATTAGTGAGCTTTATAAACCAGTGCTTGATAGGAGCCACCTGGATGAACCGTGTCTCCTGTTCTCCGCTACTGGTCTCAGTATCACTTTCTTTGTCAGTCTGCCTTCTGTTTAATTTGCTGTGTGCGTCTCTCCACCTCTTTACTACAGAAAGTCAGTCATAGTAACTGTTTCTAAGGATGATGTCATGCAGACTTTAGGGGTTAATGTCACAAATACTTTTCTTTAGGCCCTGAACCTGGTCCCTTGTTTTCAAAAAGTAAGCTGCACGTGCAAGTGTGCGTGCCGAGATTTTGTTGAGATTTTCTTATGATGAAAATTCCATTATGTGGACTGTCTGCGAGCAGAAGCAGAATGCAGACAAGAGAAATATACTTATATCTTGAACAGTATGAGAAATACTAACATATACTAATATACAGCTTTAGAAATGACTAAATTAATATACATAAAAATAATAAACCTCTGGAATACAAAATGATTCAACTTCCTGTTTTTTTTGTGTGCGTTGTTGGAAAAACAAGAGTCTTACAGGTTTGAAACAACATGAGAGAGAGGGTATGACAATTATAAATTAAAAATATCATACTCATGTTGTTTCAAATCTGCATATTTAATTTTTCTATGATTTCTCTTTAAAGTGTATTTTTTGGAACAATATTTGAAGCCTGATGTGACGGAGGAAGAGAAAGATTCTTGGTTACCTCGACAATGTATGGAATGTTGCCAGTCCATTCAGGTCTATTTAGTAAAACTGCACTAAAAACCCCATCTCTGCACGAGCAAAAACTGCCCCATGAACCCCAGCAGGTTTAGGTCTTTCAGATCAGTTGCCATGGGACGGTATGGTGAGACTGATATGTTAAGAAACCTCTAGATTTATCAACAGCAGACTAATAGTGTCTAACATTCTTGCAAAGTTCAACACAGAGCCCCCATGTTTTCAAAGTCCAACCTGAAATACTTTGTCCCGGTGGAGCGCCTCAGGAAGCGAGAAAAAGGAAGAGAGGTGGGAGGAGGAAGACAGACCAAGCCAAAAAGGATTTTAGTCTGTGCTCTGGAAGCGCAAATCTTATTAAATCTTCCCCAAGAAGCAGTCTAGAAGCTGACTGGTAAGAGACTTGTTTTGAGGCTGGGACAGCAACTAATCGACCGTCTGCTGCGGGCCAAGCCTTTATTTGTGTTCTGAGGCCGAGACCGCAAGCGAGCGCTCCAGTGAGCCACACCCCCGAGTGAGTGTGCTCCAGCATGCACAAACACGCAGACACACACTGGATGATCTGCCATCAAACACAAAATAGAGGGTGAGCCCATCTTTATAAGACTAGGGCCACTTCACCCAGCTGAACTGATTGAGAGAGGAGATAGAGCATGCCAGTATTCTGCCACACGAGTGGAAACAAATGAGAAAAATATTTGAGCAACTTTTTGTAAAGAGAATATAAATAATCAGTTGCATATGACATTTCTGATATTTTGATTGTATATGGCTAAGAGAGTGTGCGTTTGCACCCGTGATAGATTTTAACTACCGTATTTTCTGTAAAATAATTGGCACCGGCTCAAAATCGCATTGGTTTATCTCTGCGTCCGAAATCACGTGCTGTCTGAGTAGGTACTACATTTGAATTTACTTTGTGACCGCTAAAAACATACGTTATAGTATGAATATTGGTAGTATGAATTTAATCTGGACGTACTATATCAGCTACAGTATGCTGTTACGGTCATGTGACCCATCAGCATCAGTTCACTTCCGTTCATAAATCCTCTCCCCATGGCCTCATGGGATAGTAAAGCTTCCATCGAATACACACTTCAGAATCTCGGCAGAAGTAGTAGGTCGTCCGAGGACTTTCCGGCTACTGTTTTTCGCATTCTATATAGTAGGGACGCATATGCAGGCAATATGGTCGCCAAGTGAGCCTAATACTATGGTCGCCATTGTATTTTTGTGCAAAATATTTAGTTAATCATAAGTCGAAAGCAGTGACTGTTTAAGAATGAATGTTAGTTGTATCAATGGGCTCTATGCACGGCGGTATTTCCGGTGAAGGGTTAAGGATGCTCGATAACTTCCGCTGATCGTAGAGTCCAATGCAATACCAAGAATTTATATTGAATTTTATACTCCATGGTTATACTAAAGAAACGTTAGTCACAAAAACAGACAAAACAGACACCCCTCGTTGTGTTTATGCTTCTTTTTAAAATTATATGAAATTAACATAACTACATATAAAATTACATCTAAACATATGAAAGTTTCGTTTCAAAGACGGGAGGACAGTACATTTTGAAGACTCTGCCATAATCCCGTTTTCCTCGGTTTTCCTCCGCTTTAATCTCCCCAACCGGAAACGGAAGAGCATCCTTGCGTCAAATGCGGAACTTATGCGTGCATATAGCCTATTGCATTTAGTATGATGTTCTCAGTTTGTGTAGTGCGGTCACCTTAAATGTTTTCTTTCCAGATAAATACTGCTCTGTAGAAACTGCTTAGATTGTACATATATTTAAAAAGATATTATGGTTAGATGACTTCAATGATGTAAAATGCTTTTCTTTAAACAGTAGCTTATATAGCAGCTATTTTTTGAACATGAATATTGTATCTATTTTTAACTACATTAATTTAGCTCACAACTTTTGAAAGCAGTTTCAGAACTTTGTCAACACTGTCTGTGCACAGGTACTTGGGTAAAAGCAGGCATAAACTCTGCGATTTCAGCAAGGTTTCCATCTCACACTGTACAAGTAGATCACATACGATGTAAAGCCAAACTTCACGATTTATGTGCTCACACTATACAGTCCAATAGTCGAGCTGCTACTTGACTGCTCACACTATAATGTGTGAAATATGACCGATAACCACCGTGAAGGGTTGCTTGATAGACCATAATATTGAGTATCCAGAGATATCGTCAAAATCATCAGCTATCGATATTAAGATTTAGCATTTCCAATTCATGTATTAAAATATTATTGAGATTAGGCCTACTTTTATTATTAAATTGCTATTAAAATTAATTTGCCCCGCAATAATTCATAGCACATAACGCACTGCAAGGATAATAAAAGTTTAGATGGATAAGCTTACTCCTCATTGAAAGTGATTTAAAAACATTTAGATTGCCTATTATTCATTGTATAACCAGTCTATAATATGCCTGAACACTGCAATACTCAGTTATCAATGACAATTAAGAGCAGCTTTATTTAAAAACAACTTAAAATAATCTTTACACTACATAGGCCTATATGGGCCACAAGAGAAATATTAAGAAACTAAATTAAGATCGTTATATATCGTTATCAGCATTGAAGTCGGATTTATCCCTCTCGTTGTCTCAGAGAATATGTGCCGAAAGCTCATCAGTTTTTACTTTCACTTTCTGTAGTGAATAATTGACTGGGTTTAGAGACTTCTTCATCAGGATAACTCTCGCACAAAGTTTGCACATTGCTTGTGTGAATCCACAGACTCGCCTTCATGTCTTAAATGGAATAATTTCCAATATTGCCACATGGCATTTTTCTTTATCACGAATTGCAAAATAATAAACAACAGTTCACATTTCCAGTGATAATAAAATTAAGTAATTATTAAATAAATGAGTAAAAGTGAAAGTGAAACAAGTAAATTACTGATCAAGTAAATGAATAAAAGAGGCGCCGGTGTACATGCGGGCGGCTTGGAAGACGTGGATAATGGTTTGTCTATTTTGCAACACGAACCGAAGGTAAACTGCAGCTAGTTTGATAGCTAGTTTATAGATCTCCCTCTTTTAATTTTATTTCTTGTTGCGTTAAAGATGAAATGGTTTAACTTCTGTTTTCTCAAAGGTGCAGTGAGGGAAAAAACACTGAGTTTAGGGCAATCGGTTCGCAGCTCTGCATTAACTGTGCGATACCCTCATGAGGGGAGAACCAAAATTTCTGCCATGCCAGAAATTCATCTGACCATCCGATTGCCGGTTGGGAGAGGTTAATTGCCAAATGTCGTACGACAAAGCTGAAAATCGACAAAAAAATAAAATAAAAAACACGAGTCGCACAAGTCAGAATTTTGCTTAAAATCGGACGATAATGCACAGGGCATGCCCGGCTAAACCAGCTTGGTGCATTGCTTATTTTTATCTGAACCCTTAAGCCCTTTCACAGGATGAGGCCTGCCACTATGGCAACCCTCAGCAACCACAAAACAGTCACCACAGGCAACCCAGCTGGGTGATCGGGCACTAATAGCAATGGAACAGGGAGTGATCCGTTGCCAAAGCCACTAGGTTTGGCTGCACATCTCCCTCCCAAGAGTACCATATCAGCATGGGCAGATCCTAATGGACTGAACACTTCTCTCCACCTAATGTTTTCCTCCTCAAGCTGAGTGTGCTGTAAACAGGAATATTCCCAAATGACAGCCCTCGGAAGGATGAGTGAAAGGCTAAAGGAGAGATAGTAGATAGAAAGTACTCGACATATCAGCAAACAGTTTATTGACCGTATGATTCATAAATATGGCAAGAGCTGATTGCAATAATCAGTTTGGTAATTTCCAAAAATTAAACTAGACATCCTTCAGCACAACTATATGCTTTGCTTGTTCTCAGTGCATGTCTAATTTTTCCACAAGATGTTACATAAAAAGACGATCTCAGCCAAAATAAACTGCAAAGTTGACCAAACTTTAGTTCCAAAACCTAGTGAACGGTCATTACCTTGCAAACGGTGAAAGCTTTATTCTCACGGTTACAAAGCAAAAGCATTTCTAGTACAGCAGGCTCGACATTTCACAGTAGGTATGTTTCAATTATAGGATTGAATGAATTGAGAATCTTTTATCTTTTAAAAGGTCATTGTACTATAAAATATCCTGTAAGCTTCAGAACTCAAAACTTTCTTGTTAGTCCAAAACAGCTTTTATTGAAACCAAACTCAGACCAAGATTTTTTCGTCATTACGTCAAAGTGCGACGAAAAACTGCTTCTGCAGATGATCAATGCCTATTTTATCATTGCCTCTTTAGCCCCGCCCACTGATTCACACAAGTGGTAGTAAATACGAAAGAGATGCAAATGCAAGTACACAGCACTTCTCCAACAACAAAACCATAGAGATGCCTGTGAGGATTACAAGACATTTTGAAGAGCTAAGTGTGAAAAAAAAGTTCTTTGTTCATTTAATTTCAATTCATTTTTTAAACAAGACAGTTCGACACAGGCTTTTCAGAGAGACTGAAAATAAAATATGCAGTGACGACTACATTGGATCAGACAGTAATGTCGACTCGTAATACTCAAGTGTAACACTGTTTTTACCATGTGTAGTTAACCACTATTGCTTTGTCTGATACAGATCATTGGATGTACATTGGATGAGTATTTATACTGTAGTGCCGCAGTCAAACGTAATAGTTGTGATTCACTGTTCTTTCCTTTGTTTTGGCATGTATGGGGTTAATGCATTGGATTATCAGATACTGAATAAAATGCATGTAGAGATTCTGCTTTTGTTGTTCGGATCGAAGCCATTTGCTGTTAAAAGATTCAGTGAGCGACATCTGTTTTGTCAGCAGTAAGACATTACAACACTTAATTTTAATTTAAAACATGACAGCAAATGATAATGTATACTTTTTTCACTTAATCGAAAAGGATGAACTATAAAAAGCCTATAAGAACTACAATGTTCATAAATCTGTTTACACGAAACACCCCAAGTCACCTTGGTCAATTATAACTGTGGTAACTCCAAGTACTTATTTTAATATGAAAAACTGTGCACAATCGTTTGGGTGTTTACTAACCAAGTCTTGAATGTGTCAAGCCCATTAAAATGGAGTGTTCAAAAAAGAGTCAAAAACAGAATAGAAAATGACTTCTTATTTAGCTTATTACTATAAATAAGGATGCTTTTGATGCATTGTGAACCAAAACTCTCGAACTCTCCATTCAGACAGGAATTTAGAGATTCAGGATTCTGTGCTTTTATTGTTATTTTTATTTCTTATGCATCTGTTGTGATTATTTTGACTATTTTAATTACCGTTGTGTATAAAATGTGCTATGCATGTGTTTTTGCAATCCTACTGCAGTGCTAAATGGACGGTGCATGCGTGCATCTGATTAAAAAAGTTGGATTCCAGTGTTTATGGTTTTTTTCTCCCCAATTGATCACATTTGTTTCAGTTCTACACCAGCCCTTCCAATATTATAAAAATCACGTTTGCATAAAGGATATTAAGTCCGATCGAGTCATCAGTCCGGTTTTATGTAAACATAGCTATACATTTGAGGCATAACAGAGCTCTGGATAAAAATAAAATATAAATAAAAAGATGCATAAGCAATTTCTAATTTTTAATAGAAAAGATAGTAAACTGTTTTTTAGAACTAATCATGTTTCTGACTTTAAAAATCTGACCTTTAGATGATCTAACCTTACGATAAACTTTTACCTGACTTCCCCTTTGGGACTAATATTATCATTAACTATTACCTGACTTCCCCTTTTAGGCATCCTAACATTTGAACAAATTGTACTGTTCGAAACTAGTGAAAACTCATGACTTTGATTGTACGAGTTTAAAAACAACAAATATGGGAAATGAAACTAGACAGATGTCTAAACTTGAAACCTTTTGGTTACCTAGTAAACAGGAGTGTTTGTCTATGAAGAACCAATCAAATTCTAGGGAAAATAATGTAATGTTTTATCTCATTTTGCCATACCCCTATTCTATAAAAACTGTTGCATTCGTGTTTACTGGTGGGATTCTCTCTGAAATTTGTTTGATATCCTCTGGCCGTGATAAAAGCATGTTCGAAGGCCTGAAGTCTGTTGGTCTCAGCCGCCGTCGATGTGTAGATGCGCTAGAGCATAGGAGTAGACTCTGCCGTCGATGGGTAGACGCGCTAGGGCAGGGGTCGGCAAGTAACTTTGGCCGCGGGCCAATATTTTTTTTAGCCAGTAGATGGCGGGCCAGCTACACGGAGTAGGCCTATGGATACAAATTAAACCGCTTAAAATACCCTCTGTGTTCACCCGCTTTATATCCCGACCTGACGGGTCCGCAAAATTTAGATCTCATTTCCAGAATCTCTCATTCAAATGTGCACTTTCTGTAAAGCTGCTTTGAGACAATGTGTATTGTGAAAAGCGCTATACAAATAAATTTGAATTGAATTGAATTGAATTGAATTGAAATGTCTCTAACGGAAAGAGAGAGATTAAGTAGCCTATAACAATTATAAATGCTATACAAAAATTGTGTTCGTGTCAATATAAATATTTATTACTGTCAGCAGAGAAAAAAAATGTCACAGAAAAAAAAATTCTGAAATATAAATAACAAATTAAATAGGGCAAGGCCTATCACTCAAATCACTCAAGCAACATACACACGTGTAACACGGGTTTAAAACAATCACATGCAAACGTAAAATATGCATATTTTTAGGAACATCTAAAAAAATATGGCTGTATTTCAAGTTGATAAAATAATTAAAAATCCACATCAGTTTATTTGTGCCCACGCGCCACGCCCTCCCAGGACCTAACGTTACTACTTTCACTTTTAAAAATTCCTCATAACCGCACGCGCGATGCCGCGATCTGCAGTTGTCTAGATGGATGCTGAGGAGTTGAAGAAAAGAATAGCTAGTGGGGATTGTAAAGTTGTCGACAAAAGTCATCAAAAATCAAGTCCAGTGTGTGGGAGAAATTTGGAGTTATCTGAAGAAAATATTGTGAAAGACTTGCTGCATGCATTTTCTTGTTGGATAGCCGCAAATGTGGAACTTCATCGCTGAGGAAGCACGCAGATAACTGTGGTAACAAAGCAGTTCTATCAAACAGTATTTTTCATATTTAACACTGTTAAGTATGCGTGGTTTGCAGAACAGCCGCTCATGTGAGTGTTTGAACCCAAAATTGTCAGATGTAGGCGCGCGGCTACGGCTTATCTCAAGTAGTGAAATAGTTTTACAGCATTTAGTGCAAATGTTTTTTATCAGGTAATAAATATTATTTATCAGTGTGTTATACCCGAATAAATAATAATGAAAAAAAGTTCAAAAGTCGGACTGTAAGCGAATGAGACTTAGGAGAGCATGATTGCTATATTCACACCCTTATTAAAATGGCTGTAATCTGTTACCACAATATTACTTGATCTGTTTAAAATGATTTCATTCGTATATGTCTGATAAGATGTTAAATTAAGATTCAAAATTAAAATTCGTCTATACCCGTTCTTCATTCTATTTTTGATCTGAGCGCACAATCAGAAAATCGGAAAACAAGTCGTTATTCGTTTTTTTTTATTTTAGTTCAGGAAATAATGGAAAAACAAGTCGTTTTTTATTTTTGTTTTTACTTTGAAAAAAAAAAACCGATTGAACGAATGATACATGGCGCCTGTTTGTAAACCATTATTGTAAAATAAAAATAGGCTGATAAAAAAAAAAAAAAACGGAATTCCAAAATAATCCGGCGGGCCAGAAAATATTGCTGGCGGGCCAGTTTTGGCCCGCGGGCCGCCTGTTGCCGACCCCTGCGCTAGGGTATAGGGTTAGACTCGGCCGACGTCGACTGTAGACATGCTAGAGTATAAATATTATGCGTAGTTAGGTTTAGGGGAAAAAAAATTAAAAATCTACCACACCACTAAGAATTGTTACAAAGTTGATCATTGTAAAACCAAATTTTCATGAAGAAAGTTACATTTAATTTACATTGAATCCAGATAATTAAAGCAGTTTATATCATTCCATCAGATATTGAACAGAAACTTATGTTTGTGTGGCTGTCACTTGTATCGCACCCGAAATAAATCTTTTTTAAACAATGAGTAGTTCACTCCAGTATTTTTAGATGCTTTATGAAAGCAAGCTTATGTTGCAAATGATAGCTTATGTTGCAAAAGATTGTTAATGAAAAGGTTAATCATTTTCAACAGTCAGCTGAAACATGCCAAAACTCACATTTCTGACGCAGCGTCGCTCTGCTCATACGGGTAGCACGAATACTGTAACCTGGTAATATGGGTGCCAGAATAAATACACAAAACAGGCCTAAGAGTGATGTAGCCATTATGTTCAAGCTTCTGGAAAACTTTTTTTCTACTAGAACAGGAAGTAGATTCAAAGGCACTTTGTGCAGTCTTTCAACAGAAACATGATCAGTCTTCCTCCTTCCTTACAACCCTTCTGGTCTCACTCATGTCTCATCGTCGATCACTCTCACAGAATGGAGAGGACGAAAAGGGAGCAACAGAGAGAGAAGTGGAAAAGAGGAGAGTGGTACAATGGCCGCCTCTGTGCCTGTACAGCTGCCTGAACGGGAGGAGAGGAGGGTCTGACCAAAACGAGCGGGGGAGAGAGTGAGAGAGGAGAAAAAGAGAGACAGCAAGCAGACGGGATGAATAAGGCCTCCTCAGCCCATCTCCACCAGGCTCAGCCGCACAAGGACAAGCCTGTGCCTCAGAAGGGCGAGAAAACCAACACCACACACCTCGAACGATCTGCATCAGAGCCCTTATTGTACACGCCACTTTTCCCAGGATACTCTACACCCCCCGAAGCAGGACTAATGGATATTCCTGCTATCTTTTCCTCCCTTAGCTCAATCTCTGGAGATTATACCTCTACCTGAACCACACTTAAAGATCACAAAGAACCATTAGAGGAAAAAGACCCCCTGCGCCAGGCACAACTGGTGTACAGATGTGTGTATACATGAGTATGAATGTAACATGTAGTGTTGTGGAGTACCAAGTATTTCAGTATGGTGACAGTATTTAATTTGTTTAAAACCTAAAATCAATGTTTTTTTAAATACTACAAGTGAATATGGGCATCACATTAAAATGTACAGAAAACATTTGTTTTTAAAGATGAACTAAGTGACAAAATAGATGATAAAATTATCTCCAAAAGTCATCTTTACACTGCAAAGGACGTAGAGAAGCTGCATCTGATATGGTATGTTCAATCACACACACTGCTCAAAGGTAGCATACAACAATTTAATAACAATTTCACTTTAAATACAGTAGCTTCAGTGTATTTGTTGTTATTAGCTGTAGCTTTTACAGAAAGGTATATGGACTGTAACTTGTCAAGCTATAGTTTTAAAGTGTCCGACACAGTGGTTTAGGTTGATCCAAACAACACCTGATGAATTATATACATTATTATATACTGTATATAAAAATCAAAATGTAAATTCATGTCCTAGTTACACTTAATGCATCACATTTTCCTAATTAATGTGTGTTTTTACACATTTTTACATTTATTCCAAAATTAAAACAGTAACAGTTTGAACAATACATTTCATTTGTGAATTGATGTTCAGCTGTTCTTTTTAATAGTCAATTTATTTTCATCAGTCATTAAGCTTGGTAAACTGTCACAGACACGATGATGTACCTTTAATTTCAGCAAGCTGATTGCTCACCAAAAAACCCAGCCATAATGTTTTCATGTCATTTCAAGTTTGATTATGACGTGACCTAATTTTTAATTAGTCTTCTCAATAACGGCATAATTTTGTTAATTCAGACCGATTCGTGAAAACGCAGGAACTAATATCCATTCATGGCGCGATGGAGGCATTGCCTCCTCTCACATGACTTTGCCCAAATCATTCTCAATTACCCCCCATAAAACCCAGCGCATGCTTTAGGGGGTCTGTTAAAAGTCAATGTGCTCAGGGGAGGCAAGAGTCCCGCTGTAACTTTACCTGCGGGTGTCGCAGTCGAACAGTCGAAAAGTGTATAAATCACTTGTTTTTCTAATCACATTTCGTAATATTTGTGTGGTTTTAATTTTCTCATCCAATTTTTTTGAGGAGGCACTGCCTTTCTTGCCTCCTTGGTGGAAACGCCCCTGCTAAAAACATGTACTTGTAAGTACAGAGAAAGAAAACTCATTTGGTGCACAATGTCCTTTCCATTCATTTCTACAGCCAAACCACACAAAAAGAAGGAAATTTTTGCACCAATAATGCCACACAATTTCAAAATAATGTGTGTAAGATGTCGGAAAGATCACCACACACACCCACACACTCAAAAGCACATCCTTACACAGACATTATGCCAAGACTCTCAGTGTTAAATGCTGGAGCAAACTAAGACTAGAAGAATGCAAGTTTTCCCTGAAGAAGAAGAGAGGAAGGAGTAGGACTGAAGGGATTCCAGTCTGAGGATGAAAAACGAGGAGAGAGCTTGAACAGATCTTAAAATTCCAGTCGAAATATGTGAGGCAAAGATCCTAACCCTCTCTGGCATCAAAGTGCCTTTTGGGATCTAACAAATACCACAATTATACTAGAGTCCCCCACAACAGACCTTCAAGACAGACGAACATAAAAGACTCTGAGCCCACTGATAGTAGAGCAAGCCGACTGTTTATGTGCATGTTTGCGTGTCCAGTGCATCTGACCACAGACGTGGCAGCAAATCAACCCTGCTGCTACACCTCATTGGCTGCTTTCTTGTTCCTGCCTTTCAGCATCATTTAATACAGAACTTCCCTGATACATCTAAATCATTGTTTGGCATGGCTAAATCCAGCCTTTCATCCCTCCACTAAAACTGCCTGCTCTATAGCAAAACAATCTAAACAACAGATGCCGCTGTACCCTGTAACATACATGTTATGAGAGAGCCTGAGAAAGAAGAATGAGAAAAATGTTTTGATTGTGCAGAGAGAGATTGAGGGCTATGAGCAGAAGGTGACGACCCTAATTTGGACTGGATATGTTTCGGCAGTAAATTAGTTGGGTTAACTGGATGGCTGGCTTAGATTTATTGGGAGGCCCAAAGTTTGGATGTCTGTGGGTCAAAATAATAGCTGAGATATTTCATACTTCAACAGTGGCATGCAAGTAGGGTGTCTTGAACATGATGGTTAAGGCTCCGTCTACACCACACTCTCCCAGTACGCATATGTGCACTGGTGGGATGTCTGTGAGAGAATGTATGATTAGGGCCGCAATATTGTGCCAACAAAAATCCTATTGCAATTATTTTGTCATATTATGTGGTTTGAATTGTAATATGATAAACCTCTCATATTGCTGACGTCTAATAATCCAGGAAAAATAGAACATACAAAAACTAAATTGAAATAAGATGTGCAAAAGCTAAATAAAAAAGAAAAGCCTTTTCTAAATCAACAACAAACAAAAAAAAGTTACTCTCTTCAGGTGTTCAGGCCTACATGCCACACATCACATCAAAACATACCAGTTCTCCTTGTCTGAAGTTGTGTACTACAACACTGAAAGCAAGACCATTCTGCATCCAAAATCTAATACTACCCAAATATACAGTACAGTATGCAAAAAACAGTACGCCAACAGAGTAGTATGTCCAAATACAGTAGTCCAAAAAGCACCTGGATGGCTTACTACTTCTGTCAAGATACTGAAGTGCGCTTTCAATAGAACCTAAAAATCCCATTAGGTCACAGGAGAGGATTTGTGAAAGGCGGTAAAGCGACACAACTGACGCAGATGGTCACAATGACAAGACTGACGATGCTTCCCAAATGGCATACCCGCCATGTTAATTCCATCTCAAGTCTAGAGTCCAAGACCATATTTTCAGGAGCATCGTCCTGGACACAGACAAAATATGACAATATCACAAAAATATGATCTTGGACTCACTGTTCACATGTACCTGGACCTTAAAATGAACAAATCTTTTTTTGGTCCACTTCAATTGCAATAGTGTCTCTCTATGTTATGTCTACACTGCGAAATCTGTTGAGTGTCTTGGCAACACACACATGCAGGACTGTATAAATCCAAATGAGATGGCAATCCCCTCTGAACTACATGAGAACAAGTAAATTACAGCTTTATTTGAACAAACTATTCCTTTAATTCTCATTCTTTCTCCCTGCCTATTTTTGTAGGAATATTTTCACAGCATAACGCGTCTATATTGAGACGTTTTGTTGACAAAGGCCAGTGCTCAGTGTCACTATCATCTTGCTGGCTTCTCCCAGACCTCCCATGAGTTTCGTTTAGAAGCATTCAAACGGTAATCTTTAAAAGGACCAAACATTTCTGACAGGGGAATTGGGATGTTATTGAGTTTAATAAGCTGTGTCATGAATGTGTGTTTATTTTACATCTACAGCAATGATAAAATGACTGGAATGTCTTTAACCATCAAAGGTCCTGGCTGTTTTTTCCTGCTCTGACATCTGCCTTGTAGAAACATCTGTGGGACTGAGCCTTTTACTAAATAGCTGACATGTCTCGCAATAACTTTCCCACAAACTTTATGTGCTCAATTTTAGTTTTTGGGACAGGCTCTGGAACGCTTTCCCTTCAGATTATTGCCCATTCTCCCATCTCGTTTTTTATACATCCCCCAAGATGCTACAGAATCAGCAGTGTAGAGAGAATAGTGGAGCAGCACTAATAAGTACAATAAAGATCTCATGGGCACTGCACTACTTATGATGCTAATAAACCTGAGGTTAAAATAAGCTACAAGAAAGGTCAACCACAATGTTTCAATGATTTTCTAGATTAACTATTTCCAGGTTGTGCTCCCATGAACATCAGCATAGTGAGGTGACCTTTCTGAGTTTATGTACTCACCGCCCCCTATGAAAATATTGGAAATGCTAACCCTTTTATTGCAAACGGTATTTACGGATGGAAATCGTAATCTCATTTCCTGGAGCTTGTTGTGAAGAGGCATCCCAGTTCAATTGTGCCACTAAAACCCTACGTTTCCCATGAAGTCATATATAGGCAGCGACTAAAGGGATTAATGGGCCACATTTCAGGAGCAGAGCAAAGCAATCCTATTCCGTGAGAAGACTCAATGTACCAAGTACTACGAACATGAACACGCATGGAAGCCCCTCAGAAGCATTAGGCAGAACTAACATCAATTTTCCACGGCAGATCCCATCAACATTGAGACTTATCAGACCTCATCTCACCAGCTTCACTCGCTCGTCTTTGACAACTTGTAATAAATCCAGTGCTGATTCAAGAGTAGTATAATAATTGAATACGAACTGCAAAATATATTTGTTTATATTAAAAGTGTATAATCCTAGAAAATATGATATTGATGACTCATCTTGTTCATATGGGTATATGCACACTTTTGTCTAATAAAATAGTCTTGTGTTGTTGTCTTTTTCCCATATGATTGAAACTGGTAAAGTTTTTCACAACCCAAGACATCCTGTAATCAGTGCTCCAGATCTCTCCTCACTTCTGTTACCGGCTATTTAAAAAAAGAACAAGCCCTTCAGAATGTCCTGCCCTGACTTTCTGTTTCAATAGTACATACATCAACACAAAAGAATACTTGTCAAACCATTTCATGGAAACATTATTGGTTAATTTGCTCATTTGTCATTTGTTCTTGGGGTTTAGAGTGATTGTACCTGAGAGAGGGGTCGGGACAGTCTGTGACTCTGTACGTTCTTCTCTTCTGAGGACCAGGAGTAGTGCTGCAGGCTGAAAAACAAACAAAATTTAGCTTGAGTACACCCTACAATGAACATGGGACATTTCTGAACTGGTGTTGATTTTGAGAACACTTTGAAGCAAACTACAGTTGACATGAAATTGGTTGCAGTTACATGAAATTGATCCATACAGTTTAAGTTTTTTAAACAATTCAGAAGGCAGAAACTGGACCAAGAAACTCAAGAAAAGTAAATAAGAATGTGAAACTACACAGACGTGTTAGAGAAAAATCATGAGTCACAGGCACTTACCTCTACCATAATTATTGTATAATATACACTACCATTCAAAAGTTTGGGGTCAACTTTTTTTTTTTTTTTTTTTTTAAGTATTGCTTCTAATAATATTTTATTCAGCAAAATAATATTCTATTCAGCAATGTATTAAATTGACCAAACGTGACTAATAATGTTACAAAAGATTTCTATTTAAAATGTGTGTATTTTCTATTTTTCTATTCATTAAAAATGTTTGTTTTTTTTTAAATGCAAGCACAATCATTTTCAACATTGATGATAATAATAAGAGTATGAGATCATCAAGCTCACTTGTCATATATATTACTTTACTGATTTTTTTTATTTTTTCAATTTTGGAGCCTGCTCTAGTCCCAGTGCACTTGCAAATTAAGTACATTAAGTAAAATGTACCTTTTGTGTTACACAGAAGAATATAAGTAATACACACTTAAAAGAGCTTCACAAGGGTGTGTGACTAATCCCTTTAGCCTTGAAATGATATAATAAAAAATAGCATACAGTGTTAATTGTAATGTACAACAATGATCTTATTGACAGGGCGATATCAAAAGCAACAAGTTATTGTCTCAACACCATGCTGTGCTATAATGCATTTGCCTGCTTAATCCAAAATTCATTAATCTAGTTCATAGTCCGTCACTAAATCTAATTAAATGAGCTTCATCAGTAGTGACATGTGGAATGTGCTGCAGTCTGTCAGGGGTCAGACAGTGTTAAGTCTGAGAACAACAGGTAAAGAGAGAGTGTGTGTGTGTGTGTGTGTGTGTGGTGTGTGTGTGTGTGTGTGTGTGTGTGTGTGTGTGTGTGTGTGTGTGTGTGTGTGTGTGTGTGTGTGTGTGTGTGTGTGTGTGTGTGTGTGTGTGTGTGTGAGTGAGTGAGTGAGTGAGTGAGTGAGTGAGTGAGTGAGTGAGTGAGAGAGAGAGAGAGAGAGCGCTTCAGGAAACAGACAAGCGAACATTTCACCTGAAGTCAAGCACTGAGCTATGACCCATTCATCAACCATGTGCCGACTCTACTGGAAACCCGGTACAAAAAAAAAAAAAAAGAGATCTCCACAATGAACTTCTTGAGGAAGCAGAGAAGTCTTAACATGTCCCCTGTAGAATAACTTTACGCTCTAATCATAAAGTTCCCTTTGTCAGCTGAATTTAAAACTGCACTGTCTGAAACTGCATCCATTTTGTTCACCCAAAAATTTAAATAGCAAATTGCATGCCCTCATACCATTCCAAACCTGTATGACTGAGAATGTCCAAGCTGCTCTTTTCCATACAATGGAAGAGAATATGACAAAGGTTGTCAAAGGCAATATTATTAAATCCCAATATATTAACTACAAAAGTTATTTTTCTCTCTTTTCTTTGGGCTAAAAATAACCAAGCAGCGGTACACTGTTAGCAAATATCCCGATGCTGCGGATCAACATTTAGATAAGTAAATATGTGCAGCGCACTTTCCTCTCAGTAACAAAAAAATAAATAAATAAACAAAATCACAGCAGTGAGAAAACAACTCTTAAAGCATCTGATCATAGCGATATGTTTGCACCAGCTCTGCAATTCGGCACTATCCAGGCAAGTCACGTGATGTTATTGTTACCACGATAGCACTTTATACAACAGATTGCTTGATAGCAAGCAGCTTTATATAAAACATAACAAAAAAACAAAAAAAAAAAAAACAGTACCAGTGTCGCTGTCAAGTAGAATTACAACAAAGCAGCTCTCCAGTGTGTTCATGTTTTTAATCACATCTGACCTTGATGGACTGAACAAGAAAATTAAACCAGAGAAGATTTACACGTCAAATGCACACCAACTGTACCAGTTATATAATCGTCACAGACCAATGGTAGTTTGAAGGTGTTTACAGCGATAGTGAACTTTTCTGGAAAGTGTGCTTTGGCAGGAAGTTTCAAACTCTAGCAAAACTACAGACAAACGTTTTTTGGACTGATTTTGTTCAATATGACATTAGACCAGTTTATTCTTTGATTCCCAAGTATATCAGGGCCTTTAATCAATAATGACTTACATTTCAGTCTATTCTAGATGTCCGTTTTCAGTTTAATGTTTCATAAATAGCTTCGAGTCTGTAACTAAAGAGAGAATATCGTATGGGTTGGTGGAAAAACAACTGCAGTGTTTTTCCATTGCTGTCAACAATTTATTTTGAAGTGAGTTCGAGAGGAATTTGTGACTTTTACACCCGTTTATCCATCAAAGTTTCATAATCGGTAAGTATTTGCTTTTTCTCTTTTGCAATGTGCTGACTGCTGAGGGGGACACTGTGTCTTGATGAAACTCTGTTTGCTGATCGTTGCTTTAAAATCCTAAAATACAGCATATTGCAAAAAGATATTTGCTGTGAGAAACGGGATTCGGGATTGTGTAGGGCTTTAAATGTAACTGTACTGGTCAAGTCATATTAACCAATCTCGGGTACGGGCTGAGTTCAGGCTTCACTTTAAAGCCTGTGCAGATCTCTAGTCAATCCCTCACTCAAATGTAAAATATACCTTGAGGAGACTTGGCATACAGCACATAAGTCATTTGGCCCACTTTTATAGTGTTCCTGGAGTTTGAAAGCCGTAGTTACAATCCACTTTCAAAGCATTTAATAAAGCAGCTTGTACATTTTTCTAAATATATATTTTTGTTTTCAACAGAAGAAAAAAAATACATTTGCTGTAGGTCTTAAAGTCAACTAATTTCAGTCATCCAATCTACTCTTAATTAATGGATTGTATTTTCTTAGCAAACACTTCTGTTACAGAAATACTCTCTCTGTTTGTACAGCTGAACATTTGAAGTAATTAAGTAAAAAAAGCACGGTATAAAGCATCAATCATGAAAACATCAGCCGAGTGTTCAGCCGAGAACATGATTCGCTAGAATCTTCATGGAACATTAATCCTAATGGAGTCTGCATTTCATTACTGCATTACGCATGCTTCTACAGTGTGGTCCTTTACATTATCAATAATACTGAAGGACCACAAAGAGAAAAAAAAGCATGCTTATTTAAATGTTAATTAGTGGGTCAAAGTACAATACTAAAACTCTATGCAAGTATATAAACACAATGTTGGGTAAAAGCACTGCCAGCAAGCAATCCTGTATAAACGTAAATCCATCTTGTTGTGTTACTGCTATAGTAGCAAACCTCAGTTGTACCTCTTATTGGTGGGTGTGATCCTGCCCCCTTTGCGGTCGGGGCTGGATGGAGGCTCCGGTGAATATGGGCCAGGAGACAGAGACGCTGGGCTGGAGATGGAGTACTCTCTGTAGTTCTGGTTCTCATCTCGACTCACCTGCACAGCCTCCTGCACATCCAAAGGGAAAAAACACAGTACAGATTAGGGGTGCACGATATTGACAAAAAAGTGATATTGCGATATCGATAATGAATATTGCGATATCGATATTAATTTCGATATTTTTAAACGTATGTAAAACTAAAAAAGTTATGGGAAAGCGCAGCAAAAAATATTAATAAATAAAACAAGTTTTCTTACAACATAATGTTTATTTCAACTGACAGTCATATTGGACTGGTACAACATGAATGAATAAATAAATAAATAAATAAATAATAACCATGTCCACAGAACAGAACATGTTTTACTGGTTGTATGTACACTACAGTGTAAAAAACAATAAATAAAGAGCAAGTCTACAGAACACACCTAGCCACTTCATGCGTTTTCTGTGATGGGATAGCTATCCGATCTTAAAAAAAAAAACAGGTTTGCCCTCCGAAACGCATTCGAGACGGATTTGAATCCGATCGCTGAAACCACTTCAGGAGAAGGTCTGGGCCGCATTCAGACGGAACTGGACAATAAATGCATCTCGTTGTTGAAACCACATTTGTAAAATGTACTACTCCCAAAAAACGCTAAAAAATAAACGTGTGAGAACGGGTTACAGGCTACATGTCATGTTATGGCCAAATATGACGGCGCGCGCAACTGCAACACGCATCACCGCAGATGAGCAGCTGCCTGCATCTCTTCATCAAGCCAACGCGCAAACTATCGCAAATCAAAGTGAAAGTAAGTCGCAGACGCTTTACACTTTATTAAAAGTAAATAAACGAAATTATCTTAACGGGGCTGTTGCCGTTCTCTTACGAGAGTATCTCTCGTACTGCGTAATATCTTACGCTATGGGGAAACACTCTTTCCTCGAGATATTGAAGCCAAAAATTATCCTTAATTTTTTTAATCATGCAAAACGCTTTTGCAGCAGCAAGCAGACAAGGGCGAAACAGCTCGCGCGCTCATTGGCTGCCTCGCTGGAAAAGCTGCAGCCTATCGAGTGAAGGCACTGCGTGACGTAATGACGAATGAAGACGCTTCGCGCTCATTTCGTCATGTCCCGCCAGTATAGGCGTGGTCTCGCCCTATAAATACCCCTCGATAGCTGTATTCTTCTGATTTTTTTCATTCTTCACGCGAAGCTCACGTATCGCGGGATCCAGAGTGAGAAGCCGCGCCGTTGACTTGTAGCCTTCTCAGCGGGACGTGCCATCTACTGAAGTCGCTGGCCCAGCCGCCTTCAACTGCCGTACCTGCTGCGCTTTCCGGCGTACTATATCCTTTACTCTGTCACTGTGTGTGTGTGTGTTTTGCTTACGTGACGCAACACCCATTATATGTTCTAAAAGAGCTGCGTCTTTTTAAAGATGCCTTTCTGTGGCTCGTGCCGCTCCCAACTCAGTGATGAGGACCGTCACGTCATCTGTGTGTCCTGCCTGGGTCATGAGCACGCTGCTATCGCGCTCGCGGATGGTGGATGCCCGCACTGCGAACTTCTGCCTATGGCGACTCTGCGGACTCGCCTGGCGTCGTTCTCTGAACCCGCGTCCTAGCCTTCTGTGCCGCGCCGTAAGAAGCATCGCGCCCAGCGCGCTCCCGAGCCTTCTCCAGCCCGCCAAAGCTCGCCGGTTCGCCCGCCTGCTTCACCGGCTTCACTTGAGTCGCTCCCGGACGGACAGCGCCCGCCGTCTGCCGCCGCTTCCGCTCCCGAGCTGGACGAGCCTGCTGAGGTATGCTCTCTTGTGGCTTCCGATAGCGAGGATTGGGCGAGCTCTGTGGACCTCCCCCCCGCTGACGTGTCTAGCCAACCCTCTGGGAGGAGACCCGGCATTGAGGCTGAGCTGATGCGTCTGCTCACCCAGGCCGTGGAAAGCATCGGCCTCGAGTGGGAGGCGCCCGCCTTGCCGCCGAGCAACAGACTCGACGGGCGCTTTCTCAAGAAAGACGAAGCCCCGTCTAAGTCTAGGGCCGCCCCCTTCCTCCCTGAGCTCCACGACGAAGTCGCCAAGTCATGGACCGCCCCGTTCTCCGCCAGACTGCGCACTTCCACTTCTGCGGCCTTTTCTTCTGTCACCGGCGCGGGAGATAAAGGATATCTCTCCATTCCTCTGTCGAGGCGGCGGTCGCGTCGCATCTCTGCCCGCCCTCTGCGGGACGGCGCGCGCAGACGACGCTCCCCTCTAAAGCCTGCCGGGTGACTTCATCGCTGCACGGGCGTGCTTACACAGCCGCTGGACAGGCGGTCTCAGCGCTGCATACTATGGCGATCTTGCAGATCTACCAGGCCGACCTTCTCCTTAAACTGGACGAGGAAGGCCCGGGTGCGATCAATGTGGCGGATTTACGAGGCGCTACGGACCTTGCTCTACGCGCCGCTAAAGCCGCTGCTCAGGCCATGGGGCGGAATATGGCCTCTCTCAACGTTGCTGAGAGACATCTGTGGTTGACGCTGTCTGAGATGACGGAAGCTGAGCGCTCTGTATTCCTCGACGCGCCCATTTCCCCTGCGGGCCTCTTCGGATCTGCCGTCAAGGATTTCGCGGACAGATTCTCGGAGGAGCAGAAGACTTCGCAGGCCATGAAGCACTTCCTCCCGAAGCGCTCGAGCTCCGCTGCAGGTCGCTCTAAGCAGCCGTCTGCTCGCAGCTCGCAGCCTCGGCCTGCATCGCCCGCAGCCGCCGCTACACAGCGCCGCCAGGCCCGGGATCAGAGACCGCGCTCTCGCTCTGCTGGACGCCGCCCCGCTCAGCGCGGGCCTCGGCCGAAGATTGAGCTCAAGCCCGAGGCCTCGAAGCTTTCCTAGCCACTCTAAGAAAGCGACGGTGTTCGGATCCCGCTGCGGCCGGCTCCCCACCGAAAAGATTCGCTCGTTCAGTTCCTTGCGATGTGACTGTGCCAGTGTATTTAGCAGTGAAGCAGCCGGTGTCTCAGCCCGCTTGCCTGCACAAAAAAGCCGTTTTCATGGCTACCCAGATAAATCCAATAAAGAGTGTATTTTCTGGTATGCCGGCCACGGCCGATGGTGTTATGAGTGTTGTAAGAATGCCCACGCCCCAGTGCCCATTCCCACACCCAGACACAGCCCGCCACGGTGCGAGGCGAGCACACATAAATCTGACTCAGGTCGATTGTGCAAACAATGTAGCGATTGCGCCCATACAATGCCCGCTCACGCTGCATGCCCCGTGTCCCTTGGTTTCTGTAAAAACGAAACCAACACACAATCTATCGGCTCCGGCCGAAAGCGTGCACAGTGCAGTAGATGTGCCCGTAGGTTTGCGCCCACATCCTCCCGCAAGCACGCCGAATCCCACGGGATTCGCCCCGCTCACTCTCGCTGTGCGTCCCGCCATAGAGATTCTGAGCGCGGCCAGACTGCCCGCTGTGCCCAGCGTGCCCCCCGCCTCGAACGCTGTAAACACGCCGTTGTGTTCCCAGGGTACCGGGGCTCTCGAGCCGTTGCCAGGTCACGGCCAGAGCCCGGTCTGCATCCTACACCTAGCTACTCGCGCAGAAGCGTGGTCGAAGCTACCCGGGGTATCAGACTGGGTGCTGAACACTATAAAGAGAGGCTACTCGCTACAATTCGCACGACGTCCACGCCGTTGTACGGCGCCCGTCGAGACTTCGGTGAGAAACGAAGTATCTCATCTACTTCGAGCCGAGATAGCGAAACTACTGAGCAAAGGGGCCATAGAGCCCCTTTCTCCGGCTCAGAGCGAAGGGGGCTTATACAGCAGATATTTTCTGGTACCGAAAAAAGATGGGGGCTTCAGACCCATTCTAGATCTGAGACAGCTGAACAAAGCGCTTGTGAAGCGCCAGTTCAGGATGCTTACGACCAGGAAAATCCTCGCGCAAGTGCGCCAAGGGGACTGGTTTATGTCGATAGATCTGAAAGACGCGTATTTCCAAATACAAATAGCGTCCCATCACAGGCGATTCTTGAGATTCGCGTTCGAGGGCCAGGCTTATCAATACACAGTCCTGCCGTTCGGCCTGTCTTTGGCACCCCGTACATTTACGAAGTGCATGGACGCGGCTCTCGCGCCCCTGAGACTTCAGGGCATGCGAGTTATGAACTACTTGGACGATTGGCTGATTCTAGCTCGATCACGGTCAGAGCTCATAGAACACAGGGCCACAATGCTCGAGCATCTCGAGACACTGGGCCTGACGGTCAACTGGGAAAAGAGCCTGCTGTGTCCCAGCCAGAGAATTTCTTTCCTGGGAACAGTGTTAGACTCGCTTTCCATGACGGCACGCCTGTCACCGGAGCGCGTACTAAGTATTCAGCGCGTCGCGGAATCCTTCCGCCACGGCTCCATAGTCCCGCTCAGACGGTTTCAGAAAATGCTGGGCCTGATGGCCTCAGCATCCCATGCACTCCAGCTGGGCCTGCTTCGCATGCGCCCACTGCAGTGGTGGCTGAAAGCACGGGTCCCGCCCCGGGCATGGACCACGGGCCGGTGTCGCCTCAGGGTCGACCAAAGGTGCGTTTCGGCTCTGGAACCCTGGAAAGTAACCAGCTGGTATCAGTCTGGTGTGAGTCTGGGGACCGCCTCAAGGGTGAAAGTGGTGTCTACGGACGCCTCCACCACGGGGTGGGGAGCGCTGCTCGAGGGCAGACCGTTGGCTGGCCTATGGTCAGAGCGGGAGAAGCTCCTTCACATAAACTGCTTGGAATTGATAGCAGTCGACAAAGCGCTACGGCGCTTCTGTCCCCTGGTGAGGGGCCACCACGTCTTGGTCCGGTCGGACAACAAGTCAGTGGTGGCGTACATAAATCGCCAGGGCGGCCTCAGGTCCGCACGCCTTTGCAGGCTGACGGAACCCCTCTTGGTCTGGGCCCAGCGCAACCTCCTTTCTTTGAAAGCAGCGCACGTGCCTGGGCACCTGAATACGGGTCCAGACATGCTGTCCAGAGACAACGTCCTGACAGGAGAATGGTCGCTGCACCCGCAGACGGTCCAGCTACTGTGGGAAACGTTTGGCAGAGCGCAGGTGGACCTGTTCGCGTCCCGCGAGAACGCTCACTGCCCAGTATTCTTCTCAAAGGGCAGGGACGCGCTGGCCCATACTTGGCCCAGCGGTCCCCTGTATGCTTTTCCCCCGGTCTCGCTCCTGCCTCAGGTGTTGGAGCGGATCAGGGAAAATGGATGCCCAGTGCTGCTTGTGGCTCCGCTCTGGACGAACCAGGCTTGGTTTCCGGTCCTGATGCGGATGACCAGCACTGCCCCGTGGCCTGTACCGTTGAGGAGAGATCTCCTCTCTCAGGCAGAGGGCTCGATTTGGCATCCTCACCCGGAACTGTGGTCCCTGCACGCATGGGCCATCAACGGGTACCCGCTAGCCTCCCAGAAGGAGTGCTAAACACGATCGCGCAGGCTAGAGCTCCGTCTACCAGACGGCTCTATGCCTCGAAATGGTCGGTGTTCTCTACTTGGTGTCGAGCCCGTGGCTTTTCACCCGTGGACTGCGGGGTTGAGGAAGTGCTTGCCTTCCTTCAGGAGCTGATGGATAAGGGAAGGACCCCATCCACGCTCAAAGTGTACGTGGCGGCCATAGCAACGTTTGCTAAACCGGTGTCTGGCCAGTCACTGGGGAAAAACGACTTAGTCGTGCGTTTCCTACGAGGGGCTCGGAGATTAAATCCTCCCAGGCCCCCTTCAGTCCCGGCTTGGGACCTTTCCACGGTCTTGGAGGCCATGAAAGGCGCCCCGTTCGAGCCGATCCAGCTGTCGGATATGAAGCACCTGTCCCTTAAGACGGTGTTTCTATTGGCTCTCGCTTCAGTGAAGCGTGTAGGGGACTTGCAGGCGCTTTCTGTAAGCGCGTCATGTCTGGAGTTTGGGCCTAACGACTCAAAGGTCGTACTCAAACCGAGGCACGGCTACGTGCCGAAATCCCTCAATACACCGTTTAGGGCCCAGGTGATTTCCCTGTCAGCCCTTCCGGTTCTCGATGAGGAGAGGGACGCGAGTCTCCTTTGCCCTGTCAGGGCGTTAAGGGCTTATGTGTCCCGCTCGGCTGGGTTCAGGCAGACCGAGCAGCTTTTCGTTTTGTTTGGCGGCCGTTCTAAGGGACTCGCCGCCTCAAAACAGAGCCTATCCAGATGGATAGTGGATGCCATAGCGCTGGCTTACACTTCCAAGGGCCTGCGGTGCCCATTGGGTGTCAAAGCGCACTCCACAAGAGGCGTGGCCTCGTCGTGGGCATGGTATAGCGGGGTCTCCCTGCAGGATATCTGTACGGCTGCGGGCTGGGCCTCGCCGTCGACATTTATCAAGTACTATAACCTGGAGGTGCCCGCCCTGCAAGCTAAGCTTTTGGCGGTCTGAACTTCGGGCTTATTGGCCGCCAATGCGGCTATGTTGCCCTTACGGGTCAGTATCCCTATGGGACTTTATAAAGGAGTGATGCTTCTAGCCTCTCCTCCTCTACTCTATGTGAGTTATGGTGATTATGCACTAGATGTGCCCCGGGCTTGGCCCCGGGACTCTGGTGTTGGATCCCTGTCCGCACGGCGTTTTGTATGGGGTCCCCATAGCGTAAGATATTACGCAGTACGAGAGATACTCTCGTAAGAGAACGTACTCGGTTACTAACGTAACCTCGGTTCTCTCTAGAGAGGGAACGAGTACTGCGTATCTTGCCGTGCTTGAACTATGCTCTGGTTCGCTTCGGTGTACAAAATCAGAGAAATACAGCTATCGAGGGGTATTTATAGGGCGAGACCACGCCTATACTGGCGGGACATGACGAAATGAGCGCGAAGCGTCTTCATTCGTCATTACGTCACGCAGTGCCTTCACTCGATAGGCTGCAGCTTTTCCAGCGAGGCAGCCAATGAGCGCGCGAGCTGTTTCGCCCTTGTCTGCTTGCTGCTGCAAAAGCGTTTTGCATGATTAAAAAAATTAAGGATAATTTTTGGCTTCAATATCTCGAGGAAAGAGTGTTTCCCCATAGCGTAAGATATTACGCAGTACTCGTTCCCTCTCTAGAGAGAACCGAGGTTACGTTAGTAACCGAGTACGTTCTCTCTTATTGCGTTATTTGATTTTGACATTTTAGCTGATGATCGTAAAATGCAGCTCAACTGTTGCTTTCTGTGACGTGCACTCCATATCGCAGGAATTGCAGATCGGATTTATATCTGTTTTGCAAAAACACATTTATGTGACCAGGTGTAAAAGGAATATATCAGATAGCTATCCGATCAGAGAAAACACATGAAGTTGCCAGGTGGCCTGATGTTTGTGCGCTGGTGTGCGTCGACTGTGTGGTAGTAGAGCAAGGGAGAAGTGAGAGAGTGACGGCGATTAGCTTTGGAGCGAGTAGCGACTCTACAGTCATATTAAGAAAACCGAAGTGTCTCCCCTGTTCTTTCTGACCACTATGGGAAATCTGTAGCATGAAAAGTTAACCCTCTCCTTGATTTCATGTTTATGGAGAAGGAGAATCAGGAAATTAGTCGGGGGAAATGCAACGGTGCATGTCGGACCGGACGCATCAAAATATTGCATAAATATCGCGAGACTTTCGATATTGATATCGAGCAACGTGATATCGCGATAACGATATTGATTCGATATATCGTGCACCCCTAGTACAGATCATCCTCTTTGACGGGATATGTTGTTGATTAAATGTGAACATGATGTGGTGACGACTATTATGACCATTCCATCTCTAGCCCTGGGCCTTCAGGTCTCGCTTATTGTTAAACCCTCATGTGTGCCTTCTTCACAAGTTCTCACATGGGCGTACGGAAGGACTACGAGACTTATGGGGCTCCCAATCCTTCCGATCATAGTATCTGTTACAACAGAGACCCGTCAGCAGCCCCTTTAGCATTTAAAAGACAGGAACTCTGTCTGATTTATAACATTCCCAAGTTGCTTCTCTATGTCACAGATGCAGACATGCAGAATTATTGGCGCACAAAAACGAAAAATTATTCTTGAAAGAAAAGAAAAAGTCTTATTTGAGCTCAACCTGACAAACTATAAATCTTTGATAAGCAGATAGTGGTCCACCTTCTCTTAATGGATACCAGGCATGCTTCAAATCTGAGAGATCTAAACACTAAGCCTTGGGTCAGTGGTTTAGTCGAGTAGCACACTCACGACAGGCCTGTAGCAGCGATGATCAGACTGCTGTTTTGTTGCTTCGTGCACCCAAAGCAACATTTTGAAATGTAAAAAAGAAAAGGATATGCTACTTCAGTCTAGTATACACTACCGTTCTCACCAAAGCTGCAAAGCTTTGCAATATTATAAAGGGTTTTTAATGTAACTTTTGATCAATATAATTTAAACATTTCCTTAAAAAAAAAAAAATATATATATATATATATATATATATATATATCGTACGGACCCCAAACTATTGAACCGTAAAATAATATTGTATAAATCAGTGGTTCCCAAACTAGGCGGTGCATGCAGAGTTATAAAAAAGGGGCGCGTGACAAGGGTGTACATTTACCAGATATCTATAGAAAAGAAACAGATAAGAGCTCACTACGAAATTATGCCACTTATGGCACAAAATATGATATTTTGCATCATCTTGGCATTTTATTATCTCAAGATGACTCGTAGTACCAGCTTGAGCAGTCGATTAGTTGTATTGCTAGTTGTCGTGGACTAGACCACTAGATGGCGCGATTGAAGAATCAGAATATAAATGAATGAAGCGTGGTTCTGCACGAAGCATGAACAAATTGTAAAAGGATTGTCAGTGCCAGGTAAACAAAGCAGACGATGAATCTTCTCCAAACGTCACAACTACCAAAACAACATCAGAATTGAGCGGTACAATGCGACCAAAGCAGTAAACTGATGTCCCGTTCCATTTCTGATGAACTCCTAGCACTCGCGCAACTTCTGACAGGACGAAGGACAAATGGATTTGGAACGTTCGCTTGGTTGCGTCCAGTGTAGACCGCCTCAAGTCAAGAAAATATAACGCAGCGTATCACCCTCTGATTTACCAAGACAACAGTGGGTGATGAAGATTCCCACAGTGTGTTTCGTGCCATTTAAAATATTAAATCCAGCATATAATTATAAAGACACGGGCATTAACAAAATTCAAGATTAACAAATTTAAAAACTACAAAAAGCGAACACCAAATCTGAAAAAGACTGAAGAACTACATTTAAATATTAATAATAAAATATTATAAAAAAAATATCTCCCTCTTACAACCTCTGATCATAAGCACAGGCCCTTTGCACAAGTCAAAAATCAACAGTTAAAAGTTATAGTTCCCCCAAAAAGGACAAATGTAAATAATTCTGTCATTTACTAATAATGTTGTTTCGAACTTGTATGACTTTCTTCTGCTGACTTGTTTCTGAAGAATGTTGGTAACTCTTTGAATTTTGTTGGTCCACTTTGACTTCCATTGTATGGACACACACACCACACCCCTCTTAAAATACTACACCATATGCTCTACAGAAGTCAGTCAGTCATACAGGATTGGAATGACCGAGTAAATGACAGAATTTACATTTTTGGGTAAACAAACCCTTTGATATTTGCTTTTTTACTGACCTGGAAGCGGCCAACCAGTTGTTCTGTGATTCCATTTGTCTGACCAGGAGTAGGAGGAGCAGGTCTGTGTGGAAAGATTCAAACATTAATACAAGGCATTTTATTTTAGTATTAAAAAAAATTGTTAATCTGGGTCACTTTCTAAGCATAGATTTATGATTAAATTTCTGGGCAAATTTGACAAGCAGGAAATGCAAGCATGTTTTATAAGTCAGATCCAGTACGTTCCTTTGATAAAGTAGCTGGATAAACTTAAAACTTCCTTCAAAAGGAAAGAAAATCTCATGTTATCCTGAGACTTTTCCAGCTACCAAGTAAATCTGACAGACTGACAGAAAGAACCACATTGGAATCCCCACTGTCTTTCTTCAGGAACTAAAGGTAGTGACATTTTCTTTCTCATCTGGAAATGCAGATAATCGTACATTTAACAAAATGCAGAATGATAATGAGCGTGAATACAAGTTGATGAAATTCAACAGAGAAAAGACAGACTTGTTTAAATACATGAGCAGAACTCGTGACCAGGAAGCACCACATGTCTGAAAATGTTTATTTATCTTAAAATGTATCCCTGGCGTATGTTCGCTACAGAAAGCTCTTTATAGGTTCATGAGCAAGGAATGCCACACAAGGGCCTGATTCAGAGCTGTTGCTCTGCATCCTCAGAAACCAGTCAAACCCAGCAAGGCTTTATTTCTCATTAACCCAAGATCTGTTTTGGGAAGATTTTATTTTATTTTTATTTCTTGAAATTTCTGCTATATAAACACCCACTGCACTTGTATTCCTTCACTCCGCCAGTTACTTAAAAATAAAAGTAAAAGTTCATCAATTAAGAAAATGGATTCCCTCAGGCCACAAATCTGGTTTATTTGTCAAAATATTTCCGCTTCAAACTAAAAGCTTTGGTTGAATGAAGATGCTTGACACTCCTGAAACCCACACTTCATTAAGAGAGTATTAAACGGTCAGATTTAATCCTGACCTAAAGAAATTGAGTGTTTCCAATGAGATGTTTTACTGCTAAGGGAGAGCATCCTCCTAGTGATGCCAGCAAAAACAAGACGTGAACAGTCCTGCTGGACACATATATTTGACTCAGCCTCTACCTTTTGCTGCTTTACTTCCAATTGACCCTTCGCGTGGAGCTTGATTGACAGGTGTTCTAACCAATCATACTTCGCCATCCGCCATTTTGTCCAAAAAGCAGCCAGTAGAGTTGGGAGGATTTGAACTTGGTAAAATGAATATACTGACGCCTTTCCTCGGTTTAAAACAACATTACTTCTTATGTTCGTTCATGTTTATTTGATGCTATAAATGAACTAGAAGGAAGAGATGATCGGTTCACGAGCAGCTTTGACGGATGCTCTACAGCGATCTGTCATGGCACATTAAAGAGCCACAAAACGGTATTTATTGTTTAAATTTCTTTCAAAAAATGACCACATTTGAAAGCTGAGACTTTGTTTAATATGTTTAATATCAAAAGTAACCGAAAAGTAACCTGGTCTGTCCTGTCTGTCTGCGTGTTGTCAGTCTCCTCTCTGCTCCGCGATGTATTTTTCACTGCGTGAGAACATGGTGAGAGCGTGAGAGCGGCGTAGCTTGTCGGAACATAGCGACAGTAACTAAGGAGGGCGGGGTCTTTGCGAAGGGTCAATTGCTTTATCTCTCTTACTTTGTTTTACACCATTTCATCCTAATGTCATACTCCCTTTGATTTATTCTTTCCTCCTATTGGTTAGTCCACTTCCCCCCTTTCTTCTGTCTCTTGCTCAAAGCTGAGGTGGTCTGTAGCTGAGCTTCGGAAGCATCTAATTGCAGAAATATTGTTGTACAGTAATACATTATAAACATGACTGAAGCTCTTGTAATACTGCACTGTGCTGATCTCAAATCAAATCTGTCAGCATGACTGCACATCAAACTGCAAAACTTAATGGTTTCCATTATAACAGCACAGTCTATCTAATCTACACTAGTGTCCATGGTTTCTGAGTTGTTAAAAATCACACTGCCGACACATTTATGTTCAAACGCCATGTAAAAGTGAATTTTGCATAATATGTCCCCTTTAAAAAGATATTTTCAGAGACAGAGAAAATTCTCTCAATGTGCCCATCTTGGAGAGTATGCTAATGCTAACAAACACATCTTAAAGCAACACTATGTAACATTGTTTACCTTAAAATAATGTTTCCAAAATCTTTTCAGTGGTTCATCAAGTTGTAACAGGGTGAAAGGCACTTCTGCCATAGCCTGACGTGGTCTGTATCGCTTTTACTGGCACTATGTAACTTCGGGGTTCGGGTAGGAACCCGACCACAAAAAGAACTACAAAATTCGACTGCTTTACGTCAAGCGCTACAATAGTCATTATTTAGTTTTTCTTCGTTTCTGGTGTCGCAATACATTATCCTTTCATGAAATCATGTAACATACTCTACCTTGTCTGTGGACATCGTTCATTCTAAAGCCGGTGCTGGATAAACAGCGAGCGTGCGTGCGACGGTAGGCTAAATTATTTACGACAGCGGTAATGGACAATTTCGTTTACAACCAGTAGGGCGACCGAAGAGGAAGTTACATGGTGTTACTTTAAGTGAACGTAAACAGTCAAGAAAGGCAGCGCATGTGTTCAGTATCAGTGTACTGGAGTTTTAATGTTTTAATGTAAATCAAACAACAGAAGACACGAAAATCACACACTGTTCTTGATTGTATAGCCTTTGCGTATAATCTTCACTATAAATTAGATAAAGATTAATTTAAGTTACAATGTTATTTTACATTTGATTATTCAATTTCTGTACCTGAAAACAACTATTAGATACCTTAAAAAAGCTGAAAAGCACTGTTTATATTATTTGTATCTGTTTGCTCTATTGTATTTATTTGTGCTATTTGTACTTGCTTGTTTTTATTTTCATTATTTTTATTTGATATAGCACAAAGCTAACAGTACTGAAACCGTGACCCTAAAACGTTTAAAACCAAACCATGAGTAATTTGAAACATTACACCCTAATCTACACTGTACAGATACATAAAGCGATACCAGCCCTATAATTCTGTGAAAGCTCAATACTGTTGAGTTGACATAAGAACAAATCAGAAAATAACAATCCTGTTCCAACTGCTTTTACTCAAAGAAAACGCTGTTGGAACAACAAAGCATTTTTCCACTGAAGACATTCACTTGTGTGCCCCGTTCAGTTTGAGTGTCAACATATGAGCCTCAGACTAAAGTTTAGCATGATATTGCTGAAGAAGACTAAAAGATTTTGTCTTCTGATGCTCCAGTGCAAGGATCTACACTTTGAAAGACAAATGCAGCAGCATGGCTGATATCATGCATAAATCCCCAGCAAAAATCTTAGCATATTCTTCTATATTGCAACACTTCTTGCTAGACATATATTCTTTGGAAGGTGTTGCATAAAATCGTCTTAATGCACTACATGTACACTAGAAATTAAATCATTACATAGAATCTACATAAGAACGTCACAGAAAAATGTAAGCTAAAATAAGAAAAGGAAAGAAATAAAAACCTATAAAACCACATGAGACAGACATCAAAGGGTCTTCACCAGCTGGAGATCAGCACAGGAGCCATTAATACTAGACTCTGTAACCCAGAGCCAAGAGTTATTTGTGACAATAAAGAGATGAAGACCTCCTGACCAGTGTTGGGAGTAACAAACCAACTTTAGCAACAATACCAACTCAATTTCAGTAGTCTGGAAGTAGCTCAGATACTTTCAAAATAGTGTACAGTAGCTTTTGCAGTAAAAGGTTTAATGGTGTTCAGATCAATGTTTTGTGCGAGTTTCAGTAGGTGTGCTGATAAACTGATTTGATGCTGTCTGATTTGCAAGAGGAAACACTTTAAAAACAACTTAAGGAAACTCTCATTCATGCCAACAATTCTTCAAATTCTTCAAACTGAATTCAAGACACGAGTCAATGTCCCTCCACTATTACATAATGTAGGCAAGTATTTTGGTAGGAGAGATTTTTCAGAAAACTAAAGGAACAAGTAGAGCAGGAAACTTCCATAACACTGTATCCAAGTATACTAATTTGAACTTAGAGGGCAGACACACACCCTCTTCCTCCAATACTGTGGGCTACAGGAGATACACACACATACACAGCTAGAGTGCCATTGTCGGCCCAGTGTTGTTTCTGGCCTGGTCAGAGACATGAGGTCAGAAGGGAAAAATGTACTCACATGGACACAGGGCTCAAAGTGCATGTGTGTGAGAGAGCAAATGTACAATTGAGGCCAGAACTTTGTTTACTGGTGCTGACATCTAAAGATGAGCAAAATTGCAAAACTTCAACTAGTCGGTAAGTTTACTGAAAAACTAGTCGACTAATTGATCTTAAGAAAGTCCTGCATAATTAGACTGGCTTTGGGTTCATCTGACCCCAATGTGTTTTAACGGGGTGTTTATGGAACTGGTGTTCAGGAGCAGTTTAATCATATGGAACAAATTTCGAGCTCTTTCAAACATTCAGTTGTTACTGAATTATGACAAAGACAGTATATACACCAAGACGGATCACTATAAATGGGAGAAAGTGCAATACAGCAGAATAAGTCCTGCCTCCTACATAAAAGAGACAATTGGTAAAGTCTTAACCTCACTGCAGCTGCTATTAGAAGCTCTGGTTGCCAATCGAAATGTCACTATCCTGAGATGTGCGCTTGGGACTGGACATGCGAACTGGCTGTACTGCCCTACAAAGCAAAAAGGCAGTAACTGCATTTTTGGTCAAAAATGATCATTTTCATGACATTCAAGGCATCCTTTGTTATGTGACAAAACATCTTATCTCAAATGTGTGTCGTTTTGGAGAAAAATGGTAGTCGTTTGTACAGTAACTGCAAAAAGCCCTAGTGAAACGAAGCAAGAGTACAGTAACATCCAGACCATTACTGTATTCTTATGTTTTACCTAACAAAAAATAATCGTGTTGCTGCACAGTGATTAAAACTTAAGATTAAAACTTAATTTAAAAGAAATAATCAATTTTTCTTCAATGTTTTAATTTTAACAGTAAAGCTCATTGTGCAGCATGTTGTTTGACCAAAAATGTTTGTTTAATTTCATATGATTAATATAAATGTAATTAATATATTAGAATTGTAATATATTTATTTTTAATTTTCATAGAATAGGCTATTTTTAAAATATTGTATAAGTTTAATAGTTTATAATAAAAGTTTCACGATTTCAATTAATTAGACATGATTTTTGATTACTTAAAATTTACACCACGTAACATTAGTTTCGCAACACAAAAATTTTGAAAATGTTGTCCAAATGGTTCCAATTATTTCATCTAACACACCCAGAGCCCAAGTTGTGGCAAAATAGTTTTTGGAGAATCTTTAGTTACTGCCTTTTTCCTTGGTATGGTGCCACGTTTTTGGTAAGTAATACAAAGAATACAGTAACTGCAAAATAGGGGTAAAATCTAAAATTAAATATGAGGATATGTACAAAGAATAAGCTAATATAAAGTAACAAAACAGCCACATGTCCAATACTCTACCTACAACTACTTAGCCTGGATGACAGGATAACTTTAAAGTAATTTTTCTCTGTTCTGCACTCTGCGTAGTTACTGCCTTTTTGCTTTGTAGGGCAGTGTACCAACCTGTTTTTTTTAACTATGAGCAAAAGAAACAATTATAGATTAATCCTCATTAAAGCTACAGAAGTTACTCAGTCAAGAACAGTGAGTGAGTGATATTTCTCTTTGCCTTGTTCTTTGACTAACGACATGAAGACAATTTTTTCTAAGAAATAACATTTATTGGAAAATTCATATCAGATATTATTGTTGGATTAAAATTAGGGATGTCAAAAATAATGTTAAAGGGTACCTATCATGGAATTTTGAAAATTACCTTTCATGTAGTGTGTAACATAGATATAAGTGAACAAAAACATCCTGCAAAGTTTTAACTATGAAAGTTCACCGTATACAAAGTTATTGTCTCTCAAAAGTAAGAGTCGACTCTGAGTCGCTGATATGAATCGATAGACGAACGATGCATTTTCTCTAACTTTCGTATGTCACTTGTACAAGTTATTTGAATTCGACACGCCCACTCAGTGCGCGCGCCGAGTAGACAGAGAAACCTGACAACAACATGTCGACGAGACTCTGTTCTGAAGTGCGAATCAAAAGCAAACTTTTTTTTTCACTGCCCAGGGACAAGCATGTGAAGACTCAGTGGCTAGAGTTTATATTTACAACTATACCACACAAGTATAGCCACCTTGAGCTGTGTTCGCGTTATTTTAATGACGATCGCTTCACAAACACAAATGCTTTTGGATTCGCGAGTCGCCTGATACTGAAGGAACGTTCAATACCAAGTTTATTTGGATCAGCTTCCTCCTCCGAATCACAACCTGTAAGTACTATTAATAATTGTTGCTTTTATGTGTGTGTGTGTGCGTGTGTGTGTGTGTGAGAGAGTGAGAGTTACGCTCAGCAGCTTCTAGGTCTCCAATATCATTTTTTTTGTTTTTTGAAATATGTGAAATTATGTGAAGCGTATTGTAGTACTGCAGTGCTTTATCAATATGTTTAAGCTTTGGGCTAACGCAAATATATAACTGACTGCGTCATCTGACCAATCACCGCCGATTAGCGTCACGCAAAGGAGGGGTTTGGACAAATGAGTCGTCAAACGAATCATTAGGGAGTCGGTGAGCAAATCAGGTAAAAATAAATGCATATTATAAGACAACAAAAGTGTTTTTTGTCATTGCATGCATGTAAAACTGTTGTTGGGGACTCCCAGAACATTATTAGGAACATTTTAAATGCCATAATAGGTACCCTTTAAATTGGTTAATCTGTATTGGTGCACTGTCTGTGAAGCGACTGAACAAACACCAGAAACGCACACACAGAATAGCGTGCCACTTCAGATAGTGTCACTGCCACATTGAGTTCTCTTTCGCACTTGAATGGACAAAAAACAATTCCCATTTTCTCGATTATCCTTGTAAGCATAGTTTTAAATGAGATAAAAAAAGTGTTGAATGAACGTAAAGAGTGTCAGTTCCCCGTCGTGAGGTCTTAAAGTGACAGCAGCCAAATAAAGCAGCTGCTGTCTGTCATTAATATTGATAAAGAACAAAAAAGACAGAAAATAGCTCACTGCTTTTGGCTGAATAACTTTTCTAGCTTCAAAAAGGATTAATCTATTCTCAATTTATAATTTGTGCAGTAAAGACTGTGCAATGTTTGATTATTCAAGTTCTGTAAGATGTAAGATGTGACTACACATTGCGATAGATGCTAAATCGTTCAGCGCGATTAATCACACATGAAAAATGTGCGATTAGTTAATTAAAACATTGATGCGAGTGATTCCACAATACAAGCACAGAGGAGTTTTGCATGCCCAAAAGAGCTGCCTGGAGGCATTGACAATATGGCCGCTGAACGAACTGAAGTCACATTTGAATGAAAAGATTTTGATATTTCAAAATCCAATCATCGCTGTCATTTCAGTCCAGTACTAATGCACTTGCAGCCATTACTGACCACCTGAGAAAGTATTGAAAGAAAAGTCATTCAAATAAAGGAAAAAAGGGGCCCTTACCTTTCTACGAGCAGTTGCAGTTGTGTCGTGCAGCTCTTGATTTTGTTTTGTGCCTCTACATTCAGCATCTCACCAGTATTGAGTCCATTAATCTCCATGATTATGTCACTGGGCTGAAGACAGGCCATCTCTGCCTTACTGCCAGCGTTCACCTTGGGACCAAAAAAGAAAAAAAAAAAAACATTCAACCAATTAGAACTTGACTCTTTAGTCTGAACAGCTAATAGACCTTTAAAGTATGTGGCCCAATAAGAAGAAAGCTATTGAATTAGTGTCAATAAGGTATTCCATAAAATATGCAATTATTTTTGCCAATTCTGCTCATTTATACTAAGGTAATAATAACTAGTAATGTAACTTGCCAACACATGGGTTGAATTATTAGTAATGTTTTTTTATTGTGTATATTTACTACAAATTTGTATTTCGTTTTACAGTGTACAAATTTAGTTTTAGCACCACAGACTTTTTACTCTTACAATATCAACCTACCAATGGGCTTACTTATAGTGGTGTTATAGTTGGCAGAACAACTCTACAAGGACTGCTGTCTGTTAAGCAAAGCTTAGAATTCCCTCAAGACTCAGTCAATAAGGCCACAACCTCATTAGTAGCAGAAGAGGAAGGCAGCCTGACTCAGCCGGACTCAAAACACTCAAACAGCATGTTGCAGAGGCCTCGAGGACTGCCAGTCAGCTGAAAGCAGTAGGGCAGAGGTGCCATGTCTGAGGACTTGCTCGAGTGCCAATTAACTGTTGCTACAGAGACACACAATGGAGCGCGCCTTATGTAATCAGAGTACGCCTCGCTTCACGCAGAGCATCAATATACAGTACCAGTGGTAAAGTATTTGAGCAAATGAAAGGAGTTACTGTACTTGAGAATCTTTTTGGCTACTTTGTTGTTTGACTGAGAATCAAAGATATTAGCAACTTACTCTCTACTTGACTACATTTTTAAAATAAGTATATATATACACACTCTCTTAACTTCAATATATTTGTGATGAGTAGTGCAATTACTTGTTACATTTTGCATGGCACCTTTTTGCGCAGAACAGTAGCCTACTCTTGACACTATCTTGTGCAGTTTGCCCTTGCTAACTAAACTAAAGCTGAACTGTCATTCGATATGAAAATAAATTTTGATTTGGTTAACTATGTACAAATTTGTTCTTAATTGATGGTCATAATTGTAGCAGTCTCATCTTGTGCGCTTTCTTTCCCACGGGCAGCTGCATAGAAACATTCCTGAGGTAAAATAAAGTTAAATAAAAAATGACAGCGCCTCAGCTGCTTCTTAACAGTTTGTTTACATAATTATTAATTCAATACGCACATGTAACATTCATTGTCATAACCATTCATAAATATTTTAGTTAATTAAATATTTATGAATGCTCAAATGCATACGTAAACTCCATCGCAGAGCGGTCTGAACCAACACCAACAATGGAGCAAAAACAGTTGGGCGATTTTCCCTCTCCACTTCCTGTGAAGTCATGTATCGATGTCCACTAATTCCCTACGCCTTTCGAACTGAACATGTTCACTCCCTTCGGATTGGAATCTCACATAGGATTTCGGAATACTCTGTGAAGTTTACTTCTGTCCACCAATGGCCACATGGAACGCACCTTGTGTGTTTGTGTGCATCTCACACTCACAGCGTGACTGAGGCACTACAAACAGAGATAAAGTAGATCTCATTTATGCTCGCCCTTAGCAGAAATAGACTCCCACATTCTTAAGACTATTTGCAGTACATCCACGGCAGATAGAGACAGTGCTGATGCTTTGAAAACAAAACCAAAGGTTAAAAAAACAAAATATAAAAGTGATGAGCAACGCTACGCCTTTTGCCGCCTTCTCCTGCCTCATTGTTACAAAAGCAACAGGGGTAAAAAGCTGCTGCTTTGATGCACAAACGAACCGCGGTCCGGACCCAAATAATATAATGTGAACAATCCAATGGGGGGCAAGGAGAGGGGGGCGCAATCGGGTTCGGACCAGGGAATTAAAGCAAGTGTGAAAGCACCCTTAAATACGAGATGAGGACAAATGAGGCTAAACCTTCCAGTACAAGTAGGCTTTGACTATTTAATTTGACTAAACATTGAAGAGACCTTTTTGAAGGATGTTGGTTTACTTATGCCTTTTTTGAGCACTTGACATTTAAGAGCACTTGACTTTTTTGAGCACTGTTGACATTTAAGAGGCTGTTGTGTCGACCTTGATTTTCTGCAATTTTGAAGTTCAAATTTATTTTTATTTAAGAAAATAAACGGGATTGCTCTCCTCACAAATATTGTTTTTCACTGGCATGTCTCTTGGGTGTAGAGGACTAGAGCATCTTTGAGCACAAGTAAAATACTTAAGCACTGTTAAAATCAGATACTCAAGACTTTTACTCAAGTCATACTGGAATTAGTGACTTAACTTTTCATTTTCGCTGTAAGCTATCTGTACGTTTACTCAAGTATGGTTTGTCAGGTACTCTATACCTCTGGAAATTACTTACCCTCAGTGTATGATGGCAAAAACGACCTGAGAAACAGGTTACCCTCATAGTTAATTAACTGCAGAATTTGAATTATGCAATGAGTGTCAGGTTTGTCAGTGGTGTCAAGTATTTTTCATGAGTCAATTGGTAGTTTTCAGGAGACAGTTTCTGAGGTTTGTCTCACGCAACTCAAAATCACAACAGTGTTAAAACATGTGAAAAAGTTGATGAATCATGAGCCCCTTTCACACAGCGCGATGAACCCGGCAAATTGCCGGCAAATTGCCAGAACGCCTTCTGTGTGAACGCAAGCACGACCCGGGATTGATACCGGCATTGATGCCGGGTTGAGGACCTAGTAACATTGCCGTGTTCAGTCCCGGAACGCGCCCTGTGTGAACAAAAGCCAGAACTAATGCCGTAAGGGGTGTCATAGTGATGACGCATGTGCCATTGCGCGACTCTGTTGCTCTTAGAAGAAAGTTTGTGTTCGTCATCAACAAAGAAAGAACGAAAAAATGTCTGCAGACTGGAATGAAGCAGAGACAGGAGCTCCTCACAATCCACGCTGAAGCTGCGATCGTTCGCCAGCTCTGTGGAAAGGTGCGCGCGTGCACATGTTTTCGACGCGTACGTTACACGTCTCATCCTGGCGTCACGCGGCTTCCCGGGACATTAACGGGTTGTGTGTGAACGCACTCACAGATCCCGGCAAATCACTGGCAGTGTGAATGAACCGAAATCAAACAATCCCGGGACAAATGCCGGGTCACATTATCCGTGTATTTTCCGGAATCTCTGTGTGAAAGGGGCTATGGAGGGTCAGGAAGGGTTAGTTCAGACAAAAACAATGCAAGGAGGGGAGCCCAATGTGTGGCCATGCCAAACTCCTGCCACTACACTCTGACTTGGGATAGTTCACCTAAAAAGGAAAATTGCATCAAGCAAGCGTGTATGACCTTCTGTTTATAATGATAGATAAGATAGATATAATGAGAAACAATAAGGATAATGAGAAACAATAAGGATAATGAGAGGCACAAAATTTTAAAGTCTCAATGTTTTAAGTGGTTTAAATTTAAATCCAATGGTATTCTGGATTACAGTGCAGATGTGACCAGGATATGAAAGGAAAGGTTCCATTAGCTGCCTTTAATTAGAAACATTGTGGTGTATTCTGGATCACAACATGGAATTAGTTTTTGTAAAAACTGAAAAACTTTTACTTGAACTGTTTTAATTCAATTTGAAAACTGTCCCAAAGCCCATGAAAGACAAAAATAAATGGGTTCCAGACTAGGTGGCAGAAGCACAGCAGATTCTGAACTTCTAAAATGAAAAACAGTCTTTCAAAAATGCCTGAGTGTTAAAAGCTTGAACGCAAAAAAAAAAAAAAGTGGATTGATAAACCTGTTCTGAGAGACTCAGATTCACGTAAAAGTGTGAACCTATTGATTCATACTGTGGCTAAACCTTACTGTAGCTTAAGTTCAAAATATTTTCTATTATTTTAAAAAGAGAATGGAGAATACCGGTAAGGAATAAGAAGGGGAAAAAACAATAGCTTGACCATCCGCAATGCAACACAATTACCAGGAACTTCCTCTTTAATTATCCAGTTCTTGTTTGGTTGAAGTAGTCAAGGAGACCGAATGCAAAACAGTTAGACACCAGTGAACAACTCGAAAAGTAAGGCATTATATTAAGGTTCATTGTCTTGATCACGAATGCAAAAATCAAGGAGATGAACCATGTTGGTTAACAGGGATGAAAATTACCTTGGAAACGGTTATGGCCTTCTTGAAGTCTCGCCCTCCAGATATTCTGAATCCCCAGGGAGACGGGCCAATCAGATTCACTGTAAATGGCATCATGTGACGACAGGCTGCTACCCAATGCTCTCAAGAGTGCTGTGGGATGATAAAAAAAGGAGTGTGAGAAGAGAGGCAAAGAAAGGTGGAAAAAAACAACAGATGCAGAGACTCAGTCAAGTTTAATTTGACATCAAGCTGAAATGCCACAGATGTGTCTCATAGTTTCCACAACTCTGAGCAACTGGCTGCTGTTGAAAGGTAAACTGCTTTCACCTGTTCTTCAGAACACCTTTCATCCCATTCCACATGACTGCAGCTCAAATCCACCGACACTGTAGCAACCAAGAGTCATAGAAAGGTGCCACATGACTGACATTCCAAGAGTGTGTTGTTAAAGATGTACTGTAGCGCCCATGAGGAGAATGTGAAAGCAATCTAGAGTCAGTTTGAGTTTAACCCAAAAATGTAATCTAGTCTTCATTATTCATGATTAAAAAATATGTAATTTTAGCTAGGGATGCACAAAAATTTCAGCAACCGAACAAGAAATCAGAGACCGCAACAGATGTTTAATTATTGATCCTGTCTTAAATAAAAGTGCATTAAACCATAACAATCTTTGCAATGTTGGTAATGTCATCAACAAAATAATATTGCAGCTACAGCAAACATTCATACTAAAAATTCAGCCAGCCCTAGTGTTGATCTTAGTAATCCTGAGCATTCAACGATGAGCTCTTTGGAGACATGATGCTTCATAGTTCCCACTTGAATGCCATTGGGACCAAAGCAGATTCTTTTCATTTACACAGCCTCATGTCGTTCCAAAACCACAAAACTTTCCTTCTTTCGTAGAACATAAAAGGATAAATTAAGGCTCTTCAACATGGAACAGACTGCTTGCACTGAGCTTCATTTGAAGACGAGAACTTCATTTAAAGTATCATTGCATTTTTCCTATAATTCATATTTGTTTATTCAAAAATAAATATTTAAAACATTAAATCAAAACATTATGGAGTCTCTAGAGCTTCAGGAAACAGTATGTAAATGCATCTAAACACCACTTCAAATGGAGCTTTTGATTCCTCTAAAGTAGGAAGATGCTGATTTCAACAGCCCTATAGTGTCTTATTCTAATTACATTTAATGATAAAATGTAAGAATTTGACATGAAAGTTGACATTTAATAAGGTTAAGAAACAAATTCCTCCTTTTAAAGATTAAAGATGCTTTGTTAATCAATTCAAGTGGGCAAGTAAGAGCTGATAGATTACTGATAAGAATATTGGTTCAGAAAAAAAAAAACAAAAAAACATTTAAGCCACATAAAAAGCAGATAAGGCTTAATGTCAAGCCCTGCAATGGGAGTACATTCTAGCAATAATACAGGCTTAAATTACGTTTAAGGCAGTGGTTTTCAATCCTGGCACTAAGGACCCAGGAGACCCACGTTTGAAAACCACTGTTTTAAGAGATATTCTAAGAATTTTGTATGATCCCTATATGAATTCTGAAGACTTAGTGAAGCACTAGCCTGCAGCAGCCTTGAACACGATCTCACCAAAGTGTTGAACTATTTACCTTACAGCTAAAACATGCCTGGACGCTCCAATGCAAAGCTTCAAAAACAAAGACAAGTGACAAACTGTATGAGCAAACAGATTTGATGTTAGCATATTGGCTCTGAAATGTTATCTGTAATCGTTTTATCAACCTTGTTTTAAATTTGTAACTTAAATATGCGAGGATTCCGGTTTAATGTATTGTTATAATTATAAAACGTACTGGTTTGTAGAGCAAATAACTTATCTTCGTTATTCTTCTAGTTAATTACCTATAGTAGCTAATGACTCAGAAGTGCCGCACAGAAAATATCTGACTTCTGTGTTGCAAAATAAGGTGAATGGCTATTGTAAATCTCTCAGACTCTCTCAGGACTACGTTGTAAAACTACTGTTTTAAGGGGTGGGCAGATTGTTTCTCCTTTGATACTTAAGGTTTACAGCCTTTATCTCTCCCTGTCTGTTTGCTTACTCACCCTGATTTGACCTTTGATAGTTCGTAGATATTCTTATGCAACACCGAAAATGTCTTATGAAAAGTCTCCAATCATCAAAGGGCCGGTCTATCCTACTCTTGTATGCACTACAAATTCATATTTTAAACCGGCCATTTATTTTGGCTCTCTGATATATTAGGAGTAGTATGACAAATATTTTATCACTTTTATCGTTCAAGTCATCATATATCAATTTTTATCTGGAAATTCCACACCAAAATGTTTCACATAAGCATGTGTTTTTTTGTTTTGACAATTGAATGCAAATAAATAGAAAAAGTATTTACTTTTTAATAAAAAAGTAAAAAGTGAGCACACATTTTAATACCACGCATACTGATAGCGGCTCCCTGATTCCCAAAAATTATAGGCCTATATATACACACACACACAGTACGTGTGATCATGAATGTAAAAACGAAAATGAAACAAAGATGCTTTTCATATAGATATATTTTTCCACATATATTTGTTTTATACATTGTGTGCAAAATAATAAAAATCCATGTCATGACCCTTTAAACGCTTGTTCAGCGCATCCCTAAACAAAAACAAACTAAGAGACAATACAACTACTCTAAAACATTTGAAACACACCTCTGTATTGTTTTTACTCACTCTTACGTGTAAAGCAGTTATGCTGACCACTAATAGCATAC